>CM055123.1:432081743-432681743 GCA_029206835.1 Rana muscosa | reverse complement strand
ACATATGTCTCAAACATATCTCGCGTGGCCAAAACATCAGCCGCTTGGGCACCACATGCTTGACCAGACATATGTTGACCTGCCATGCAGCTCGTTGGCAAGCGTACATTAAAGACCCACACCAAAGAACAAAGCGGCCCTCTCCTTGCTCCTCATCAGCTGGGATCTCCAACCCCACTATACCTTCAGTCCTCTCAGAAACCTGCACTGAGAGGAATGAAGGTGTAGAATTAGGTGTGTCACAGCCAAGTACTTGCGGGCACTCTGCTAGCAGTACACCGACGTCTGATTGTATCAGGCAAATTTCCCTGCCCCATCTGCTGGACCGTCAAAAGAAGTTCACTCCCAGCCATCCACATGCCCAGCGGTTGAATGCTAGCTTGGCTAAATTGCTAGCACTTCAACTGCTGCCTTTTCAGTTGGTAGACTCGGCCCCCTTCTGTGAGTTTGTGCAATGTGCGGTTCCTCAGTGGCAGGTTCCCAAACGCCACTTTTTCTCACGGAAGGCGATTCCGGCTCTCTATGGGCATGTGGAAGGCAATGTCCATGACTCGCTGGACAGGGCGGTCAGTGGTAAGGTGCATATTACCGCTGACTCATGGTCCAGCAGGCATGGACAGGGACGTTACCCATCTTTCACGGCCCATTGGGTCACTCTTTTGGCAGCTGGGAAGGATGCAGGACAAGGTGTAGTAGTGTTGGAGGTTGTTCCGCCGCCACGCCTCCAAAATGCTACTACTGGTTGTGACACACCTCTCTCCTCCATCCCCTCCTCTTCTTCTTCCTCCATGGCCTCTTCCTGTGCTTTGTCCTCGGAACCAGCGGTGCTCCGTAGGCATTCAAGGGCTACGCAAGTACGCAGGCAAAAAGATGCCATGCCGTGCTTGTGCTGGTGTGTTTGGGGGACAGGAGCCACACTGGGGCAGAGGTTCTGTCAGCTCTGCAGGGGCAGGCCGAGAGGTTGACGCCACGCCAGCTTAAGGCAGGAATGGTGGTTTGCGACAATGGCACCAACCTCCTCTCTGCCCTCCGACAGGGACAACTGACCCATGTGCCCTGTGTGGCTCATGTCCTTAACCTGGTGGTGCAGCGGTTCTTGGGCAGGTACCCGGGCTTACAGGATGTCCTGAGGCAGGCCAGGAAAATCTGTGTGCATTTCCACTGACCATATAATGCCAGTGCTCGGCTGGCTGAGCTGCAAAAGGAGTTGAACCTGCCCAAGAACCGCCTTATATGTGACATGCCCACCAGGTGGAACTCAACGTTGGCCATGCTGCAGCGGCTGTACATGCAGCAGAGGGCCATCAATGAGTACCTGTGCGACTACGGTACCAGGACAGGGTCAGGGGAGCTCCGTTTTTTTTCACCACGCCAGTGGGGCATGATCAGGGATGCATGCACTGTCCTGGCACCATTTGAGGAGGCCAGGAGGATGGTGAGCAGTGACAGTGAATGCATCAGTGACACTGTACCTCTTGTCCACCTGTTGGAGCATACGCTGCGTGGAATAATGGACAGGGCACTTGAGGCAGAACAGAGGCAAGAAGAGGAGGACTTCCTTGCCTCTCAAGGCCCCCTTTATCCAGACCGTGTTCCTTCTGTCCCACCCATCACACAGGAAGAGGACGAGGAGGAGGAGGAGGATTGTGTCAGCATGGAGGTGGAGCCTGGCACTCAGCATCAGCAGCAGCAGTCTTTTTGGGATGATTTACAGTCCCAAGAAACCCGTGGACTTGTACGAGGCTGGGAGGAGGTGGCTGCGGATCATGTCGTCCTTAGTGACCCAGAGGACTCCGGACCGAATGCCTCAGCTAACCTACGCTGCATGGCCTCCCTGATCCTGCAAAGCCTGCGGAAGGATCCTTGTATTCTTCGGATCAAGGAGAGGGACCATTACTGGCTGGCCACTCTCCTTGATCCACGGTACAAGGGTAAGATTGCGGACCTTATCTTGCCATCGCAGAGGGAGCAGAGGATGAGACATCTCCGGGAGGCCTTGCAGAAAGGTCTGTGCAACGCGTTCCCAGAGACTGGGAGGTTACAAACTCCTGGTCCTGGACAACGAGTTGCTGAGGCTTCGGTCAGTCAAAGAAGGAGCGGTGGGGAAGGTGGCCGTCTGACCGATGCGTTCAGACAATTTTTTAGTACGCAGCCCCAAGGTATGATCGGTTCCAGCAACCATCGCCAGCGTCTGATTTACATGGTCCAGGAATACCTAGGGGCAAGGTCAGACTTGGACACCTTTCCCACCGAAAATCCTCTGGCTTACTGGGTCTTGAGGATGGATCACTGGCCAGAGCTTGCACAGTATGCGATTGAGCTACTGGCCTGTCCTGCATCCAGCGTTCTTTCGGAACGCACATTCAGTGCTGCTGGAGGCTTTGTAACCGATCACAGGGTGCGCCTGTCCACCGACTCGGTTGATCGACTGACCTTCATAAAGATGAATCAGTCTTGGATCACCACCAGCTACCAAGCACCTGAAGCTGATGTAACCGAATATTTTTTTTGGAAATGTCACATCCCTTCAAGACTGCCTATGCTGATGCTGAGTGACTGTCCTGTTATGTTGACTATCCTCTTCCTCCTCAACGATCCTGCCGATAGCTTGGAAGAAAATTTGTGGTTCTGGGTGCCACCACCAGTGGCTAAGGCCCAATTTTTCAGCCCCTGTTTAACAGGGGCGTGTAATTACAATTTTGATGCAATGCTTTGCAGCAGGGCTCATTCCTGCACTCCAACTTGAGTATCTGGTAGAGGTTGCAGTGTCGTGGCACCAGCACCAGTGCCCAAGGCACAATTTTTCTGCATGTAATTACAATTCTTGATCTAATACTTTGCAACAGGGCTCATTGCTGCGCCCACCAAGAGTAACTGTGAGGACTTACAGTCTTATGGCACCAGCACCACCGCCACCACCAAAGGCCCAATTTTTCAGCCCCTGTTCAACAGGGGCATGCAATTACAATTCTTGATCTAATAATTCACAGCAGGGCCCATTCATGCGCCCACCAAGAGTAACTGTGAGGGCTTACAGTGTTGTGGCACCAGCACCACCACCAAAGGCCCAATTTTTCCTACCACTGTTCAACATTGGCATGTAATTATAATTCCTGATATAATAGTTCACAGCAGGGCGTTTCAGCGCCCAGCAAGAGTAACTGTGAGGGCTTACAGTGTTGTGGCAACACCAACACCTAAGGGGCAAATTTCTGCAGAGTATATATGGCAGGTCCCTACTTTCAAACATCCAACTTACAAACGACTCCTACTTGCAAATGGAAGGAGACAACAGGAAGTGAGAGGAAATCTACCCCTAGGAAGGGAAATTCTCTCCTGGAAGAGTTAATATGGGAAAAACGTGTCTCCTCTCTACTGATGCTTTATCACCAATCCTTATTTCAATAAAAAAAACAAATTTTCCAAAAACATTTGTCATTGGGACGGAAAGTGAGGTGAAATGTTCTGAACAGGTGCACAGACAGCAAAACAAATGTTACAGGGGTGATAACCCTTCCCTATGTTCTCCAAAAAGCTTAAAAATAGATTTTTTGGTTAGAGCTACACTTAAAAAATGTACCTGTTCCAAATTACAAACAGATTCTACTTAAGAACAAACCTACAGTCCCCTGTCTTGTTTGCACCGCCTATATATACTGCTGTTCAGAGTATATAGCGCCTTTTTTTATTTTGGGTGCGGGGTTCCCCTGATACCCATACAAGACCCAAAGGGGCTGCTAATGGGCTTGGGTAGGGGGGGGGGGGTGATGGGGTAGCCATGCCATTTTTCTCAATGATTTTCATCCATATTGCCGGGACCAGACATTACATTAAAGCCGCAAGCAGTTTTAAATGGCTTTTTTTTCCTTTAGAAATGTCATTTTGTGCAGGGACAGTTCTAAACACGGGAAACACGTGCCACTTCACAGGCATAGTTTAGACACCCCCCAGGTACGATATTTAAAGGAATATTTCACTTTTTTTTTTTTCACTTTATGCATCATTAAAATGACTGCTCCCGAAAAACGGTTGTTTTTAAAACTTCGTTTTGCATTGATACATGTCCCCTGGTGCAGAACCCGGGCCCCCAAACCCTTTTTAGGACAATAACATGCATATTAGTCATTATAATTAGCACTTTAGATTTCGAACGTTCGCGTCCATTGTATTTACTCGGGTTCTAACGTTCGCGCGAACTTTCGGTCCGTTCGCAGGTTCTGGTGCGAACCGAACCGGGGGGTGTTCGGCTCATCCCTACTTACAAGGGTAGTGTAGGGTGAAGCAAGATGGCGGCGACGCCATGGAATGTGACGAGAGCATGCTTGTCATAGTCAATGACGTCACCGCATTCTTGCCATTCAAAAGCTTGCCAGGAATCTCGTCAGGAAAACCGACGTTTTTTTCCTGACGGGATTCCCGGCCGTGTGTACAGGGCTTGAGGCTCTAATAGGCTTCTAAAATGTGAACTGTGAGTGCAGAGCATTGCGCTTGCAGTTCACCCAGGTGTGTTAGAACAGCAAATGAATATTCGCTGTTCTAACACTGATCCGCCAATCAGGAAGCGTGGGTGTGTTACCCGTCACCTGATTGGCTGAAACGACAGGTGCTGTGATTGGACGCTGTAACGGGAGGGTCCGTAGAACCCAGAATCCCTTAGAAAGCATGAGATACCCTCCTATGTCTAAATCACCCTGTGTCTCTAATAGGGACATAGGATGACGGAGAAAATATATCTTGGACAAATTAAAATGGGACAGTAATATTTATCCACAATATTCCCCAGGATATATGTAAAAGGACTATTTACTGTTTGTTTGATTCTGAACTCAACATGTTAGTTGAAAGATGCTAATGTCATCACCCCCAGCCACCTGTCTGTTGTAATGTAAATGGCTCTAGGATAGCTTCTAAGGGTCTTTTCATTGTGGCTTGTGGTAATTAACTCTGCTATTGTGGGAGGGAGTTCTGTGTTAATGTTGTTTGTGTCTTCTGAGCTACAAGGCGGCAAGTCTAGCCTAAATGTCTCTGAGCCAGGCTGCTAAAAGGAATTAGGTAATTAGCATGTTAATTAGGTCTGGTCACAGGTGTAATTCCAGAGTAATATGATGCACCTCCTCTTAACTATGTATAAAATTTGTAGTCTTTTCAATAAAGATTGTCATTCCTGCTTGAACCTCATACAGAGCGTCGTCTCGTATTTGGGGGGAGAATTATTCTTATGGGTCTTGTTCGCCTGACTGGAGTGTGGGTAGCTGCCTTGGTGTTTGGGAACGGAATATCCTAAACGGCTTTAACCCCTTTCATACTTGGGGTGCCGTTACAGACGCCTATCAGGAGGAGGGGAGGAGATGCATGGAGGACACAGCTCGCCACCGTCACAGTGTTAACTTTGATGGGCACAGTGGTGGCATTTGATGGGCAGAGCGGCGATATTTGATGGGCAGAGCGGCGATATTTGATGGTCACAGTGGCAGTATTTTATGGTCACAGTGGCAGTATTTGATGGTCACATTGGCAGTATTTGATGGTCACAGTGGCTGCAATTGATGGGCACAGTGGCTGCAATTGATGGGCACAGTGGCTGCATTTGATGGGCACAGTGGCAGCATTTGATGGGCACAGTGGCAGCATTTGATGGGCACAGTGGCAGCATTTGAAGGCACAGTGGCTGAAATTGATGGGCACAGTGAGGCTGCAATTGATGTTTATTTTTCTGAATTTTGCGCCCCCCAAAAAAATTTGGAGCACCAGCCACCACTGTTACAGACCAGATACATCCTAAATATAGAGCCATGTATCCAACTGTCCATCCAGAAGCTCTGGTTTATAGACCGGATACATCCTAAATATAGAGACATTTATCCAACTGTCCATCCAGAACCTCTGGTTTATAGACCAGATACATCCTAAATATAGATCAATTTAGCCAACTGTCCATCCAGAGCCTCTGGTTTATAGAACAGATACATGATGGACATGAAGTGAAAGGAAATCTCCCTAACCAGGACACATAAGAATACAGTGGAACCTCGGATTGCGAGTAACACGGTTAACGAGCGTTTCGCAATACGAGCTTTTTTTTTTTTAAATCCTGACTCGGTTTGCGAGTGTTGTCTCACAAAACAAGCAGGATTCAAGCCTCTGCGGTGTGCAGTACCACATTTGGCCAGAGATGCGGGGGGTGCCGGTGACACGGAGCCATTCGCAGGCATTCGGAGCCGTTTAGAAATACTCGGAAATTCTCTGTTCCTGAGTGTTTCCGAGCCTTTCTGAGGGTTTCCGAGTGCATCTGAGCGGTCTCCGAGTATTTCCAAGTCTCTCCAGCGCCCCCACCTCTGGCCACATGCGGTATTTCATGCAATAGAAGTCCATGTGGAACAAATTACCTTTGATTTCATTGACTTCTATGGAGAAACTCGCTTTGATATGCTAGTGCTTTGGATTACAAGCATTCTCCTGGAATGGATTATGCTCATAATCCAAGTTCCCACTGTACTTTGAAATAAGTCCTAACTCTTCCCTAGTCATTGCAAGCTAAAAATTAAAGATTTGGTAGGAGTTGTTGTTTAAAGGGAATTTGTGATGTCAAAACTAAATGGGGTCCTGACAAAGACCCGGGAAACCCGTTGCTTACTTGTGAGCAGTTTAGATGATAGATGCATGGTGTATCTCCCTTGTAGAGTCATTCCCGGGTGCTCTGTAAATTTTCTTGGAAGAGAATTAATGGCCAAAATACAAGTAGTTATAGCAATTGGAGATCGGGGAAGGGTGGACCTTACTTCCCCTTTCTGCATGTTTGCAGAAAATGTAGACGAGTTAGCAGAAGAAACCAGTGGCGGCTGGTGCTCAAATTTTTTGGGGGGGCGCAAACAAACTGAAAAAAAAAAAATCATCAATTGCCGCCACTGTGCCCATTAAAACGCAGCCACTGTGCCCAAACGCCACTAGTTTGTCCCCAAATGCAGCCAGTTTCCCCCCAATATACAGCCAGTTTGTCCCCCAATAATACAGCCAGTTTGTCCCCCCATAATACAGCCAGTTTCTCCCCCCATAATACAGCCAGTTTCTCCCCCAATAATACAGCCAGTTTCTCCCCCATAATACAGCCAGTTTCTCCCCCATAATACAGCCAGTTTCTCCCCCATAATACAGCCAGTTTCTCCCCCATAATACAGCCAGTTTCTCCCCCAATAATACAGCCAGTTTCTCCCCCATATGCAGCCAGTTTGTCCCCCATATGCAGCCAGTTTCTCCCCCAAATGCAGCCAGTTTCTCCCCCAAATGCAGCCAGTTTCTCCCACAAATGCAGCCAGTTTCCCCCCCATATGCAGCCAGTTTCTCCCCCATAATACAGCCAGTTTCTCACCCATAATACAGCCAGTTTCTCCCCCATATGCAGCCAGTTTCTCCCCCATATGCAGCCAGTTTCTCCCCCATAATACAGCCAGTTTCTTCCCCAATATACAGCCAGTTTCTCCCCCAAATGCAGCCAGTTTCTCCCCCAAATGCAGCCAGTTTCTCCCCCATATGCAGCCAGTTTCTCCCCCATAATACAGCCAGTTTCTCCCCCATAATACAGCCAGTTTCTCCCCCATATGCAGCCAGGTTCTCCCCCATATGCAGCCAGTTTCTCCCCCATAATACAGCCAGTTTCTCCCCCATAATACAGCCAGTTTCTCCCACATATACAGCCAGTTTCTCCCCCATAATGCAGCCAGTTTCTCCCCCATAATACAGCCAGTTTCTCCCCCATATGCAGCCAGTTTCTCCCCCATAATGCAACCAGTTTCTCCCCCATAATGCAGCCAGTTTCTCCCCTAAATGCAGCCAGTTTCTCCCCCAAAATGCAGCCAGTTTCTCCCCCATATGCAGCCAGTTTCTCCCCCAAATGCAGCCAGTTTCTCCCCCAAATGCAGCCAGTTTCTCCCCCATATGCAGCCAGTTTCTCCCCCATATGCAGCCAGTTTCTCCCCCATAATGCAGCCAGTTTCTCCCCCAAATGCAGCCAGTTTCTCCCCCATATGCAGCCAGTTTCTCCCCCATATGCAGCCAGTTTCTCCCCCATAATGCAGCCAGTTTCTCCCCCAAATGCAGCCAGTTTCTCCCTCAAAATACAGCCAGTTTCTCCCCCATATGCAGCCAGTTTCTCCCCCATAATGCAGCCAGTTTCTCCCCCATAATGCAGCCAGTTTCTCCCCCATATGCAGCCAGTTTCTCCCCCAAATGCATCCAGTTTCTCCCCCATATGCAGCCAGTTTGTCCTCATAATACAACCAGTTCCCCCCAGCCCTGCACTTACCTTCCTCGAGTCAGCGCCGTCCTTCTTGCGTCCTCGATGTCTTCTCCCGCCCTCGATGTCACTTCAGCCAATCAGGTTACCGGTAACCAGACCCGGTGAACCTGATTGGCCAGGGAACGCACCCCTGTGCGTCCTCTCATTAGGTATTTAGAAGCCGATTACAGCCCTCATGCAATGCATGAACCTATGTATTGTTGTGGTGAGTGACGGCCGGGCGCAGAAGCGAGCGGTAGCGGCGCTTCTGCACCCACTATGGTCGCGCCGCCATGTGTAAAAAAAAAGACATAAAAAAAAAAAAACTCTAAAAGGGCCCGTTTTTTTTTTTTTTTTGGGTGACCACAGGAGGGGGGGGGGGGGGGAGGGGGCGGCGCCCGGGCGCCCCCTATGGACGGGCCGCCACTGGAAGAAACACAGGAAGTATGGGCGGAGGATGGGCTAGATATAGAATAGCAATATCACATATTGTGCGCAGATCACTCTGACGGGAACTAATGAAATATAATCATAGAACGTTGTATAATGTACAATATACAAGGTGAAAGGAGGAGGAAAAAGAAAAACACACATCACTGGATTTTTTGCGCGTATAAAAGAAAAAAGACTGAAAATTCTGTAAAAAATCTAATTTATCTTTGTTTCTGTTATAAAATTTAGCAAATTAGTAATTTTTCTTCATAAATTTTGGCCAAAATTCATTCTGCTACATATCTTTGGTAAAAATAAGTACAAATCTGTGTATATTATTTGGGCTTTGTGAAAGTTATAGAGTCCACAAGCTATGGTGCCAATATCTGAAAATTGATCATACCTGAAGTACTGACAGCCTATCTCATAGCTCAGATCCTAACATGCCAGAAAAGTACAAATACCCCCCAAATGACCCCTTTTTGGAAAGAAGACATTCCAAGGTATTTAGAAAAAGGCATGGTGAGGTTTTTTAAGTTGTCATTTTTTTCCACAATTCTTTGCAAAATCAAGATTTTTTTTATTTTTATTTTTTATTTTTTTTAACACAATTGTCATATTAGCAGGTTATTTCTCACACACAGCATATGCATACCACAAATTACACCCCAAAACACATTCTGCTATTACTCCCGAGTATGGGGATACCACATGTGTGAGACTTTTACACAGCGTGGCCACATACAGATGCCCAACATGCAGAGAGCAGCTTCAGGCGTTCTGGAGCACCCAGGCCAATTCTGACATTTCTCTCCTACATATAAAAATCATCATTTATTTGCTAGAAAATTACATTGAACCCCAAAACATTATATATGTTTTTTTTAGCAAAGACCCTAGAGAATACAATGGCTGTCGTTGCAACTTTTTATCTCGCACGGTATTTGTGCTTTAAAAAAAAAAAAACAGTAAAGTTAGCAGAAGGTACGCCGAGTAAATAGATACCTAATATGTCACCCTTCAAAATTGCACACACTCGTGGAATGGCCCCAAACTTCGCTACTTAAAAATCCACATAGGCTACGCTTTAAATATTTTTACTGGTTACATGTTTTGAGTTAGAGGAGGTCTAGGGCCAAAATGATTGCTCTCACTCTAATGCCGCGTACACACGATCGATTTTCTCAACAGTGAAAACACCATCGAGAAAATCAACGGGAAAAATGAGGAACGGCTTGTTCTCCTACACACGGCCGTTTTTCCCGACATTTTTTCTCTTGGTCGAGAAAAACGACCGTGTGTAGGCTCCCCGGCAGTGTTTCCCTATGGGAAAACTGCAGCGGAAAAAAATGCAGTGAATCACGACGAGAAAAATTAGAGCATGTTCTAATTTTTCTCGTCGTGATTCATGATGTTTTTCTCGTCGGGAAAAATGACCAAAAGCCCACACACGGTCGTTTTTCTTGTCAAAGAGAAAAAAATTCATTTTTCCCGACGAGAAAAATGGTCGTGTGTACGCGGCATCACGTTCGCAGCGATACCTCACATGTGTGGTTTGAACACCGTTTTCATATGTGGGCGGGACTTACATATGCGTTCGCTTCTGTATGCGAGCACATGGGCACAGGGGCGCTTTAAATATTTTATTTTTTTTATCGTTCATTTTACTTTATTTATTTTAGTTTGACACGTTTTTCCCCAAAAATACATTTTTTGATCACTTTTATTCCTATTACAAGGAATGTAAACATCCCTTATAATAGGAATATGGCATGACAGGTCCTCTTTACAGTGAGATATGGCGTCAATAAGACCCCACATCTCACCTCTAGGCTGGGAAGCCTGAATTTAAAAAAAAAAAAAACGATCCTGGCTTCGATCGTAGCGGTGAGTCGGTAGAAGCACCAGAGGGCGGCAGGAGGGGGGACGACGTCCCCTCTCGCCTCCTGTAAGAACGATCAAGCGGCGGAACAGCCACTATGATCGTTCTTATGGTGTAGGGAATCGCTGAGTGAAAAAGCTGATATCTGAATGACGCCTGTAGCTGCAAGCATCATTCAGATATCCCCGCACAAACTCAAGGACGTCATATGACGGCCAGCGGGCGGGAAGTGGTTAAAGCGTTTTTTTTTTTTTTTCACAAAGTTGTCCAATTATACAATATTTCTAACATACCAAAAATTACACCCCAAAATAGATTTTCCTACTCCTCCTGAGTACGGCGATAGAAACTTCCACAGCCTGGCCACATACAGAGGCCGAGTACCGCCGAGCATGGCAGAGTATGGCTGAACATCAGGGATGAGCCGAACACCCCCCTGTTCGGTTCGCACCAGAACCTGCGAACAGACAAAATGTTCGTGTGAACTTTAGAACCCTATTAAATACAATGGACTCGAACGTTCGAAATCTAAAGTGTTAATTATAAAGGCTAATATGCAAGTTATTGTGCTAAAAAGTGTTTGGGGACCTGGGTCCTGCCCCAGGGGACATGTATCAATGCAAAAAAAAAGTTTTACAAACGGCCGTTTTTTCGGGAGCAGTGATTTTAATAATGCTTAAAATGAAACAATAAAAGTGAAATATTCCTTTAAATTTGGTACCTGGGGGGTGTGTATGATATGCATGTAAAGTGGCGCATGTTTCCCGTGCTTAGAACTGTCCCTGCAAAAAATGTCATTTTTGAAAGAAAAAAATGCATTTAAAACTGACTCGCGGCTATTAATGAATTGTCGGCTCCCGGCAATACATTCAAAAGTCATTGATAAAAAAAAAAAAAAAAAAGCGTGGGGGTTCCCCAGAATTCAATTACCAGGCCCTTCAGGTCTGGAATGGATATTAATGGGAACCCCGTCGCAAATTTAAAAAAAAATCGACGTGGGGTTTCCCACAAATATCCATTCCAGGCCCTTCAGATCTGGCATGGATTTTAAGGGGAACTCCACCCCAAATTTAAAAAAAAATGGCGTGGAGTTCCCCTAAAAATCCATACCAGACCCCTTATCCGAGCACGCAACCTGGCCGGCCGCAGGGGAAAAGGGGGGGACGAGAGAGCGGCCCCCCTCCCTCCTGAACCGTACCAAGCCACATGCCCTCAACATGGGGAGGATGTCCCCATGTTGATGGGGACAGGGGCCTCATCCCCACAACCCTTGCCCGGTGGTTGTGGGGGTCTGCGGGCGGGGGGCTTATCGGAATCTGGAAGACCCCTTTAACAAAGGGGACCCTCAGATCCCGGCCCCCCCATGTGAATTGGTAAGGGGTACATTGTACCCCTACCATTTCACGAAGAAAGCGTAATTTAAAAAAAAAAAAAAAACACAAACACCTTGAAAAAGTCCTTTATTTAAAAAAAAACAAAAAAACATTCCAGCGGTGAAATCCAGTGTCCCGCGGCGATCCCGATGTCCAGCGCTGTCCTTCATTGGTTGTGCCTGAGCGGACCTGATGGGGAACTCCCTCTCAGTGTTTTAAATGTATAGACCCGCCCCTTCTAAAGTTCCCCATCAGGTCCGCTCAGCGGATCAGATGCGGAACATGAGAAGGGGCGGGTCTATACATGTATTACCAAAGTGAGAGCAGTTCCCCATCAGGTCCGCCCCCTCGGTATGTCGGACCCGCCTACGTGATTGGCTTGAGCGGAAAACTTCCTTCACTATGTAAATTTAAATTACACAGTGAAGGAAGTTCCCCGCTCAAGCCAATGACGTACCCCTTACCAATTCACATAGGGGGGGCCGGGATCTGGGGGTCCCCTTTGTTAAAGGGGTCTTCCAGATTCCGATAAGCCCCCCGCCCGCAGACCCCCACAACCACCGGGCAAGGGTTGTGGGGATGAGGCCCTTGTCCCCATCAACATGGGGACAACCTCCCCATGTTGAGGGCATGTGGCCTGGTACGGTTCAGGAGGGAGGGGGGGCCGCTCTCTCGTCCCCCCCTTTTCCCCTGCGGCCGGCCAGGTTGCGTGCTCGGATAAGGGGTCTGGTATGGATTTTTAGGGGGACTCCACACCATTTTTTTTTTATTTGGGGTGGAGTTCCCCTTAAAATCGATGCCAGATCTGAAGGGCCTGGAATGGATATTTGGGGGAAACCCACGTCAATTTTTTTTTAAATTTGCGGCGGGGTTCCCCTAAATATCCATTCCAGACCTGAAGGGCCTGGTAATGGAATTCTGGGGAACCCCCACGCTTTTTTTTTTTTTTTTATCAATGACTTTTGTATGTATTGCCGGGAGCCGACAATTCATTAATAGCCGCGAGTCAGTTTTAAATGACTTTTTTTCTTTCAAAAATGACATTTTTTGCAGGGACAGTTCTAAGCACGGGAAACATGCGCCACTTCACATGCATATCATACACACCCCCCAGGTATGAAATTTAAAGGAATATTTCCCTTTTATTGTTTCACTTTAAGCATTATTAAAATCACTGCTCCCGAAAAAACGGCCGTTTTTAAAACTTATTTTTGCATTGATACATGTCCCCTGGGGCAGGACCCGGGTCCCCAAACACTTTTTAGGACAATAACTTGCATATAAGCCTTTATAATTAGCACTTTAGATTTCTCCCATAGATTTTTCGAATTTGCCGCGAACACCCCAATTTGTTCGCTGTTCGGCGAACGGGCGAACAGGCAATGTTCGAGTCGAACATGAGTTCGACTCGAACTCGAAGCTCATCCCTACTGAACATGGCAGAGCATGGCGGGGTATTGCAGAGTATGGCTGGGTATTGCAGAGTATGGCTGGGTATAGCTGGGTATGGCTGAGCATGGTGGATGGATCTCTCCCCCTCTCCTACTGTACCGACGGTACAGAGAGGGGAGAGAGGAACCGGCGTCATGTCATGACGCCGGTTTGTTTACAAGTGATCGCTCCGTCATTTGATGGAGCGATCACGTGGTAAACGGTCGCTATCAGCGGCCATTTACCGTGATCCATGATCCAGAGGACCCGGCGGTCACGGATGCTCCCAGGGGGGTGCGATTCTGGAAGTACGTCCATGTACGCCCTCCCAGAGTCAACGAACCACCTTGTAGACGTCATTCGTCTATGGGCGGCTCGTTAAGTGGTTAATGTCCATTCTCTCCATAGTCACTGTGATGTCTTTATCTCCAACATCCACTACTATACAAACCCAATATACTGTTATCAGGGGTTAATTTATAACATGTGCCCAGATATGTCTAGAGCCTCCTAAATAGACCAGATACATCGTAAATAGAGCCATTTATCCAACTGTCCATCCAGAGCCTCTGGTTTATAGACCCGATACATCCTAAATATAGAACCATTTATCCAACTGTCCATCCAGAGCCTCTGGTTTATAGACCCGATACATCCTAAATATAGAACCATTTATCCAACTGTCCATCCAGAGCCTCCGGTTTATAGACCGGATACATCCTAAATATAGAACCATTTATCCAACTGTCCATCCAGAGCCTCTGGTTTATAGACCAGATACATTCTAAATATAGAACCATTTATCCAACTGTCCATCCAGAGCCTCTGGTTTATAGACCAGATACATCCTAAATATAGAACCATTTATCCAACTGTCGATCCAGAGCCTCTGGTCTATAGACTTAGATACAAGCTGGACAGGAAATAAAAGAAAGAATTTCTAACTCTTCCCCAGTCATTGCAAGCTGAAAATTTTGGTAGGAGTTGTTATTTAAAGGGAATTTACGATGTCAGAACTCTGGAGGAACTCTGTGCAGAAATTTTTCATCCCAGTACAGTCCAGATAATTCTCAGTTTATTATCCATCTACAGAGATGAGAGTCCTGTGTAGATCACATGATCACATCAATAAAGATGGAGACGGGACAAAATCACATGACTGAAAGGATATTGAACTTCACCCTGGAGATCATCTACCTGCTGACCGGAGAGGTGAGGAGGATTCTGGGAGGTCACATGACATTGTTCTTATCTCTTTTATTAGAATGTAGACCTGACTGGGGTGATGAGGAGGATTCTCTATATACTGATAGATGTGAATGTTTTTAATAGGATTACAAAGTTGTGAAAAAGACATCTAATGAGAAACTGACTCCCATTCTGAACCCTGAGAGCAAGAAGAAGAAGATTATGGAAGTCACCA
Source organism: Rana muscosa (assembly GCA_029206835.1). NCBI lineage: Eukaryota > Metazoa > Chordata > Amphibia > Anura > Ranidae > Rana > Rana muscosa. The sequence goes on along the minus strand of CM055123.1, from coordinate 432,666,930 downwards.
AGAAGATGATGGAGCTGCTGACAGGAGAGGTGAGCGGTGTCGGGAATTCTGGGACATTATCCAGTAACAGACAAGGGATGTGTCTGGATGGTGACTGTATCATTGTGTGTGTCAGGTTCCTATAAGGTGTCAGGATGTCACTGTCTATTTCTCCATGGAGGAGTGGGAGTATATAGAAGGACGCAAGGATCTCTACAAGGACGTCATGATGGAGAATCAACAGATTCTCAATGATGTAAATATGAAAAACAATAATCTCCATAATGAGATATTAATACTCACGCTGGAGATCGTCTGTCTACTGACTGGAGAGGTGAGGAGGATTCTGGGAGTGTTTAATCATTCTTAACTCTAATAATAAAACACAGACCTGCCTTGTGAGGAGAGAGAGAGAGGTGAGGAGGATTCTGATATACTAATAATTGATGTATATTACAGGACTGTACTGTAGTTATGAAGTCATCTATTGAGAATAATATAAGGAGAAGTCACTACTTGTCCACAAAAGAAAGACAAGGCCCCATCACCATGCATCCACCACCCCTCCTAACCCTACAGGAAAATAATGACAAGAAGATTCTAGAAGTCACCAACAAGATCACTGAGCTGCTGACAGGAGAGGTGAGCGGTGCCGGGAATTCTCGGACACTATCCAATAACAGATAGGGATGAGCTTTACGTTCGAGTCGAACATGAGTTTGACTCGAACATTGGCTGTTTGTCCGTTCGGCGAACAGCGAACAATTTGGGGTGTTCGTGGCAAATTCAAAAAGCCGCGGAACACCCTTTAAAAGTCTATGGGAGAAATCTAAAGTGCTCATTTTAAAGGCTTATATGCAAGTTATTGTCCTAAAAAGTGTTTGGGGACCTGGGTCCTGCCCCAGGGGACATGTATCAATGCAAAAAAAAAGTTTTAAAATGGCCGTTTTTTCGGAAGCAGTGATTTTAATAATGCTTAATGTGTAACAATAAAAGTGAAATATTCCTTTAAATTTCATACCTGGGGGGTGTCTATAGTATGCCTGTAAAGTAGCGCATGTTTCCCGTGCTTAGAACTGTCCCTGCACAAAATGTCATTTCTAAAGGAAAAAAAAGTAATTTAAAACTCGCGGCTATTCATGAATTGTCGGGTCCCGGCAATACAGATCAAAGTCATTGAAAAAAACGGCAGGGGTCCCCCCCCCCAGTCCATTACCAGGCCTTTTGAGTCTGGTATGAATATTAAGGGGAACCCTGAACCAAAAAATAAAAAGCGTGGGGGTCCCCCCCAAATTCCACATTAGGCCCTTCAGGTCTGGTATGGATATTAAAGGGAACCCCGCACCAAAATTAAAAAAAAATGGCATGGGGTCCCCCCAAAAATCCATACCAAACCCTTATCCGAGCATGCAACCTGGCAGGCCGCAGCAAAAGAGGGGGGACGAGAGAGCGCCCCCCTCCTGAACTGTACCAGGCCACACGACCTCAACATGGGGAGGATGCCCCCATGTTGATAGGGACAAGGGCCTCATCCCCACAACCCTTGCCCGGTGGTTTTGGGGGTCTGCGGACGGGGAGCGTATCGGAATCTGGAAGCCCCCTTTAACAAAGGGGACCCCCAGATTCCGGCCCCCCCTATGTGAATTGGTAACGGGCTACATTGTACCCCTACAATTCCACAAAGAAAGTGTAAAAAATTGTAAAAAAAACAGACACAGTTGGGATAAGGGCATGTTGAGGGCATGTGGCTTGGTACAGTTCAGGAGGACTTTTCCTGCAACCTGCCAGGTTGCGTGCTCGGATAAGGATCTGGTATGGATTTTTGGGGGGACCCAACGCCATATTTTTTAAAAATTTTGGTGCGGGGTTCACCTTAAAATCCATACCAGACCTGAAGGGGCTAACCAGAAGGGGGCGCTGTAGGGGTTAAGTGTGCCCTGATGTGTTTTACTTACTGTGGGGGGCGTGGCTACAAGTGACACATCACTGATCTCTGCTCTGATTACACTAAGCTGAGATCGGTGACAGTGTCAGTAGACGAGCGGGGAGATGTTGTGTTTACACTAACATCTCTCCACTCCATCCCTCCGTGAGACGATTGCAGGGATTCCCACGGCGATCGAGTCCACGGGACCCGCGGTCTGACTCACGGGGATGGCGGCAGGGTCGCGAGCGGCACCACGAGGCAGGCAGGTAAAGGGGACGTACAGGTACGTGATTGTGCCTGTTATGTGCCATTCTGCTGACGTATATATGCCGTGGCCGGTCGTTAAGTGGTTAATATTCATACCAGACCCAAAGGGCCTGGTAATGGACTGGGAGGTGACCCCTGATGTTTTTTTCAATGATTTTGATCTGTATTGACCCGACAATTCATGAATAGCTGCGAGTAGTTTTAAATTACTTTTTTTCCTTTAGAAATTACATTTTGTGCAGGGACAGTTCTAAACACGGGAAACATGCACTACTTTACAGGCATATTATACACACCCCCCAGGTACGAAATTTAAAGGAATATTTCACTACTATTGTTTCACATTAAGCATCATTAAAATCACTGCTCCCGAAAAAACGTCAGTTTTTAAAACTTTTTTTTGCATTGATACATGTCCCCTGGGGCAGGTCCGGGTCCCCAAACACTTTTTATGACAATAACTTGCATATTAACCTTTAAAATTAGCACTTTTGATTTTTCATGTTCGTGTCCCATAGACTAACGGTGTTCATGTGTTCGAACAAATTTTTTGCCTGTTCGCATGTCCTGGTGTGAACCGAACCGGGGGGTGTTCGGCTCATCCCTAGTAACAGACAAGGGATGTGTCTGGATGGTGACTGTATCATTGTGTGTGTCAGGTTCCTATAAGGTGTCAGGATGTCACTGTCTATTTCTCCATGGAGGAGTGGAAGTATTTAGAAGGACACAAGGATATCTACAAGGACGTCATGATGGAGAATCAGCCGCCCCTCACATCACCGGGTAAGAGGAGACTTTATTGTAAAGGAGAGAGCAGTACGGAGGGTCCAACTAGATCCCCAATCATCTGATAAACACATAGAAACAATGTATTCAGTCAGTGTGTGTGTTTCCTACAGATGGATCCAGTAATGGGAACCCACCAGAGAGATGTCCCCGTCCTCTGTATTCTCGGGATTCCACACAGGAAGATCTCACTATCCCTTATTTATATATATTGGATATAGTCATCTAAAACAAGACTATCCGTCATCCACACAGCTCTAATAACAAGGCTCCTCTTCCATATATAGTTACACACAAAGTTTGCTTCTCGCAATAGAGATAATCACATCTGTAAAGGAAATACTAAGAAACCGTAACTGTCCACAGCAAGAACATCATCGATGTACCCACCCCACCACCCAATGTATCATGTGTATTGTGCCCACAAATGAGGAGGAGATACTGTACACCATATAAAATGTCCATCTCCATCTCCATTCCTCAATATAATGTCATGTTCCCAACAAATGAGGAGGAGATACTGTACACCATATGAAAGATCCATCTCCATTCCTCAATATAATGTCATGTTCCCAACAAATGAGGAGGAGATACTGTACACCATATGAAAGGTCCATCTCCATTCCTCCAATATAATGTCATGTTCCCAACAAATGAGGAGGAGATACTGTACACCATATGAAAGGTCCATCTCCATTCCTCAATATAACGTCATGTTCCCAACAAATGAGGAGGAGATACTGTACACCATATGAAAGGTCCATCTCCATTCCTCAATATAATGTCATGTTCCCAACAAATGAGGAGGAGATACTGTACACCATATGAAAGGTCATCTCCATTCCTCAATATAACGTCATGTTCCCAACAAATGAGGAGGAGATACTGTACACCATATGAAAGGTCCATCTCCATTCCTCAATATAATGTCATGTTCCCAACAAATGAGGGGGAGATACTGTACACCATATGAAAGGTCCATCTCCATTCCTCAATATAACGTCATGTTCCCAACAAATGAGGAGGAGATACTGTACACCATATGAAAGGTCATCTTCATTCCTCAATATAACGTCATGTTCCCAACAAATGAGGAGGAGATACTGTACACCATATGGAAGGTCCATCTCCATTCCTCAATATAATGTCATGTTCCCAACAAATGAGGAGGAGATACTGTACACCATATGAAAGGTCATCTTCATTCCTCAATATAACGTCATGTTCCCAACAAATGAGGAGGAGATACTGTACACCATATGAAAGGTCCATCTCCATTCCTCAATATAATGTCATGTTCCCAACAAATGAGGGGGAGATACTGTACACCATATAAAAGGTCCATTTCCGTAACTCAATATAACGTCATGTTCCCAACAAATGAGGAGGAGATACTGTACACCAAATAAAAGGTCCATCTCCATTCCTCAATATAATGTCATGTTCCCAACAAATGAGGTTTATATAGACTTGGGGTCCCCAACCCTCAAGCTGCGGACCCGTAGCATGCCGAAGAATGTTGGTCCACACAGCAGGAGGTGAGCAGACCCAACTATCACAGACCATGGTCGCCACTCACCTCCTGTTGTGCGGCCGTACCACTTAGCATGTGTGCCCTCTCCCGGGCCTCTCACGATGTTATATAATCGGCAGGGAAGCGGGCAGGATTAACAATCATCCAGATCTACAGCTCCTCCCACCCCCTGCTCTGCTGATTGGATGACATTGTTGGTGGGGCAGGAGATCCAGGAGAGGACACACAGGGCTGATAACTGCCTCTGCCCTGCTGAAGGTAGGACTGTGCAGGGGAGGAAGAGATTTCAAAGATGCCGTGATGGGGGGCATGATTGCAAGGGGCACTGTAATGGGGGGGGCTGTGATTGTGGGGGGCACTGTAATGTAAAGGGGCAGAGTGATGGGGGAGGGGGTGTGATTGCGGGGGGCACTGTAATGTAAAGGGGCACAGTGATGGGGGAGGGGTGTGATTGCGGGGGGGGGCACAGTGATATAAAGGGGACCGCACTGTAAAGGGACATTGAATACAAGATTTCAACAATTCTTCTAACATTTATTGTAAAATTGTTTCTCAGCAGATGACCATAATGTCCGGAATACGTCTGAGGAATCTTCTGATAAATCACATACCAGGACTCTAAGATCTCACAGGAGAATTACTTTAATAGATCCGTCTATTCCCGAGGAATCTTCTTCAGGGCAGGAAGGAGATCACACAGAAGAGAGTTCATTGTCATGTTCAGTGTGTGGGAAACTTTTCACAAATAAGAGAGACCCTCTTAAACACAAATGTCACACTGCTGAGCGTCCTTATTCATGTTCAGAGTGCGGGAAATGTTTCACCGTGAAAACAAGACTTATTGCACACCAGAGATGTCACACGGGTGAGATTCCACATCCATGCTCAGAGTGCGGCAAAGGTTTCACTCAGAAAAAAAGTCTTATTAGGCACCAGATGCTTCACACGGGTGAGCGTCCCTATTCATGTTCAGAGTGCGGGAAAGGTTTCATTGAGAAAGGCAAACTTCTTGTACACCAGAGAGATCACACAGGTGAGCGTCCTTATTCATGTTCGGAGTGTGGGAAATGTTTCAAATGGGAATATTCATTCGATAAACACCAGAAGATGCACAAAGGTGAGCGTCCCTATTCATGTTCAGAGTGCGGTAAATCTTTCACTCAGAAAGGAAGCCTTGTGTATCATCAGAGAAATCACACGGGAGAGCGTCCTTATTCATGTTCAGAGTGTGGGAAATCTTTCATTTATATCGGAGACCTTGTTAAACACCAGAGAATTCACACGGGGGAGCGTCCTTATTCATGTTCAGAGTGCGGGAAATCTTTCATTCATAAAGGAGACCTTGTTAAACACCAGAGAATTCACACGGGGGAGCGTCCTTATTCATGTTCAGAGTGCGGGAAATCTTTCATTCATAAAGGACACCTTGTGTATCACCAGAGAATTCACACGGGCTAACAATCTTTCTCATGATAACAGTGGTGTGTTGGGGGAGGGGCGGAATATATTGAATGTTTTTCAGGTTTGGTTTGATAGATCTGAGTCTGCAGGTAATAGTACTACGATCCACTAAACATACAGTGCTGACTCAGTCACGCACTCACACGGACCCCACCATACAACTAAACCGTGCTAATACATGGCCAGATATGACAACACACAGACAACACTTCTTATTGGTTGCCGTTAGATTCTATCTTTGTTTTTATTGTTTCTTAACCATTTGAAGCCCGGCATGTTAAACCCCCTTCCTGTCCACTCCAGTTTTTAGCTGTCAGCACCGTGATACTTTGACTGACAATTACTCAGTCATGCAATACTGTATCCAAGTGAATTTTATATTATTTTTTGACAGTAAAGCTTTCTTCTGATTGTTTTTCTTCATCAATTTTAATATATAAAGGAAAAAAGAATATAACATTTAAAAAAAAAAAGTGTCGTAGTTTCTCTTATAAAACTTTGCAAATGAATAATCTTTCTCCATAAATTTAGACCAAAATGTATTCAACATTTTTGTTAAAACAAAAATTTAGCAAATTAGTGTATATAATATTATTTAATATGTGAAAGTTATACAATCTACAAACTATAGTGTATATATTTGAAAATTTATAATTTCCGGTATTATGACTGAATATGTCAATTCTTGAGGCCTTAAAATGCCACAACAGTGCAAATATCCCCCAAATTAACCCTTTTTGCAAAAGTAGACAGTTCAAGGTATTCAGTTAATAATAATTTTTGAAAATGAAGAACTTAAATAAAATGCATATTTTATTTCACAAAGTTGTCTTTTTAATGTTAAGTTATTTCTCACGCACAACATGGGTATACTTAGAATTACACATCAAAATACATTCTACTCCTCCTGAGTAAGGAAATGCCACATGTGTAAGACTTTCCACTATCGAGATGTATAGAGGGGCTCAAAATCTAAGGAGCACCTTCAGGCTTTCAAAGAGCATGAATATTGCAACTGCTTTCCTGACTAACCACATTTTGAAGCATAAGCACCCCAAGTCTTTTGAAGCTTTAATTTTTCTGCTATAAAAATATATTTTTTACACAAGGTTGTCAATTAATGACATATCATAACACATAATCCCCCAAATTAACCCTTTTTGCAAAAGTAGACAGTTCAAGGTATTCAGTAAAAAGCAAGAGGAGTTTTTTAATTCGTATTTTTTTGCAACAATCATTTTGGAAAATGAAGAACTTAAATAAAATGTGATTTTATTTCACAAAGTTGTTTTTTTAACGTTAAGTTATTTCTCACACACAACATGGGTATACTTAGAATTACACCTCAAAACACATTCTTCTACTCCTCCTGAGTAAGGAAATGCCACATGTGTAAAGCCTAGTACACACGGTCGAGAATCTCATCAAGAAAAAAACAGTTGTTTTTCCTGACGAGATTCTTGGCAAGAATCTTTTCCCGGCCGAGTGTACACACTCCATTCAAAAGAACCGCCGTTCTTTTGAATGGAACGAATGCGGTGACGTCATCGACTACGACGAGCATGCGCTCGTCACATTCAATGCCGTCGCCGCCATTTTGCTATGGGTGTCGCCGGCTTCACCTGATGCTTATGTAGCGGGGTGCTAAATTTAGGGTAAGGGTTTGAGTGGTAGTTTACTCAAACACCCTAATTTGTCAGGGTTCTTGCAACCAATTTTGTCCACAGGAAGAGTATCGGTGTACACTTCCCTGTGGCCTACAGGTGGCACTGCCATGGTAGGCTAGGGTTGAACCGCTGATACAGTGCTGTGCCTTGTGTGTCCCTTCTCGGCAGCCGTGCAGTGGGGCGGGGTTTACCTGCTGTACATGCTGGGAGAGGATATAAAAGGGGCAGATGCTGCCTTTTTGGGGTTCTTGTATCCCCGGGGGTGCGTGTGGTTCTTGTTGCTGCCTGCCCCGGGCACCTTAAGCCCGGGGGCAGGGTCGTTCATTGTCGGGGGGTCCTACCACAGGGAGTGTGTTCCTGTTCCACCCCGGGCACTTTTAGCCCCGGGGTGAGGTACTACCCTGCTGTTCCTGTCCGCCCTGGGTATGTAGGCCCAGGGGCTGCAGCAAAGGCCTTGGGCCCAGCACCTTCGACTGGGGCCCACGAGGATTGAGGAATCTCGGGGTGCCGCCTTGCGAGGGGACCCGTGTCTGGGATGAGGAGGCCGGGGGAGGAACTGTTCCAAGGAACCGGTGAGCAGTCACATTGAAGGAAGGGTCCCGGGTTAACTACCTGGAGGGATGTCTTCTCCTCTCATGGAGGCCAAGTTTTTTAGGTACTAAGTTCACCAGGTCTGTGGCAAAGACCGATTCCACCAGTCTGTGGCAGAGACTGAGTGCCTACGTTAGAGTGCCACTTGGCTGCTAGTCCCGTCCTAAAGAGAGACTATCCATTTGGTCTGAGTCTGTTCAAAAAACCGAGCAGTAAAGTGATTGTGTTTGTGCCTGGACATCTCCCACACCTTATGCTGTCCTGTCCTTTACTCCAACCTTTTCTGTATCAGAGACTGTTACCTTGCCAAGAGAAAATAATCTCTGAGTTGGAGTTTCAGCTGGTGTGGACATTTAAGTTACTGGGGAAGTCAAGGACTTATCTCTATACAAAATAGAGGTGAGAATCATTCTCTGGAGGTTTTCCTGTTTTTGGCCGTGGAAGACCCAACAACACCGCTCAACCTCCTCACACAGGAGGGTACGGGCTGTTAGTGCGGTGTGCCTCTCTCTCCCTGCAAGGAGCCAAGTTAATGCAGGTAAGGAGAGGGGTCTGTGCGCTACACTTAATATATCTTTCCTTCCTGCTACTTCCTGTCCAGCCTCCCATTTAAATTCCACTCAGACCAGTTTCTGGTTGTTTGAGCAACACTTGTTCCTGAGTGCCTTTTGTGCAAACCTTCCTAACCTGACTTCTCGTGAACTGATCTCTTGTGTACCGACTCGGCTAGTTCTCCTGATTACATTGTCTGCTGCCCACCCTGACCTTGGCTCGCTATCCGGCTCTCCTTTTGCTCCATCCCTCCATCCATCAATCCATGTCTGACAGTGTCTTCTGGTACTCTCCTCACGAGCAGGTTGAACCTGGGGGTCGTGACCTAGGGTCAGCATGCAGCTAAGTTCAAACTCTTGTGAGGGGGTCCCTGGCAGAATACCAGCTGGCCCTTTGATTCCACGACCTGGGGATCCCGTGTCACCTGCTTGCCTGTGGGCTTACACCAGTAGCACGGTGACAATGTCATACTTTTTAGATGTTTGTGTGTGCACTGACTTTTTCAGAGCATAAACAATCAGTCCAGAGAGGCCCAAAATCCAAGGAGCACTTCATGCTTTTAATGGTTGCAAATCTAATTTCCTGGTGACCTATCACATTTTGGAGGCCCTGAAGCACCAGGACAGTAGAAACACCCAAAACATTTGAAAAGTAGACTCTCCAAGGTATTTAGTGAGATGCATGGTGAGTTTTTTTGAAGTTGCACATTTTTGCCATAATCTTTTGGAAAACAAGGAAAGTAAATATAAATTAGATTTTGCTCACAAGGTTGTCATTTTAACAAGTTATTTCTAGCACACATCATGGGCATACTTACAATCACACCCAAAACACAATCTTTTACTCCTCCCTAGTATGGGGTTTCCACATACGCTATATTACCAAAAGTATTGAGACACCTACCTTTACATGCACATGAACTTTAATGGCATCCCAGTCTTAGTCCGTAGGGTTCAATATTGGGTTGGTCCACCCTTTGCAGCTATAACAGCTTCAACTCTTCTGGGAAGGTTGTCCACAAGGTTTAGGAATGTGTCTATAGTATGCAAATGTTTGAGCATTCTTCCAGAAGCGCATTTGTGAGGTCAGGCACTAATGTTGGAGGAGAAGGCCTGGCTCGCAGTCTCTGCACTAATTTATCCCAAAGGTGTTCTGTTGGGTTGAGATCAGGACCCTGTGCAGGCCAGTCAAGTTCCTCCACCACAAACTCGCTCATCTATGTCTTTATGGACCTTGCTTTGTGCACATTCATATTGGAACAGGAAGGGCCAATCCGAAACTGTTCCTACAAAGTTGGAAGCATGAAATTGTCCAAAATGTCTTGGTATGCTGATGCCTTAAGATTTCCCTTCATTGGAACTAAGGGCGAAGCCTAACCCCTGAAAAATAACCCCACACCATAATATACATAGTTACATAGTTAGTCAGGTTGAAAAAAGACACAAGTCCATCCAGTTCAACCATAAAAAAAAAAAAAAATAATAATAATAATAATAATATCATACAATCCCATATACCCAATTCTATACCCACAGTTGATCCAGAGGAAGGCAAAAAAAACCAGCAGAGCATGATCCAATTTTCTACAGCGGGGGAAAAAATTCCTTCCTGATCCCCGAGAGGCAATCGGATATTCCCTGGATCAACTTTACCTATAAATGTTAGTACCCAGTTTCTATTATGTACATTTAGGAAAGAGTCCAGGCTTTTCTTAAAGCAATCTACTGAGCTGGCCAGAACCACCTCTGCAGGGAGTCTATTCCACATTTTCACAGCTCTTACTGTGAAGAAACCTTTCCGTATTTGGAGGTGAAATCTCTTTTCCTCTAGACGTAAAGAGTGCTTCCTTGTCCTTTTGTGTTGACCGTAAAGTGAATAACTCAACACCAAGTTCACTATATGGACCCCTTATGTATTTTTACATGTTGATCATATCCCCCCTTAATCTCCTCAAGAGTGAATAAATTCAGTTCCTCTAATCTCTCCTCATAGCTAATGCCCCCTCCACCAAATGATTTGGATCAGTGCACAAAGCAAAGGGTTTTTTGATTTTTTCTTCGGGTCGGTGGTGGCAGGGGCTTTTTTTTACACAACACTTTTTTTGGTGAATGAGTAGGGGTACTATGTGCTCCTACTCATTCACATAAGGGGGCCGGGTCCTGGGGGTTCCCTTGTTAAAGGGGGCCTCCAGATTCAGATGAGCCCCCTGCCTGTAGACCCCCACAACAACCGGCCTGGATTGTGGAGAAGAGGCCCTTGTCCCAATAAATATAGGGACAAGGTGCATTAGTGGGAAAGGACATGTGGCCTAGTATGGTTCAGGAGGCAGGGGGCGCTTGCTCGCCCCCCCTTTCCTGACCTGCTGGGCTGCATGCTCAGATAGGGGTTTAGTATGGATTTTGAGGCAGGGACCCCACACAATTTTTTTTATTTGACATGGGGGTTCCCCTCAAAATCCATACTAGATCTAAAGTGCCTGGTATGGATTTGGAGGGGGGACCCCACGCCAGTTTCTCTTCCTAATTTTTAATTGCCGGCATTTTATTTTATATTTTTACATTCAGTTGTCAGCAAGGAACCACATAAAGGAATAGTGCATTGACATTTTCAGGATCGCATGCGGTATTTGGGCAAACACCTAAATACCACATGTGAATGTGAATGGAGCCCACTGTAATATATTGCATACCATATGAAAGGTTCATCTCCATTCCTCAATATAATGTCATGTTCCCAACAAATGAGGAGGAGATACTGTACACCATATGGAAGGTCCATCTCCATTCCTCAATATAATGTCATGTTCCCAACAAATGAGGAGGAGATACTGTACACTAGTGATGAGCCGAACACCCCCGGGTTCGGTTCGCACCAGAACCCGCGAACGGACCGAAAGTTCGTACGAACATTAGAACCCTATTAAATACAATGGATGCGAACGTTCGAATTCTAAAGTGCTAATTATAACAACTATTATGCATGTTATTGTCCTAAAAAGGGTTTGGGAACCCGGGTTCTGCACCAGGGGACATGTATCAATGCAAAAAGAAGTTTTTAAAACGGTCGTTTTTCGGGAGCAGTCATTTTAATGATGCATAAAGTGAAAAAAAAAAAAGTCAAATATTCCTTTAAATATCGTACCTGGGGGGTGTCTAAAGTATGCCTGTGAAGTGCCACGTGTTTCCCGTGTTTAGAACTGTCCCTGCACAAAATGACACTTCTAAAGGAAAAAAAAGCCATTTAAAACTGCTTGCGGCTTTAATGTAATGTCTGGTCCCGGTAATATGGATGAAAATCTTTAAGAAAAATGGCATAGCTATCCCATCAACCCCCCCCCCCCTACCCCAGCCCATTACCAGCCCCTTTGGGTCTTGTATGGATATTAAGGGGAACCCCGCACATAAAATAAAAAAGGCCCTATATACTCTGAACAGCCGTATACAGGCGGTGCATACAAGACAGGGACTGTAGGTTTGTTCTTATGTAGAATCTGTTTGTAATTTTGAACAGGTACATTGTTTAAGTGTAGCTCCAGCCCAAAAATCTATTTTTAAACTTTTTGGAAAACATAGGTAAGGGTTATCACCCCTGTAACATTTGTTTTGCTGTCTGTGCCCCTGTTCAGAACATTTCACCTCACTTTCCGTCCCAATGACAACTGTTTTTGAAATGTGGTGTTTTTCTTGAAACAAGGATTGCTGATGTAGCGGGGTCCTCAAGTTGATGGGATACACCTGGGGAATAGTGTGACCCAGGTGTATAATTGTGTTAGGGTTCAGACCCCTTTTTGTTTCGTGAAGGATTGGAGGATGCAGTATTCTCCTTTGCCTGTGGGTGGCGGGGTATCCACAGGCTTCAGGTAGAATCATCTCCTGCAGTGCTCCCTATTTTGTCCCTTCCCGGAGATGGTATGGCTGGGGCGGGGAACCCGCCGGGCCGTTGATGGGAGGAGATAAAAGGGGGAGACGCCCTTACCACGAGGTCTTGCGGAGAAGGAGGTCCTCGGAGGAGGAGGGTTGCGGCCTGCACCCAGGCACCTTCGGCCTGGGTGCTGGAGATCCAGGAGTCTGGTCCAGGTGCCCATGGCCTGGTCCGGAGTCATGTTGGCGTCCATCCCAGGCACCTTTAGCCTGGGGTGAGGTACTATCGAGGAGGCCTGGGGCCCAGTACCTTCGACTGGGTCCCGCTAGGGTGGACTGTCCGAGGGTCCCTGAGCGGAGGGACTCGTACCTGAGGTGAGGAGGCCGGGGAGGTTACCCACTGGAGACCCGGAGCAGCACCAACCCGGTGACAGTGGGCCTCTGGGAACTCTCTTGGGGGGACACATCCCCCTGATAGGGGCCACAGCGCATCGAAGAGGGCTCCATTGCTGTTCATAGGGGTTGCTGGAAGAGACCCCATCTTTCCTGTTCTGTAACAGCCGGATTGGCTTAGGCGCCGCTGGTCATAGTACAGTGGCATAGAACTTAAACTTTAGGAAGTGCCTCGATCTGCTCGCCCCACCGTTGGCAAGGTTATAGGTCCCAACCAGTTTGCTGCAAAAGAACTGTTTATTGTGCTTTGCTTATTGGAGTGTCGAATAAACAAGTGTTGGACCTTTCTCCGGTGTGTGAACTCCAGTTACTGGAAGCAAAGGGGAGGCTGGTGAGCTTGCAAGTACAGACTCAGTGCATTCGCAGAACACACCGGCCCGAGGAAACATCAGGAAGTGGCCTTCACCTCCCTACTACAATGGGGAGGACATGGGCCGTGGCGCATCTCACTCTCACAACCCAGGAACCCCTAGACATGAGTTGGTGTGTAACCGATAAAGATGGAGAGAGGGTGAGGCCGCTACACGTGGGGGCTCGTGAGTCCGGGATAGAGTGTGTTCTAAAGATGGACTTGAGAATGTCTACATTTGAACTTTGCTGCCCAGAGGAGTTCCGAGCAGATCGGCCATATTACTGGCCAAAGTGCGTCCCTGCTCGGAGTTGTGGAAATGACCCTAACACGGGAAAGGCCCATGCGGAGGAGCGGAAAAAGGGAGAGGTCCAGCCGTGTGACGTACTGCACGTGGGGACTGTTAACGCACTGCGCCACGAGGCACCCCATGGCGACATCATTCGTGGGCGGAGTCAAGAGGAAGCCCGCGAAAATGTACAGCTCATGGAAGGAGTCTGGCCAAGTGTGGGGATACACGTGGAGACTCCGGCGCGGGGTCAGTGCATGATGGAGCAGCAGACAGTCGGGATGACCTCAAGTGCCCCGTGGATTATGGTTCCTCACCCCACGAGAATGACTTCCTTTGCTGCCCCCATCACAGACACGGGGATAAGACTTAGGCCCCGAGGGCGGTTGGCTCTGTACACTTGCAGAGACACGGAGGCCCTCGGTGTGATCTGTCCCGGCTGCTCGGGACTGGTGGTCACCCTGAAGCCATTCGGGCGATGTGAGGAGTGCAGAGAATTCCTTTTTGAGGTCGAGTCGTCTACAGCAAGGCCCCGGGCCCTTCGCCTCAACCACCTCATGGGTACCGCTACTCCGGAAGGGGAGATCAAGGCCTTTGTCGAGGTTCCCGTGCGCGCTGACCAGGGTGATGGACTGCCCAACAGAGAAAAATCAGAGGATGCTGCCTCGGTCGCCACAAGTTCTCTGCTCCCACCACCGAAGAGGAAAGTTGGCCTAGTACAGGCATCCTATGGACGTGGTCGAGCTTCACCCCGCTGCTTGCCTGGCCTGGATGGCGCCGGTCGAGAAGGAAGTCCCGGACATCCCAGTCTTCTACAAGGGTCAGGTGAGCCAGGGGCTGGGACTGTGGTGGTGGTTGGAGGTGTCGGGGGCCCATTGGAGGTGGAGCCCCCCAGGGAGGATGATTCTGTGTCCACCGGAAGATATCTGCCTGCGGAGATGTATGACACCTCCGACCTAGAGTCGCTGTCTGACTGCGGAGATGATGGCGAGATAGACGAACTGTTCAGCCGCAAGGGCTGGGATAGAGTGCCACTTCTTGCTTCCCGTGCGGTACGGGATTCACCTATGTACACAGGAGATAGCACGCCTCGGGTGGAAGACCCGCAGCTTACGAGGGAACCTACCCCTCCACCGGTGTCCTCATCTACTGTTACCTCACCTACTTTGGTTGTGGGGACACCCCGCGCTTCTCTGAGAGCGCCGAAAGTCAGTTTCAGGGAGCTGGTAAAGGCACCTCGGCATCCGGAAGCTATTGTGCTGCCTGGAACTGGAGAGAAAACCACTATGCCACCGTTGGCCCGCTTGCAGAGACTGTTTTGCCACAAAGTAGCTCGGGAATATGGGTGGGAGTACCCGTATCTGCCCCGGGACCTGCTGTTTGAGGTGGCAGTCTGGAGAGCAAGATGGTATGACGAGTTTGTGTGGGACAAGTTGAAGGTGCCCCATGCTCGCAGGTACCTGGGATGTGTGCCGGCAGTGTCTAAGAGGTTTGAGGACTGCAAAGCTGAATGGAAATTGGGGCGCCATATCCATGCTGACAAGATAGTCATTTGCAGAAGAGAAGGAGAAGATGTCGAGTATTCGATAGAGGCATTTGACAAACACCTGAAACCCCTGTATCTGCCGGATCCAAAGTTTTATTTATAGGAGAAAAGAACTCCTGTCTATTTCCTTTGTGCACTTGAACTTTCTGGAAGAGCCATTCCCAGACACCCAGGACTGTGCCCTGTTTTTGTTTTTATTTGGGCTTTTCTCTTTCTCATTGGAGACTTGGGGCTGTTGTGTTTTTTTGTGTTTCCCCTTTTCTTCATGTGCCAAAGGCAAGGACATTTGGGAATAGTGGCAGAGTAGGGAAAAGCTGGAAGAACGAAGATTCGTTGAGTGTCATGACCGCGGCGTTGTCACCAGGTGGCAGTGTTGCGCAGCAGATGTTTGAAAATGTTTCACACACACACATCACCTTGCTTGTTGGAGTGAGTGGGTCTCTCGGCTGACGGGCCCACTCATGCCAAATGACACGAAATTATGTTAGGATGTTGTTTTTTCTTTCCCCTGCAGGAGAATCGACAATCAAGATCATTGAGAGTGGGTGGCTCTTAGGCAGTGTGGGATAGGGGTTGTGACTATGCAGATGTTTAAAGTGTTTTATGACATAAGTTGTTTTATATGTTCCCCATTCCCTGAGCAGGTCTTGGCACTTGGGAAAAATTTAGAGGAACTGCCTCAGGGGTTTCACTCCATGTCACCACTTTATGGGAGGCATGGGTGTGCACCTGACGCTGGGGACCAGCGTCCAATCACAGGGGGAGTGTGTAGCGGGGTCCTCAAGTTGATGGGATACACCTGGGGAATAGTGTGACCCAGGTGTATAATTGTGTTAGGGTTCAGACCCCTTTTTGTTTCGTGGAGGATTGGAGGATGCAGTATTCTCCTTTGCCTGTGGGTGGCGGGGTATCCACAGGCTTCAGGTAGAATCATCTCCTGCAGTGCTCCCTATTTTGTCCCTTCCCGGAGATGGTATGGCTGGGGCGGGGAACCCGCCGGGCCGTTGATGGGAGGAGATAAAAGGGGGAGACGCCCTGACCACGAGGTCTTGCGGAGAAGGAGGTCCTCGGAGGAGGAGGGTTGCGGCCTGCACCCAGGCACCTTCGGCCTGGGTGCTGGAGATCCAGGAGTCTGGTCCAGGTGCCCATGGCCTGGTCCGGAGTCATGTTAGCGTCCATCCCAGGCACCTTTAGCCTGGGGTGAGGTACTATCGAGGAGGCCTGGGGCCCAGTACCTTCGACTGGGTCCCGCTAGGGTGGACTGTCCGAGGGTCCCTGAGCGGAGGGACTCGTACCTGAGGTGAGGAGGCCGGGGAGGTTACCCACTGGAGACCCGGAGCAGCACCAACCCGGTGACAGTGGGCCTCTGGGAACTCTCTTGGGGGGACACATCCCCCTGATAGGGGCCACAGCGCATCGAAGAGGGCTCCATTGCTGTTCATAGGGGTTGCTGGAAGAGACCCCATCTTTCCTGTTCTGTAACAGCCGGATTGGCTTAGGCGCCGCTGGTCATAGTACAGTGGCATAGAACTTAAACTTTAGGAAGTGCCTCGATCTGCTCGCCCCACCGTTGGCAAGGTTATAGGTCCCAACCAGTTTGCTGCAGAAGAACTGTTTATTGTGCTTTGCTTATTGGAGTGTCGAATAAACAAGTGTTGGACCTTTCTCCGGTGTGTGAACTCCAGTTACTGGAAGCAAAGGGGAGGCTGGTGAGCTTGCAAGTACAGACTCAGTGCATTCGCAGAACACACCGGCCCGAGGAAACATCAGGAAGTGGCCTTCACCTCCCTACTACAATGGGGAGGACATGGGCCGTGGCGCATCTCACTCTCACAACCCAGGAACCCCTAGACATGAGTTGGTGTGTAACCGATAAAGATGGAGAGAGGGTGAGGCCGCTACACTGATAAAGCATCAGTACAGAGGAGACACCTTTCTCCCATATTAATTCTTACAGGAGAGAATTTTCCTTCCAAGGGGTAGATTTCCTCTCACTTCCTGTTGTCTTCTTGCGTTTGCAAGTAGGAGTCGTTTGTAAGTTGGATGTTTGAAAGTAGGGACCTGCCGTATATACTCTGCAGAAATAGGCCCCTTAGTTGTTGGTGTTGGCACAACACTGTAAGCACTCACAGTTACTCTTGGTTGGTGCTGGAACGCCCTGCTGTCAACTATTATATCAGGAATTTTAATTACATATAATTGTTGAACAGTGGTAGTAAAAATTGGGCCTTTGATGGTGGTGCTGGTGCCACAACACTGTAAGCCCTGACAGTTACTCTTGGTGGGTGCAGCAATGGGCCCTGCTGTGAATTATTAGATCAAGAATTGTAATTGCATGCCCCTGTTGAACAGGGGCTGAAAAATTGGGCCTTTCGTGGTGGTGGTGGTGGTGGTGGTGTTGCCACAACACTGTAAGCCCTCAGAGTTACTCTTGGTGGGTGCAGGAATGGGCCCTGCTGTGAATTATTAGATCAAGAATTGTAATTACATGCCCCTTTTGAACAGGGGCTGAAAAATTGGGCCTTTCGTGGTGGTGGTGGTGGTGGCGTTGCCACAACACTGTAAGCCCTCAGAGTTACTCTTGGTGGGTGCAGCAATGGGCCCTGCTGTGAATTATTAGATCAAGAATTGTAATTACATGCCCCTGTTGAACAGGGGCTGAAAAATTGGGCCTTAGGCACTGGTGGCACAACACTGCAACCCCTCACAGATACTGTACTTGGAGCACAGCAATGAGCCCTGTTGCAAAGTATTGCTTCAAAAATTGTAATTACACGCCCCTGTTAAACAGGGGCTGAAAAATTGGGCCTTAGGCACTGGTGGCACAACACTGCAACCCCTCACAGATACTGTACTTGGAGCACAGCAATGAGCCCTGTTGCAAAGTATTGCTTCAAAAATTGTAATTACACGCCCCTGTTAAACAGGGGCTGAAAAATTGGGCGTTAGGCACTGGTGGCGGCACCCATAAACAAAAATGATCTTCCAAGCTATCATCATCAATCGTATCATTGAGGACTCGGAGGACTCGGATAGCCAGTCAACATAACAGCACAGGCACTCAGCATCAGCATCAGTCTTGAAGGGATGTGACATGTTAAAATCAATTAGTCTGTTATATCAGCATCAGGTGTGTGGTAGCTGGTGGTGATCCAAGACTGGTTCATCTTGATGAAAGTCAGTCGATCAACCGAGTCGGTGGACAGGCGCACCCTGTGATCCGTGACAAATCCTCCAGCAGCACTGAATGTGCGTTCCGAAAGAACGCTGGATGCAGGACAGGCCAGTAGCTCAATTGCATACTGTGCAAGCTCTGGCCAGTGATCCATCCTCAAGACCCAGTAAGCCAGAGGATTTTCGGTGGGGAAGGTGTCCAAGTCTGACCTTGCCCCTAGATATTCCTGCACCATGTTTATCAGACGCTGGCGATGGTTGCTGGAACCGATCATACTTTGGGGCTGCGGACTAAAGAATTGTCTGAACGCATCGGTCAGACGGCCACCTTCCCCACCGCTCCTTCTTTGACTGGCCGAAGCCTCAGCAACTCGTTGTCCAGGACCAGGAGTTTGTAACCTCCCAGTCTCTGGGAACGCGTTGCACAGACCTTTCTGCAAGGCCTCCCGGAGTTGTCTCGTCCTCTGCTCCCTCTGCGACGGTAACATAAGGTCCGCAACCTTACCCTTGTACCGTGGATCAAGGAGAGTGGCCAGCCAGTAATGGTCCCTCTCCTTGATCCGAAGAATACGAGGATCCTTCCGCAGACTTTGCAGGATCAGGGAGGCCATGCAGCGTAGGTTTGCTGAGGCATTCGCTCCGGAGTCCTCTGGGTCACTAAGGACGACATGATCCGCAGCCACCTCCTCCCAGCCACGTACAAGTCCACTGGTTTCTTGGGACTGTAAATCATCCCTAAAAGACTGCTGCTGATGATGCTGAGTGCCAGCCTCCACCTCCATGCTGACACAATCCTCCTCCTCCTCCTCCTCTTCCTGTGCGATGGGTGGGACAGAAGGAACACTGTCTGGGTAAAGGGGGCCTTGAGAGGCAAGGAAGTCCTCCTCTTCCTGCCTCTGTTCTGCCTCAAGTGCCCTGTCCATTATTCCACGCAGCGTGTGCTCCAACAGGTGGACAAGAGGTACAGTGTCACTGATGCATGCACTGTCACTGCTCACCATCCTCGTGGCCTCCTCAAATGGTGCCAGGACAGTGCATGCATCCCTGATCATGCCCCACTGGCGTGGAGAAAAAAAACCAAGCTCCCCTGACCCTGTCCTGGTGCCGTAGTCGCACAGGTACTCATTGATGGCCCTCTGCTGCATGTGCAGCCGCTGCAGCATGGCCAACGTTGAGTTCCACCTGGTGGGCATGTCACATATAAGGCGGTTCTTGGGCAGGTTCAACTCCTTTTGCAGCTCAGCCAGGCGAGCACTGGCATTATAAGATCTGCGGAAATGCACACAGACTTTCCTGGCCTGCCTCAGGACATCCTGTAAGCCCGGGTACCTGCCCAAGAACCGCTGCACCACCAGGTTAAGGACGTGAGCCACACAGGGCACATGGGTCAGTTGTCCCTGTCGGAGGGCGGAGAGGAGGTTGGTGCCATTGTCGCAAACCACCATTCCTGGCTTAAGCTGGCGTGGCGTCAACCACCTCTCGGCCTGGCCCTGCAGAGCAGACAGGACCTCTGCCCCAGTGTGGCTTCTGTCCCCCAAACACACCAGCGCAAGCACGGCATGGCATCTTTTTGCCTGCGTACTTGCGTAGCCCCTTGAACGGCTACGGAGCACCGCTGGTTCATAGGACAAACCACAGGAAGAGGCCATGGAGGAAGAAGAAGAGGAGGGGGTGGAGGAGAGAGGTGTGTCACAACCAGTAGTAGCATTTTGGAGGCGTGGCGGTGGAACAACCTCCAACACTACTGCACCTTGTCCTGCATCCTTCCCAGCTGCCAAAAGAGTGACCCAATGGGCCGTGAAAGAAAGGTAACGTCCCTGTCCATGCCTGCTGGACCATGAGTCAGCGGTAATATGCACCTTACCGCTGACCGCCCTGTCCAGCGAGGCCAAGACATTGCCTTCCACATGCCGGTAGAGAGCCGGAATTGCCTTCCGTGAGAAAAAGTGGCGTTTGGGAACCTGCCACTGAGGAACCGCACATTGCACAAACTCACGGAAGGGGGCCGAGTCTACCAACTGAAAAGGCAGCAGCTGAAGCGCTAGCAATTTAGCCAAGCTAGCATTCAACCGCTGGGCATGTGGATGGCTGGGAGTGAACTTCTTTCGACGGTCCAGCAGCTGGGGCAGGGAAATTTGCCTGCTAGAATCGGACTTCGGTGTACTGCTAGCAGAGTGGCCGCAAGTACTTGGCTGTGACACACCTAATTCTACACCTTCATTCCTCTCAGTGCATGTTTCAGAGAGGACTGAAGTTATAGTGGGGTTGGAGATCCCAGCTGATGCGGTGCAAGGAGAGGTCCGCTTTGTTCTTTGGTGTGGGTCTTTGAGGTAGGCTTGCCAACGAGCTGCATGGCAGGTCAACATATGTCTGGTCAGGCATGTGGTACCCAAGCGGCTGATGTTTTGGCCACGCGATATACGCTTGAGACATATGTTGCAAACAGCAGCTGTGCGATCTGATGCACTAGCCTCAAAAAAGGCCCACACCAAAGAACTTTTTGAATGACGGGCAGAGGCAGCGCCCTGCACAGGCGGAGCTCTGCGGTGTGATTCCGTTGGTGTACTGCCCTTACGCTGGCCACCAAAGGGCATCCTGCCTCGTTGGAGATGTGCCTCCTCCTCATCCTCCTCCTCCTCCTCTCTCCTATTAGGCACCCACGTGGAGTCTGTGACCTCATCATCCCCTCCCTCCTCATCACTGGAGCCAATCTGGCAGTATGCTGCAGCTGCTGGAACATGACTGCCAGATTGGTGTCCTTCTTGAGCATCCCCTCTGTCTGCTCTCACGCTACTGCCTTCCTGTAGCTGGGTTTCATCATCAGACCCTTCGAAACGCTGGGCATCCTCCTGGAGCATGTACCCAACACTGTGCTCAAACAGTTCGGGGGACTCCTCAGGAGGAGGACATGGTGGGTCTAGGGAAGGAGTGACTGATGATGAGTCTGACATTGATACCAGGGAAGAGGACGCTTTGGCAGCTGCTTTGCCAGTACCCTGAGCCTGGGTGAGAGAGGATGAGGAGGAGGAGGAGGAGGGCTTGGTCATCCACTCTACCAAGTCTTCGGCATGATGTGGCTCAACATGTCCAGCTGCCAAAAAGAAGGACAAGCGTGTCCCATGGCCATGTGCTGATGACAATGCACCGCGTCCACGACCAGCACTGTTGCCCCCAGACACAGAGCCTGCTTGCCCTCTTTTATTGCCTCCTGACTGTCTGCCTCTCCTTGTTTGCCTTCCAGACATTCTAATAGATGGCCTGCAGGGAGATGGGAAAAAAGCAATAAGGGCTACCTTTAGGTGTCCTTCTCTGTCCCTTTACTTAAGGATTTCTAAATATGGTTGAGGATGATTGCTTTTGCACAGAATAGCACAACGACAATTTCCCTGACTGTCCAAAAAACAAGGATTTCAAAGATGGTTGATGAGGAATGCTTTAGCACACTATAGCACAAGGAGAATTTCCCTCACTGTCCTTCCCTGTCCCTAGAAACAAGGATTATCACAGTGAAAGAAACTGACACTCTTCCTACCTATAGTTTTCTGTCCCTAGAAAAAATGTTTTTTTAAAGCACACTATAGCACAAGGAGAATTCCCCTCACTGTCCTTCCCTGTCCCTAGAAACAAGGATTATCACAGTGAAAGAAACTGACACTCTTCCTACCTATAGTTTTCTGTCCCTAGAAAAAATGTTTTTTTAAAGCACACTATAGCACAAGGAGAATTTCCCTCACTGTCCTTCCCTGTCCCTAGAAACAAGGATTATCACAGTGAAAGAAACTGACACTCTTCCTACCTATAGTTTTCTGTCCCTAGAAAAAATGTTTTTTTAAAGCACACTATAGCACAAGGAGAATTCCCCTCACTGTCCTTCCCTGTCCCTAGAAACAAGGATTATCACAGTGAAAGAAACTGACACTCTTCCTACCTATAGTTTTCTGTCCCTAGAAAAAATTTTTTTTTAAAGCACACTATAGCACAAGGAGAATTTCCCTCACTGTCCTTCCCTGTCCCTAGAAACAAGGATTATCACAGTGAAAGAAACTGACACTCTTCCTACGTATAGTTTTCTGTCCCTAGAAAAAATGTTTTTTTAAAGCACATTATAGCACAAGGAGACTTTCCCTCATTGTCCTTCCCTGTCCCTAGAAACAAGGATTATCACAGTGAAAGAAACTGACACTCTTCCTACCTATAGTTTTCTGTCCCTAGAAAAAAATGTTTTTTTAAAGCACACTATAGCACAAGGAGAATTTCCCTCACTGTCCTTCCCTGTCCCTAGAAACAAGGATTATCACAGTGAAAGAAACTGACACTCTTCCTACCTATAGTTTTCTGTCCCTAGAAAAAATGTTTTTTTAAAGCACACTATAGCACAAGGAGAATTTCCCTCACTGTCCTTCCCTGTCCCTAGAAACAAGGATTATCACAGTGAAAGAAACTGACACTCTTCCTACCTATAGTTTTCTGTCCCTAGAAAAAATGTTTTTTTAAAGCACACTATAGCACAAGGAGAATTTCCCTCACTGTCCTTCCCTGTCCCTAGAAACAAGGATTATCACAGTGAAAGAAACTGACACTCTTCCTACCTATAGTTTTCTGTCCCTAGAAAAAATGTTTTTTTAAAGCACACTATAGCACAAGGAGAATTTCCCTCACTGTCCTTCCCTGTCCCTAGAAACAAGGATTATCACAGTGAAAGAAACTGACACTCTTCCTACCTATAGTTTTCTGTCCCTAGAAAAAATGTTTTTTTAAAGCACACTATAGCACAAGGAGAATTCCCCTCACTGTCCTTCCCTGTCCCTAGAAACAAGGATTATCACAGTGAAAGAAACTGACACTCTTCCTACCTATAGTTTTCTGTCCCTAGAAAAAATGTTTTTTTAAAGCACACTATAGCACAAGGAGAATTTCCCTCACTGTCCTTCCCTGTCCCTAGAAACAAGGATTATCACAGTGAAAGAAACTGACACTCTTCCTACCTATAGTTTTCTGTCCCTAGAAAAAATGTTTTTTTAAAGCACACTATAGCACAAGGAGAATTTCCCTCACTGTCCTTCCCTGTCCCTAGAAACAAGGATTATCACAGTGAAAGAAACTGACACTCTTCCTACCTATAGTTTTCTGTCCCTAGAATTTTTTTTTTTTAAAGCACACTATAGCACAAGGAGAATTTCCCTCACTGTCCTTCCCTGTCCCTAGAAACAAGGATTATCACAGTGAAAGAAACTGACACTCTTCCTACCTATAGTTTTCTGTCCCTAGAAAAAATGTTTTTTTAAAGCACACTATAGCACAAGGAGAATTTCCCTCACTGTCCTTCCCTGTCCCTAGAAACAAGGATTATCACAGTGAAAGAAACTGACACTCTTCCTACCTATAGTTTTCTGTCCCTAGAAAAAATGTTTTTTTAAAGCACACTATAGCACAAGGAGAATTTCCCTCACTGTCCTTCCCTGTCCCTAGAAACAAGGATTATCACAGTGAAAGAAACTAACACTCTTCCTACCTATAGTTTTCTGTCCCTAGAAAAAATCTTTTTTTAAAGCACACTATAGCACAAGGAGAATTTCCCTCACTGTCCTTCCCTGTCCCTAGAAACAAGGATTATCACAGTGAAAGAAACTGACACTCTTCCTACCTATAGTTTTCTGTCCCTAGAAAAAATCTTTTTTTAAAGCACACTATAGCACAAGGAGAATTTCCCTCACTGTCCTTCCCTGTCCCTAGAAACAAGGATTATCACAGTGAAAGAAACTGACACTCTTCCTACCTATAGTTTTCTGTCCCTAGAAAAAATCTTTTTTTAAAGCACACTATAGCACAAGGAGAATTTCCCTCACTGTCCTTCCCTGTCCCTAGAAACAAGAATTATCACAGTGAAAGAAACTGACACTCTTCCTACCTATAGTTTTCTGTCCCTAGAAAAAATGTTTTTTTAAAGCACACTATAGCACAGGATTCGCACAGTAAAACACACTGACACTCTCCCTACCTATCCTTCTCTTTCCCTAAACTAAAGGAATCCAGGTTAAGCAAGAAAAAATAAATGTCACTGTCCCTGCCTATGCTTCTCTTTCCCTGCTCCGGAACACACTACACTAGGCCGCCGTGCTGGCGGCCTTTTATAGTGTGGGGCGTGTACTAAACACCCTCAGCAATAATTGGCCACAGGCATCCTGCCTGTGGCCAATCATTGCTCTCCTCGCTGCCGGCGCTGTGATTGGCCAAGCATGCGGGGTCACAGTGCATGCTTGGCCAATCACAGCGCCTGGATGACACTGCGATGGCGTAGTGCATTGTGGGCCGTTCGCGTCACTCGAATTAGGCGCGAACGGCCCAAATCGTTCGATCTTCGTCGAACGATCGAACAGCCGATTGTCAGGGTCACCTGTGGCCAGGTGACAGATGCACACCGTAGGGGGACAGGAGTGCACCGCGAGGTAGTGAACCCTATGGCTGGCTTCTGTGGATAGGAAACTGGGTGGTTGTGGAAAGCGGGACCAGAGGAGCACAACCGGGATCCCAACGGAAGCGAGAGCCAAGATTCCCCAGGGCGCGGAGTCTAAGACCCAGCTGGTCTTCTCCAGGGCCTCTAGTGGTGAGGATGTTACGCTGCAGGCTGGGACCAGGTCGCGGCCCCTGGAGTTTCCTAGCTCACGCCCCGTAGGATAAGGGGAAGCAGCAGCACACGATAGAGAGAACCGAATAACAAGCCGAAGGTCAGGGGCCACAAGCAGACAAGGATAACGAAGAACGAGCCGAAGGTCAAGGGTCACGGGCAGACAGGGATGGTCGGGGACAAGCCAATAACGTAACAGAGAGACAGACGTAGCACACGGCAGGCAGGAACCCAAACACACAATGCCTAACAAACACGTTGATCAGCAAAGCAGGCTTGCAGTGCACAGGTTAATATAGTGTTCAGTGATAGGGCCTGGGGTGGAGTCAGGCTGGGAGGAGATTATAAAGGAAGCCAGGTGAAGGAGGTCTGGTCTCTAGATGAACACATGAGGAGGAAGGTAAGATGGCAGACAGACATTAATGCATATCCATGACAGTACCCTCCCTCTTACGAGGCCTCCCCCTTCCCCGCCTGGGCCCAGGTTTAGAGGGAAACTTCAGATGAAACTCCTTTAACAGACGAGGTGCAAAGACCTCAGATGCAGTGATCCAAGACCTCTCCTCAGGACCAAACCCTTTCCAATGAACGAGGTACTGAAGAACGCCTTTACAGAGTCGGGAGTCCAGAATTTGACTGATCTCGTACTCCTGATTATCCTCAGAGACAGGCGCCACGGTAGGAAGAGGACGAGAGAATTTATTGAGGACTAAAGGCTTTAGAAGAGCAACATGAAAGGAGTTAGTGATTTTAAGGCTCTTAGGAATCTGGAGTTTGAAACAAACCGGATTCAGTTTAGCAGTTACCGTGTATGGACCGATGAATCGTGGAGCAAACTTCAGAGAAGGAACTCGGAGCTTGATGTTCCTGGTAGAGAGCCAGACTTTGTCCCCTGGCTGAAGAGAAGGCGGTTTACGCCTGCGGCGGTCGGCAAAGCCTTTGAATTTTTCAGCAGCTGCCCGGAGGGAATCATGAACGTGACCCCAAACGGAATTGAGAGACTCCTGAACCGAAGCCAAAGCTGGAATGTCTGGAGAACAGATCATAGGAAGAGGAAGTTGAGGGTGTTTTCCATAAACTGTGAAAAAGGGTGTCTTCTGCGAACTGGTATTCACATGATTGTTATGGGAGAATTCTGCCCACGGGAGTAGAGAGGACCAATCGTCATGGTGAGAAGACACAAAGGTGCGAAGAAAGACCTCTAACTCCTGATTAACCCTCTCAGTCTGTCCATTGGATTGGGGATGGTAAGAAGAAGAAAAATCCAAGACAATATTGAGGGATTTGCAAAAGGCTCTCCAAAAACGAGACGTGAATTGGACTCCCCTGTCGGAAACAATATGAGAAGGGACCCCATGTAGGCGGAGAATTTCTCGAATGAAAATGGGAACCAAGGCAGGGGCAGAAGGAAGACCAGGAAGAGGAACAAAATGAGCCATCTTGGAGAATCGATCGATTACCACCCAAATGACTGTATTATTCTCAGACAGTGGGAGATCGGTGATAAAATCCATGGCAATATGGGCCCAGGGTTCCTTAGGAATAGGCAAGGGCATGAGGAGACCAGCAGGAGCTTGTGTGGAGGATTTGGACTGAGCACAGACATGACAAGCTTTAACGTAGTCTTTGACGTCTGAGCGGAGATTAGGCCACCAGTAGTGACGACTGATGAGTAGGAAGGATCGGAGGAATCCAGAATGCCCTGCCACCTTGGAATCATGTCCCCAACGAAGGATCTTAGCTCTTAGCTCAGTGGGGACAAAGGTCTTACCAGGCGGAATTTTAGACTTCAGGGTGGTAGAGTGGGCAACAATGCATGAGGTGGGAATGATCGGCTCAGGTTCAGGGGCGGACTCCTCGTCCAAAGTGTCAAATGACCTAGAGAGCGCATCAGCCCGACCGTTGCAGGAACCAGGTTTGTAGGTAATCGTGAAATTAAAACGGGCAAAGAAGAGACTCCACCTGGCCTGTCTAGGATTCAGACGTTTAGCATTCTGTAGATACTGTAAATTCTTGTGATCGGTAAAGATCGTTATGGAGTGAGGGGAACCCTCCAAGAGATGACGTCACTCCTCTAACGCCAATTTAATTGCGAGAAGTTCCCGATCACCGATGGCATAATTCCTCTCTGCCTGAGAAATTTTTTTGGAGAAGAACGCACATGGTTGGCGTCTCTTCTCAAAGATTTGAAGAAGCACAGCTCCCACCCCCATTGAGGAAGCGTCCACTTCAATAAAAAATGCATTCCCAGGATTTGGTCTCCTCAAGAGGGGGCCAGAAACAAAGGCCTGTTTCAGGTTGTGAAATGCAGAGACAGCTTCGGGAGGCCAGTCTCTGGCATTCACACCCTTCTTGGTCAAAGCGATAATAGGCGCGGCAATGGAAGAGTAATTCCTTATGAACTGCCTATAATAATTAGTGAAGCCAAGAAAGCGCTGTGTGGCCTTGAGGCTAGCAGGAAGAGGCCAGTTGGTGATAGCCAAGACCTTCCCAGGGTCCATACGAAGCCCCGAACATGAGACAAAGCACCCCAAAAACAGGACCTCAGAACATTCAAAGGAACATTTCTCCAGCTTGGCATAGAGATTGTTCTCTCTAAGACGTTGAAGTACAGTGCGGACATGGTTTCTGTGGACGAGCAGATTTTCAGAAAAGATCAGAATGTCATCCAGATAGATGACAACAAACTGGTACAGCAGATCTCTAAAGATTTCATTGACAAAGTTTTGAAACACGGCTGGAGCATTACACAGACCAAAAGGCATCACCAGATATTCGTAATGCCCGTCTCTAGTGTTAAATGCAGTCTTCCATTCGTCACCCTCCCGTATTCGAATGAGATTGTACGCGCCTCTGAGATCCAACTTGGTGAAAATGGAGGCACCCTTCAACCTATCGAATAGCTCAGATATTAAGGGTAAGGGGTATCGATTTTTAATAGTAACCGCATTTAAACCCCGATAATCGATGCAGGGTCTTAAGGTACCATCCTTTTTGGCAACAAAAAAGAACCCTGCCCCTGCAGGCGATGAGGATTTCCGGATGAACCCTCTCTCCAGATTCTCTGCTACATACTCCGACATGGCCTGGGTCTCTGGGATGGACAGAGGGTAGGTACGACCCCTGGGTAGAGTTGCTCCGGGGACAAGATCAATAGCACAGTCAAAAGACCTGTGGGGAGGAAGCACCTCAGCTGATTTTTTACAGAACACATCCCGGTAATCGCTGTATGCGGCGGGAAGATCAGAAGAAACAGAAGTGGCAGCAACCGGAAGACTCTCCTTGGGGGTCACCTTGAGAAGACACGACGAGAAACATGAGGAACCCCAGGCCAGGATCTGCCCAGAGACCCAGTCCACATGTGGAGAGTGGAGCTGTAGCCAAGGGAGGCCCAATACAACTGGGGTAGAGGCCTTGGGTAGAATAAGAAAGGATATCCACTCCTGGTGGAGAATCCCTACCGACATCCTAATGGGTAGCGTCTGGAAGCGAATAGGGCCCCCTGGGAGAACAGTGCCATCAATTGCCGAGACTACCAATGGGGTAGTGAGAGGTGAAAGGGTAAGCTTCATAGAAGAAGCAGTTCTCCAATCCATGAAATTGCCGGCAGCCCCGGAATCCAGGTATGCAAGGGTTGACTGAGGAGAAGTGCCTACATGAAGGGACACCGGCAAGAGCAGGCGAGAAGGTGATGTTTCTGGGTCCAATACTCCACCTTCCAAATGTATTAGACCCGAGCGTTTCCCGGACGAAGCGAGCAGGAGTCACGAAAATGACCCTTGCCCCCACAATAGAGGCACAAGCCCAGAGTTCTGCGCCTAGCACATTCTTCGGGGGTTAGTCTGGTCCGGCCCAGCTGCATAGGTTCTTCAGCAGGTAGAGGATGCTCCACGGAATGAAGGGAGGGGAGCTCAGACTGGCTAGGACCCAGAGAGTGCTGGCGTCTTTTTTCTAAGGACCTCTCTTGAAAACGAATGTCGATCTGGTTGCATAATGAAATTACATCGTCCAGACCGACGGGAATGGCTCTTCCCGCTAATTCGTCTTTCACTCGGTCAGAGAGGCCATGTAAAAAGGTAGCGACCAGGGCCTCATTATTCCAGCTCAATTCAGCTGTGTGGATACGGAACTGAAGAGCATATTGCCCCACTGAACTAGATTCTTGGCGAAGACGTAAGACAGCACTAGCCGCTGAAGAAGCCCGAGCCGGCTCTTCGAAGATATTACGAAAGAGCTTCAAGAATTCGGACAGACTGGAAACCACCGGATCGTTCCTCTCCCACAGGGGGGCAGCCCAGGCCAAAGCTTCACCGGAGAGGAGGGAAATGATATAGGCTACCTTAGCCCGGTCAGATAGGAAGCTTTGAGGCTGAAGCTCAAAATGAATAGTGCATTGGCTGAGAAACCCCCTGCAGGCCTTGGAGTCCCCAGAGAAACGGAACGGAGCTGGCAATCTTAGTGAGTGTGAGGCTGCGACTGGTGCGATAGGTACAGCCGCTGGTTGTACTTGGGGTTGCGGATTCGGGGTTCCCAAGGAGACCTGAAGCTGCTCGAATCGAGAAGCCAGATCCTGGAGGAATCGCATCACCTGGGTCTGATTTGATTCCTGGGTCTCAAGTCTGCGAACTATGCCCTGCAATGGATCATCCGCGGGAAGCGGGATGTCAGCCGGGTTCATGGCTGATCAAACTGTCAGGGTCACCTGTGGCCAGGTGACAGATGCACACCGTAGGGGGACAGGAGTGCACCGCGAGGTAGTGAACCCTATGGCTGGCTTCTGTGGATAGGAAACTGGGTGGTTGTGGAAAGCGGGACCAGAGGAGCACAACCGGGATCCCAACGGAAGCGAGAGCCAAGATTCCCCAGGGCGCGGAGTCTAAGACCCAGCTGGTCTTCTCCAGGGCCTCTAGTGGTGAGGATGTTACGCTGCAGGCTGGGACCAGGTCGCGGCCCCTGGAGTTTCCTAGCTCACGCCCCGTAGGATAAGGGGAAGCAGCAGCACACGATAGAGAGAACCGAATAACAAGCCGAAGGTCAGGGGCCACAAGCAGACAAGGATAACGAAGAACGAGCCGAAGGTCGAGGGTCACGGGCAGACAGGGATGGTCGGGGACAAGCCAATAACGTAACAGAGAGACAGACGTAGCACACGGCAGGCAGGAACCCAAACACACAATGCCTAACAAACACGTTGATCAGCAAAGCAGGCTTGCAGTGCACAGGTTAATATAGTGTTCAGTGATAGGGCCTGGGGTGGAGTCAGGCTGGGAGGAGATTATAAAGGAAGCCAGGTGAAGGAGGTCTGGTCTCTAGATGAACACATGAGGAGGAAGGTAAGATGGCAGACAGACATTAATGCATATCCATGACACCGATGTTCGAGTCGAACGTATGTTCGACTCGAACACCGAGCTCATCCCTACTGTACACCATATGGAAGGTCCATCTCCATTCCTCAATATAATGTCATGTTCCTAACAAATGAGGAGGAGATACTGTACACCATATGAAAGGTCCATCTCCATTCCTCAATATAACGTCATGTTCCCAACAAATGAGGAGAAGATACTGTACACCATATGAAAGGTCCATCTCCATTCCTCAATATAATGTCATGTTCCCAACAAATGAGGAGGAGATACTGTACACCATATGGAAGGTCCATCTCCATTCCTCAATATAATGTCATGTTCCTAACAAATGAGGAGGAGATACTGTACACCATATGAAAGGTCCATCTCCATTCCTCAATATAACGTCATGTTCCCAACAAATGAGGAGGAGATACTGTACACCATATGAAAGGTCCATTTCCATTCCTCAATATAATGTCATGTTCCCAACAAATGAGGAGAAGATACTGTACACCATATGAAAGGTCCATCTCTATTCCTCAATATAACGTCACGGTCTCAACAAATGAGGATGAGATACTGTACACCAGGGCTCAAAATTTCAAGTCCTGAGCTACTAGCCAGGCCTTAAGAGTTACTCGCCACCGGTTTCCCCACCCAACATACAAAGTACAGGGCTGAGAGGTGTGCTACGTACAGCCCCCCATGTTGAGGGCATGTGTCCTAGTATGGTTCAGGAGGGAGGGGGTTGAGAGGGGAGCTATGTACAGAGTGCAGGGTTAAGAGGTGTGCTATGTTCCAAGTGCAGGGTTGATAGGTATGCCACGCACCGAGTGCAGGGTTGAGGAATGTGCTACATGCTAAGTGCAGGGCTGAGGGATGTGCTGTTTACTCCTAAGTTCTCCCCAGTACAGAGCTCACCCCCTTCCTAATTCCAGTACACTGATCTGTTCCCCACACATCCTCTGAAAGAGTGGGGCTGATGCAAAAGAGCAGCTACAACTTACCCGCCAACTCTAGCAGCTTGCATAGATAAGAAGGAGCTTCTGCTGTGGAACTGGCAGGATATTCTTCTCGTCCTGCTCCCCATCCTTTCAAGGCACCTTTACGTGGCCGCGCAGTGTTCACAGGGCTAACCACTCGCCCCCCCTCTGCCTGAGCTGAGTGGACTGGACCCAATCCAGACCCCCCACCCGAGCCAAGCCAATTCGGCCCACCTCCTTGTCTGAGTGGAGTGGACCTGCCGGAGTCGAGCCGTCACATCCCTTCACCCAAACTGAGCGGATCCTTCACCCGACCAAGCTGGAACACTCGCCCTCAGCTTATTTCCACTCGCCAAATGCGAGCAGGTGAGTGCTGTATATATAATATTGAGGGCTGTATATATAATATTTAGCTATTTGTGTGGAGGTTTTTTTATAGAAATATGTTTGTATGTTTAGATTTGCTGTCAGGGCACTGTAAGGAATGGATCAATATATTGATTAATGTATAACCAAATGAACCATTGATGAAGAGTTCCACTTTATTATGTTTTAATAAGTTCAAACTGTATGTTTCGGGGGATGTTTTTCTGCTTGCTTTTCTACTGATATTATTATGATGATTAAGTGTATTTTGCAAGAACGGAATGTGACCTTGCAGTTGCACCTGCAGTGTGCTGTATTCGCTAAGAGTGGGTTGCTTCCTGCCTTTGGCAAGGCGCCCGAATCACAGTGATAAAACCCCAGGACAAGTAATAAAAAATGATATTCATGCATAACCATACTTTGTGTTGGTGTCATTGAATATACAGCCGGCTAGAGACTTCCGCAGGTCCGAAACCCAGCTTGAGCAGAACCAGAACCTCTCCAGAACCTCTCAGGCACCATTTCTTTTTTATTTAAGGTTCTCCCAGAATGTTATGCGAAAATAAATTAGAAGTAGTTGCATCTTTCCAGGATACTCAACAATTATGAACTCCAAACATAAACTGTGATCTGCTTTTTTAATTTATTGCCTTCAGGTGTAAAATCTATTTACTACATGGCTGATGTGCATACTGTCCCAATAATGTGCAAAGGAAAGTTATGCAGTGAGAAGTTGGCCACTCTTGATGCCCTTTATATTGTGCCTCGACAGGTATTGCTCGATGGCAGCCTTTCTCAACTTTTATTACCCCAAAGAAACCTTGATATCATTTTTAGGTCTTGGGGAACCCCTACCAAAACAAATTCATTGGGGGTCAATGAGAAAAATGCCCCTTACATTGGAGGTCAGTGGGAAGAATGCCCCCATTACAGTGATGATCAGATTGCCATCCTTACAAACCACTAAAAAGGACCATTGGTGTCACACAGTTGGCTCTGCTTTGTTAGGGTGACCAGACATCCCCGGTTTCAGGGGATAGTCCCCGGTTTGAGGACACTGTCCCCGGACCAAGTCTGTCCCCGGTTTTGTCCCTAGATTGGATTTGAACAGGGGTGGGGGCAATTTCAAAGACAGTCAGTGCAGAATAAAAAAAAGAAATCTGAATTACACACCCCCGCTCCTACTAGCTTAGGGGGGGGTGTATTTTTTTTCCATTATCTGTGCCCCTTTCTGATGATCATGTGCTGGTCGGAGCGGAGGGAATATTTCTTCAGTTTCGGGTGCATGCCCATTCAGCTCCGCTTGCATGTTCTTCTGTCTTGGCTCAAGTCCCGGCCAGCCGCCTGCCTGTTTATCTTCTTGCCTTCTCTGGCGGAGTGATCTTCCTCCACTCCCCACCCAGTAGTAGCCGGGGCCCGGAGAGTAAGACTTGACAGGCTGTGAGGCGGGTGGCGGCGGCGACGGGCAGAGAGTCGCTGATTGCCGCTATTACTAGTAAAAAAAAAAAAATATGTCCCCGGATTTCATTTAAAAAATCTGGTCACATTATGCTATGTGGCATTGATCCTGGAACTATGCAGTAGGGATGAGCTTCGAGTTCGAGTCGAACTCATGTTCGACTCGAACATTGCCTGTTCGCCCGTTCGCCGAACAGCGAACAATTTGGGGTGTTCGCGGCAAATTCGAAAAGTCTATGGGAGAAATCTAAAGTGCTAATTATAAAGGCTTATATGCAAGTTATTGTCATAAAAAGTGTTTGGGGACCCGGGTCCTGCCCCAGGGGACATGTATCAATGCAAAAAAAAGTTTTTAAAATGGCCGTTTTTTCGGGAGCAGTGATTTTAATAATGCTTAAAGTGAAACAATAAAAGTGAAATATTCCTTTAAATTTCGTACCTGGGGGGTGTGTATAGTATGCCTGTAAAGTCGCGCTTGTATCCCGTGCTTAGAACTGTCCCTGCACAAAGTGTAATTTCTGAAGGAAAAAAAGTCATTTAAAACTCACTTGCGGTAACTGAATTTGGAGGGACCCCCACGCTTTTTAAAAAAAATTTTATTAATGACTTTTGTATGTATTGCCGGGAGCCGACAATTCATTAATAGCCGCGAGTGAGTTTTAAATGACTTTTTTTCCTTCAGAAATGACATTTTTTGCAGGGACAGTTCTAAGCACGGGAAACATGCGCCACTTTACAGGCATATTATACACACCCCCCAGGTACGAAATTTAAAGGAAAATTTCACTTTTATTTTTTCATTTTAAGCATTAGTAAAATCACTGCTCCCGAAAAAACTGCAGTTTTTAAAACTTTTTTTTGCATTGATACATGTCCCCTGGGGCAGGACCCGGGTCCCCAAACCCTTTTTAGGACAATAACTTGCATATTAGCCTTTATAATTAGCACTTTAGATTTCGAACGTTCGAGTCCATTGTATTTAATAGGGTTCTAAAGTTCTCTGCGCGAACATTCTGTCTGTTCGCAGGTTCTGGTGCGAACCAAACAGGGGGGGTGTTCGGCTCATCCCTACTATGCAGCAATCATCAGATGGGAGTTCAGTCAATCACAGCCCAAGGAATCCCTAGCCACCTCTGGAGGAACTCTAATTGAGAATGGCTGCTCTATGGTATGCCAGCCACCCTTGATCTGGAGGGAGGAGCACACAAAACACTTTCGTAACTCTCTCTAGCAAACCACCAACCCAGAAGACCCCAACCATGCCATATGAAAGGGAACAGTGCATCACCATACCTCCCAACCCGGATTCTGCAGGTTTTTCCCACAGCAAGAGCCAGAGAAGGGAGGAGGAGGAGGTAAGACCGATCAGCGGCAAAATTTCCCACGGACCCCGCCGCACAACAGTGTGTTGATGTAGAATATCCCAGCGGCACCCCCCGCTCAACATTGTTTCCAAGCAAGTCCTTTAAAAACAAAATTGCAGTCCCGCAAATAACTAACTGTCCCGCGGCTCAAACCACCGAATCCCCCCCCCGCTCAACAACTTCGAAAATTAAGTTATAAGCCCTGCAAAAAATAACTAACTGCATACCTCCCCAACTTGTAAAAGTCCCACTGCGGGACATTGATGATCTCCCCTCTCCCCTGCAAGCGAAAGTTGTTGAGCGGGGGGGGGGGGGGGGGTGCCGCGGGACATTTGATTTCTTTTTCGTCGTCAAAACAAAGGTTGTTGTTGAACTACTTTTTTTCGACGTTAAAACGAAAGTTGTTGAGCGGGGGGCTGGTGCCGCGGGAGATTTGAACAATTTTTCCCACCTGAAAAAAAAAGTTGCCGCGGTACATAGGTACATATTCTCCTATTCTGCGCTGCACTGCTGCCGATCTCGGGGGGGGGGGCGCCTATCGCGCGCGGGGGGGGGGGGGGGTTACCTGCCTTATTAGTTCCTCCACTTCCTGGCTGTGCCTGCTCTGCGGGAATACTACAGCTCACGCGGGAAGGAGGGGCCTGTGCGGGAGAAACCCGCAGAATCCGTGCCTGTTGGGAGGTATGTAACTGCCCCGCGGCACCGCCCCCCTCCCCCCCCCCCGCTCAACAACTTTAGTGAACAGGCAGTGGAGTGTTGAATGTTGTCCCGCAGTGGAATTTTTAAATGTTGGGAGGTATGGCATCACCACTCCACCACTTGGAGGCACAGTCCTTAAAGGGGAACTCTATCTGCCAAAAGGGCTTCTGTGATCCCAGAGATCATTTGCATTTCTGCCGTCCTGTGACCCCAGCACCCTATTGCTGATAAGAGACATTTGCACTCCAGACTTCCTGTGAAAAAGTATAATGTGTGTGTGTCATAACGTATGCAACATAATGTAAGAACGAGCTACAAGGCAGCAGGCTAAGTACAACAATATAACTTAGGATGCAGTTCTTAAAATCATCACAAGATAGCAACATCACCTATTGTGCGTGAATCACTCTGACAGGAAGTGATGAAAGATAAACATAGAATGTTGTATGAGGTAAAGGTACAATGTCCAAGGTGAAAAGAGAAGGAAAAAGAGAGCACACGTCGGAGGAATACACAAAGAGGGTAATACAATTATTTTTCGATTTAAACTGAGAAATCGCACCCCCGGACCCCTATTATGTCCGTTCTCCTCCATAGTCACTGTGATGTCTTTATCTCCAACATCCAATACTACACAAACCTAATATACTGTTAACAGGGGTTACTTTTCATTGTGTGCCCAAATACATCCAAAGCCTCTGGTATATAGATATATGTCCAGATAAATCCTAAATATAGAGCCATTTATCCAACTGTCCATCCAGAGCCTCTGGTTTATAGACGGGATACATCCTAAATATAGAGCCATTTATCCAACTGTCCATCCAGAGCCTCTGGTTTATAGACCAGATACATCCTAAATATAGAACCATTTATCCAACTGTCCATCCAGAGCCTCTGGTTTATAGACCAGATACATCCTAAATATAGAGCCATTTATCCAACTGTCCTTCCAGAGCCTCTGGTTTATAGACCAGATACATCCTAATTATAGAACCATTTATCCAACTGTTCATCCAGAGCCTCTGGTTTAGGCCGGTTTCACACTGGGGCGGTGGGGGCGGTGGCGGTATAGCGCCGCTATTTTTAGCGGCGCTATACCGTCGGGATTGTAGAGGTATTCGGCCGCTAGCGGTGCGGTTTTAACCCCCGCTAGCGGCCGAAAAAAGGTTAATATCACCCGCAAACCGTGGCTACAACCGCAGTTTATGGGCGGTATTACCACGGTATCCTATTCATTTCAATGGGAAGGAGCGGTGTAGGACCGGTAAACACACCGCTCCTCTCACTGCTCCAAAGATGCGGCTAGCAGGACTTTTTTTTAAGTCCTGTTAGCGCACCGCTCGGGGCTTTCACATTGGAGAGACAGGAGCCGCTGTTTAGGCTTTTTAGCAAAATAGCGCCTGCAAACCGCCCCAGTGTGAAAGGGGCCTTATAGATCAGATACATCCCAAATATAAAGCCATTTATCCAACTGTCCATCCAGAGCCTCTGGTTTATAGACCAGATACATCCTAAATATAGAACCATTTATCCAACTGTCCATCCAGAGCCTCTGGTTTATAGACCGGATACATCCTAAATATAGAACCATTTATCCAACTGTCCATCCAGAGCCTCTGGTTTATAGACCAGATACATCCTAAATATAGAACCGTTTATCCAACTGTCCATCCAGAGCCTCTGGTTTATAGACGAGATACATCCTAAATATAGAACCATTTATCCAATTGTCCATCCAGAGCCTCTGGTTTATAGACCAGATACATCCTAAATATAGAACCATTTATCCAACTGTCCATCCAGAGCCTCTGGTTTATAGACCAGATACATCCTAAATATAGAACCGTTTATCCAACTGCCCATCCAGAGCCTCTGGTTTATAGACGAGATACATCCTAAATATAGAACCATTTATCCAATTGTCCATCCAGAGCCTCTGGTTTATAGACCAGATACATCCTAAATATAGAACCATTTATCCAACTGTCCATCCAGAGCCTCTGGTTTATAGACCGGATACATCCTAAATATAGAACCATTTATCCAACTGTCCATCCAGAGCCTCTGGTTTATAGACCAGATACATCCTAAATATAGAACCATTTATCCAACTGTCCATCCAGAGCCTCTGGTTTATAGACCGGATACATCATAAATATAGAACCATTTATCCAACTGCCCTTAGAGAGCCTCTGGTTTATGCCATTTGAAGCGTGACATGTTGGGTATCAATTTACTTGGCGTAACATTATCTTTCACAATATAAAAAAAATTGGGCTAACTTTACTGTTGTCTTATTTTTTTATTTAAAAAAGTGTATTTTTTCCAAAAAAAAGTGCGCTTGTAAGACCGCTGCGCAAATACGGTGTGCAATAAAGTATTCCAACGACCGCCATTTTATTCTCTAGGGTGTTAGAAAAAATGTATAATGTTTGGGGGTAATTTTCTAGCAAAAGAAACTTTTTAACTTGTAAACAACAAATCTCAGAAAGAGGTTTGGTCCTTAAGTGGTTAAATGTAGCCTTTTGGAATTGAAATATGGGATTTGCCATCCTGGCTTGCTTTTAAAGGAACTTTGTTGTCACTCAGTCACCCTATAATTTGGCCAGAACAGTTCTCTCCTTTTTAAAAACTGCAGCCTTTCAGACACTTCAGCCAGCGATCAATACTTCCTGCAGTTTCCAATGCCTGGAAGCCGAGAATGAGAAGTATTCCACACCGTGTGGGCCAGTCCAGACAGATCAGGGACTGCGCTTTGTCGTAGGTGGGATTGGAGCCTGGAGGAGGGAAGGACGCCACGTTAAGGGACGGAGCGCCGGGCCCGTGCTCAGCACCTCATTGCCTGGCACGGCACCTGTCCTGGGAACACAGTTCCAGCCAGGCCGCAGGGATTGGTGGGGTCTGGCGGTAGGGTGACCACGTGTCCCGGATTGCCCGGGACAATCCCGCATTTTGCAGGTCTGTCCCGGGCACCTTCATTCCAGGACAATACAGTGTCCCGGAATGAAACTGACACAACCACCCCCCCGAGACAAACTAATGCCCCCAAAAAAGGCCGCCACATCACTGCTTTACTCACTGACAGTACTTGTCCTGGCCGGGAATGCCTGGAGAAGAACAGTCCCCGCCCCCTGCTTGTGATTGGAGAAATCATAAATCCCGCCTCTTGTGTCCAATCCCTGTGCTGTGAAGGGGGGGTGTCCCTGAATGGAAGTTTGGAAATGTGGTCACCCTATCTGGCGGGCGGCTGCGACTCACCACCAATCCGAATTGTGCATGCACAAAGACAGCGCTGCCCAGACGGACCGTGACCTGCACACTGCACAGCAGCAATTCTGCACAGGTAGCACACAGAAAGTGACACTCCGGACCGTCAGAGTCAGCACAGACAGGTCCCACACACAGGAAGCTCTATTCCAGTGGAGTCAGGGCTGCCGTTGGGCCTGGCGAACTGATCCATCCGGACTGGCCTGCACCCTCTCGGCTAGGCTAGGCAAGGCTAGGCAGCAGTGTGCCCCTAGGTGGCAGTGCACCCTAGGCAGCTGCCTAGTTCGCCTAGCAAGAGCGCTGGCCCTGTCTCTTTAGCTTCTCACCATAACCGGACTTGTTGTCCTGTCTCTGTCATGTGATCCTGAACACCAATCACAGCACAGATGACCCCAGATCTATTTTGGTGGAATTTTCTGTCAGAGTGACATAAATGTACACAGTACATGCAGTATCCAGTGACACTAATCGGACGGGGCTCACAATATAGACATTTCCGGCCACTGTGCACACAGAACAATGTCATGTCAACATATCCTCCATCATACATGGTCAGTACTATTTAGTAAACATGTATTCTCTCCAATCCAATATTTACAAGGTAATACTTCTCTTTAATGCCCAGCAAGATTTGCATTCCACTCACATCCTGCTTTGTTGTTGGTCACCTGGACAGAAAGTGGACACGAGGATCTCTACAAGGACATCATGATGGAGAATCAGCCGCCCCTCACATCACCGGGTAAGAGGAGACTTTATTGTAAAGGAGAGAGCAGTACGGAGGGTCCACCTAGATCCCCCATTATCTGATAAACACATAGAAACAATGTATTCAGTCAGTGTTTGTGTTTCCTACAGATGGATCCAGTAATGGGAACCCACCAGAGAGATGTCCCGGTCCTCTGTATTCCCGGGATTCCACACAGGAGGATCACACCATCCCTCACCATCATCAGGTAGGTGGGACTGAGCAACTAGAACTCAAAATGCATTCTAAGCTCTGAGAAGACATTCTTCTGTGTAATCTCTTGTTTCTTTTTACCAATGTATTCTATCTTGTTTTGGGGTTTAGGGTGAAGAACTGAGAGACATCAAAAGTGAGGATAAAGAGGAAGAAGAAGAGAGGTTGGTGAGTGGAGATCAGCAGTCTATGGAGGAGGGGGAGATGATTATAAAAAATAAACAGGAGGAATCTTCTCAACACATGGATTCAAGTAAGCAATACACACTAAAATTTGAAAACAGTTCACATTTTAATTCTACTTCTTTAAGTATAAAGTATATACTTACATCGATTGAACATAACTTACAGTATGTTTATTGAGTTCATCTAAAAAAAAGTTGATCAAGAACAGGGCAGAAACGCCACATAAAGCGTGGTCACATTTGATTAGGTTAAATAAATTCTTTCTTGGTGCCAAAATGATTCTTATGCCGCGTACACACGATCTGAATTTCCGACAAAAGCTCACATCAGACTTTTCTTGTCGGAAATTCCGATCGTGTGTACGCGGCATTATTACAAATATATGAAGTGCTTCCAGTCAGCTAGAAAAAAGTTCTTGTGGAAGACTATTCTTTATTTTTATAGCTGTTATAGCAAAAAAACATGCCACGTGATATAAGAAATGTCCACTCATTGCCAGAGGAATGTAATCTATGTAATTCTCACACTATGTATTGTTTCCCTAATATAGAATCATGTTCCCAAATAATGATGACGTGAAGATACTGTACACCATATGAAAGGTCCATCTCTAGTCTTAAATATAACATCATGCTACTAACAAACGAGTTGGAGATCTTGTATATCCTATAAAATGTCCATCTCCATTCCTCAATAAAGAGTCATACTCCCAACAAATGAGGAGATACTGTACACCATATGAAAGGTCCATCTCCATTCCTCAATATAATGTCATGTTCCCAACAAATGAGGAGGAGATACTGTACAACATATGAAAGGTCCATCTCCATTCCTCAATATAATGTCATGTTCCCAACAAATGAGGAGGAGATACTGTACACCATATGAAAGGTCCATCTCAATTCCTCAATATAATGTCATGTTCCCAACAAATGAGGAGGAGATACTGTACAACATATGAAAGGTCCATCTCCATTCCTCAACATAATGTCATGTTCCCAACAAATGAGGGGGAGATACTGTACACCATATGAAAGGTCCATCTCCATTCCTCAATATAATGTCATGTTCCCAACAAATGAGGAGGAAATACTGTACACTATATGAAAGGTCCATCTCCATTCCTCAATATAATGTCATGTTCCCAACAAATGAGGAGAAGATACTGTACAACATATGAAAGGTCCATCTCCATTCCTCAATATAACGTCATGTTCCCAACAAATGAGGAGGAGATACTGTACACCATATGAAAGGTCCATCTCCATTCCTCAATATAACGTCATGTTCCCAACAAATGAGGAGGAGATACTGTACACCATATGAAAGGTCCATCTCCATTCCTCAATATAATGTCATGTTCCCAACAAATGAGTAGGAGATACTATACAGCATATGAAAGGTCCATCTCCATTCATCAGTATGATGTCATGTTCCCAATAGGTATGAGCCCAATGTTCGAGTCAAACGTAAGTTCGACTTGAACATTGGGTGTTTGCCGAATTTAGAATATTATGGGGTGTTCGCGGGAAATTCGAATGAAAGCCGAGATCGTCAATGCACTGCGAGATCGCAGTGCATTGACAGCTGCTGATTGGCCAAAGCATGCACCTGACCTGCATGCTTTGGCCAATCACAGCGTGCTCTGCTGTGAGAGCCATGATTGGCCAAAGGCAGGGTGCTTTTGGCCAATCATGGCTCAGGGGGCTAAGTCCATGTCCCACACTATGTAAGGCAGCTTAAATGGCGGCCGTACATAGTTTTATGAATGAGAGCAGCAAAATGACATTTGTAAAGAAAAAAATGTAATAAAAAACTGCTCCCGGCATTATAGATAAAAATCATTGAAAAAAACGGCATGAGTCCCCCCCCCCCCAGTCCATTACCAGGCCTTCTGGGTCTGGTATGGAGATTAAGGGGAACCTTGCACCAAAATTAAAAAGAAAAAGGGCATGGGGGTCCCCCCTAAAATCCATACCAAGCCTTCAGGGGTCTGGTATGGATTTTTGGGGAAACCCTGCGCCAAAATAAAAAAAAATGGTGTGGGCCCCCCCCCCCCAAAATCCAGACCCTTATCTGAGCACGCAACCTGGCAGGCCACAGGAAAAGGGCCTCCTCCTGAACTGTAACAGGCCCCATGCCCCCCAAAACACCTTGTCCCCATGTTGATGGGGACAAGGGCCTCTTCCCCACAACTCTTACCCGGTGGTTGTGGGGGTCTGTGGGCGGGGAGCTAATCGGAAACTGGAGGCCCCCTTTAACAAGGGGATCCCGGACCCCCCTATGTGAATGGGTATTGGGTACATTGTATCCCTACTCATTCACCCAAAAAAGTGTCAAAAAATTTAAAATGACAGGAGACTGTTTGGGACAATTCCTTTATTTAAAAAAATAAAGTAAAAGGGTCCAGAGATGCAGGGCGTTGTGTAATATAAATGGGTGCAGGGGGCTGTGTACTATAAAGGGGTGCAGAGGTGCAGTTGTGGAGAGGGGGTACAAAGTAGTGACAAAAAGATATTGAAGGATGCAGAGGTATGCAGAGGGCACAGTGGGGTGTTTTTACATTTTAACGTGGGGGGTGCCAAATATAGGATCCACCCTGGGTGCCAAATGCTCTAGGTACGCCCCTGCGTGCACTCATGCAGAGATGTCCATAAATTTAGCCTATCGACCATATTCACCAGCACACCAAGGATCGTTCAGTTACGTCCAAAACGTTTTATTACTAAAAACATACCATCACAAAAGTGCAACGTTTCGGAGTCGCGTAGGACCCCTTCATCAGGCAAGTCACTTGCCTGACAAAGGGGTCCTACGCGACTCCGAAACGTTGCACTTTTGTGATGGAATTTTTTTAGTAATAAAACTTTTTTGGACGTAACTGAACGATCCTTGGTGTCCTGGCGAATATGGTCGATTGTTTGATATTTCCAGGACCCATCTGGTAATCGTTGCAGCACCCACCATCTTATAGGAGCCATCTTTCCAGGAACGTGTGCGAATGGAATATTGATCAGATCATAAATTCAGCCTGACCACTGCACTTATGTAGCGGTACCCCTGTAGGGGCTGCTAAAAGTGTGGTACCACCTGTCACCTTTGCCCAGCCCAGCATTCACTCCTCAGTCACTCTTGAGACAACGAACAGTCCTGTGATTTGTTTTTGTTATTTTATTGAGGGAATTTGAACTTGGGTGTCATTTTTGAGATGCCCAGTGTGACAGGGGTCACTTTGGGCACAGGGTGAGCA
This sequence comes from Rana muscosa, assembly GCA_029206835.1. Lineage (NCBI taxonomy): Eukaryota > Metazoa > Chordata > Amphibia > Anura > Ranidae > Rana > Rana muscosa. The sequence continues at coordinate 432,623,979 of CM055123.1, read as the reverse complement.
AGAAAATAATGGACATTAAAGTGGTTGTATACCCACAAATCTGAAATTCACCTACAGGTAAGCCTACATTAAGGCTTACCTGTAGGTGCTTGCAATATCTCCGAGACCTACACGGTTTCGGAGATATTTGCAAAAAAGAGTGCACCGCTATCTACGGCGCATGCGCGCCGTAGATAACGGCGCAGGCGCACTGAGCGCGGCGGCTCTTTGAATGGCAGCCTGCCGGACACTGCCGGAATTCGTGCATGGGCGGGGATCGTGCCGTTCCCCGCGCATGCGTGGGAGTGACGTCATCGCCGCTCCGGCCAATCACAGCGCCGGAGCGGTGATACCCGGAAGTCACTCCGGGTATCATGGATGCGACGGAGGACGTGTCCGAGGACCGCTGCGGGGGCTTCGATCTAAGGTAAGTGATTGATAATGAGCTAGTATGCTAGTCATACTAGCTCAATATGACTTTGCCTTGCAGGTTGTGAAAAAAAAAAAAAAAAAGTTTTGCGGTATACAACCGCTTTAAGAATATATCTTGGACTACCTAAATTGGGATAGTAATATTAATCCACAATATGTACTGGTTGTTTGATTCTGAACTCAACAAGTTAATTGAGAGATGTGTTACCTGGCTGCCTGTGTAATGTAAATGAGTCCCGGCTAGCTGCTACAGATCCTTTCATTGTGAAGAGTGATAATTAACTCTGTAATTGTGGGTATTGTAAAGTAGCAGACAGACAGTCTGGGGAACATAAAGGTTATGCATAGTGTGACAGCAGGAAGGTAAAGTCACCTGGTTGCATCCAGGGGGGGTAGATATATTTCGCCCAGATTCAGGCTTTACGCCGACTTATACAACTAGGTGGAGAGTTGTATAAGGCTAGTGGGCTCATGGATGACTCATACCTCTAGGGAGAGGGCTGGGCGTCGTGCAGACAGGGAGTTGATGAGACCAGCTGAAGCTTGTCAGCTCATTTAGGCCTCTATAAGAACTCCCAGCTTCATTAGATGTTAGCTCATGCCTGGAACCAGACCTGTGTGGACTGTCTAGGGAGAGTGAACCCCTGTGCGGTGAGACAAAGCCTGTGTGGCTATTTGCTTGGACATTTAAAACCAGGGACTTAGGGACTAGGACAGCACTAGGCTGATCCCAGTTGTTAGTTAGGAAACCTGTATGTTTAGTCAGAGGTCAACTTGACCAGGATTTATTTTGTTTATGTTTCTTTTGCTTTGCTGTGTTTTGTCACTGTAAATAGAAAATAAACCGCACCTTTTTGATTTTGAAAACCACAACCTCCGTTTGCTGGGCCTGTTTTGTGTGGGGAGCCCATCCCGGGGGTCACACACACCCGCTGCCGAGCTAACCCCCTCACAGTTGGTGGAGAATGCAGGCAGTTTTTTTTTAAGCCAGCATGGAGGAGATACTGAAGCAGCTGGCTCTAGCAAATGCCAATCAACAGCAGACAAATGCAGGTTTGCAAAAGAGCCTTGCAGCTCATCAACAGAGCCTTGCAGCTCAACAACAGAACTTCGCAGCCCAGCAGCAAGCTCATCAACAGAGCCTTGCAGCCCAGCAGCAGACAAACGCAACTTTGCAACAGAGTCTGGAGGCTCAGCAACGAGCCCAGCAGCAATCTGAGGCCCGCTTCATAGACCTGTTGCAGAAGCAAGAGCAGAGACTACAACAACAGATGGAAGCAGTAATGCAGCAACGTCCGCAGACCAGTGAGGAAAGCCGTCCCACTAATACCGCGTCCTTTGGGGTGAGTCGTTTATTGACAAAAATGACTGGAGAGGATGATCCAGAGGTATTTTTGACCACATTTGAAAGGACCGCTGAAAGAGAAAAGTGGCCTGAGGAGCAGTGGGCTGGACTGGTGGCTCCTCTGTTAACTGGTGAATCGCAGAAAGCTTACTATGACCTAGAGCCTAACCAAGCAAAAGACTATGTGATGCTAAAAGCTGAAATATTGGCAAGGCTGGGTGTCACCCAGGCTGTCCGGGCTCAGCGTGTGCATAACTGGACTTTCCAGCTTGGAAAACCCCCCAGGTCTCAAATGTATGATCTCATTCACCTGAGCAGAAAGTGGCTACAGCCAGAGACTTTGTCCGCACCAAAGATTGTGGAACGTGTTGTAATGGATCGGTTTTTGAGAGCTCTTCCTACTGCCATCCAAAAGTGGGTAAGCCATGGAGACCCAGAGACGGCCGATGGTCTTGTGGATCGTGTGGAGAAATACTTGGCTACAGAGAACCTGACGGCCTCTTCCAGAGACACTCGGACTTTCCACCCTAAGACCAGACCATCCGCAGGGGCGGATAAGAGGATTCCAAGGGGTGAGGGTGGAGAGAGTGAGAGGGTGGGAGCTCTACCCCAAGTTTGGCGAGAACAGCCTGGGAAATCAGCGGCTCAAGAGGCGGCAAGAAGGATCGTTTGCTACCGCTGCCGGCAAGCGGGACATATTGCAGCCAATTGCCCGGTTGTGGAGGAACCCATGCAGTGTGACTTTCTGACGGGCAGACGTCAGTCGCTGTGTGCGACAGTCGCATGCACTGCCATTCGAGGAACTGAGAAACATTTATGCAAAATGTGTGTTAATGGTAGAAATGTTGTGGTATTGCTGGATTCAGGTAGCCTTGTGACCCTGATAAAGGCTGAGTTAGTTAAAACAGAGGTCTCTGGGAATAGCAAGGTAGCTGTTATTTGTGTGCATGGGGACACCCGAGAGTATCCAGTGACTACAGTGTGTTTCGAGACCCCCAAAGGTACCCTCTCTCATCCAGTGGGCTTAGTATCTCAGTTACCGCATGACGCCATTGTGGGAAGGGATTTTCCGAAGTTCTGGGAACTGTGGGATGATCCTGAGCCCCTCACTGGTGCCCCTATGTACCAGGAATGTGATAGCCAGAACTCCCCTGAGAGTGGTGAGGACTCTCCGGAATTTCCCTTATCAGTATTGGCAGGGGAGACTCAAGAAACTGGAGAGGAGCCCACCTCCTCAGACGAAAACCTACCGTCTGTGGAGTTTTCTGATCTTGAGGTTCACAGGGAAAACTTTGCCACAGAACAGTTGAAAGACCCCGCCCTAATAAAGGCACGGGAAAACGTAGTGAAAATAGATGGCGAGTTAGTGAACCCAGATAATACCTGCACTTACCCATACTTCAGCGTAGAGAAGGACCTACTGTATCGGGTGGCAAAAAGGGCAGAAGAAACCGTTGAGCAGCTTGTGGTGCCCAAACCTTACAGGAAGTTGGTGTTGGAGTTGGCCCATGGGCACATTCTTGGAGGTCATCTGGGGACAGAGAAAACCCGAGAGAGGGTATTACAGAGATTCTATTGGCCGGGGGTGATGAAGGACGTAGAAAATTATTGTTCCTCCTGCCCTGTGTGTCAGAGGTTGGCCCCGATGCCACATTTCCGTAGCCCGCTGGTCCCTCTACCCATCATTGAGGTCCCGTTTGAGAGGATCGCCATGGATTTGGTAGGTCCTATAATCAAGTCCGCTAGGGGGCACCAGTACATATTAGTTATAATGGACTATGCCACCCGTTATCCAGAAGCGATCCCTCTCCGAAATACCTCGGCCAAAACCATAGCCAAAGAGCTATCTCTTGTTTTTAGCCGGGTGGGTATTTGTAAAGAACTGCTTACGGACCAAGGTACACCCTTTATGTCCCGGGTTATGAAAGAGCTGTGTAAATTGTTCAAAGTGACGCAATTGCGTACGTCTGTGTATCACCCCCAAACCGATGGGCTGGTTGAAAGATTCAACAAAACCCTAAAACAAATGTTGAAGAAAGTGGTGGATAGAGATGGAAAGGATTGGGACTGTTTACTTCCTTATTTGATGTTTGCTATTAGGGAGGTGCCCCAATCCTCTACGGGATGCTCCCCCTTTGAGTTACTGTATGGGAGACACCCAAGAGGGCTGTTGGATATTGCCAAGGAAACTTGGGAAAGTGAGAGTTCTCCCCACAGGAGTGTGATTGAGCATGTCGCCCTGATGCAAGATCGAATTGCACAGGTAATGCCCATCGTGAAGGAACATTTGGCCCAAGCGCAGTTGGCACAGCAGAGAGTGTACAACCGTGGAGCCAAGACCCGTACCTTTTCCCCGGGGGATAGGATATTGGTACTTGTCCCTACGGTTGAAAGTAAATTCCTTGCCAAATGGCAAGGCCCCTACGAGATAATGGAAAAAGTGAGCGAAGTGAATTACAAGGTCAGACAACCAGGAAGGCGAAAGCCCGAACAGATCTATCACGTTAATCTGTTGAAAGCCTGGAGGGATAGAGAGTCCCTAGTCGCAGACACTTGGTCACCAGCTCAAACTGGTTGCGTGATTCCTGAGGTTGGAATAGCAGCCACCTTGTCACAACCCCAACAACAGGAGGTTAAGGAGTTTGTGCTTCGCAACAAGGAGGTATTCTCTGAGCTGCCGGGACAAACATCTGGGGTAGAGCATGACATCATTACCCCGCCCGGTGAAAGGGTGAAGTTAAAACCCTATCGGATCCCAGAGGCTCGACGGGAGGCAATACGGGAGGAAGTACAGAAAATGCTGAACTTAGGGGTGATAGAGGAGTCCCAAAGTGATTGGTCTAGTCCCATCGTGTTGGTGCCTAAACCGGATGGGAGCTGGCGATTTTGTAACGATTTTCGTCAGTTGAACAAAGTTACAAAATTTGACACCTACCCCATGCCACGTATAGATGAGTTGATCGACCGGCTGGGAACAGCCCGATACATGACGACTCTTGACCTCACAAAAGGGTATTGGCAAATCCCCCTGGCCAAGTCGGCCAAAGAGAAAACCGCATTTGTAACCCCAGACGGGGCGTTCCAATATAAAAGAATGCCGTTCGGGTTACAGAATGCGCCGGCCACATTCCAGCGGAAAATGGACCAGATGCTGAGGCCCCATCGGAAGTATGCTGCGGCTTACCTGGATGACGTAATTGTCCATAGCACAGATTGGGCCTCACATCTGCCAAAAGTGCAAGCAGTCCTGGACTCTGTTCGGGAAGCGGGGTTTACGGCTAACCCCAAGAAGTGTACCATTGGGCAGGAGGAGGCCAAATATCTTGGGTACACCATTGGGAGGGGAGTAATAAAACCCCAACTCAACAAAGTCGAGGCCATCCAGAGTTGGCCACGTCCCAACAGCAAGAAGCAGGTACGAGCCTTTCTGGGAATCGCTGGGTATTATCGGCGATTCATTCCCCACTTTGCTTCTAAGGCTGTGCCCCTAACCAACCTGACGAAGGGGAAAGGGTCGGTCATGATTAAATGGACCCCCGAGGCTGAGGCAGCATTCCAATTCTTGAAACAAGCCTTATGTAGCCAGCCAGTGTTGTACTCACCCGACTTCTCTAAAGACTTTGTCGTACAAAGTGATGCGTCAGATGTGGGGTTAGGAGCAGTATTGTCCCAGGTCTGGAACGGGGAAGAGCACCCAGTCATTTACCTCAGCAGGAAGTTGAAGTCCCATGAGGTAAATTACGCCACCGTTGAAAAGGAGTGTTTAGCGGTGAAGTGGGCTCTAGATTCCCTTCGGTACTACCTGCTAGGTAGGCACTTTGACATGGTTACGGATCACGCTCCGTTAAAGTGGATGGCTCAAAACAAGGAAACAAATAGAAGAGTGAATAGGTGGTTCCTGGCCCTCCAGGAATTCAACTTCACAGTAAAGCATCGCCCTGGCGTTCAAATGGGGAATGTGGATGCTTTGTCTCGAGTACATGAATGCCTGATTGCTGGTGTTCCAACCCCGAGGTTAAAACAAGAGGGGGGGATATGTGACAGCAGGAAGGTAAAGTCACCTGGTTGCATCCAGGGGGGTAGATATATTTCGCCCAGATTCAGGCTTTACGCCGACTTATACAACTAGGTGGAGAGTTGTATAAGGCTAGTAGGCTCATGGATGACTCATACCTCTAGGGAGAGGGCTGGGCGTCGTGCAGACAGGGAGTTGATGAGACCAGCTGAAGCTTGTCAGCTCATTTAGGCCTCTATAAGAACTCCCAGCTTCATTAGATGTTAGCTCATGCCTGGAACCAGACCTGTGTGGACTGTCTAGGGAGAGTGAACCCCTGTGCGGTGAGACAAAGCCTGTGTGGCTATTTGCTTGGACATTTAAAACCAGGGACTTAGGGACTAGGACAGCACTAGGCTGATCCCAGTTGTTAGTTAGGAAACCTGTATGTTTAGTCAGAGGTCAACTTGACCAGGATTTATTTTGGTTATGTTTCTTTTGCTTTGCTGTGTTTTGTCACTGTAAATAGAAAATAAACCGCACCTTTTTGATTTTGAAAACCACAACCTCCGTTTGCTGGGCCTGTTTTGTGTGGGGAGCCCATCCCGGGGGTCACACACACCCGCTGCCGAGCTAACCCCCTCACAATAGTCATTTAAGATGTAAAGGGATTAGCTAATGACCTCACCTGCTGTCTGCTAAGAGATGTCAGATGTGTATTGGGAGCTCGTTATGTAACCATTGTGTGATGTTGTGGGTGGAGTTGTTCATTTGGACTACAGTATTCTTTTTGTGTATATAAGGGCCTGCTTCTCTCAATAAAAGTCTCAGACCAGTTGGAAACTTCAACAAACAGCGTATTCTCGTATGTCTGGAAGAATTATTCCTATGGGAAGCGGTCGCCTGACGGTGGAGTGTCGCCAGCGGATGTGTGTTCGGAGAGGGAATATCCTAAACGGCGTTAACCCCTTTCATACTTGGGGTGCCGTTACACCCAGAAATGAATGGTGGAATCAAAAATTGATTGATGGGAACTTCTATATATACACTTGACAGCTTCAGTTTCCTCCAGCACTTCAATTGCTTGCAGACTGTGAAGCCTCGTACACATGAACGAGTTTCTCGGCAAAAACCAGCAAGAAACTTGCTGGCAGAGATTTTTTGCCGAGAAATTCGTTCGTGTGTATGGTTTCTCGTCAAGAAAAGCGACAAGTATCTCGACGAGAAAATAGAGATCCTGCTCTCTATTTTCTCGTCGAGATTCTCGTCGGCATGTTTCTCGACGAGAAAAGTGAGTGTGTGTACACTTACCTGTCCTCCCGGAAGCCCGCGCATGTTCGAAATGAATTTGATGCATGCGCGGTAGCTTCCTAGGCATACGTAGGGTATACCAAGATGGCGGCGACGGCATCGAATGTGATGAGCGCATGCTCGTCGTAGTCGATGACGTCACCGCGTACGCTCCATTCAAAGAACCGTGGGTTCTTTGAATCGAGCGTCTGTACACTCGGCCGGGACAAGTTTCTGGTCCAAGAATCTCGTCGAAAAAAACAACATGTTTTTTTCGACGAGAATCTCGGCCGCGTGTACGAGGCTTTACTCTCTACTCTCCTGCACAACACTTGCTTGAAGGTACAGCTAGCACATGGGTAAGCCCAACACTAACACCGTCAGATCTTAGCAACTGCCATTTGCAGGCAGGGTCCGTGGGTCCCTTTTATGTAGCAATGAAAAGTAGGAAAGTCTTTAAAGGGTTACTAAACCCTTGTTTTTTTAAAAAAATAACAAACATATCATATCATACTTACCTTGTTTTCTGGGGTTCCCCGGTGGCTCTCGCGGCTCCTCCCCGCATTGTAAAACTATCTAACAGAAGCACTCTCCTAGGGGGTACCCGTGCGGGCGCACTCCTGAGTCCAGCATTTGCGTCCATAAACACAGAATGGCGGACTAAGCCCTGCCCCCTGGAACCCGTGTCATTGGATTTGATTGACAGCAGCAGGAGCCATTGGCTGCGCTGCTATCAATCTATCCAATCATGAGCCAAGAGACCCCATGCAGAGAGGTAGCGCGCGTCTCCGCCGAAGGAAAGAACAGGCTCAGGTGAGTAAAACGGGGGGGGGGGCTGGGCACTGTCAGAGGTGAAAAACACAAGCGCTTACAACCCCTTTTCTGCTAGCTGTCCTATGGTGGACTACTGCTCCCAGTCAGTCCTCTTCAGGCCCTGCCACCCCTCCTGGCTGCAGATTCCCGACTCCACTGCCCATGATATCACAGAACTCCATTGGAATCCATGGGTCTGGCGCCCTGCATGTAGATCAGGGGGCCGGACGCATGGACGGGGGAATGGCGCCCGTGCGCCCCTAATGGACGGGCTGCTACTGCAGAAAGGGGCTTCATCAGAGGAAATGCCCCAGTCCTCCGCAGTCCAATCCCTGTACCTTTTGCAGAATATCGGTCTGTCCCTGATGTTTTTCCTGGAGAGAAGTGGCTTCTTTGCTGTCCTCCTTCACACCAGGCCATCCTCCAAAAGTCTTCTCCTCACTGTACATGCAGATGTCCTGACACCGGCTGCCATTCCTGAGCAAGCTCTGCACTGGTGGTGCCCCCGATCCCGCAGCTGAATCCACTGTAAGAGACGGTCCTGGCGCTTGTTGGACTTTCTTGGGCGCCCCGAAGACTTCTTCCCAACTGCAGTTGAAATGTGTTATTTTTTTTATGGGATTGCGTTCATTTTCATGGCAAAGAGGGACTTCATCTAATCGCTCCTCATAACATTCTGGAGTACATTGGAACCTCGGATTGTGAGTAACCAGCGTTTCACAATACGAGCACTGTATTTTTAAAAATCCTAACTCGGATTGCGAGTGTTGTCTCGCAATACGAGCGGGATTTAAGCCACAGCGGTGTGCAGTACCGCGTTTGGCCTGAGGTGGGGCGCCGGAGCCGAGTGGAGCAGAACGGCACCAATCGGGGGCCGTTCAGAAATGCTCAGAAAGACTCGGAAATACTTAGTTCCTGAGCCTTTCTGAGGTTTTCCGAGGTCAGCCGAGCTGTCCTCGGGCCTTTCCGTGTGTTTCCGAGGCTCTCCGGCGCACCCCCACCTCTGGTCACATGCGGTATTGCATGTGTAGCGGGGCTTTAAAATCTAAGGGAATGTTTGAGTGGTAGTTGAACTCAAACACACTATTTGATAGGGTTCTGTAAACCATTCTTTTACTGCAGGTGGGATGCTGGTGTGTAGTCCCCTGTGGCCTGTTGATGGCGCTGCCATCGGAGGCCAGGGTTGAACCGCTGGTGCAGTGCTGTACCTTGGATGTCCCCTCTCGGCGGTGGTGTGGTGGGCATGTCGGCCTGCTTTGCATCCCGGGAGGGGATATAAAAGGGGCAGACCCTGTCTGTAGGGGTGAGTTCCCGGGGGTCTGACCCCGAGGGTGTGTTGTCCTGCTCGTGGCCACCCCAGGCACCTTAAGCCCTGGGGTGGAGTTCCTGGTCCGGTACACTGGTGGATCAGTCCCAGGCACCATTAGCCCTGGAACTGCAACTGAAGTGGTCCAGCACCTTCGCCTGGAGCCCACGGAGGGAAGAGGAATCTCAGGGTGCCTTGCGAGGAGACCCGTATCTAGAAGAGGAGGCCGGGGAGGACCGTTTCGAGGGACTGGTGAGAGATCACAGTGAAGGAAGGGGCCCGGTAACTCTCTGGAGGGATGTCATCTTCCCGTTAGAGTATGGTGACCAGACATCCCCAGTTTCAGGGGACAGTCCCCAGATTGAGGACACTGTCCCCGGACCAAGTCTGTCCCCGGTTTTGTCCCCGGATGGGATTTGAACAGGGGCTGGGGCAATTTGAGCGGAGCGGGGGGTGGGGGGAATGGGGAGAGTCCGCGGGACATGTAGAAAAAAAATCGTCCCCCAAAAAAAAGTTGTTGAGTGGGGGGGGGGGGGAGGTGGTGTTTGAGTCCGCGGGACATGTAGAAAAAAATTTGCCCCCAAAAAAACAAGTTGTTAAGCGGAGCGGAGAGGGGGGGCGGTCCGCGGGACATGTAGAAAAAAATTTGTCCCCCCAAAAAAAAATTGTTGAGCGGGGGTGGGGGGTGGGGGGGTTGGATTGGGGGGAGAAGTGCCGCGGATCGCGGGGGGGCCCGGAAAGCTGTTTTGACCACAAATCTGGGGGGGGGGCTCACCTGCTGGTTGTTGTTTCCTGCTCTTCATCCTTCCTGCTGTGCGGGAAAGATGACACTCTTGCGGGACTGCGGGAAGGAGGAGCCTATGCGGGTAAAACCCGCAGAATCCGTGCCAGTTGGGAGGTATGGCTTAGGGGGTGTATTTTTTTCCATTATCTGTGCCCCTTTCTGATGATCATGTGCTGGTCGGAGCGGAGGGAATATTTCTTCAGTTTCGGGCGCATGCCCATTCAGCTCCGCTCGCATGTTCTTCTGCTTTGGCTCAAGTCCCGGCCAGCCGCCTGCCTATCTCCTTGCCTTCCCTGGCGGAGTGATCTTCCTCCGCTCCCCACCCAGTAGTAGCCGGGGCCCGGAGAGTAAGACTTGAAAGGCTGTGAGGCAGGCGGCGGTCGTGACGGGCAGAGAGTCGCTGATTGCCGCCATTACTGGTAAAAGAAAAAAAATATGTCCCCGGATTTTATTTTAAAAATCTGGTCACCTTACGTTAGAGGCCTAATACCAGAACCAACGTTCACCAGGTCTGTGGCAGAGTTGTGCAGGGATTGTGCGTAACCTAATTCGAGCTTCACTCCGGCTGCTAGGATCCTGCTAGGATCCACTCTAATGGGAGACTATCCGGATGAGCTGAGACTACCTGAAGATATGGGTAGTGAATAAGTATTCATTTGTGCCTGGACCTACTCCAACACCTCTTGCTGTCCTGATCTTCCTCCAACCTTTCCTGTTCAATGATTATACATAAGAGAGAAATAAACTCTACGTTGGAGTTGCAATTGGTGTGGACCTTGGAGTTATTAGGGGATAGAGACTTGTCTTTATTGCAGTGAAGACGGGAAACATTCTATGGAGAACCTGACCATAGAGACCCAGGAACATTACACCGCTCAACCTCTTCACACAGGAGGGTACGGGCAATGGAGGGCTGGTGGCCACTTCAAAAAACTCGCCATGCCTCTTTCTAAATACCTTGGAATGTCTTCTTTCCAAAAAGGGGTCATTTGGGGGGTATTTGTACTTTTCTGGCATGTTGGGGTCTCAAGAAATGAGATAGGTCGTCAGTACTTCAGGTGTGATCAATTTTCAGAGATTGGCACCAGGGGAGGGCTGGCGGCCATAGGCCTGGGGGGCAAGTCCAGTCAAGTGGCCCATTGAACCGCTGAATCAGCTCACCATCCATGGCCCACCTGGTTTTTCAATGTAGCCTCACCAGTGCCCATCAGTGCAGCCAACTCCAGTGCCCATCAGTGCAGCCAACTCCAGTGCCCATCAGTGCAGCCAACTCCAGTGCCCATCAATGCAGCCTGATCACTGGGGCAGGTTACATGGGGTGTATGGGGGGGGGGATGGGGGGGTCAGCTAGGGGTGTCAGGGTCTCTCACCTCAGCGATTTCAGCTCAGCAGGTCCTTGCACGCCACGGTCTCCTGGGGGGGTAACGCTCCTGATCCTGGGGTCAAGTTGCAGCCAGCGCCCAGCCCTGCGTCCCGACTCCCTGGTACGCCCTGCCTCTGCCTGCTTCCAAGAATCCAGTCCCAGGGAGTTGTAGTTTCCTCTGCGCTGCTGTGTTTTCCACCCACCAGAAGCTTGATCGCGGACTACAACTCCCGGAATGCAACAGCTAGTGGTCGGCCGCCATGGCCGTGCCCCCGGCCCGACTTCCTAGACCAGAATAAAAAAGAAGAAAATGGTAGCGGGCAGCGGCTGCCGGCCATTTTTAAAATAAGTTAGGGTGGCCTGGGAGGCAATTGCCACCCTGCCCCCCTGGCCCAGCCCTCCCCTGGGTACGGGCATGTGGCATGGTGTGCCTCTTTTCCTACAAGTGAGCCAAAGGGAAGGAACAAGGGGTGTGTGTGCTACACATGCCATTGAAGTCCAAATTAGTTTCGTTTCCATTGACTTCAATGGGGAAACTCGCTTTGATATGCGAGTGCTTTGGATTACAAGCATTCTCCTGGAACGGATTATGCTCGTAATCCGAGGTTACACTGTATATGCAAATTGGCATCATAAAAACTGAGGCAACAAACTTTGTGAAAATGTATATTTGTGACATTCTCAAAACTTTTGGCCACGGCTGTACAGACCACAGCGCCGATGTGAATGAGCCCCGAACACCTCATTTACACAAAGAACTTTAATTATTATAAATGTAAATATTCATTCAAATATTTAATATTCATTTTTATTATCATTTATTATTAATTATTAACACTAGACATGTGCAATTCGTTTAGTTTCTAATTCGTTTTTCACAAATTCAGAGAAATTCGTTAATTCCGAAATTTCCGAATTTCCAAATTTTTCAATTTCCGAATTTTCGAAATTTCGAATTTTCGAAAAAATTTGAAAATTTGAAAATTAAAAAATTGGAAAATTGGAAATGTCGAAAATTCGAGATTCGAAAATTCAAAATTGCACAATTCGAAAATCTAAAATTCGAAAATGGGAAATTTGGAAATTTGAATTTCCGAATTCCGAATTTTTAGAATTTCAGAAAATCGGAAATTCTTATTTTTTCGTTTTTTTGCTTTTTTCGGAAATTCGAAAAATTATTTTCGTTTTATTTGTTTGTTTTTTTTTAAATTCGGAATTCGAAAATTCTGAAATTCCGAATTTCCGAATTCCGAATTTCCCGAAAAAAAGCAAAAAAAAAAACAAAGAAAAACTAATTTTTCGAATTTCCCGAATTTCCGAAAAGCAAAAAAACGAAAAAAAAACTAATTATTCGAATTTCCCGAATTTCCGAAAAAAGCAAAAAAACGAAAAAAACGAAAAACACGAATTTTTCGAATTTCCCGAATTTCCGAAAAATGAAAAAAAAAAAAAGAAAATGAAAAAAAAAACTAATTTTTCGAATTTCCCGAATTCATAGTTTACGAAAAAAGCAAAAAAACCAAAAAAACGAAAACGAAAAAAAAGCGAATTTTTCGGCAGTGCACATGTCTAATTAACACAATACAGGATTGTCTATTAGATTGAGAAGGAATTGTGTAAGTTCTGGAAGGTTTGTCTCCTCTAATAATGATTTTACTGAAAATATGGTTTTGATATATTTTTTTTGGGGTGGGGGGCAGTGGGGGGCCCCGGGGCCCCTATCAGCATCTCTGCCTGAATACAAGATTCCAACAATTCTTCTAACATTTATTGTAAAATTGTTTCTCAGCAGATGACCATAATGTCCGGAATACGTCTGAGGAATCTTCTGATAAATCACATCCCAGGACTCTAAGATCTCACAGGAGAAATACTTTAATAGATCCGTCTATTCCCGAGGAATCTTCTTCAGGGCAGGAAGGAGATCACACAGAAGAGAGGTCATTGTCATGTTCAGTGTGTGGGAAACTTTTCACAAAAATGAGAGACCTTCTTAGACACAAGAAATGTCACACTGCTGAGCGTCCCTATTCATGTTCAGAGTGCGGGAAATGTTTCACTCTGAAAAACAATCTTAGTAGACACCAGAAGCTTCACACGGGGGAGCGCCCCCATTCATGTTCAGAGTGCGGGAAGTGTTTCTTTCGGAAAAATCACCTTCTTAAACATCTTAAAATGCACACGGGTGAACGTCCCTTTCCATGTTCAGAGTGCGGGAAATGTTTCACTGAGAAAGGTATTCTTGTTAAGCACCAGAGAATTCACATGGGTGAGGGTCCCTATTCCTGTTCAGAGTGTGGGAAATCTTTCACTGAGAAAGGTATTCTTCTTATACACCAAAGAAGTCACACAGGTGAATGTCCTTATTCATGTTCTGAGTGCGGCAAATGTTTCGCCGCCAAAAAATATCTTATTGCACACCAGAGATGTCACACGGGTGAGATCCCCTATTCATGTTCAGAGTGCGGGAAAGGTTTCACTGAGAAAAAAAGTCTGATTAGACACCAGAAGCTTCACACGGGGGAGCGCCCCTATTCATGCTCCGAGTGCGGGAAAGGTTTCATTGCGAAAGAAAAACTTATTGTACACCAGAGAGATCACACGGGTGAGCGTCCTTATTCCTGTTTGGAGTGTGGAAAATGTTTCAAGTGGAAATATTCATTCGATGCACACCAGAAGATTCACATAGGTGAGCGTCCCTATTCATGTTCAGAGTGCGGGAAATCTTTCATTCAGAAAGGAAACCTTGATGAACACCAGAGAATTCACACAGGAGAGTGTCCTTATTCATGCTCAGAGTGCGGGAAATCTTTCACTAAGAAAGGACACCTTGTGTATCACCAGAGAACTCACACAGGAGAGCGTCCTTTATCATGCTCAGAGTGCGGGAAATCTTTCACATCGAAAGGAAACCTTGTGTATCACCAGAGAACTCACACAGGTGAGCGTCCTTATTCATGTTCAAAGTGCGGGAAATCTTTCATAGCGAAAGGAGACCTTGTGCAACACCAGAGAATTCACACAGGAGAGCGTCCTTATTCATGTTCAGAGTGCGGGAAATCTTTCACTAAGAAAGGACGCCTTGTGTATCACCAGAGAACTCACACAGGAGAGCGTCCTTATTCATGTTCAGAGTGCGGGAAATCTTTCATAGCGAAAGGAGACCTTGTGCAACACCAGAGAATTCACACAGGAGAGCGTCCTTATTCATGTTCAGAGTGCGGGAAATCTTTCACTAAGAAAGGACGCCTTGTGGAACACCAGAGAACTCACACAGGAGAGCGTCCTTATTCATGTTCAGAGTGCGGGAAATCTTTCACTAAGAAAGGACGCCTTGTGGAACACCAGAGAACTCACACAGGAGAGCGTCCTTATTCATGTTCAGAGTGCGGGAAATCTTTCATAGCGAAAGGCGACCTTGTGGAACACCAGAGAATTCACACAGGAGAGCGTCCTTATTCATGTCCAGAGTGCGGGAAATCTTTCTCGCAGAAAGGACACCTTGTTAGACACCAGAGAACTCACATGAGATAACAATCTTTCTCATGATAAGTGGTGTGTTGGGGGAGGGGCGGAATATATTGAATGTTTTTCAGGTTGGGTTTGATAGATCTGAGTCTACAGGGATTGAATTCTAGTAATATGATCCTCTAATCATACAGAGATGACTCGGTCCCGCACTCACACAGACCGCCCCCTACAACTAAACTGTGCTAATACATGGCCAGATATGACAATACATGGACAACACTTCTTATTGGTTGCCATTAGATTCTATCTTTGTTTTTATTGTTTCTTAACCATTTGAAGCCCGGCGTGTTAAACCCCCTTCCTGTCCACTCCAGTTTTTAGCTCTCAGCACCGTGATACTTTGACTGACAATTACTCAGTCATGCAATACTGTATCCAAGTGAATTTTATATCATTTTTTGACAGTAAAGGTTGTTTTTCTTCATCAATTTTAATATATAAAAAGGAAAAAAGAATGAAAATTTGAAAAAATATATATATTTGAGTTTCTCTTATGTAGCGCACCCACCTCAGACTTTACCTGCATTTAAAGTGGAAGTAAACCCTCCTATCATTTTCAGGCAAGGAAGCTGCCATCTTGGCCTCTGTTTAATCTTCAACTGCCATGATGCTGCACATGTGATCAGTTATGACACCAGCCATTGGATGGTTTGACAGTTTGGTTGAGAGCACAACCAATGTGACAGTTGGCATTCCCGGCATGCCGGGAATGTAACTGCTTTTTGAAACTGTTAAATCGATGGGTTTACTTCCACTTTAACTTGGCTCCTCCGCAGGAAGACTGAGGCACGCCGCACCACAAGCCCGTACCCTCCTGGATGGGGGAGGTTGAGCGGTGTTAGTTTTTCGGGCCCGCCTGCGGCTGGTGTTATGATCTTCCCGAGAATGATTCCGCCTCTACCTTGAATAGATGCAAGTCTTTATTTTTCCCCCAGTAAGGTAACTGTCCACACCAACTGAAAGTCCAACTTCTATATTTATTTCTCACGGATAATAAACAGTCTCTTTAACAGCAGACAGGTTGGAACAAGACACAGGACAGCTTAGGAGGGAGGAGGTCCAGGCACAAACTCTAATGATTTCCTCTGACTGTTTAGATTTCACAAACAGCTTTGGCGCACGATCTTTGCCACAGACCGTGAGGTTGGTCTCTGCCACAGACCGGGTGAAAAAGTCACTGCCACTGACTTGTTGAACGGGTCACTGCCACTGACCTGTTGAAGTTGAGGCCCCTGCCACGGGCCTTGTGAAGTGGGGCCCCTGCCACGGGCCTTGTGAAGTGGGGCCCCTGCCACGGGCCTTGTGAAATGGGGCCCCTGCCACGGGCCTTGTGAAATGGGGCCCCTGCCACAGGCCTTGTGAAATGGGGCCCCTGCCATGGGCCTTGTGAAATGGGGCCCCTGCCATGGGCCTTGTGAAGTGGGGCCCCTGCCACGGGCCTTGTGAAGTGGGGCCCCTGCCATGGGCCTTGTGAAGTGGGGCCCCTGCCACGGGCCTTGTGAAGTGGGGCCCCTGCCACGGGCCTTGTGAAGTGGGGCCCCTGCCACGGGCCTTGTGAAATGAGGCCCCTGCCACGGCCCTTGTGAAGTGGGGCCCCTGCCATGGGCCTTGTGAAATGGGGCCCCTGCCACGGGCCTTGTGAAGTGGGGCCCCTGCCACGGGCCTAGTGAACCTTAGTTTCTCCTTCTTAGTACATGGCCCCTATCAAGGAGAAGACATCCCCTCCAGAGAGTCAACAGACCCTTCCGTCACCGTGACTCTCGCATCGGTCCTTCAGATTAAGATACTCCATTCTCTAGAGTGCGGGTCCCCTCGCAAGGCGGCACCCTGGACTCCTCAATCCTTAGTGGACCCCAGCCGAAGGTGCTGGGCCCCCGGGCCTTTGCCACAACCCCTAGGTCTTCATACCCAGGGCAGACAGAACTACAGGATAGTACCTCACCCCAGGCCAAAGGTGCCTGGAATGGAACAGGAACAGAACCTGCCCCTGGGCTTAAGGTGCCCAGGGCAGGCTGGAACCAGGAACAGACCCTGAACAGGAGGCGTCTGCCCCTTTTATATCCTATCCCAGCATGCACAGCAGGTTCCCCACCCCACTGTACTACTGCCGCGAGGGGACACAAAAGGCACAGCCCTCCACTGGCGGTTCAACCCTGGCCTATGGCGACAGTGCCACCTATAGGCCACAGGGAACTGTACACCAATGCTATCTTCCACGAGCTGAAATGGTCCATGAATCCTAACAATGAATGTGTCTGAGCCTAATTACCACTTAGACACTCCCCCTAAATAGAGCACCCCGCTACACATATAAAATTTTGCAAATGAATAATCTTTCTCCATAAATTTAGACCAAAATGTATTCTTCAACATTTCTTTGTTAAAACAAAAATTTTGCAAATTGGTGTATATAATATTATTTTATATGTGTGTATAGAATCTACAAACTATAGTGTATATATTTGAAAATTAATAATTTCCGGTATTATGACTGAATATGTCAATTCTTGAGGCCTAAAAATGCCACAGCAGTGCAAATATCCCCCAAATGAACCCTTTTTGCAAAAGTAGACAGTTCAAGGTATTCAGTAAAAAGCAAGAGGAGTTTTTTCATTCGTATTTTTTTGCAACAATCATTTTGGAAAATTAAGAACTTAAATAAAATGTGATTTTATTTCACAAAGTCGTCTTTTTAACAAGTTATTTCTCACGCACAACATGGGTATAATTACACCTCAAAACACTTTCTTCTACTCCTGCTGCGTATGAAAATGACACATGTGTAATGCCACGTACACACGATCGCAAACCCGATAAGAAAACCGTGGTTTTTATCCGACGGAATGTTGGCTCAAACTTGTGTTGCATACACACGGTCACACAAAATTCCGACCGTCAAGAACGCGGTGACGTACAATACTACAACGAGCCAAGAAAAATGAAGTTCAATGATTCCGAGCATGCGTCAAATTGATTCCGAGCATGCGTAGGATTTTTGCGCGTCGGAATTGCATAAAGACGATCGGAATTTCCGACAAGAACTTTTCTTGTCGGAAAATTCGAGAACCAGCTCTCAAATTTTTGTTGGCAGAAAAGTCCGATGGAGCCTACACACGGTCGGAATTTCCGACCAAAAGCTCACATTGAACTTTGCTTGTCGGAATTTCCGATCGTGTGTACGCGGTAGACTTTCCACTGCCAAGATGTATAGAGGGGCCCAAAATCTAAGGAGCACTTTAAGGCTTTCAAAGGGCATAAATATTGCATCTGATTTCCTCACTATCTGTTATATTTCTTGTGAGTCTGAAGCGCCACGAGAGGAGAAACACCCACAAAATTACCACATTTTGGAGCGTAAGCACCACAAGTCTTTTGAAGCTTTAATTTTTCTGCTACAAAAATATTTTTTTTACACAAAGTTGTCAATTAATAGAAATGAAAGTGGTTATCAAGCCACTTGTTCAGGAACATACAATCCCCTCTGTTTAATAATGATATGTGTCCCAGTGTCTGTGCTTCATAAAAAATATGCCAAATTCTGCCTTGTTTCACAGTGCATCCTGACGCTCACGTGACTGCTCGCCTCCCTCCTCTGCTGAGCTGACACAACACAACAGCGGGAGGGGCTGAGAACTCCCACTGACGTCAGCCGGGAAAGAGGAGAGAGACAAGCAGTCACGTGAACGCCAGGAGGCACTGTGAAATAAGGTAGAAATCTGCATTTTTTTATAAAGCACAGAGACTGGGGCACATATCGTTATTAAACACAGGGGATTGTATAAATATATAACCTATAATAAATAAAAAAACTTATATAATAACATATTGTGATAACAGCAAGAGGGTAAGGGGCGGTCACTGTCACAAGCTGACAGGCAGGGAGGGGGAGAGGAGGACATAGGAGAGCTGTGGATGATGGAAGAATGTAAACTGACCACAGTCTCGGAGCTCAGCAGCCATGAAAATCTATGGTCAGCTTATGGTAGGGCAGAACCAAGCAGGATCAACCAGGTATTTTAGATGATACAGGGGGGCAAACTACACAGCACAAGCACTATAACATGCTTTGCAAGAGAACAGGATCTATTTTTTGGGGGGTAACACTTTAATTAATAAAATTTATTAATAAAAAATCCTAATACACTGTATAGGCATACTTAGAATTTCACTCCAAAATGCATTCTGCTACTCCCTTTGAGTGTGGGGATTCCACATATGGGAGACTTGCAATGTTTGGACTAATTATATACTGATGTTTTCAGAGTATAAACACACAGAGGCCCAAAATCCAATGAGCACCTTCAGGCTTTTAATAGGAATAAACTTGAAAATCGAATTTCCTGGCAACCTATAACATTTTGGAGGCCCTGGAGCACCAAGTCAATAGAAACACCCACAAAATAAATGTAATAATGTGGTTGCATAAGTGTGCACACCCTTAAACTAATACTTTGTTGAAGCACCTTTTCATTTTATTAGAGCACCTAGTCTTTTTGGGTATGAGTCTAACAGCATGGCACATTTTGACTTGGCAATATTTGCCCACTCTTCTTTTATCCCACTGACAACGATGATGGAGTGTATTTTATCCCACTAACACCAACGATGGGTCTTATTTTATCCAACTGAAACCAATGATGGAGCTTATTTTATCCAACTGACACCAATGATGGGTCTTAGTTTACCACACTGACACGAACAATGGGGCTCATTTTCTCCCACTGACACCAATGATGGAGCTTATTTTATCCCACTGACACCAACGAAGGGGCTTTTTTTCATCCCACTGTCACTAACAATGGGGTATATTTTATACCACTGACACTAATGATTGAACCTATTTTATCCCACTGACAGCAATGATGGGGATTAACAATTAAAAGCAAAAAAATCTACAATAACCTGCTAAAACAAAAGTTTTTCTGAAATATATTGTGTGTTAAAGTATTTAGATAGAATAAGTTGATTACGAATGCCCTTAGGTGGTAATCAGCACCTTTAGTAAACAATGTGCCACATCCTAGTAGTATGGGATGTTGCACTAACTGGACAATGAAAGACCAGTTGGAGATCTTATTACAGCCAAGATAGCGTCAATGTAGAAATAACCCAAAGCCCCGTTGCTGGCCTGGATTTGCTCTTAAAAAGGCAAATAGTTCCATATTTCATTGACATAAACCATCACCCTGGCACACCAAAAAAAAAAAGGGGAGGCAGGGGAGAAAGTCTATCCCCTGCCTCTTAATGAATTGATTTAGCAAAAAAAGAAAGGTACAGGCAGGAAGTCTTGGAAGGGACAGGCAGGAAGTACTAGAAGGTACAGACAGGAAGTGATGGAAGGTACAGGCGGGTGTTTCGTCAGATTAAACGACCCGTCAGACGTGACGTTCCGTCACCGCCATCTTGCTACACCCCGCACTCGTCCACCGTAAGGATACAGTGAGAAGGCGGCAAGCGGACACCTTGTTACACCCACTAGAGTTTTGCATTTCACACTTATTTTTAACAGTAAACAAAGCTTATATAGTGAAATGCAGTATTTAAAGGGGTTGTAAAGGTTCCTTTTTTTTTTAAATAACAAACATATCATTCTTACCTCCACTGTGCAGCTCGTTTTGCACAGAGTGGCCCTGATCCTCATCTTCTGGGGTCCCTCAACGGCTGTCTCGGCTCCTCCCCGCAAGAGCTAACCCCCTTCTGGGAAGCGCTCTCCCAAGGGGGTTAGCTTGCGGGCGTGCTCCCGTGATACAGTCAGTGGCCATAGCCACCGACTGTATCACTCGGCCCCGTCCCCCTGGCGCGCGGCGTCATTGATTTAATTAACAGCAACGGGAGCCAACGGCTGAGCTGCTATCAATCATCCAATGAATAAGCCGAGAAGAGCTGAGAAGCAAACGCGTTCACGACTCGGGACTTTCGAGGGCTCAGGTAAATATATCGATAGCCTTATCAAAGACCTGGTAAAAGTACTCCCCTCCTATGTCCAGGATACTGGAGATGTGCTTAGACAGATTAAAGATCTAACCATTCCAGAAGGGGCACTCCTCGTCAGTGTTGACGTGGAATCTTTGTATATGTCCATTCCCCATGAGTGGGGTCTCCTTGCTGTTTACCACTTTCTAGAGTCGAGATTTCCACACATGGCTACTCAAAATTAGTTTATCCTGGAGCTGCTGGAACTAGCTTTGAAGAATATTTTCTTTCAATTTGCTACTAGATACTTCCAGCAGCTCCAGGGTACCTCGATGGGAGCCCCATGGGCCCCGTCATATGCATGTCTCCACCTTGGCCTGTGGGAAGCAGATGCCGTGTTTACTTCCTCAATGTACCTCAGCCACGCATGCGCGTGGCTGAGGTACATTGACGATATTTTCATGGTATGGAACGGCACCTCTATGCAACTCACACAATTCATGTGTGAGTTAAATACCAATACACGCAACCTGTCCTTTACCTATGTTTCAGATCCTTATGAAATTTAATTCCTGGACTTGAAAATCCGGGTTCAGACAGGTAAGCTCACGACCCAAACCTTCAGGAAACCCTCGGCAGCCAATACGCTGCTCAGGGCAGACAGTCATCACCCAACTTCCCTCAAAAGAGGTATCCCAGTGGGGCAGTTTCTCCGGATTCGGAGAAACTGCTCTAGCGATGTAGACTACCGAAGTGGGTCAAAAAACGTTTATCAACGTTTTCGTGAAAGGGGATATGGTCACCGAACGTTACGCACTGCCATGAGCATGGCTAACCAACGTTCACGTGACAAGCTACTTTTACCAAAATCACCAGACCAGCTAAATCCTGATGGACCAGTGAGGTTCATAACCCCCTTTGGCCAACAATGGCACCAAGTGAGATCAGTGCTATCTTAGCACTGGCATATACTCACTGGGTGCAAGCAACTGAAAACGATTGTTGGGCCTAGACCCCTAATGACAGCCAGACGAGCCAAAAACCTCAAAGACGAACTGGTATCTAGCGAATATGTGCGCCCCATAAACAAAAATTGGCTGACAGACATGCCATGTCTGAAGGGTATGTTCCAATGTGGACACTGTGGTATGTGCCAGTATGTCGAGAAGTCCAAATTCTATAGGAACTCGGCCTCTACTGATACCCTTGAAAATAGGTCCTTTATCAACTGCGGCACACCACGTGTCCTATACATTCTGGAGTGCCCATGCCACCTACTTTATGTAGGTAAGACTAAGCGCCAGCTCAGGGTACGCTTTGCAGAGCATCTCAAGAGCATACTTCTGAAGGAAGACACACCGGTTGCCCAACATTTTCTTAAATTCCATAATGTAAAATCAACCGGTCTTAGAGTAAAGGGTTTCTTTGCCCTTAACCTTCCAGACAGACGTGGTGACTTTGATACAGTTCTGATTAAGCATGAAAAATCATGGATCTTTCGGCTACAGACTCTTCAGCCGAAGGGCCTCAATACTGAAATGAGTCTCAAGGTTTTTCTGGAACCTTGATAACTGACATAGCCAACAGTGCTACCCTTCCTAAGGCCTCATCACCCTACATCATCTTTCACCTAACCTCCCCCCCCCCTCTCTCCCTATATCTATCCCCCTTCCTCCCTTCACCCCTCAGCAGTGTCACTAGGAGATTTTTCATCCTTGTAACTATCTCTTGTGCTGAAAAATAGATCTCCAGCTTCTAGCAGTGTAGTAGTAGAGCCATACTATACTAGACTAGATAACCAAGGACGGGTTGGTTTATATAATAATTAAAAATAATAACCAAGAATAACTAAGATACTATAAGCCTGCCATGACTACCATCTAGGGTCCCTAAAAGTATATATGCCTTTCTCCTCAATAAGGTGTTGGGTGACTAGTCTTTATTGGTTCCCAATATCAATCTGGGTGTCCTTACCAGCCAGGCACTATATTTATAGCTATGAATCGTCTGTAATAGATGTTTTATTTCTTGTTCCAGTGATATAGCTATATTTAAATAGGGTCGATGATTGACAATAACAGAACAGATATTAGATCTGATTAATAATTAACTATGTAGATTGCCAGCATCAATAAGTTTCTTTACCCCTAAGAATCACTGGTAATTCCTGCTATAATACTTTAAGTGCTAAACGGTTTTAGACTACTGTCTGATAATATGTCTCTTTTCTCCTTGTTTACGTTTCTTTCACTTCCTTTACTAATACCTTCCCTCCTCTCCTTTTTTCTTTTCTCTTTCCCCTCTCCTCTTTTTTTTAAATTTTTTTATTTTTTTCCCTCTTCCTTAATACTAGTGTAGCGGACAGGGTCGCCCGACCCCCACCACACTCCCAATCCCCTCTATTAAAGTTCCCGCTCGCAATGTCTCTGGTCTAGGGGTATGATAGGAAAGGGAGTGCGGCCGCTACGCCAGGCCTCCACCACAGATGTATAAGTGGTATTAGCAGAAGTTTGTTTTACCTTCGGGCCTGCATTGTGTATCGGGTCCTCCCTCCAGGAGTCATCTGCCAGGAAACGAGCCTCACACCGTTGCAAGTCTAACACTCCTTTATTTGAACATAGCATGGTCTTACTTGCTTTACAAAACAGAACAGGAGGTGTGAATGTGTATATAGGCCCAGACACAAGTTCTTTCCTCCACTCTCCTCCAAAGAGTGGGCAATGGTCTCCGCACAAGGGAATTCACCTTCCGGACGGTCTCCGACAAGAGGCTCACCCGTCACCGGCAGTATGCTGCACTGGGTCTTCAGATGAGGAGCTCTCCCCGGTCCATTACGTCCACCTCGGATTCAGGCGTCCATCTCCGGAGCACCCTAGGATCCTTCCCTTACGGAACTCAGTGTTGGGCACTGAGCTCCGGACCGCCAACCGAGTACCTCACCCCAGGCTAAAAGTGTCTGAGGTGGAACACGACCTCCGGTGGTCCTCTAGGCCCTGTCCGCCTAGAGGACAAACACGAACTCCGTCCGCAGGCTGAAGGTGCCAGGGACAACGCCCCCCGTGACAAAATGGCCGGCCCCCTTTATACCTTCCCCCGGCATGCGCAGCGGGTTCCCCGCCCCATCACACGGCTTCCGAGAAAAGACAGCAGCAATGACTCGTCCGTCGGCCCAAAGTGACAGCGCCACCCAGTGGACCGCCGGAGATACACCACTGGTGTCACCGCAAAAATTCAAAATTACTGGCGGGAAAGTAAACACCCGCTATATACTCCCCTCTTTCTTTTGACACTGGTCCCCAGTGTCTGGAGCAAACCATATCCTCCACGGCTGACATGATTCGGGCCAGAAACCGTTAACAAATTGAAAAACCAAAAAACTTTTGGAAACACTATCCTACTGTGAAGTTGTGTCTGAGCCCCCTGTAACAAAAAGAGGAACAAAAGACAACATCAAACATTTCAAGGTTGCATTTTAACATTTACTTTTTCCCTCCCCATCCTGACTAAAGACCTCCCCAGAGTCTAAAGTCTTGCTGGGATGTTCTCCTGCAGAGGGAAAAAAAAGAACAAAAGAAACCAACACATAAAATCCTGACACATGTATTTGTGTGTGTGAGTAAAAGAAATTTCTCCTAAAAGAAATCCCTCTTTCTCCAAAGAGTGGGTGCGTGAAAAGTGTTTGTAACGTTGTGCAACACTGCCACCTGGTGACAGCATCACGGTAACTGCACCCGTTGAACATCTTCTCTTTTCTTTCTTTTCCTAACACTATCTACCCCAGAGTCTGTGATCTCTTTGCGGGAAGAAACAAACAGGAACAGTTATTTTCTTTTTCCTTCTGGGCACAAAGTTCAGCAGCATGATACCAATGGAGTCTTTTTTCTTTCTCCCTAGAGATAGAAACGTGGGTGCGGCAGAGTTAGTGGCTTTAGGTGCTGATCTACAGTCTCTAGATGATATTCCACATCTTCGCCTTCTTTGCGTTTTATCACCACTTTATCTGCGTGGATGTGTCTTCCCACCATCCATTCTGCCTTGCAGTCTTTGAAACGCTGTGAAGCCTTTGAAAAACACGCTAGGTATCTGCGAGCGTGCGGGACTTTGAGATGGGTCCAAACAAAATCATTGTACCAACGCTCCCTGCACACCTCCACCTCGTACAGCAGGTCCTTCGGCAAGTAGGGATACTCCCATCCATATTCCGCTGCAACTTTTTGACCAAACAGCCTCTGTAATCTCGCCAAAGGAGGCATGGTTGACTTGTCGCCTTCACCAGACAGAACAACCGCATCTGGATGGCGAGGTGCCTTGGCCACCTCTAATCTAGGCATTGGAGGCCTCAACAACAGTCTTTTTACCCCAGCATCACATGCAGATGGTGCAGGGGATACGGGAACAGTTTGAGAGATAGATTCTCCTTCAGGAACTGATGCCTCCACCCTTGGTGTGCTCTCACCCACGGACATAGGCGAATTCCGAAACCCACGGAATGCAGCAAGCGGCGCCTTGTCCCAGCCCTTCTCGGCAAACAGATCGTCAATTTGGACATCATCTCCCATATCAGAGAGAGATTCTAAGTCAGAAGTGTCACACTCCTCCGCGGATATGCAGCCCTGTGTGGAAACAGAACATCCACACTCCGGAGACTTGCTAGGCCATGCCTTCCTGACACATCCTCCCTCACACCAAGTCTTCTCAGCCGGCTTACCTTGGCCTTTCTTGGGATGTCCGGAACTCTCGTCTACGGATCCATCCGGGCCTGGCTTGGGCATGCGAGACGGTCCACTACCACCGCTGGTCGGGGCTACCACGCTGGTTCTCTTCCTCGGTGGCGGACGCTGTGAGACTGTGGTGACCGAGTCAGCATCCTCGGATTTCTCCCGTTGATGTTTCACGACCTCCTCCGCGGTCGTTGCATTGTACGCAGGGGCGACTCTTACTGCCGTGATTCCTGCCTCCTGTGGGGCGATGCCTGAAGCCCGGCCTGGATAGATGGTTTTCGGCCTCTCCACCACCAGATCCACCTCGAACATGAATTCCCCGCAGGCGTCACATCGTCCGAAGGGCTTTAACAGACATACCAGTCCCGAGCATCCATGACAAATCATGCCCAAAGCCTCCACGTCCATGCAGGAATATAGGGCGAATCGACCCCTTGGCTTTAGTCGGATCCCCGTATCCGTTATGGGAGCAGCAGCAGTCAATGTTGTAGTTGCCGGGTGAACCAGGATCCACGAGGCGTTTCCAAACATGGCGACCTGTTGCTGTTCCATCGTACACTGCAGAGTTTTCGCGCCAACGTCCCACGCGTAGTCCGTCACACGTATTGGACTCCTCCCCTTTTGCTCCAGTTCGCGGGCTTTTCCACTTGGTTGGTTTGAGACACGCCCACGAACTAAGCGGTGGGGGTTGTGTCTGTTGGCGCAGTGCAATTAAAAATCCCCACGTGTAGTCCGTCACACGGCTGGGTTTTCCCCCTTTCACCACTCTGCCTGCGCAGGCCTTTCCTCTTCCGAGGTCATGTCCATGACTTTCGAGTAGGGCTGCACTTTGGCCTATATACTTGACTGTTTCCGGCAGATACATTCTTCCAAGTGATACACAATACATATCTCGGACCCGAGCCCCCACGTGTAGCGGACAGGGTCGCCCGACCCCCACTACACTCCCAATCCCCTCTATTAAAGTTCTCGCTCGCAATGTCTCTGGTCTAGGGGTATGATAGGAAAGGGAGTGCGGCCGCTACGCCAGGCCTCCACCACAGATGTATAAGTGGTATTAGCAGAAGTTTGTTTTACCTTCGGGCCTGCATTGTGTATCGGGTCCTCCCTTCAAGAGTCATCTGCCAGGAAACGAGCCTCACACCGTTGCAAGTCCAACACTCCTTTATTTGAACATAGCATGGACTTACTTGCTTTACAAAACAGAACAGGAGGTGTGAATGTGTATATAGGCCCAGACACAAGTTCTTTCCTCCACTCTCCTCCAAAGAGTGGGCAATGGTCTCCGCACAAGGGAATTCACCTTCCGGACGGTCTCCGACAAGAGGCTCACCCGTCACCGGCAGTATGCTGCACCGGGTCTTCAGATGAGGAGCTCTTCCCGGTCCATTACGTCCACCTCGGATTCAAAATTACTGGCGGGAAAGTAAACACCCGCTACACTAGTTAATTATTATTTTTATTTTTTTGAAAAGCCCATGGCGTGTGAAACACACTCAAAAACTCCACCCGGTGCCAAAAAAAGTGCACACACATAAAGAGTGACACAAAACGTGCAACGGGTGTTACACTTGTCCTCCGCTAGGAAGGACCTTACCCTGATCCCCCGGGGCGTTAGGCTCCAGACGGGGACTGAGGTACATCACGCGGTCCATCTGGCCGAAACCAGATGGACCCCTTTCTCTGGAGGGTCTGCCGAAACAGACCCACCCAAGTACTAGGTGGGGCTCCCCCAAAGGGAGACCCCATGAGAGCAGGCGAACTAAGCCAGAAGGCCATTTCCACCGACTCCCAAGTCGTTCAGGGCAGGCCCGAGGACCAACACCCTACTAAACACACTGTGACAAACGTGCAGACAACCAACAAAAATACAAAAAAGTGACGAACACGGGGATAAATTAAAAGAAAGTGGGAAGAAGGAAGGTGGGAGAGTGAAAAGTGGCCATTGTGCTATACAATGGCCAGGCCCTCCGGCCAGGAATAAAAAATTCCTCCGGTCCTAGCCAAAAGGCCCGGCCCAGGAGGCAGGTGCTAAAAAAGCGTGTTCATGGTGCAGTGACCGCGGTGCCATATATCAATGTGACCCTCACTCACAGTGATCATCTGGCACCCTTGGACTGCCACTCAAAGGGCACATACACCATGGGCTTTTCGGTTCCTATCCGACCCCCCGACCGGTCAGTGCAGCCCTCTGTCCTGCTGATAGAGAGCCCTTCAAGGTTTTCTCAGGGAGAGCTGCCCCCTTGCAACAGCCTCCACCGATACTAGCCCTTCCAGACTCCCATCAATCCAGGGGATTTGCATGGCCGCGCCCCGCCACTCTTCAGGGCTTAGCCAGCTCCTCCGTCCAGATCGCCAACAAGGACAGCACTTACACCATCCGGCCAGAAGGCCAGAATAAGACTCGGCAAAAAGACCAGACCAAATGCAGCATTCCATGCCCACCAGGAGCACCCTTCCAGACGGCTCAGACTCAACCATGGGCCGGTCCCCAGTTTACTGTCGGGCAACCGGCATAGTCACTACCGAAACCGTCCTTCCAGGTGCAATGACACCATTGGATTTGCATCCACCCTCCCCATGTAGGAGGTGCTTCAGCGCATCCTCTGGCAACTGATAAGAACAGATACTACACTTGATCTTAGCCAAAAGGCCGAGAAGCGATACTAGTTAATTATATCACATTTGAAACTTTTAATAGTAATTTTTTAACAAACCACTAGATGGTGCTAATCCTTTATTTAGCGTGAGCTAGCTCCTGATTGGGTCATTGTGGCTATTTAATAAGAGCATTTTCTCACGCCAGTACATCCAGATGAAGTGACGGTTGAGCGTCACGAAACGCGTCATGTCTTAAGGACAGACGACTTTAGGATCTCCTCCTCTTCGCCCCTACACGCCCCAAATTCTCCTTGCCCTGCCCTGCAGCGACTCTGGAAACCATGCGGACCATGAGTCTAACTTAAACAGAAGCATCGTGTGTCCCCGGTGGCCGGAGCCTCACATTGCATCCAGCCAGCCGAGTACTGACGAGTCTATGTTTCAGCCTCAGTCTACGTCCCTGCACGTCGGTCACATGATACAAACATTCTGAATCTCTTGCTGAGAAACTGCGTGACCTGACGATATATGCAGCCTCAGACAGACGGCAATTCCTGTCTACGAGACATAGAGGCTGCTTCCTAAATCTACAGCAGATGGACCCAGAGTCACAGTCAGGCTCTTGCTGGAGGTGAAGTGAAATTGAGGTATTTTCATAGCCACGGGACCCTGCTTGGTGGACATATCAAGGGAGCCAGACAACCGGAAGGTAAGCAATTGAATTATATAGCCGCCCCATATCGGTATTTTTGATCTGTGCTTCATGAGACTGCTTCATGTTGATATTTCCAGTCTGTTTAAACAAGTGACTTTCCGAACAGCATTACGGCTAATCATTTAGCAGCTTTTCCTCAGTGTACTCAAGCAGCAATCATCAGTGAATCAATAACTAGGAACTCTCAATAGTCCTTTTGATACAAGGAGTTCTGACATAATTTGTATCACTATACATCAGCTACCTAGATATTTATTGCCAAAAAGACTTTCTTAAGCTGATGTCCAATGCAACTCAGCCCAAGTACTCTGGAAACCTTTCAGTCAGTGGCGGCTGGTTCTCAAATTTTTTGGGGGGGCGCAAACAAACTGAAAAAACAAACAAAAAAAAAACACATCAATTGCCGCCACTGTGCCCATTAAACGCAGCCACTGTGCCCAAACGCCACTAGTTTCCCCCCATATACAGCCAGTTTGTCCCCACAATACAGCCAGTTTGTCCCCCATATACAGCCAGTTTGTCCCCCATATACAGCCAGTTTGTCCCCCATATACAGCCAGTTTGTCCCCCAATAATACAGCCAGTTTGTCCCCCAATAATACAGCCAGTTTGTCCCCCCAATAATACAGCCAGTTTGTCCCCCCAATAATACAGCCAGTTTGTCCCCCATTATACAGCCAGTTTCCCCCCATTATATAGCCAGTTTCCCCCCATTATATAGCCAGTTTCCCCCCATTATACTGCCAGTTTCCCCCCAATATACAGCCAGTTTCCCCCCAATATACAGCCAGTTTGTCCCCCATATACAGCCAGTTTGTCTCCCATATACAGCCAGTTTGTCCCCCATAATACAGCCAGTTTGTCCCCCATATACAGCCAGTTGCCCCCCCAATATACAGCCAGTTTGTCCCCCATACACAGCCAGTTTGTCCCCCAATATACAGCCAGTTTGTCTCCCGTATGCAGCCAGTTTCCACCCCAATATACAGCCAGTTTGTCCCCCATAATACAGCCAGTTTGTCCCCCATAATACAGCCAGTTTGTCCCCAATATGCAGCCAGTTTGTCTTCAATATGCAGCAAGTTTGTTCCCCAAATGCAGCCAGTTTGTCCCCCCCAGCCCTGCACTTACCTTCCTCGAGTCAGCGCTGTCCTTCTTCCGTCCTCGATGTCTTCTCCCTCCCTCGATGTCGCTTCAGCCAATCAGGTTACCGGTAACCAGACCCGGTGAACCTGATTGGCCAGGGAACGCACCCCTGTGCGTCCTCTCATTAGATATTTAGAAGCCGATTACAGCCCTCAGGCTGTAGTCGGGAAGCCTATCAGAGCCGCTGGCTCTGATAGGCACTTCTAAAGGCCAACCAGACACTGTTATTTAGATGGCCGGTGCTCAAGGGGCCGGCCATCTGAATAGTGGGCGGCAGCAATACATAGGTTCATGCAATGCATGAACCTATGTATTGTTGTGAGTGACGGCCGGGCGCAGAAGCGAGCGGCGGCGGCGCTTCTGCGCCCACTATGGACGCACCGCCACTCATTGTGTGAAGAAAAGGACATTTAAAAAAAAAAAAAAAAACTCTTAAAGTGCCCGTTTTTTTTTTTTTGTTTTTTTTTTTTGGTGACCACAGGAGGGGGGGGGGGCGGCGCCCGGGCACCCCCTATGGATGGGCCGCCACTGCTTTCAGTATTCCTGGATCTATATTTACCATTAGTTTTTCTCTTCTCCATTTATTCAACACTCTCATGCGGCGTACACACGATCGTTTTTCATGCCATTTTTTTAACCGACGTTTTTCCTCGTCGTTTTTTTTTCATGTTTCCTCTCAAGCCTGTCTTGCATCCACACGATCATTAAAAAAAACGCTCGAGCAAAGCGCAGTGACGTACAACACGTACGACGGCACTATAAAGGGGAAGTTCCATTAGAATGGCGCCACCCTTCATGTTAGTAAACTTTGTTGAGCGGCGATTCGCCTCGTGCTTTTCAGTCCGTTACAGCGTGACGAATGTGCTATCTCCATTACGAACGCTAGTTTTACCAGACCGAGCGCTCCCGTCTCATCACTTGATTCTGAGCATGCATGTTTTTTTTCCCCTCGTAAAAGCATACACACTATCGTTTTTCACGTCATTAAAAAAAAACGACATGAAAAACGACGTGAAAAGATAGAGCATGTTCGAAATTTTTTAAGCCCGGTTTTCACGCCATCAAAAATGCTCTGGAGCATACACACGATCGGTTTTAATGGCCATTTTAAAAAATGGCATTTTTAACGGCATGAAAAACGATCGTGTGTACGCCGCATCAGGGATATGCTTATGATTTAGATGACTCAGCCCAACCCGAGGATCTAGTGTGTATATTTATATATCTGTGGGTTAACACCACATTGTTGGTTTTCAGATATATGTATATTATACACACATTTCTTGGTTTCCCCTACTTACGGAGCAGCAGGGTACATATGCATATGTTACTATTGGCCAATGGGGAATTTTTAGAGGGGTAGCAGATCCATCTCATCTGTCCTTTTTTTAGCCTGTTATGTTTCATGTTAGTTTCCTTGTGATTTTTGTATATGTGTTAGAGGAATCCATCCTCCCACTAGTTGTGACGTATCCTTGGGATTAATTCTTACCTAATTTACCAAATCAATAAAGTCTTTTTAAAGTAGCCGGCCAAGTTGAAGTTGATTCACCAAATTAACCCTCTGTTGGAACTTTCTTCCAACCTCCCCTCTCTTTTTGTTTCTAGTCTATTTGGTTAAGGAGGATCCCGGTTACAAATTACCGTATCAACTAGCCGGCCACACTACTCTAAACTCCACCCATATCCCCAAGTGAATCAGGCATTTTTATTTTTATTTTTTAAGTAAACGGGGGGGCTGGGGGCCCCTAATTGTCAGATGTTTTTTCACCTTAATGCATGGAATGCATTAAGGTGAAAAAACATGAACCTCTACAACCCCTTTAAAATTGTGTCTGACTGTTTAGATGTTGAATTTTCAAAGCAGCGGCAAGCCTGCTGATCTCACAGGTTTGCTAATCTGAGAGAACACCGCTGCTTTTAACTACTTCCTTACCGCCCACCGTCAAATGACGTCAACAGATGGGATCTCCCATCCTGAGTGGACGTCATATGACGTCCTCGGCTTTGAGGGGGGGATATCTGAATGATGCCTGCAGCTAGAGGCATCATTCAGATATCCATTTGTTCAGCCGGCGATTCTGCGCACCATAAGAATGATCATAGCGGCGGTTCCGCCGCTTGATCGTCCTTATAGGCGGCGGGAGGGGACATCCCCCCCTCCCGCCGCCATCCGGTGCGTCTCCGGGCTCTCCCGTGCGATCGGGAACCTGGAGAGAATCGTCCGGCGACGGTGGTGGGTCACGTGACGAGCATAGAGATGACTGGTGACCAGATGGTCACCAGTCATCTCTATGACCGTCGGAGGACCGAGAGCGATGTGATGACGTCACGCCCGGGTCCTCAGATGTAAACAAAGCCGCGATTGTGGCTAGGAAACATGAGATCAGTGAAAAAAAATTCACGATCTCATGCTTTCCAGCCTGGAGGAGAGATGTGGGGTCTTATTGACCCCGCATCTCTCAATAAAGAGGACCTATCACACACATTCCTATTACAAGGGATGTTTACATTCCTTGTAATAGGAATAAAAGTGCTAAAAAAAAAAAAATGTAAAATAAGTGTAAAAAAAAATAAAAAAAAATAAGTAAAATAATAAAAAAAAAAATTAAAAAAAAAAAAATTAAAACGCCCCTGTCCCCGGTAGCTCGCAATCAGAAGCGAACGGACATGTAAGTCCCGCCCACATATGTAAACACCGTTCAAACCACATATGTGAGGTATCGCCGCGTGCGTTAGAGCGAGAGCAACAATTCTAGCACTAGACCTCCTCTGTAACTCTAACCTGGTAACCTGTAAAAAAAATTAAAGCGTCGCCTATGGAGATTTTTACATACCCGAAGTTTGGCGCCATTCTATGAGTGTGCGCAATTTTAAAGCGTGACATGTTGGGTATCTATTTACTCGGCGTAACATCATCTTTCATATTTTAGAAAAAAATTGGGCTAACTTTACTGGTTTGTTATTTTTTAAATAATAAAACCTTTTTTTTTCCAAAAAAAGGCGTTTGAAAAATTATTGCGCAAATACAGTGCAAGAAAAAAAGCTGCAATGACCGTCATTTTATTCCCTAGGGTGTCTGCTAGAAAAACATATATAATGTTTGGGGGTTCTGAGTAATTTTCTAGCAAAAGAATGATGATTTGTACATGTAGGAGAGAAGTGCCAGAATAGGCCCAGTATTGAGGGGGTAAGAAAAGCCCTGTATTGAAGTAGTTAAGAATGGACATCAAAACAGCCTGCGTGATTTCAGAATACTGAATTTCACTAAATAAGCTCCATTTACTGCTAAAATAAGTGTAAAATGCCAGACGCTGGTGGGTGTAACAAGATGTCCTCTTGCCATCTTCTCACTGTATCCTTACTGTGGACGAGTGTGGGGTGCAGCAAGATGGCGGCGGCTACGAAACGTCACTTCCGTTACAAATTCTGATGGGTCGCCTTATCTGATAAAACACAGGAAGTGATGGAAGGTACAGGCAGGAAGTGATGGAAGGTACAGGCAGGAAGTGATGGAAGGTACAGGCAGGAAGTGATGGAGGTGTGCATTTTTGCATCAATACTCTCAATTATCATCTACCAAATGGATAAGGACCATTGTGGTTTGGTCGGGACAGGAAAAAATTAGGTTGACGTGTTTCGTGGGATTACCACTTCTTCAGGACCTCCTATCTCTCACTTAAGCCTCGTACGCACGGTCGGACTTCCATCGGACTTTTCCGTGGATTTTTGTCCGAACTGAGTTGGTCGGGAACACCCATAGCATACACATGCTCTGACTTTTCTGCAAACTTTCTTAAAACTTCTTACAACATCACTTGTTTTTTCTGCTCTTTTCTGATCTTTACTGCCACCCTTTGGTCAACTTCTGCTATTGTTGGTTGATTTTAACATTGGTTGTTTTGTCCATCGGACAAAAGTCCTATGGTTTTCTGTACACACGGTAGGACTTTGCTCCATCGGACTTTTGTTGGGCAAAAGTTTGTCCGTTCGCAGACCCAACTTTTGTCCGATGAAAACAAAACCAAACTCAAAAAAGTTTGTCCGATGGAGCGTACACACGGTCGGATTGTTGGTCCAACTTGCTTAAAACAAAGTTTGTTGGGCAAAAGTCTGACCGTGTGTACGGGGCTTAAGACACAAAGGGATTAATGAATTCTGAAAGCAGAAATATATACTTAGTTCACAGTGCATTCATAATAGATTTAAATACAAAATAGTAGAACATACATGACATGCATAACATTGTGTAATAGCTATCCAAAAAAGTGGGGAGAGGGGAAGAGGAGAGAGAAAATGAAAAAAAGAGGATGGGGGGAGGTGGAGAGAGGGGAGAAGAGAAAGAAGGCGGGGGGGGGGGGGGAGAGGGAAGGAAAATTAAAGGGAAGGGACAAGGAGGAAGAGAGTGAAGAGGGAAAAAGAGAAGGAAAAAGAAAATATCATGACTGTACCTTTCCATATAGCATAAATCTGCACCATACGTTATCTGCCTATTCAGATTGTCAGAGATAGTATACCCATATATATATATATTTTTTTTTTTTAAATCTATATAAGAGTAGAGAGTGTGGCTAAAAATACTGTAGAAAATAGATTAGTTGTGCCCCAATGAGCAATTGAGTTTGAATACATATAAAAATTACCTGAAAGCTGATATTATAGCTTATCACTTCCATTGGCCAATTGGCACTGAATTGATGGGAGGGGGCTGTTACATGCTGCCAATAAAATATATATATATATATAATATATACACTATGATACCAAAAAATATTGGGACGCCTGCCTTTACAGAAACATGAACTTTAATGGCATCCCAGTCCCAGTCTTATTCTGTAGGGTTCAATATTGACTTGGCCCACCCTTTGCAGCTATAACAGCTTCAACTCTTCTGGGAAGGCTGTCCACAAGGTTTAGGAGTGTGCCATTCTTCTAGAAGCGCATTTGTAAGGTCAGGCACTGATGTTAAATGAGAAGGCCTGGCTCTGTGCAGGCCAGTCTAGTTTCTCCACCCTAAACTCGCTCATCCATGTCTTTATAGACCTTGCTTTTTGCACGGGTCCAAATCATTTGGTGGAGGGGGGATTATGTCGTGGGGTTGTTTTTTAGGGGTTGGACTTGGCCCCTTAGTTCCAGTGAAGGGAACTCTTAAGGCGTCAGCATACCAAGACATTTTGGACAATTGCATGCTCCCAACTTTGTGGGAACAGTTTGGGAATGGCCCCTTCCTGTTCCAACATGAGTGAGCACCAGTGCACAAAGCAAGGTCCATAATGAGCGAGTTTGGGGTGGAGGAACTTGACTGGCCTGCACAGAGTCCTGACCTCAACCCAATAGAACACCTTTGGGGTGAATAAGAGCAAAGACTGCGAGCCAGGCCTTCTTTTCTACATCAGTGCCTGACCTCACAAATGCGCTTCTGGAAGAATGGTCAAACATTCCCATAGACACCCTCCTAAACCTTGTGGACAGCCTTCCCAGAAGAGTTGAAGCTGTTATAGCTGCAAAGGGGGGGCCAACTCAATATGGAACCCTACGGACTAAGACTGGGATGCCATTAAAGTTCATGTGCGTGTAATGGCAGGTGTCTCAATACTTTTTACAATATAGTGTATATACAGTATGTATTAATTTGCTAAATGGTTGTATTCATGCAAATCTGGTACCACTCCTCGGCCGATATAGTATTTGGCCTTCACTTAAGAAATGAATTAATAGATCCAATAAACAAGAATGGAAAAACACAAACCAAACTAGTAATAAGTCATCATGTGAAGGCTTAAGTAAAGCACCAAACAACATAGTGCATTAAGGATCCCAGCCACGCACCTTGCAATGGAGAGCCAACAGAATAAAAGATGTTATATGTACAAAGCTCGTGTAGCACTTACCCCCATTTAAGGGACCGGCTGGTTTTGTTGGTCCTGCAAACTACCTCCAAGGCTTCCGTTGTCAGGGTGTGAGAAAAGTCTTTAGAAAGGCCAATGTCCACACAATGTAAAACCCAAACAGTTAGGCTTTATTTTACTTTGCTGAAGTGGAAAACTTTAGAGGAAAGTAGGAAACGAGAGAAACACAGGGGAAGGTTCAGGCACGCAACACTAAAGTCCCAATCGTCACCACTCAAGCCTGAGTGGGTATTGCTCACCCGGATAGTTCCGTTTTAGTGATCCTAGCAGCCGGGATTAAGCACAAATCAATGTTTCTAGGGATATGATCAGGAATCCTCTGCCACAGGATTGTTAAAAGTCCCAAACCTCCCAGCCAAGCAATAATGAAGAACCTTTAAGCCAGATTGGCGTATTGCAGGGCTTGTTATGATGGATCCCTCCTTAGGTGAGCTCCAGGCCTCCTCCCGAGACAGCAGTACCGTCACTAGTCTCCTCCGGGGCAGATCCTCCCCTGGTCTCCTTTCCTAAGCGTGGCTTCCCTCAAGTGGGCAGCTGAGGATCCTTTTGAAAAGTATAGGCCTCAGCCAGCAGAGCTGGGCCTATCATGCAGCGATGTAGCCTCGGGCTAAAGGTGCCTGGGGCCTGAACCCACACACGCACGCACCCTGTGCCATGAGGGCCACGAGGTGCACACCGACGGGTGGGCTCCCAGGGGGGAACCCCAGAACAGGACAGGACTTAATGGCGTCTGCCCCTTTTGTACCCTCTCCTAGCATGCACAGTGGGTAGACCACGCCCACTGTAGGGCTGCCGAGAAAGGACACCCAAGGTGTTGTGATACCCCCTGTGGTTCAACCTATGCCGGTGATGACAGTGCCACCTACAGGCAGACAGGGAACACTACTGCCAGGCAGTATCACACCCAGAGCAGAAGCAAATCCAGAACAATCAATTGGTCTGAACCCAACTACTGGCTCAGACTACCCTTAAATTTACACATAGCGCCCCCAAATATTGGGGGGGCGCTACACTAAGCTAACAAAATAAACAGGCAGCGTGATGTCCAAGCTTAATCTGGAATGAGCCCCTCTCTCTATATACCCCTACAGTGGGAGTGGTCCCCTCTGGAGGACGCCCACAGCCACCGGGATAGTGGGGGCCCTACAATGGGAAGTGGGCCAAGTACTGAGTGTCCCAGGTGAATAGGTGGCACCCACATCCCCACGAACCAGAATTGACACAAGACACCAACATGTCACATCAGGTCCGCTGCGAAAACAAGCTCTGGTTCTCTGCCAGAGATAGGCTGCTCCTCCTTCAGTGGAAGAGGAGCGAACCAGCCTTGACCACAAACTGGAAGTGGTGGGAGAGGGTGCAACATATCCAAAGGAGCTCCAGATCCAGCCCCTTAGACGGTATACATCTACAGTCCAATCCATACATCTGGTAGAGAGAGATATAAACAAAAACCACAAGGTCGCAGGGAGGAGGGAAAATGGGGAACACAAGTACCTGAGGAACCAGGGAATATAACTGCAAAAGTGCTAAGTGGATTCAGTAATTCAATTCAAAAAATGAAACTCCTATTTTATATAGATTCATTACACACAGAGTGATATATTTCAAGCATTTATATTTCTTTTAATTTTGATGATTATGGCTTACAGGTAGTGACAACCCAAAATTCAGTATCTCAAAAAACTTGAATATTACATAAGACCAATAAAAAAAGGATTATTAATACAGAAATCTTGGCTTACTGAAAAGTATGCCAAGTACAGTATAGTATGCACTCAATACTTGGTCAGGGCTCCTTTTGCATGAATTACTCCATCAATGTGGCGTGGCATGGAGGTGATGAGCCTGTGGCACTGCTGAGGAGTTATGGAAGCCCAGGTTGCTTTGATGGCGGCCTTCAGTCCGTCTGTATTGTTGGGTCTGATGTCTCTCATCTTCCTCTTGACAATACCCCACAGATACTCTATTAGGTTTAGGTCAGGCAAGTTTTCTGGCCAGCCAAGCACAGTGATACCATAATCATTAAACCAGGTTTTGGTACTTTTGGCAGTGTGGGGTGGTGCCAACTCCGGCTGGAAATGAAATCAGCATCCCCATAAAGCTGGTCAGAGAGGGAAGCATGAAATGCTCTAGAATTTCTTGGTAGAGGGCTGCTCTGACTTTGGACTTGATAAAACACAGTGGACCAACACCAGCAGATGACATGGCTCTCCAAATCATCATGGACTGTGGAAAAGGTGGAAGGTCCCATAGTCTGGAGGAAGAGTGGAGGGGCACATAATCCAAGTTGCATTGGGTCCAGTGTCAATATAACATAATGTTCCCAACAAATGAGGAGGAGATAATGTACACCATATGAAAGGTCCATCTCCATTTCTCAATATAACGCCATGTTCCCAACAAATGAGGAGGAGATACTGTACACTATATGGAAGGTCCATCTCCATTCCTCAATATAACGTCATGTTCCCAACAAATGAGGAGGAGATACTGTACACCATATGAAAGGTCCATCTCCATTCCTCAATATAATGTCATGTTCCCAACAAATGAGGAGGAGATACTGTACACTATATGGAAGGTCCATCTCCATTCCTCAATATAACGTCATGTTCCTAACAAATGAGGAAGAGATACTGTACATCATATGAAAGGTCCATCTCCATTCCTCAATATAATGTCATGTTCCCAACAAATGAGGAGGAGATACTGTACACCATATGAAAGGTCCATCTCCATTCCTCAATATAACATGTTCCCAACAAATGAGGAGATACTGTACACCATATGAAAGGTCCATTTCCATTCCTCAATATAATGTCATGTTCCCAACAAATGAGGAGGAGATACTGTACACCATATGAAAGGTCCATCTCCATTCCTCAATATAATGTCATGTTCCCAACAAATGAGGAGGAGATACTGTACACTATATGGAAGGTCCATCTCCATTCCTCAATATAACGTCATGTTCCCAACAAATGAGGAGGAGATACTGTACACCATATGAAAGGTCCATCTCCATTTCTCAATATAACGCCATGTTCCCAACAAATGAGGAGGAGATACTGTACACTATATGGAAGGTCCATCTCCATTCCTCAATATAATGTCATGTTCCCAACAAATGAGGAAGAGATACTGTACATCATATGAAAGGTCCATCTCCTATCCTCAATATAACATCATGTTCCCAACAAATGAGGAGGAGATACTGTACACCATATGAAAGATCCATCTCCATTCCTCAATATAATGTCATGTTCCCAACAAATGAGGAGGAGATACTGTACACCATATGAAAGGTCCATCTTCATTCCTCAATATAATGTCATGTTTCCAGCAAATGAGGTGGAGATACTGTACACCATATGAAAGATCCATCTACATTCCTAAGTATGAGTCTGATGAGCTAGAGACCTTATATTACCTCCTAAATATTAAGGGGGTCAAGGGGAGCACAAATCTGGGAGAATTTTATTGTAAAGGGACTGTAGTAGCAGTGACATGTAAAATACTATTCAATCTCTGAATGTTCTTCAATATGTTTCCAAGAAATTAAGTGGAGGAAGGTCCCTCTCTATTCTCAGTTACAATGTTCTCAAATCTCAACGCCCCTAGTGTACAACTCTTAGTAGATCCTCAACTGGCATTGCTCTATGGCAGCCTCTTCAACCTTTTTACCCCAAAGGAACCCTTGATACAATTTTCAGGTCTTGGGAAGCCCCTACCAAAACCGGTTTATTGATAGTCAATGAAAAATTGGCCCTTACATTGGTGGTTAATGAGAAAAATGCCCTTACAATGGCCCTTACAATGGTGGTGAGTGGGAAGAATGCCCTCTTTACAGTGATGATCAGATTGCCATCCCTACAGACCGATAAAAATTGGTGTCAGGCAGTTGGCTCTGCTAAGTGGCATTGATCCTGAAACTATGTAGGAGCCATTAGATGGGAGGTAAGTCAGTCATAGCCCAAGGAACCCCTAGTCACCTCTGGAGGAACTCTAATTGAGAATGGCTGCTCTATGATAACATATTGGTTTGGTCCAATCAGAGGCGAAACACCTAAATATATAGGCACCACATCCCATACACAAGTATTTGAAATGAGGAGGGAAGAGGAAAAGGGATTTTATCGGTGCAGTAGATAATCAACGTAGTGATGAGAGAGAAATCGTCTTAATACAAAAAATGTTTTATTTAAATATACATCACAATTGTAAAAACTGATCCTAAATAGGTTTATACATAGGATGGCATGCTGTAAACAAATGGTTAGCAGGTTATAGTCAAACCAAAATGGAGGGAGTCGCATAAACCCGACATGTTTCGCTAACAAAGCTTCTTCAGGGGTATGCAAAGACAATCCATGCTAATAATTACAACTGAGCAAACAGAAAAACACACAATTACTAATGGACAGTGACAATAAACATAATAGAAAAATCTTTTTAAACCAATAAAGAGTCATATGTGCTGCTGAAACCATCAGGAACATTATGCTTACCCAGCCACTCATACAATCCATAATCCACCATCAACTAATGCCCTGGATCAGAAAAGGGGTCCCCCCCATGGGGGAGAGTGTCTCGAGATAACCACAGAGGACACTAATAAAGGATTGGCTGAATAAAAAAGGAAAAGGGGGAAGGAAAAAATAAAATAAATGTTGTATCTATGATATGCCAGTAACCCTTCCCCTGAAGGGAGGAGCACACACGTTGGGGCTGTTTCTCTGCTAAAGGTACAGGCCGACTTTGCCGAATTGAGGGCCAATGAACTGGGCCATGTATTGTGAAATCTTGGAAGAGAACCTTCTTCCCTCAGCCAAAACACTGAAGATGGACCGTGGATGGGTCTTCCAGCATGACAATGACCCAAAACATACAGCCAAGGACCTTAAGGACTTAGAGAAGATCTGTAAAGAAGAGTGGACCAAAATCTGTCCTGTCACCAACTACAAGAAACGTCCTACCTCTTTGCTTGCCAACAAGGTTTTCTCCACCAAGTACTAAGTCATGTTTTCCTTGGGGATCAAATACTTATTTTACTCACTGAACTGCAACTTAATTTAAAACATTTGTAGCATGTGTTTTTGCTGAATTGTTGGTTGATATTCTTTCTCGATCATTTATGATAAAAATTATAGACCCGTCATTTCTTTGTAAGTGGGCAAACTTACACAATCTGCAGGGGATCAAATAATTAATTTCCTCACTGTATATATTGACAACAACATCACAAAATACATTTCCTTCTTGCAAACAGCGTAAAACATTTACTTTTTAAAAGCATCCTGTATACTTTAGCAGTTAAACTTTTACGGTTGCCTTTTATTGTAAAACAGACAGGTGCACTACAGGTCACAGCAAAGCAAGGAATCAACTGACGCGTTTCACACTGTAATATCAGTGCTTACTCATAGTGCGGCTGACCATTTTCATTCATCAATTGTTTGTCAGAGACAACTAGCAGGTACCCAAATACCAACTAGGATCCGTACCCTCGTACGGGTCCCTAACCATGCCTTCTAGGTGCCCATCTGACCTAGCAAGGACCTTGCACCCCGCCAGCACAATGTCCACCACTTGTGGCCACCACAACCCCCATACCCGTAAAAACAAATGACCCTTAAAAAACAGGGCGGGAGGGTGGGAAGCTGCTTACCCCCTGCGCTCCTCGTGGCGACTGACCCCTCTCCTTCCTTTTCCTCTCCCTGAGCTACATCCTCCTCCTCCCCTCTGCTCTGCAATCTCACGCTGCCCCCTTCGTCCTACAGGCTCCGCCCCACTAACCCCTGTCATGCCGGCCCTCCACCTACACCTTTGGCACTGTTCCGTGCCTCTCTTATTTGTCAGAACACTGTGCAGATGGAGGCTGTGTCTGTAAGGGAATCCAATCTCAGCTATGTGCTGTGTGGGGAGGAGGAGATCTGAGTACCCAGGCTGTGTGCAGTGCGGGTATGGAAGGAGGATCTCGGCTGAGTGCTCTGCCAGCAGGGACCCTGTCCTCTTCTCTGCTGGTCATTGTCTTCTGCCCTGCTGACCCCTTTACAATGCTCTACCGACCCCCCT
This sequence comes from Rana muscosa, assembly GCA_029206835.1. Taxonomy (NCBI): domain Eukaryota; kingdom Metazoa; phylum Chordata; class Amphibia; order Anura; family Ranidae; genus Rana; species Rana muscosa. Next base: position 432,582,062 of record CM055123.1, on the reverse strand, counting down.
TCTGTACCCTGCTGACCCCCTGCACACTGTCCTGCTGCTCGCTGTCCCCTGCCTTGATAACCCACTTTACACTGCCCTACAAACTGCTGACCCTATCCTCTGCCCTGATGACCCCCTCTATACTGTCCTACTTGTAAGATATTAGTGAGCCATTGTTTCAGGGCTCCACTTTAAGTATGTATATATTAGGACAGGAATTAGTGTGTTGTATAAAATGTTTTTTCATGTAAAAGCTTGTTTTTCGTGTACTGCTAAAGAATGTAAATATCAGCAGATAACAGGATGTAGCCTGCGGTTAAGCCAGTTCCGTAGAAATGTAATTATAGATGTTGCATTCTTGTACTTTTCCATCACGAGTTTTACTTATGTTGTCTTGTATAAACCACGGGTCTGTCCTAATTGGTTTACATGAGGGAGGCAACTTTTGCCAAAAATTTATATAGGATCTACACAGACAATAACGTTTTGTATTCTTGCATATCCACACCTTGTGTATGGTTTCTTGAATATCCGACCGGTCAGAGAGTTACTTCCACAGATCCTGGGTCCAGCTCGAGCAGAGGTCCAACAGCACCTGCACCAGAACCACCCAGAACCTTTGAAATGGTACCAGAAGTGGGGTACTTCAACTGAACAGGTGAGACCCCTTTAAATTATTTTACTGGGAATACTGTCTTACTCTGTCATTTGATTTACCCCTGAAAGACTCTCGAGAGAACTCCGTTCTCTGGGACTCTTAGACATTGGAAGGTGATGCTGTTGTGACTAGATATATGGTATGAGTTTTAGGCTTCGCTAGGTTGGCCAAGTCAGGTTAATATAAAGGGGCAGGAATAATTCCTTCCTTCCCTAGGAAAATAGGACGGGTCTGTGGAAACTCTGTACGATTTTTTTTTCCTATGTGCACAAAATTTTATAAATGAATCAGCGCTGTCTAGATTGTAAGACAGGTTTATTATTTGCATATAAGGGTCAACTGCCATATCTTGTTGCTACTATACCTGGTGGGTATTATACCAAGATAGGAAAGGGACCTTTGTTCCCTAATGCTAACCCGAAGGTCCATATACTCAGGATAAATCTACATAATAACTTTGAATTTGTAGAAGGACTTTCTGTGGCAGGGGTTCAGTGCCGTATTGTTTATTTACAACGTGAATCTTATTCTGTATGTCCTCTGTCTGTATTAGCAACGGGCTATAGAGACGTCTATAGACCCTCAAGTGAAATAATAAGGGAAAGAGAAAATATTGAAGGAGGTTGTTGTAGATATTACAGTTAGACCCCATTCACACAGGGGCGACTCGTCAGGCATCTCAGCCGCCTGACGAGTCGTGTCCCATTCTGTACAATGGAACCGTTCTAAGCGGAGCGACTGAAGTCGCTCCGACTTAGAAAAAGGTTCCTGTACTACTTCAAGACGACTTCAAGGCGACTTCCATTGACTTCAATACAGAAGTCATTTTGGAAGTCTGCTTTGAAGTCGTCTTTAGATCGTTCTGCACAATATCAGCCCTCCCCTATTGATTACATAAAAGGAAACTATGGGAAACCTTATACTGATCCTTTTTGGTCTCTGGTTTTAAATAGAGCACACCAACTAGAGGTGTCAGGGTTAGGGGAAGCCGGACCATGTTCCGATGGGTCCAGCTCGAGCAGAGGTCCAACAGCACCTGCACCAGAACCACCCAGAACCTTTCACTACTGACCTCACATCCTCTGGCCCCCTGACATTTTTTACTGTACCCCCACATCAGACCTTGCTTCCCTGCCAGTTGGGAGTTCTGTGAAATACCCTATGCCCTGGCAAGGAAAAAAAAAATAGGGATGCTCGGGAGGCGACTCCCTCATGTGTCCTCAGATTTCCAGTAATTCCAATGAAGCCCCTACAATCAACTTATTGGTAGTCTGTGAAATTGTACAATTTTTCGCAGATTCGGGAGCACCGGCCTCTTCTTTAACCCTAGGTTCACATCTATGCGGTTGAAGTTGATGCGGCTTTCATGTTTTACAGTGCATTTTGTGTTTTTGAATGTGTTTTTTGATGCACGTCCACATTTTGTGGCCTGGTATGGTTCAGGAAGGGGGTGTTCACTCATCCCCTCCATTTCCTGGCCAGCTGGCCTGCTGGGCTCGGATAAGGGTCTGGTATGGATTGAGGGTGGGGGCCCACGCCATTTTTTTAAAAACATTTTGGAGTGGGGTTCCCCTTAAATCCATACCAGACCCAAAGGGCCTGGTATGTATTTGGAGGGGGACCCCACGCCGTTTTTTCCTGTTTTTAAATTGCCAACAAATTCAAAGTTTGGTATTGAAGAACAAATGCAAAACACTTGTGTTTTTGGTGCGGGTCCATTAAAGTCTTTTACACACAAAACGTAATCTGCTGCTGGAAAAAAATCCCTGACCCTTTCCAAACTTGCATTGACTAAAAAACATATAGATGTAAATGTGTACCATAGGAAACAATGTTAAATGGACTGTAGTGCGTTTCTGCCAATTTCAAAACGCACTAAAAAGCGCATAGGTGTGAACCTAGTGTCAGGGAGGGGGAATATGCTGGAACTCTGACAGAATATGAGCCTTCTGTGGGTACAAATGGGGTCCTGACAAAGACCTGGGAAACCCGTTGCTTACTTGTGAGCAGTTTAGATGACAGATGCACGGTGTATCACCCTTGTAGAGTCATTCTCGGGTGTTCTGTGAATTTACTTGGAAGAGATTTAGAGAAGTAGCTATAGCAATTGGAGATGGGGGGAAGGGTGGAACTTACTTTCACTTTCTGCATATTTGCAGGTAACCGTTGATGAATTAGCAGAAGAAACACAGGAAGTATGGGCGGAGGATGGGCTAGATATAGGAAACATTCACTCCGTACCCTGAGAAGCCTCACATGATGCAGTTCTAACAAGACAACAACATCACATATTGTGTGCGGATCACTCTGACGGGAACTGATGAAAGATAAGCATAGAACGTTGTATAACGTACAATATCCAAGGTGATAGGAGGAGGAAAAAGAGAGCACACATCACTGGAACACACAAAGAGGGTAATAAGATTATTTTTCTATTTACACCAATAAATCCCCTCCCCCATCATGTCCGTTCTCTTCCTCCATAGTCACTGTGATATCTTTATCTCCAACATCCACTACTACACAAACCTAATATACTGTTTTTAGGGGTTATTTTTTAACATGTGCCCAGATACGTCTAGAGCCTCTGGTACATACTACAGGACGTGGACAGAGACTGCGAACATACTACAGGAGGGGGACAGAGGCTGCGGACAAAATACAGGAGGGGGACAGAGGCTGCGGACATACTACAGGAGGGGGACAGAGGCTGCGGACATACTACAAGAGGGGGACAGAGGCTGCGGACAAACTACAGGAGGGGGACAGAGGCTGCGGACATACTACAGGAGGGGGACAGAGGCTGCGGACATACTACAGGAGGGGGACAGAGGCTGCGGACATACTACAGGAGGGGGACAGAGGCTGCGGACAAACGACAGGAGGGGGACAGAGGCTGCAAATATAATAGTGTCTTCCTCACCCCCTCATAGTAGCCTCCTCCTCTGTCTACCATCATATTACAGTCTCCACACCAGTGTGTCCTGCTCTTGTGCTGCGTCCCTTTCACCTCTCCACAGTCCACAGGGCAGCACATTAGTGTCCTTCACTGTCCCCCTGAATGCCATGGCTTCACCAACCCAGTAATGCCATGTCATCCTCTGTCATCTGTCCCCTGACCCAGTAGTGTCAGTCGCTGTCCCCAGTAATGTCATCCTCTGCCCCAGTGTCACACTCTCCTCCTCACTTACCCCTCCTCAGCTCCTCTGCCTACAGGGAGTGCATGAGACTCGGCCGCTGTGTCTTAGCCAGGAACAAGTAGTGGACTCTGGCATCTATTCAAAAATAGCGGCAGGCGGCGCCATTAGGCGTACAAGCTTTCCTAAGCCCGGCCGGCTTCTGAACGGCGCATGCGCAATTACATGGTCGGCTCGCGGACATCTTTTTTACGGGCACCGCTGCCCGTAACGGACATTTACAGGCACCCCGAAAATGGGAGTAAATTTACGGGCTGCCCGTAAATCTACGGGCAGTTGGCAACACTGATATGGACTATATATGGATTATTTATAGCTACTTAATTATTGTCTTTCAACTTTTAATTTACATTTTTATTGTTTATTTGAACTAGTTCTGACTTTGCGCTGAGAAACGCTGCAATCTGTTAGAACCATGTATCCAACTGTCCATCCAAAGCCTCTGGTTTATAGATCAGATACATCCTAAATATATAACCATTTATCCAACTATCCACTGTGACAGCAGGAAGGTAAAGTCACCTGGTTGCATCCAGGGGGGTAGATATATTTCGCCCAGATTCAGGCTTTACGCCGACTTATACAACTAGGTGGAGAGTTGTATAAGGCTAGTGGGCTCATGGATGACTCATACCTCTAGGGAGAGGGCTGGGCGTCGTGCAGACAGGGAGTTGATGAGACCAGCTGAAGCTTGTCAGCTCATTTAGGCCTCTATAAGAACTCCCAGCTTCATTAGATGTTAGCTCATGCCTGGAACCAGACCTGTGTGGACTGTCTAGGGAGAGTGAACCCCTGTGCGGTGAGACAAAGCCTGTGTGGCTATTTGCTTGGACATTTAAAACCAGGGACTTAGGGACTAGGACAGCACTAGGCTGATCCCAGTTGTTAGTTAGGAAACCTGTATGTTTAGTCAGAGGTCAACTTGACCAGGATTTATTTTGGTTATGTTTCTTTTGCTTTGCTGTGTTTTGTCACTGTAAATAGAAAATAAACCGCACCTTTTTGATTTTGAAAACCACAACCTCCGTTTGCTGGGCCTGTTTTGTGTGGGGAGCCCATCCCGGGGGTCACACACACCCGCTGCCGAGCTAACCCCCTCACAGTTGGTGGAGAACCAGTGGCAGTTTTTTTTTAAGCCAGCATGGAGGAGATACTGAAACAGCTGGCTCTAGCAAATGCCAATCAACAGCAGACAAATGCAGGTTTGCAAAGGAGCCTTGCAGCCCAGCAGCAAGCTCATCAACAGAGCCTTGCAGCCCAGCAGCAAGCTCACCAACAGAGTCTGGAAGCTCAGCAACAAGCCCAGCAGCAATCTGAGGCCCGCTTCATAGACCTGTTACAGAAGCAAGAGCAGAGACTACAACAAATGGAAGCAGTAATGCAGCAACGTCCGCAGACCAGTGAGGAAAGCCGTCCCACTAATACCGCGTCCTTTGGGGTGAGTCGTTTATTGACAAAAATGACTGGAGAGGATGATCCAGAGGTATTTTTGACCACATTTGAAAGGACCGCTGAAAGAGAAAAGTGGCCTGAGGAGCAGTGGGCTGGACTGGTGGCTCCTCTGTTAACTGGTGAATCGCAGAAAGCTTACTATGACCTAGAGCCTAACCAAGCAAAAGACTATGTGATGCTAAAAGCTGAAATTTTGGCAAGGCTGGGTGTCACCCAGGCTGTCCGGGCTCAGCGTGTGCATAACTGGACTTTCCAGCTTGGAAAACCCCCCAGGTCTCAAATGTATGATCTCATTCACCTGAGCAGAAAGTGGCTACAGCCAGAGACTTTGTCCGCACCAAAGATTGTGGAACGTGTTGTAATGGATCGGTTTTTGAGAGCTCTTCCTACTGCCATCCAAAAGTGGGTAAGCCATGGAGACCCAGAGACGGCCGATGGTCTTGTGGATCGTGTGGAGAAATACTTGGCTACAGAGAACCTGACGGCCTCTTCCAGAGACACTCGGACTTTCCACCCTAAGACCAGACCATCCCCAGGGGCGGATAAGAGGATTCCAAGGGGTGAGGGTGGAGAGAGTGAGAGGGTGGGAGCTCTACCCCAAGTTTGGCGAGAACAGCCTGGGAAATCAGCGGCTCAAGAGGCGGCAAGAAGGATCGTTTGCTACCGCTGCCGGCAAGCGGGACATATTGCAGCCAATTGCCCGGTTGTGGAGGAACCCATGCAGTGTGACTTTCTGACGGGCAGACGTCAGTCGCTGTGCGCGACAGTCGCATGCACTGCCATTCGAGGAACTGAGAAACATTTATGCAAAATGTGTGTTAATGGTAGAAATGTTGTGGTATTGCTGGATTCAGGTAGCCTTGTGACCCTGATAAAGGCTGAGTTAGTTAAAACAGAGGTCTCTGGGAATAGCAAGGTAGCTGTTATTTGTGTGCATGGGGACACCCGAGAGTATCCAGTGACTACAGTATGTTTCGAGACCCCCAAAGGTACCCTCTCTCATCCAGTGGGCTTAGTATCTCAGTTACCGCATGACGCCATTGTGGGAAGGGATTTTCCGAAGTTCTGGGAACTGTGGGATGATCCTGAGCCCCTCACTGGTGCCCCTATGTACCAGGAATGTGATAGCCAGAACTCCCCTGAGAGTGGTGAGGACTCTCCGGAATTTCCCTTATCAGTATTGGCAGGGGAGACTCAAGAAACTGGAGAGGAGCCCACCTCCTCAGACGAAAACCTACCGTCTGTGGAGTTTTCTGATCTTGAGGTTCACAGGGAAAACTTTGCCACAGAACAGTTGAAAGACCCCGCCCTAATAAAGGCACGGGAAAACGTAGTGAAAATAGATGGCGAGTTAGTGAACCCAGATAATACCTGCACTTACCCATACTTCAGCGTAGAGAAGGACCTACTGTATCGGGTGGCAAAAAGGGCAGAAGAAACCGTTGAGCAGCTTGTGGTGCCCAAACCTTACAGGAAGTTGGTGTTGGAGTTGGCCCATGGGCACATTCTTGGAGGTCATCTGGGGACAGAGAAAACCCGAGAGAGGGTATTACAGAGATTCTATTGGCCGGGGGTGATGAAGGACGTAGAAAATTATTGTTCCTCCTGCCCTGTGTGTCAGAGGTTGGCCCCGATGCCACATTTCCGTAGCCCGCTGGTCCCTCTACCCATCATTGAGGTCCCGTTTGAGAGGATCGCCATGGATTTGGTAGGTCCTATAATCAAGTCCGCTAGGGGGCACCAGTACATATTAGTTATAATGGACTATGCCACCCGTTATCCAGAAGCGATCCCTCTCCGAAATACCTCGGCCAAAACCATAGCCAAAGAGCTATCTCTTGTTTTTAGCCGGGTGGGTATTTGTAAAGAACTGCTTACGGACCAAGGTACACCCTTTATGTCCCGGGTTATGAAAGAGCTGTGTAAATTGTTCAAAGTGACGCAATTGCGTACGTCTGTGTATCACCCCCAAACCGATGGGCTGGTTGAAAGATTCAACAAAACCCTAAAACAAATGTTGAAGAAAGTGGTGGATAGAGATGGAAAGGATTGGGACTGTTTACTTCCTTATTTGATGTTTGCTATTAGGGAGGTGCCCCAATCCTCTACGGGATTCTCCCCCTTTGAGTTACTGTATGGGAGACACCCAAGAGGGCTGTTGGATATTGCCAAGGAAACTTGGGAAAGTGAGAGTTCTCCCCACAGGAGTGTGATTGAGCATGTCGCCCTGATGCAAGATCGAATTGCACAGGTAATGCCCATCGTGAAGGAACATTTGGCCCAAGCGCAGTTGGCACAGCAGAGAGTGTACAACCGTGGAGCCAAGACCCGTACCTTTTCCCCGGGGGATAGGATATTGGTACTTGTCCCTACGGTTGAAAGTAAATTCCTTGCCAAATGGCAAGGCCCCTACGAGATAATGGAAAAAGTGAGCGAAGTGAATTACAAGGTCAGACAACCAGGAAGGCGAAAGCCCGAACAGATCTATCACGTTAATCTGTTGAAAGCCTGGAGGGATAGAGAGTCCCTAGTCGCAGACACTTGGTCACCAGCTCAAACTGGTTGCGTGATTCCTGAGGTTGGAATAGCAGCCACCTTGTCACAACCCCAACAACAGGAGGTTAAGGAGTTTGTGCTTCGCAACAAGGAGGTATTCTCTGAGCTGCCGGGACAAACATCTGGGGTAGAGCATGACATCATTACCCCGCCCGGTGAAAGGGTGAAGTTAAAACCCTATCGGATCCCAGAGGCTCGACGGGAGGCAATACGGGAGGAAGTACAGAAAATGCTGAACTTAGGGGTGATAGAGGAGTCCCAAAGTGATTGGTCTAGTCCCATCGTGTTGGTGCCTAAACCGGATGGGAGCTGGCGATTTTGTAACGATTTTCGTCAGTTGAACAAAGTTACAAAATTTGACACCTACCCCATGCCACGTATAGATGAGTTGATCGACCGGCTGGGAACAGCCCGATACATGACGACTCTTGACCTCACAAAAGGGTATTGGCAAATCCCCCTGGCCAAGTCGGCCAAAGAGAAAACCGCATTTGTAACCCCAGACGGGGCGTTCCAATATAAAAGAATGCCGTTCGGGTTACAGAATGCGCCGGCCACATTCCAGCGGAAAATGGACCAGATGCTGAGGCCCCATCGGAAGTATGCTGCGGCTTACCTGGATGACGTAATTGTCCATAGCACAGATTGGGCCTCACATCTGCCAAAAGTGCAAGCAGTCCTGGACTCTGTTCGGGAAGCGGGGTTTACGGCTAACCCCAAGAAGTGTACCATTGGGCAGGAGGAGGCCAAATATCTTGGGTACACCATTGGGAGGGGAGTAATAAAACCCCAACTCAACAAAGTCGAGGCCATCCAGAGTTGGCCACGTCCCAACAGCAAGAAGCAGGTACGAGCCTTTCTGGGAATCGCTGGGTATTATCGGCGATTCATTCCCCACTTTGCTTCTAAGGCTGTGCCCCTAACCAACCTGACGAAGGGGAAAGGGTCGGTCATGATTAAATGGACCCCCGAGGCTGAGGCAGCATTCCAATTCTTGAAACAAGCCTTATGTAGCCAGCCAGTGTTGTACTCACCCGACTTCTCTAAAGACTTTGTCGTACAAAGTGATGCGTCAGATGTGGGGTTAGGAGCAGTATTGTCCCAGGTCTGGAACGGGGAAGAGCACCCAGTCATTTACCTCAGCAGGAAGTTGAAGTCCCATGAGGTAAATTACGCCACCGTTGAAAAGGAGTGTTTAGCGGTGAAGTGGGCTCTAGATTCCCTTCGGTACTACCTGCTAGGTAGGCACTTTGACATGGTTACGGATCACGCTCCGTTAAAGTGGATGGCTCAAAACAAGGAAACAAATAGAAGAGTGAATAGGTGGTTCCTGGCCCTCCAGGAATTCAACTTCACAGTAAAGCATCGCCCTGGCGTTCAAATGGGGAATGTGGATGCTTTGTCTCGAGTACATGAATGCCTGATTGCTGGTGTTCCAACCCCGAGGTTAAAACAAGAGGGGGGGGTATGTGACAGCAGGAAGGTAAAGTCACCTGGTTGCATCCAGGGGGGTAGATATATTTCGCCCAGATTCAGGCTTTACGCCGACTTATACAACTAGGTGGAGAGTTGTATAAGGCTAGTGGGCTCATGGATGACTCATACCTCTAGGGAGAGGGCTGGGCGTCGTGCAGACAGGGAGTTGATGAGACCAGCTGAAGCTTGTCAGCTCATTTAGGCCTCTATAAGAACTCCCAGCTTCATTAGATGTTAGCTCATGCCTGGAACCAGACCTGTGTGGACTGTCTAGGGAGAGTGAACCCCTGTGCGGTGAGACAAAGCCTGTGTGGCTATTTGCTTGGACATTTAAAACCAGGGACTTAGGGACTAGGACAGCACTAGGCTGATCCCAGTTGTTAGTTAGGAAACCTGTATGTTTAGTCAGAGGTCAACTTGACCAGGATTTATTTTGGTTATGTTTCTTTTGCTTTGCTGTGTTTTGTCACTGTAAATAGAAAATAAACCGCACCTTTTTGATTTTGAAAACCACAACCTCCGTTTGCTGGGCCTGTTTTGTGTGGGGAGCCCATCCCGGGGGTCACTCACACCCGCTGCCGAGCTAACCCCCTCACACCACCCAGAGCCTCTGGTTTATAGACCAGATGCATCCTAAATATAGAGCCATTTATCCAACTGTCCGTCCAGAGCCTCTGGTTTATAGACCAGATACATCCTAAATATAGAACCATTTATCCAACTGTCCATCCAGAGCCTCTGGTTTATAGACCAGATACATCCTAAATGTAGCACACGGATCCTTTTTCCCTACCTTTGGCTCACTTGTAGGAAAAGGGCACACCGTACTATATGCCCGTACCCTCCTGTGTGAAGAGGTTGAGCGGTGTCATTTTTACAGGTCCTGCAGCTATGTTCTTCCATGAAGTTGGTTCTCGTCCCTAGAATATAGGGACAAGTCTCTGTTTATCCCAAGTAATTCCAATGGCCACACCACTCTAAACTCCATTGTTAAGTTTATTTTTTTCTTCTTATAGTTAGCAGATAGGAAAGGGTGGATAGAAGACAGGACAGCAAGGTTTTGGGAGATAGGTCCAGGCACAAGCAAACACTTCAATCACCACTCTGTTCCCAAGTGGGTTCAGCTCACCCGGATAGTCTCCAGCAGAGTGGATCCTAGCAGCCGGAATGATGCTCGGATACTTAATCGGGTTCCTTCTTAGATGCGTTCGGGAGATCCCCTGCCACAGAATCTATAGTGTCCCGAACCTCTTAACTGTTGGATTATTAAGCCCTTGACGGATAGATGACATCCCTCCAGAGAGTTACCGGGCCCCTTCCTTTACTGTGATCTCTCACCAGTCCTTCGGAAAGGTCCTCCCCCAGCCTCCTCTTCTTAGATGCGGGTCCCCTCGCAAGGCGGCACCCTGGGATTCCTCTTCCCCTGAAGTGGGCTCCAGCTAAAGGTGCTGGGCCCAGGGCTGAAGTTGCAGTCCCAGTACTAAAGGTGCCTGGGACTAAGGCGCACGTGGCCCCATGGCCTGGAGGGCCACGCACTTGAACTTGGACTCCACACTGGAACCTCGAATAGAACAGCTCCCATGGCCTGGAGGGCCACGAGTCAGAACCCCCTCCAAGCGGCGTCTGCCCCTTATGTATCCTCTCCCAGCATGCACAGCAGGCCGACCCCGCCCACTGTACCGCTGCCGAGAGAGGACACCCAAGGCACAGTACTGTTACTGGTGGTTCAACCCTGGCCCATCGTGACAGCACCACCCACAGGCCACAGGGAACTGTACACCAGTATACCACCTGAAGAATAAAGTAGCTACAGCCTATGAATGATAACGGTCTGAGCCTTACTACTGCTCAGACCAGCCCCTAAATTTGGGTGATGGGACCCCCTAGATTTGGGACACCCGCTACACAAATATAGAACCATTTATCCAACTTTCCATTCAGAGCTTCTGGTTTATAGACCCGATACATCCTAAATATAGAGCCATTTATCCAACTGTCCATCTGGAGCCTCTGGTTTATAGATCAGATACATCCTAAATATAGAACCATTTATCCAACTGTCCATCCAGAGCTTCTGGTTTATAGATCAGATCTGTCCTAAGTTTAGAGCCATTTATCCAACTGTCCATCCAGAGCCTCTGGTTTATAGACTAGATACATCCTAAATATAGAGACATTTACACAACTGTCCATCCAGAGCCTCTGGTTTATAGACCAGATACATTCTAAATATAGAGAAATTTATCCAACTGTCCACCCAGAGCCTCTGGTTTATAGATCAGATACATCCTAAATATAGAGACATGTATCCAACTGTCCACCCAGAGCCTCTGGTTTATAGATCAGATACATCCTAAATATAGAGACATGTATCCAACTGTCCATCCAGAGCCTCTGGTTTATAGACCAGATACATCCTAAATATATATGCTGTTGTTATTTGTTGTTATTTAAAGGGAATTTATGATGTCGGAACTCTGGAGGAACTCTGTGTAGACATTTTTCATCCCAGTACAGTCCAGATAATTCTCAGTTTATTATCCATCTACAGAGAGGAGAGTCCTGTATAGATCACATGACCACATCAATGAAGATGGAGAAGGGCCAAAATCACACGACTGAAAGGATATTGGACCTCACCCTGGAGATCATCTACCTGCTGACCGGGGAGGTGAGGAGGATTCTGGGGGGTCACATGACATCACTCTTATCTCTATTAATAAAACACATGACTATTGTATACCAGATGTACTCTTTCTCTGCATACCCCACATTCTACCCCATAACCTTACTTATACCTAATTCATGAGACCACACATTCAGTTTGGAGTAAAACATAGGCCATAGCAGCCTTATTTATTTAAAATTACATTAGTTATCAAAAACATCAACTCAACAAAACATAATCTGAAACCACTGTTCTCAGAACATTGCCTCCTAGCGTTGGTCTTTGCAGGAACCTCAAATTACCATAATAATAACCAACCTGGCACTGCGGTACCTTCATCTGGTCATAGGCCTCAAGCCGACAAGTTGGCTCAGAGACGACCACTGACCGCAGTACCCCCATTATCAAACTATTCAAGCTAAACCTCTGTTAACTGGAATACACCCTCAGAACCCATACCACCGATAGGTCCTGACCACTTTCTTTGAGGTATCTTCATTCCCCCGCAAAGACCAACACCCGCCACAGCACTCAAAGGAAACCCCTTACCCTTGGGTGCCCCTCCAAACCCTCAGGGCTCGTTGTATGCCATCCTGTAGACCCAAGGCCCACATGTCCGTCCCCACCTCATTTAGATGCACACCATCACCCCTCAAGTATCTCCACGTGTCCACCTCCAGCTCTAAATGCCTCACCACCAGCCCTCCATTCTTTATCACAAACCTACCTACATCCCTATTAATTTTTCTGCGAGCCCTGTTGATGCTATCCACAGACCTCACCCCTCTCCAGGCAGTCCAAGCAACCATGTCGGACCACACAATAACCATGTCCGGGAAGGCCATCCGGAGACGCAGGAAATCGAATTTAACATCCCTAGTCACATCCAACATCGATCTCATCCCCAAATCATTGCCACCTACGTGCAGTAATAATACGTCAGGTGGCCTGTCCAACCGAGCAAAACGGTGCACCTCCGGAACCATTCTGCTCCACAGCATACCAGGAACTCCCAGCCAGCGGACACAGGCCTCATGTCTCGGGAACCCCAGCTGCCGACCTTCAGGCCTAACATCAGCCCTCTTACCCCCCCAGAACACAAAAGAATGGCCCAGTATCCATACCAATCCTTGCATCCTGCCTGAAATAAAATAAGAAAACAAACAACCTCCATGACCATCATAACCCAACATGTACATATCCATATCCACTGATCACTCAGTGTTTGCCCCCTCTATGCCAACCCCACCAGCAACTGAGGGCGAACATACAGCCAGAATCTCCTAGATTCCCACCTGCCTATCCTCTTAACCGCCTCCTCACTCATACCGCACCTGGCCGCCTCTGTAGCCGCCCCAATCCGGAAAGAGTGAGAGGAGAGTTCCTTGTCCCGCAGCCCCAGTGCCCGCACACACTTCCTAAACACAGCAACAAATTGATATCTAGAAAGAGGTGTATCAAAAATGAACCCAAGACTGCAGGGCGAACTTCCAAGTAACCCCTCACAGCCCCCACTGGACACAACGGAGAGCCTTGAATAGGGAAAACTTGTACCAACTTACCTCGTCCAACTTGGTCAGTCTTGGATCTCCTGAGCACCAACGAAACCCCATCCTCCTTCATCAACACCACCTCACTGGCAACTATACCCCCGTGCACCCTTGTGGATGGGCTAACCAACTCACCTATCCGAAAAGCTCCAAAGAAAGCTAATGAAAACGCCACCCTGGACTTTGTACTCGGAGGAGCACAGGCCTGTCAACTGCCCCAGCACCCCAGCCCACAGCTCTAATGAGACGGGACGCCTGCCATCTTTTTTCTGACCCCCCCGGCCATGGCCTTTGAACGCCTGTCGCACCCAAAAATCCTTCGTAAAATCCGGACAACCCTGCCATTTAAACAAAAATGCCAACCCCGCCAACTTTTTACTCAAAGCAGACCTGGACACCCCGGCCTCCATGTTCCTGGACAGAAAATACAACACAAGCAACCTTATATCTGAACTCACTGGGTCCACTCCTGCCTCCCTCACCAACGCCTGCCACTCCAGCCACACCTTCTCGTAAGCCGCCCATGTACCCTTACTCACTGAATTTCTGATCCAACCTGATATTATTCCAACGGAATCTTCCACAGCCAGCCTGGACATGGGACCCCCCGCGCCAACTCTCTGAAGCTGTCCCACTGAAAGCGAGACAGCGCATCAGCAATGACATTGTCCACCCCAGGAAGATGCACAAAGACATTAAGTTGCAAGCATCTCAATACCAGGTGTCGCAGAAGCCGCACAACCGGGGGGGGGGGGGAGATGCTGACACTTTGTTAATTACCTGTACCACCCTCAGGTTGTCCCTGTGAAAACTCACTTTCAGATCCCTGAAACATGCACCCCACAGCTCTACCGCTAGGACCACCGGGAACAGTCCCAGCAGGACCAAGTTCTTAGTGAAACCAGCATCTATCCAAGGCTGTGCCCAGGGTCCTGCACTCCATTTGCCCTGAAAGAACGCCCCGAAACCAGACCCCCCTGCTGCATCCGTGTACAGTTCCAAATCAAAGTTGCTAATCGGTCCGGACATCCACAAAGCCCTGCCATTGAAGGACTCCAGGAAGGAATGCCAAACCTGCAAGTCCTCCCTGTGTTCCCTGACCAGACGCACAAAGTGTTTGGGTGCCCGGATCCCCGCCGTGCTAGCCGACAACCATCGGCAGAACACCCTGCCCATCAGAAGAATGCGACAGGCGAAATTAAGCTTACCCAACAGCGACTGTAGCGCCCTAAACTGAACCTTTCTCAATCCCATCATGCTCCTAAGCTCCCCCTTGAGAGCCTCCAGCTTGTCCAACGGCAGGCGGCACTCCATGGCATCCGAATCCAGGACAATGCCCAAAAACGTGATAACCGTGCGAGGTCCCTCCATCTTCTCAGGTGCCAATGGAATGCCAAACCAAGGTAGCCAGGAGCACCGCGCAGATCCTGGACGAGGCCGGACCTACACAAAGGAAGTCATCAAGATAGTGAATAATAGAATTCACTCCCGTCAAATCCCTGACCACCCATTCCACAAAGGAGCTGAACTGTTCCCAGTGACACCCAAGTAGGCGAAAGCTATCCGGGTGCACCGGCAAAAGCCTAAAAGCCGCCTAAATATCTGCTTTTGCCATCAACGCTCCCTGCCCGTACCCAACCCACTGCCGCATCAAAGGAAGTGTAACTCACTGTACATGCATCTGAATCAATCGCGTCATTCACGGACCCACCCTTCGGAAAGGACAGATGGTGAATGAGACAGAATTTGTTGGGCTCCTTCTTGGGAACAACCCATAGCGGGGAGACCACCAAATTTGCTAAGGGCGGGGAATGGAAAGGACCGCCCATGCGGCCTAAAGAAACCTCCTTGCGCAGTTTCTCAGAAACCACATCCGAATGTTGCATAGCCGACCGCAGATTGCGTGACACAGGGGGAATAACCTGCAACGAACAGGGAATGTGAAACCCCTCCGAAAACCCCCCATCCAACAAACGAGCCGCCCCCCTGTCCGGATATCTACCTAGAAACAGCCTCACCCTTTCCACCTTCACCGGAGTCCTCCCTCTTTTGCGCAGACTCTCCGGAACAAACTTTTCCCTGCTTAAAACAACCTGCGCAACCGGCACACTCATGCTTGTATCGGCAGTAACCCCCAAACTTGCATGTGCCCTCATTATACTGCCATCAAACCCCCTTTTTCTTACCGGCCGATTGTCCAGGGGAAGAAGTTCCACCGACCCCTCCCTGAAAAAACTGACCAGGAGAACTCGGCGAGGTCATCAGCCGCATCCATAAACTTATGTCTTTATGATCCCACCGCAGGTGTTGCTCTAACAGCCCTCCTCTGTCTGAATTGTTCATCATAATGGAGCCACCCAGTGCCCCCGTAAACCCTGTAGTCCTCCCCAATAGCGTCCTGATAGCCAAAGAGCGCCAAACAATGTTCAGGATTCTTTTTCCCTATCACACTCGCCATAATGGCGAATGCCTGCAACCAATTTGTGAACGTGCGCGGTATTAGCCTGTAACTCCTCTTCTCCTCATCCTCCTTCTTCTCCTCATCCGGCTTCACCCTATCCAGGTTAAACTTCTCCAATGGCAACAGTGAGAACATCTCCACATACTCACCTTTCCATATCTTCTCCCTCACTTCTGGTTTCAGGTGTGCCCCTAGTGGTGCTTCATAACACACATAAACTTCACATTTTGCAAAATCTACTAACCTAATGATATCCTGCCGTGAAGCTGGTTCTACCGCGCTACCCACCTTTGCGGCCACCAGTGTCCCGTCAACCGCCCCTGCTGCGTCTCCCACCGTATCATTAGCAGCAGGAGGAGCAGACACAATCCCAGCAGCAGGGGACCCTACCGGTCCCCCTGCCGGCGGGACCCACGCCGATGCTGGGCTGACAGTCCCAGTGTCTCCTTTTTCAAACTGGCTGACCAAGTTCTGAAGTCCCGCCAGAAACCCCTGTAAACCATCTTGCCTCGTGCCATCCCCAGAGTAAACCACACTCCCCCCAGCCTGCCCACTTTCAGGGTCCCGTGCCAATGTCACCAACCCCCCACCAACTGCAGGCCCACAACCCCGGCCACTACCCCCAGTATGCCCCCATGAAGGTGTAAAAGAAGCTGACTTACCGGGCTGCCTGGAAGAAGTCCCACCAGCCGTTCGTCCAGACTCCACTGCTGCAACCGACCGTCCGGGTCCCCGATCGTCCTCCGAGCTGCACAGTTCCCCTTCTGAAAGCAGACCGGACTGCACCTCCTTTCCGGACGACAGCTCACCAGGCGACCTGTCCCTGGAAGCCGACCGAGGGCCTGGCGCCCGATCGATCCAGCCTCTGCGCACTGGATCTGCCCCCCCCCCCATTTTGCTGCTGCCTTGCGTCCGCGCTGAAGCGGGCCATCAGCACTGCCGTCATCTCGCCCTGGCACCTCCAGACCAGATGTATGCCTGCCCTGCTCAGGATGACCGACCGATGAGGTAGGTGGCCCGGTCACCGCCGCCGCCGACAGCCCACGCCGAGGCCCTACGCCCGGGGGCGGAGCCCGCACCATCAGACCCCATGCGCCGCACAGGCCTAGCAGCCACTCCGGAACTCCCGGAGCGCCCCTCTGCCGAGCTCCAATCATGTGGGGGATTCCTCCCGGGACCCCCCGCTGTAGGCAAGACGGTGAGCTTGGTGGGGGGACCCGAAGGGGCCCTAGGGGGACTCCCAGTCTGCCGCTGAGCTCTGGGGAGGGGCCCGGTGAGAAGCGCTCCGGAGGCCTGGACCTGCGAGCTCGCACAGCCACTCTCCCCGCGGTACCTGCATCCGCAGCCGGACCCGACAGCATCGGCCCCAGGGTCTCCTGGAGCCAATCCTCGCCCCGCGCCACGGCCTCTGCCCGCATTTGGGCTAGAAGTTTCTCCACAGAGGACATGCTTCTGCTACCTGGAACTTCCCTGTGCTGCCTTAGGGGGCGGGGATTACCTTTTTGTCTGATCCTTACCCCTCCCCCTTAACACTTTTTAGCCAATCACACCCTCTTTTACATTTTTCTATACCCTGTTAACCCAGTCATGCCAGCCCTCCGCCAATTGCATTTTTTCTTTTTCTCCGGGCTTTTCTGACCTGACCGGAGAGGTGAGGAGGATTCTGGGAGGTCTGTAGTGATAATTGTTATTTTCTCTCTTTACACAGGATTATAAAGTAGTGAGAAAAATATCTGGTGAACCAATAACACCCAGCAGCCGTCTTCACAGGACATCACCCATCACAACGCCTCCACCTCACCGCCTGACAACAGAGGTAACCAGTGCCAAGAAGATTCTAGAAGTCACCAAGAAGATCATTGGTCTGCTGACAGGAGAGGTGAGCGGTGCCGGGAATTCTGGGACATTATCCAGTAACAGACAAGGGATGTGTCTGGATGGTGACTGTATCATTGTGTGTGTCAGGTTCCTATAAGGTGTCAGGATGTCACTGTCTATTTCTCCATGGAGGAGTGGGAGGATTTAGAAGGACACAAAGATCTCTACAAGGACGTCATGATGGAGGATCAGCCGCCCCTCAATGATGTAAATATGAAAAAAAATAATCTCCATAATGAGATATTAATACTCACGCTGGAGATCGTCTGTCTACTGACTGGAGAGGTGAGGAGGATTCTGGGAGTGTTTAATCATTCCTAACTCTAATAATAAAACACAGACCTGCCTTGTTAGGTGAGGAGGATCTGATATACTGATAATTGATGTATATTACAGGACTGTACTGTAGTTATGAAGTCATATATTGAGAATAATATAAGAGGGAGAAGCCACCGCTTGTCCACAAGACAAAGAGAAAGACAAGACCCCATCACCATGCATCCACCACCCCTCCTAACCCTACAGGAAAATAATGAGAAGAAGATTCTAGAAGTCACAAAGAAGATCACTGAGCTGCTGACAGGAGAGGTGAGCGGTGCCGGGAATTCTGGGACATTATCCAGTAACAGACAAGGGATGTGTCTGGATGGTGACTGTATCATTGTGTGTGTCAGGTTCCTATAAGGTGTCAGGATGTCACTGTCTATTTCTCCATGGAGGAGTGGGAGTATTTAGAAGGACACGAGGATCTCTACAAGGACGTCATGATGGAGAATCAGCCGCCCCTCACATCACCGGGTAAGAGGAGACTTTATTGTAAAGGAGAGAGCAGTACGGAGGGTCCACCTAGATCCCCCATCATCTGATAAACACATAGAAACAATGTATTCAGTCAGTGTGTGTGTTTCCTACAGATGTATCCAGTAATGGGAACCCACCAGAGAGATGTCCCAGTCCTCTGTATTCCCGGGATTCCACACAGGAAGGTCACACCATCCCTCACCATCATCGGGTAGGTGGGACTTAGCAACTAGAACTCAAAATGTAATCTAATCTATGAGAGAACATTCTTCTGTGTAATCTCTTGTTTCTTTTTACCAATGTATTCTATCTGGTTTTGGGGTTTAGGGTGAAGAACTGAGAGACTTTAAAGTTGAGGATAAAGAGGAAGAAGAAGAGAGGTTGGTGAGCGGAGATCAGCAGTCTATGGAGGAGGAGGAGATGATTATGGAAAGTAAACAGGAGGAATCTTCTCTACATATGGATTCATGTAAGTAATACACACTAAAATTTGAAAACAGTTTACATTTTAATTCTACTGCTACACACGATCTGACTTTCCGACAAAAGCTCACATCAGACTTTTCTTGTCGGAAATTCCGATCGTGTGTACGCGGCATTATTACAAATATATGAAGTGCTTCCAGTCAGTTCTTGTGGAAGACTATTCTTTATTTTTATAGCTGTTATAGCAAAAAGCCATGCCACATGATATAAGAAACGTCCACTCATTGCCAGAGGAATGTAATCTATGTAATTCTCACACTATGTATTGTTTCCCTAATATAGAATCATGTTCCCAAATAATGATGACGTGAAGATACTGTACACCATATGAAAGGTCCATTTCCATTCCTCAATATAATGTCATGTTCCCAACAAATGAGGAGGAGATACTGTACACCATATGAAAGGTCCATCTCCATTCCTCAATATAAGGTCATGTTCCCAACAAATGAGGAGGAGATACTGTACACCATATGAAAGGTCATCTTCATTCCTCAATATAATGTCATGTTCCCAACAAATGAGGAGGAGATCCTGTACACCATATGAAAGGTCCATCTCCATTCCTCAGTATAACGTCATGTTCCCAACAAATGAGGAGAAGATACTGTACACCATATGAAAGGTCCATCTCCATTCCTCAATATAACGTCATGTTCCCAACAAATGAGGAGGAGATACTGTACACCATATGAAAGGTCATCTTCATTCCTCAATATAATGTCATGTTCCCAACAAATGAGGAGGAGATCCTGTACACCATATGAAAGGTCCATCTCCATTCCTCAGTATAACGTCATGTTCCCAACAAATGAGGAGAAGATACTGTACACCATATGGAAGGTCCATCTCCATTCCTCAATATAACGTCATGTTCCCAACAAATGAGGGGGGGGATACTGTACACCATATGAAAGGTCCATCTCCATTCCTCAATATAAGGTCATGTTCCCAACAAATGAGGAGGAGATACTGTACACCACATGAAAGGTCCATCTCCATTCCTCAATATAACGTCATGTTCCCAAAAAATGAGGAGGAGATACTGTACACCATATGAAAGGTCCATCTCCATTCCTCAATATAACGTCATGTTCCCAACAAATGAGGGGGAGATACTGTACACCATATGAAAGATCCATCTCCATTCCTCAATATAACGTCATGTTCCCAACAAATGAGGAGGAGATACTGTACACCATATGAAAGATCCATCTCCATTCCTCAATATAATGTCATGTTCCCAACAAATGAGGGGGAGATACTGTACACCATAGGAAAGGTCCATCTCCATTCCTCAATATAAGGTCATGTTCCCAACAAATGAGGAGGAGATACTGTACACCACATGAAAGGTCCATCTCCATTCCTCAATATAACGTCATGTTCCCAACAAATGAGGAGGAGATACTGTACACCATATGAAAGGTCCATCTCCATTCATCAGTATGATGTCATGTTCCCAATAGGTATGAGCCCAATGTTCGAGTCTAACGTAAGTTCACCTTGAACATTGGGTGTTTGCCGAATTTAGAATATTATGGGGTGTTCGCGGGAAATTCGAATGAAAGCCGAGATCGTCAATGCACTGCGAGATCGCAGTGCATTGATGGCTGCTGATTGGCCAAAGCATGCACCTGACCTGCATGCTTTGGCCAATCACAGCGCGCTCTGCTGTGAAAGCCATGATTGGCCAAAGGCAGCGTGCTTTTGACCAATCATGGCTCAGGGGGCTAAGTCCACGTCCCACACTATGTAAGGCAGCTTAAACGGCGGCCGTACATCGGCTGTGCTCAGGAGGGGTGCGGTCTCTGTTTGGCTGGGTTTGAGCAGAGGTGTACCTCGTGGTGCACGGGCCAGGAGGGGTGGTCCCCGCTCGGGAAGGGGCAGTCTCAGCTCACTTCGGCTGTGGTCGGGAGGGACGGGCTAGTCCCACCTCGGCTGTGCTCAGGAGAGGGCGGCTCGTCCCACATCAGCTGTGCTTAGGAGGGGCGGGCTCGTCCCACCTCAGCTGTGCTCGGAAGGGGCGGGCTCGTCCCACCTCAGCTGTGCTCGGGAAGGGGCAGTCTCAGCTCACTTCGGCTGTGCTCGGGAGGGGCGGGCTCGTCCCACCTCGGCTGTGTTTGGGATTAGCAAGGCTCGTCCCACCTTGGCTGTGTTCGGGAGGGGGTGGGCTCACCTCAGCTGTGCTCAGGAGGGGGCGGGCTCGTCTCATCTTGCCTCTATGTGCTCTGGCGGAGGGGGTCACAGTGATGTAATGGTAACTGGCATTATTATTACTATTAGAAGAAGCACAATGATCATGTCACAGAAGATGCTGTAACTTATCTTGCTTGTCATGTTTTAGAACTTAAGCTGTTTCATACTGTGATTACAGTGAATGGATGGCTGGAGACTTTTCTATTCACTCTGATGACCATGGGGAGTCATGTCTGCAGTCTCTGACCCTCTCCTTTATCATGTCCACAGTCTCTGACCCTCTCCTTTATCATGTCTGCAGTCTTTGACCATCTCCTGTATCCTGTCTGCAGTCTCTAACCATCTCTTGTATCCTGTCTGCAGTCTCTGACCCTCTCCTGTATCATGTCTGCAGTCTCTGACCCTCTCCTGTATCATGTCTGCAGTCTCTGACCATCTCCTGTATCCTGTCTGCAGTCTCTGACCATCTCTTGCATCTTGTCTGCAGTTTCTCACCCTCTTCTGTATCATGTCTGCAGTCTCTGACCATCTCCTGTATCCTGTCTGCAGTCTCTGACCATCTATTGTATCTTGTCTGCAGTCTCTGACCTTCTCCTTTATCATGTCCGCAGTCTCTGACCCTCTTCTTTATCATGTCCGCAGTCTCCGACCCTCTCCTGTATGTTGTCTGCAGTCTCTGACCCTCTCCTTTATCATGTCCGCAGTCTCCGACCCTCTCCTGCATCTTGTCTGCAGTCTCTGATCCTCTCCTTTATCATGTCCGCAGTCTCTGACCCTCTCCTTCATCTTGTCTGCAGTCTCTGACCCTCTCCTTTGTCATGTCTGCAGTCTCTGACCAACTCTTCAGGTGGAGCCCTAATAGGAAGAGGTGGGGCCTAAAGAGAAAGGGGTGGAGTTTCCAGAGGAAGGGGTGGATATTAAACAGGAAGGGGTGGGGCAAATTTAGATGGGGGTGCCAGAATTTAGTCTTGCCTAGAGCAGTACAAAACTAAAATACACAACTGATACACTTGACAGCTTCAGTCTCCCCAGCACATCACTTGCTTGCAGACTGTTACACTCTACTCTCCTCATTCATACGGATTCTCTGGCCCATACAGTGTGAATAATGGTTTGCTTTAGCCCTCTGTTACTCTATGAGGATGCAGTGGTTGTATTAACTCAGCCGTAGGTCCTAAGTGTGCAAGTGCCAGTGAGTGGCCCCAGTGTTTGGGGGCAAATTAGGACCTGCAGCTATATTCATACAGATGCTGCATCCCCATAGCGTAACATAGGCTGCCTGCACACAGCTCCAACCACATAAAAAAAAAAAAAAAACACTAATTCATACTGTACATCTGTGGCCAAATGTTTTGAGAATGTCACAAATATTAATTTTCACAAAATCTGCTGCTTCAGTGTTTTTAGGTCATTTTGCTCGGGATAACTCTGATCTCCCCTTCTCCTCCCTCCCCTATTGAAGATGGGGAGTGGTGGATGCTGGATGGCTGAGCCGGTGCGGGAGAAACATCCTTGGATTCACAGTGGCGGCTGGTGGGTCGCTCGGGCTTCCACTGCTTCTCCTCCAGCTGTGCATTTCCTTCCTCCTCCTCCTTGGCCAATAAGATCGCTTCTCCTTTCTGCCAATCGGGAAATGGGTCTCACAACCCATTTCCTGATTGGCTGGGAGGAGAATCAGTGTGACAATAGCGAATATTCATGAAATTATTATCAAATCATATTCACTATTGTCACACAACTGGTTGGGCCCACACAACTGGGTGGACACAACTGGGTGGACACAACTGGGTGGACACAACTGGGTGGACACAACTGGGTGGACACAATTGGATGGACACAACTGGGTGGACACAACTGAGTGAACACAATTGGATGGACACAACTGGGTGGACACAACTGGGTGGACACAACTGGGTGGACACAACTGGGTGAACACAATTGGATGGACACAACTGGGTGGACACATTTTGGTGGACACAATTGGGTGGACACAATTGGGTGGACACAATTGGATGGGCACAACTGGGTGGACACAACTGAGTGAACACAACTGAGTGAACACAATTGGATGGACACAACTGGGTGGACACAACTGGGTGGACACAACTGGGTGGACACAATTGGATGGGCACAACTGGGTGGACACAACTGAGTGAACACAATTGGATGGACACAACTGGGTGGACACAACTGGGTGGACACAACTGGGTGGACACAACTGGGTGGACACAACTGGATGGACACAACTGGGTGGACACAATTGGGTGGACACAACTGGGTGGACACAACTGGGTGGACACAACTGGGTGGACAGAACTGGGTGGACAGAACTGGGTGGACACAATTGGGTGGACACAATTGGGTGGACACAATTGGGTGGACACAACTGGGTGGACACAATTTAGTGGACACAACTGGGTGGACACAACTGGGTGAACACAATTGGATGGACACAACTGGGTGGACACAATTGGGTGGACACAACTGGGTGAACACAACTGGGTGAACACAACTGGGTGAACACAACTGGGTGGACACAATTGGGTGGACACAATTTAGTGGACACAACTGGGTGGACACAACTGTGTGAACACAATTGGATGGACACAACTGGGTGAACACAATTGGATGGACACAACTGGGTGGACACAATTGGGTGGACACAACTGGGTGGACACAATTGGGTGGACACAATTGGGTGGACACAATTGGGTGGACACAACTGGGTGGACACAATTGGATGGACACAATTGGATGGACACAATTGGATGGACACAACTGGGTGGACACAACTGGGTGGACACAACTGGATGGACACAACTGGGTGGACACAACTGGGTGGACAACTGGGTGGACACAATTGGGTGGACACAACTCGGTGGACACAACTGGGTGTACAACCCCACCCTTTTTTGAAGCCTATTAGAGCCTCTGGATCTAATCACGTGCTTAAAAAAAAAAAATCCTCCATTGGAATCCATGGGTCCATGTAGATCAGGGGGCCGGACGCATGGATGGGGGGGGGGGTGGCGCCCGTGCGCCCCTAATGGACGGGCTGCCACTGCGGAAAGGGGCTTAATCAGAGGAAATGACTTTGCCCCAGTCCTCCGCAGTCCAGTCCCTGTACCTTTTGCAGAATATCGGTCTGTCCCTGATGTTTTTCCTGGAGAGAAGTGGCTTCTTTGCTGTCCTCCTTCACACCAGGCCATCCTCAAAAGTCTTCTCCTCACTGTACATGCAAATGTCCTCACACCGGCCTGCTGCCCTTCCTGAGCAAGCTCTGCACTGGTGGTGCCCCCGATCCCACCGCTGAATCCACTGTAGGAGACGGTCCTGGTGCTTGTTGCATTTTCTTGGGCGCCCCGAAGCCTTCTTCCCAACTGCAGTTGAAATGTTTTTTTTATGGGATTGCGTTCATTTTCATGGCAAAGAGGGACTTCATCTGATCGCTCCTCATAACATTCTGGAGTACAATGGAACCTCGGATTGCGAGTAAGGCGGTTAACGAGCGTTTCGCAATACGAACACTGTATTTTTAAAAATCCTGACTCGGTTTGCGAGTGTTGTCTCGCAATACGAGCAGGATTCAAGCCACAGCGGTGTGCAGTACCGCGTTTGGCCTAAGGTGGGGGGGGGCGCCGGAGCCAAGTGGAGCCGAACTGCACCGATCTGAGCCGTTCAGAGCCTGCTCGGAAAGACTCGGAAATACTTAGTTCCTGAGCCTTTCCGAGGTTTTCCAAGGTCAGCCGAGCTGTCCTCGGGCCTTTCCGTGTGTTTCCGAGGCTCTCCGGCGCCCCCACCTCCTGACCACATGTGGTTTTGCATGCAATTGAAGTCAATGCGGAACAAATTATTTTCATTTCCATTGACTTCAATGGGGAAACTCGCTTTGATATGCGAGTGCTTTGGATTACAAGCATTCTCCTGGAACGGATTATGCTCGTAATCCGAGGTTCCACTGTATATGCAAATTGGCATCATAAAAACTGAGGCAACAAACTTTGTGAAAATGTATATTTGTGTCATTCTCAAAACTTTTGGCCGCGGCTGTACAGACCACAGCGCCGATGTGAATGAGCCCCGAACACCTCATTTACACAAAGAACTTTAATTATTATAAATGTATATATTCATTCAAATATTTAATAATTATTTTTTATTATCATTTATTATTAATTATTAACACTAGACATGTGCAATTTGTTTAGTTTCTAATTCGTTTTTCACAAATTTAGAGAAATTCGTTTTTTCCGAAATTTCCAAATTTTCGAATTTCCGAATTTCCGAATTTTCGAAAAATGTAAAAAATTTTCAATTTTTAAATTCAAAAATTCGAAAATTCGAAAATTCGAGATTCGAAAATTCGAAATTGCAAAATTCGAAAATCTAAAATTCGAAAATGGGAAATTTGGAAAGTTGAATTTCCGAATTCCAAATTTTTTGAATTTCCGAATTTCCGGAAATCGGAAATTCTTTTTTTTCCTTTTTTTTTTTTCCTTTTTTCGGAAATTTTCGAAAAATTGTTTTCGTTTTCGTTTTTTTGGAAATTCGGAATTCGAAAATTCCCCCCAAAAAAGCAAAAAAAACAAAGAAAAACGAAAAAAAATTTTTTTTCGAATTTCCCGAATCTCCGAATTTCCGAAAAAAGCAAAAGAACTAATAATGATTTTACTGAAAATATGGTTTTGATATATTTTTTTTTGGGGTGGGGGGCAGTGGGGGGCCCCGGGGCCCCTATCAGCATCTCTGCCTGAATACAAGATTCCAACAATTCTTCTAACATTTATTGTAAAATTGTTTCTCAGCAGATGACCATAATGTCCGGAATACGTCTGAGGAATCTTCTGATAAATCACATCCCAGGACTCTAAGATCTCACAGGAGAAATACTTTAATAGATCCGTCTATTCCCGAGGAATCTTCTTCGGGGCAGGAAGGAGATCACACAGAAGAGAGGTCATTGTCATGTTCAGTGTGTGGGAAACTTTTCACACAAATGAGAGACCTTCTTAAACACAAGAAATGTCACACTGCTGAGCGTCCCTATTCATGTTCAGAGTGTGGGAAGTGTTTCACTGCGAAAACCAGTCTTAGTAGACACCAGAAGCTTCACACAGGGGTGGGCCCCCATTCATGTTCAGAGTGTGGGAAGTGTTTCTTTCGGAAAAATCACCTTCTTAGACATCTTAGAATGCACACGGGTGAACGTCCCTTTCCATGTTCAGAGTGCGGGAAATGTTTCACTGAGAAAAGTATTCTTGTTAAGCACCAGAGAATTCACACGGGTCCCTATTCCTGTTCAGAGTGTGGGAAATCTTTCACTGAGAAAAGTATTCTTCTTATACACCAAAGAAGTCACACAGGTGAATGTCCTTATTCATGTTCTGAGTGCGGCAAATGTTTCGCCGCCAAAAAATATCTTATTGCACACCAGAGATATCACACGGGTGAGATTGCCTATTCATGTTCAGAGTGCGGGAAAGGTTTCACTGATAAAATAAATCTTATTAGACACCAGATGCTTCACACAGGGGAGCGCCCCTATTCATGTTCAGAGTGCGGGAAAGGTTTCATTGCAAAAGAAAAACTTATTGTACACCAGAGAGATCACACGGGTGAGCGTCCTTATTCCTGTTTGGAGTGTGGGAAATGTTTCAAGTGGAAATATTCATTCGATGAACACCAGAGGTTTCACACGGGTGAGCGTCCCTATTCATGTTCAGAGTGCGGGAAATCTTTCATTCAGAAAGGAAACCTTGATGAACACCAGAGAATTCACACGGGTGAGTGTCCTTATTCATGCTCAGAGTGCGGGAAATCTTTCACGTCGAAAGGAAACCTTGTGTATCACCAGAGAACTCACACAGGAGAGCGTCCTTATTCATGTTCAGAGTGCGGGAAATCTTTCATAGCGAAAGGAGACCTTGTGCAACACCAGAGAATTCACACAGGAGAGCGTCCTTATTCATGTTCAGAGTGCGGGAAATCTTTCACTAAGAAAGGACGCCTTGTGTATCACCAGAGAAGTCACACAAGCTAACAATCTTTCTCATGATAACAGTGGTGTGTTGGGGGAGGGGCGGAATATATTGAATGTTTTTCAGGTTCGGTTTGATAGATCTGAGTCTGCAGGGATTGAATTCTAGTAATATGATCCTCTAAACATACAGAGATGACTCGGTCCCGCACTCACACAGACCGCACCATACAACTAAACCGTGCTAATACATGGCCAGATATGACAATACATGGACAACACTTCTTATTGGTTGCCGTTAGATTCTATCTTCGTTTTTATTGTTTCTTAACCATTTGAAGCCCGGCATGTTAAACCCCCTTCCTGTCCACTCCAGTTTTTAGCTCTCAGCACCGTGATACTTTGACTGACAATTACTCAGTCATGCAATACTGTATCCAAGTGAATTTTATATAATTTTTTGACAGTAAAGCTTTCTTCTGGTTGTTTTTCTTTATCAATTTTAATATATAAAAAGGAAAAAAGAATGAAATTTTTGAAAAAAAAAATGTTTTCGTTTCTCTTATAAAATTTTGCAAATGAATAATCTTTTTCCATAAATTTAGACCAAAATGTATTCTTCAACATTTCTTTGTTAAAACAAAAATTTAGCAAATTAGTGTATATAATATTATTTTATATGTGTGAAAGTTATACAATCTACAAACTATAGTGTATATATTTGAAAATTAATAATTTCCGGTATTATGACTGAATATGTCAATTCTTGAGGCCTTAAAATGCCACAACAGTGCAAATATCCCCCAAATGAACCCTTTTTTGCAAAGGAGGAAAGTTCAAGTTATTCAGGAAAATAATAATTTTGGAAAATGAAGAACTTAAATAAAATGCGTATTTTATTTCACAAAGTTGTCTTTTTAATGTTAAGTTATTTCTCACGCACAACATGGGTATACTTAGAATTACACATCAAAATACATTCTACTCCTCCTGAGTAAGGAAATGCCACATGTGTAAGACTTTCCACTACCGAGATGTATAGAGGGGCTCAAAATCTAAGGAGCACCTTCAGGCTTTCAAAGAGCATGAATATTGCAACTGCTTTCCTGACTAACCACATTTTGGAGCTTTAATTTTTCTGCTATAAAAATATATTTTTTACACAAAGTTGTCAATTAATGACATATCATAACACATAATCCCTCAAATTAACCCTTTTTGCAAAAGTAGACAGTTCAAGGTATTCAGTAAAAAGCAAGAGGAGTTTTTTAATTCGTATTTTTTTTTTTTTGCAACAATCATTTTGGAAAATGAAGAACTTAAATAAAATGTGATTTTATTTCACAAAGCCGTCTTTTTAACAAGTTATTTCTCACGCACAACATGGGTATAATTACACCTCAAAACACTTTCTTTTACTCCTGCTGCGTATGGAAATGCCACATGTGTAATGCCGCGTACACACGATTGGAAAATCCGACAAGAAAACCGTGGGTTTTTTTTTTCCGACTGAATTTTGGCTCAAACTTGTGTTGCATACACACGGTCACACAAAATTCCGACCGTCAAGAACGCGGCGACGTACAACACTACAATGAGCCAAGAAAAAGTTCAATGATTCCGAGCATGCGTCGATTTGATTCCGAGCATGCGTAGGATTTTTTGCGCGTCGGAATTGCATACAGACGATCGGAATTTCCGCAAGAACTTTTCTTTTCGGAAAATTCGAGAACCAGCAGAAAAGTCCGATGGAGCCTACACATAGTCGGAATTTCCGACCAAATGCTCATATCGAACTTTTCTTGTCGGAATTTCAGATCGTGTGTACGCGGCATTAGACTTTCCACTGCCAAGTTGTATAGAGGGGCCCAAAATCTAAGGAGCACCTTCAGGCTTTCAAAGGGCATAAATATTGCATCTGATTTCCTCACTATCTGTTATATTTATTGTGGGTCTGAAGTGCCACGAGAGGAGAAACACCCACAAAATTACCACCGTTTGGAGCGTAAGCACCCCAAGTCTTTTGAAGCTTTAATTTTTCTGCTACAAAAATATATTTTTTTTACACAAAGTTGTCAATTAAAACAAATGAAAGTGGTTATCAAGCCACTTGTTCAGGAACATACAATCCCCTCTGTTTAATAATGATATGTGTCCCAGTGTCTGTGCTTCATAAAAAATATGCCAAATTCTGCCTTGTTTCACAGTGCATCCTGACGCTCACGTGACTGCTCGCATCTTTCCTCTGCCGAACTGACAACAACAGCGGGAGGGGCTGAGAACTCCCACTGACGTCAGCCGGGGAGGAGGAGAGAGGCGAGCACCAGGAGGCACTGTGAAATAAGGTATAAATCTGCATTTTTTTATAAAGCACAGAGACTGGGGCACATATCGTTATTAAACACAGGGGATTGTATAAATATATAAACTATAATAAATAAATAACTTATATAATAACATATTGTTATAACAGCAAGAGGGTAAGGGGAGGTCACTGTCACAAGCTGACAGGCAGGGAGGGGGGAGAGGAGGACATAGGAGAGCTGTGGATGATGGAAGAACGTAAACTGACCACAGTGTCGGAGCTCAGCAGCCATGAAAAACTATGGTCAGTTTACAGGGGGAAGGGCAGAACCAGGTATTTTAGATGATACAGGGGGCCAAACTACACAGCACAAGCACTATAACATGTTTTGCAAGAGAACAGGATCTGTTTTTTTGGGGGTAACAAACACTTTAATTAATAAAATGTATTAATAAAAAATCCTAATACACTGTATAGGCATACTTAGAATTTCACCCCAAAATGCATTCTGCTACTCCCTTTGAGTGTGGGGATTCTACATATGGGAGACTTGCAATGTTTGGACTAATTATATACTGACGTTTTCAGAGTATAAACACAAAGAGAGGCCCAAAATCCAAGGAGCACCTTTAGGCT
This sequence comes from Rana muscosa, assembly GCA_029206835.1. Taxonomy (NCBI): domain Eukaryota; kingdom Metazoa; phylum Chordata; class Amphibia; order Anura; family Ranidae; genus Rana; species Rana muscosa. Next base: position 432,551,783 of record CM055123.1, on the reverse strand, counting down.
TTTAATAGGAATAAACTTGAAAATTTTCCTAGCAACCTATCACATTTTGGAGGCCCTTGGAGCACCAAGACAATAGAAACACCAACAAAATAAATTTAATAATGTGGTTTTATAAGTGTGCACACCCTTAAACTAATACTTTGTTGAAGCACCTTTTCATTTTATTAGAGCACCTAGTCTTTTTGGGTATGAGTCTAACAGCATGGTACATTTTGACTCGGCAATATTTGCCCACTCTTCTTTTATCCCACTGACAACGATGATGGAGTGTATTTTATTCCACTAACACCAACGATTTCATCCAACTGAAACCAATGATGGAGCTTATTTTATCCAACTGACACCAATGATGGGTCTTAGTTTACCACACTGACACGAACAATGGGGCTCATTTTCTCCCACTGACACCAATGATGGCGCTTATTTTATCCCACTGACACCAACAAAGGGGCTTTTTTTATCCCACTGTCACTAACAATGGGGTATATTTTATACCACTGACACTGAAGAGGGGGGCGGGAAAGGTGGGACTTTAAATGAAGCAAATGGTTGTGAAAGAGTAGGGGTGAAATAGTGGGAATTTTATTTTTTGGCAGATAAAACATGTATGACATATAAAGCAATAATAATAGTAGACAAAAATCATAGAATACACAATAGACATAATAATGGCTATGAGTCCTATTTAGATAGAATAAGTTGATTACGAATGCCCTTAGGTGGTAATCAGCACCTTTAGTAAACAATGGACTTTAAATGAAGCAAATGATTGTGAAAGAGTAAGGGTGAAATAGTGGGAATTTTATTTTTTGGCAGATAAAACATGTATGACATATAAAGCAATAATAATAGTAGACAAAAATCATAGAATACACAATAGACATAATAATGGCTATGAGTCCTATTTAGATAGAATAAGTTGATTACGAATGCCCTTAGGTGGTAATCAGCACCTTTAGTAAACAATGTGCCACATCCTAGTAGTATTTGAATGGAAAAAATTGCGGAAAAAATTGACTTTATAGGCACGTAATTGTAAAGTAACAAATTTTTATATTTTATCTGAATACAAAGAATCAAAACATTGTATCTAGAAATAGAATACAAAGAGATACATATATAAAAAATGACAGATATGTGTAAAATTCCAAGGAGAAAATCTCAGAATAATAACTTCCTACAGTGATGTCGGTAAGACAAATACCACACTGAGTAGAGATAGCCCCTTGGATAGGAATCCACAGATACTGATAGATTTAAAAACTTAGCTCTACATGTTTCGCGATATCAGTGTCATCGCTTCTTCAGGAGCTTCACTCAAGTGGTGCAAGTTAAGGAAATGATTAGATAATCAGCCCTCCCTAGCTCTGCGGCAACGGCATCTGGGTGGCACGCACATCCCCACGAACCAGAATTGACACAAGACACCGTAATGTCACATCAGGTCCGCTGCGAAAACAAGCTCTGGTTTTCTGCCAGAGATAGGCTGCTCCTCCTTCAGTGGAAGAGGAGTGAACCAGCCTTGACCACAAACTGGAAGTGGTGGGAGAGGGTGCAACATATCCAAAGGAGCTCTAGATCCAGCTACTTAGATGGCATACATTTGCAGTCCAATCCATACATCTGGTCAGTGGCGGAATTTTCAGGGTCACAGCAGTCGCCGTTGCAACTGGGCCCTGTAGTTCCGCCAAGTCCGGGGGGCTCGCCCTCCGCCCGTGTGAGGGGCCGTTCCGCCACAGGGATCGGGTGCTGACAAGGCAGTGGATGCAGGGGCGGCACCGCGGCAACCCCCCAAGACCCGGCATCTCCCCCTGCACCGCTGGCTGGCCATTTAGAGTGCAGTGGGGAGATGTGGTAGGAGGTGTAAGGCGGCGATCGGCAGCTCTATGGTGCCTGTGTGGGCAGCGGGATCTCCCTGGGGCTTGTAGTACTCAGTGTATACAGTGGAGAGGAGAGGGGAGGGGCCTCTCACCCAGGCAGGTATCAGTTTCACTTTCACTCTGCTTGTACAAGTTGCTGATGCCCGGGCCAGAGGCCCCTCCCCCTCTGCTGTATACATAATTCGAATATAGAACTACTAGCCCCAGCAAGACCCCCCTGCCTGTGGACACCATAGAGCTGCCGATCGCCGCCTCCCACCTCCACCAGCCAGGTACAGGGGAACCTCTGCAAGGGGGGAGTCAGTTGTTGTCACATCAGGTCCGCTGCGAAAACAAGCTCTGGTTCTCTTCCAGAGATAGGCTGCTCCTCCTTCAGTGGAAGAGGAGCGAACCAGCCTTGACCACAAACTGGAAGTGGTGGGAGAGGGTGCAACATATCCAAAGGTGATCTAGATCCAGCCCCTTAGACGGTATACATCTACAATCCAATCCATACATCTGGTAGAGAGAGATATAAACAAAAACCACAAGGTCACAGGGAGGAGGGAAAATGGGGAACACAAGTACCTGAGGAACCAGCGAATATAACTGCAATAGTGCCAAGTGGATTCAGTAATTCAATTTAAAAAAATGAAACTCCTATTTTATATAGATTCATTAAACACAGAGTGATATATTTCAAGCATTTATATTTATTTAAAATTTGATGATTATGGCTTACAGGTAGTGACAACCCAAAATTCAGTATCTCAAAAAACTTGAATATTACATAAGACCAATAAAAAAAGGATTATTAATACAGAAATCTTGGCTTACTGAAAAGTATGCCAAGTACAGTATAGTATGCACTCAATACTTGGTCAGGGCTCCTTTTGCATGAATTACTCCATCAATGTGGCGTGGCATGGAGGTGATCAGCCTGTGGCACTGCTGAGGTGTTATGGAAGCCCAGGTTGCTTTGATAGCGGCCTTCAGTTCGTCTGCATTGTTGGGTCTGATGTCTCTCATCTTCTTCTTGACAATACCCCACAGATACTCTATTAGGTTTAGGTCAGGCAAGTTTGCTGGCCAGCCAAGCACAGTGATACCATAATCATTAAACCAGGTTTTGGTACTTTTGGCAGTGTGGGGTGGTGCCAACTCCAGCTGGAAATGAAATCAGCATCCCCATAAAGCTGGTCAGAAAGGGAAGCATGAAATGCTCTAGAATTTCTTGGTAGAGGGCTGCTCTGACTTTGGACTTGATAAAACACAGTGGACCAACACCAGCAGATGACGGCTCTCCAAATAATCACGGACTGTGGAAAAGGTGGAAGGTCCCAGAGTCTGGAGGAAGAGTGGAGGGGCACATAATCCAAGTTGCATTGGGTCCAGTGTCAATATAACATCATGTTCCCAACAAATGAGGAGGAGATAATGTACACCATATGAAAGGTCCATCTCCATTCCTCAATATAACGTCATGTTCCCAACAAATGAGGAGGAGATAATGTACACCATATGAAAGGTCCATCTCCATTCCTCAATATAATGTCATGTTCCCAACAAATGAGGAGGAGATACTGTACACCATATGAAAGGTCCATCTCCATTCCTCAATATAATGTCATGTTCCCAACAAATGAGGAGGAGATACTGTACACCATATGAAAGGTCCATCTCCATTCCTCAATATAACGTCATGTTCCCAACAAATGAGGAGGAGATACTGTATATCGTATGAAAGGTCCATCTCCATTCCTCAATATAACGTCATGTTCCCAACAAATGAGGAAGAGATACTGTACATCATATGAAAGGTCCATCTCCATTCCTCAATATAATGTCATGTTCCCAACAAATGAGGGGGAGATACTGTACACCATATGAAAGGTCCATCTCCATTCCTCAATATAATGTCATGTTCCCAACAAATGAGGAGGAGATACTGTACACCGTATGAAAGGTCCATCTCCATTCCTCAATATAACGTCATGTTCCCAACAAATGAGGAGGAGATACTGTATATCGTATGAAAGGTCCATCTCCATTCCTCAATATAACGTCATGTTCCCAACAAATGAGGAAGAGATACTGTACACCATATGAAAGGTCCATCTCCATTCCTCAATATAACGTCATGTTCCCAACAAATGAGGAAGAGATACTGTACATCATATGAAAGGTCCATCTCCATTCCTCAATATAATGTCATGTTCCCAACAAATGAGGGGGAGATACTGTACACCATATGAAAGGTCCTTCTCCATTCCTCAATATAACGTCATGTTCCCAACAAATGAGGAGGAGATACTGTACATCATATGAAAGGTCCATCTCCATTCCTCAATATAACGTCATGTTCCCAACAAATGAGGAGGAGATACTGTACACCATATGAAAGGTTCATCTCCATTCCTCAATATAATGTCATGTTCCCAACAAATGAGGAGGAGATAATGTACACCATATGAAAGGTCCATCTCCATTCCTCAATATAATGTCATGTTCCCAACAAATGAGGAGGAGATACTGTACACCATATGAAAGGTCCATCTCTATTCCTCAATATAACGTCATGTTCTCAATAGGGTTGTCCCGATACCACTTTTTTAAGACCGAGTACAAATACCGATACTTTTTTTCAAGTACTCGCCGATGCCGATACTTTTTTTTAATGTCAGGTGACAGTTTTATAGCACAATACAGATTAGGTGGCACTGATATGCAGCACTGATTAAGCAGCACTGATATGATTAGGTGACACTGATTAAGCAGCACTGATATGATTAGGTGGCACGGATATGCAGCAGTGATGAGTACTGACAGGTGGCGGGCACTGATGACTGGCACTGACAGGGGGCACTGATGGCTGGCACTGACAGGGGGCTGGCACTGACAGGGGGCACTGATGGCTGGCACTAAAAGGGGGCTGGCACTGACAGGGGGCACTGATGGCTGGCACCGACAGATGGCTGGCACTGACAGAGGGCACTGATGGCTGGCACTGACAGATGGCTGGCACTGACAGAGGACACTGATGGCTGGCACTGACAGGTGGCTGGCACTGACAGGGGGCACTGATGGCTGGCACCGACAGATGGCTGGCACTGATAGAGGGCACTGATGGCTGGCACTGACAGGTGGCTGGCACTGACAGGGGGCACTGATGGCTGGCACGACAGATGGCTGTCACTGACAGAGGGCACTGATAGGTGGCTGGCACTGACAGGGGGTACTGATGGCTGGCACTGACAGGGGGTTGGCACTGGCACTAATGGATGGCAGGTGGCTGGCACTGATAGATGGCATTGACAGGTGGCAGTGATAGATGGTACAGGTGGCTGGCACTAATAGGTGACACTGAGTAAGCAGCACTAATGAGCACTGACAGGTGGTGGGCACTTATAGGCATGAGAGGATTTATTTTTCTATGCTGCCTCTGCGACGCCCATCTTAGTACACCCTGCACTCGGCCTCAATAAAGCAGCAGCGGACATCTTGTTACACCCAGCCCGAACTACATGGGCTGGGTGTAACAAGATGTCCGTTGCTGCTTTATTGAGGCCGAGTGCAGGGTGTACCAAAATGGGCGTCGCATTTTTTCAACACAGACAGTGTAACACGGAGCGTCACTTCCTTTACCGAATGTGACAGCTCCGGTCACCGAATGTGACGGCTCCGGTCGCCGATGGAAGCTGCAAACTTACCCGCCTGAGGACTCTCCGCTCCACTCTGCTCTCCGCTCCGCCCCTCCCGCCCTCAGCTTGCCGACTCCGCCCGCTGACTTCTCTGCTCCACTCTGCTCTCCGCTCCGCCCTCCGCTTGCCGACTCCGCCCGCTGACTTCTCCCATCCCAGGTATCGGTAAAGGCATCGGGAGCATTTGCGCAAGTACAAGTACTCGCGCAAATGCTCTGTATCGGTCCCGATAGCGATACTAATATCGGTATCGGGACAACCCTAGTTCTCAACAAATGAGGAGGAGATACTGTACACCATATGAAAGGTCCATCTCTATTCCTCAATATAATGTCATGTTCTCAACAAATGAGGAGGAGATACTGTACACCATATGAAAGGTCCATCTCCATTCCTCAATATAACGTCATGTTCCCAACAAATGAGGAGGAGATACTGTACACCATATGAAAGGTCCATCTCCATTCCTCAATATAACGTCATGTTCCCAACAAATGAGGAGGAGATACTGTACACCATATGAAAGGTCCATCTCCATTCCTCAATATAACGTCATGTTCCCAACAAATGAGGAGGAGATACTGTACACCATATGAAATGTCCATCTCTATTCCTCAATATAACGTCATGTTCTCAACAAATGAGGAGGAGATACTGTACACCATATGAAAGGTCCATCTCCATTCCTCAATATAACGTCATGTTCCCAACAAATGAGGAGATACTGAACACCATATGAAAGGTCCATCTCCATTCCTCAATATAACGTCATGTTCCCAACAAATGAGGAGATACTGAACACCATATGAAAGGTCCATCTCCATTCCTCAATATAATGTCATGTCCCCAATTAAATGAGGAGGAGATACTGTAAACCATATGAAAGGTCCATCTCCATTCCTAAGTATGATTCTGGTGAGCTAGAGACCTTGTATTACCTTCTAAGTTTTAAGGGGGTCAAGGGTAGCACAAATCTGGGGGAATTTAATTGTAAAGGGACTGTAGCAGCAGTGACATGTAAAATACTAATCAATCTCTGACTGTCTCCTGCAGCATTTCCTCAGTCTCCATCCTCTCTTGTAGGATGTTTTCACTCCATCTCCGTCATCTCCTACAACATATATGTAGTCTCTGACTGTAGAATGTCCACCGTCTGGTAGTTTTTGGCAGCATTGCATACACTGAAAATTACATGTGACCCTTTGGTGATGTCAGTGGCCACTCTTGATGCCCTCTATATTGTACCACCATTGTTTGTACATCACATGTTCTTTCGCTATGTTTCCAAGAAATTAAGTTGAGGAAGGTCCCTCTCCATTCTCAGTTACAATGTTCTCAAATCTCAACGCCCCTTGTGTACAACTCTTAGTAGATCCTCAACTGGCATTGCTCTATGGCAGCCTCTTCAACCTTTTTACCCCAAAGGAACCCTTGATACAATTTTCAGGTCTTGGGAAGCCCCTACCAAAACCGGTTTATTGATAGTTAATGAAAAATTGCCCCTTACATTGGTGGTTAATGAGAAAAATGCCCTTACATTGGTGGTCAGTGGGAAGAATGCCCCCTTTACAGTGATGATCAGATTGCCACCCTTACAGACCGATAAAAATTGGTATCAGGCAGTTGGCTCTGCTAAGTGGCATTGATCCTGAAACTATGTAGGAGCCATTAGAGGGGAGGTAAGTCAGTCATAGCCCAAGGAACCCCTAGCCACCTCTGGAGGAACTCTAATTGAGATTGGCTGTTCTATGATATGCCAGTCACCGTTCCCCTGAAGGGAGGAGCACACTCTTTGGGGCTGTTTCTCTGCTAAAGGTACAGGCCGACTTTGCCGAATTGAGGGCCAATGAACTGGGCCATGTATTGTGAAATCTTTGAAGAGAACCCTCTTCCCTGAGCCAAAACACTGAAGATGGACCGTGGATGGGTCTTCCAGCATGACAATGACCCAAAACATACAGCCAAGGACCTTAAGGACTTAGAGAAGATCTGTAAAGAAGAGTGGACCAAAATCTGTCCTGGTCACCAACTACAAGAAACGTCCTACCTCTGTGCTTGCCAACAAGGGTTTCTCCACCAAGTCATATTTTCCTTGGGGATCAAATACTTATACTCACTGAACTGCAACTTAATTTAAAACATTTGTATCATTTCTTTTTGCTGAATTGTTGGTTGATATTCTTTCTCGATCATTTAGGATACACCTATGATAAAAATTATAGACCCGTCATTTCTTTTTAAGTGGGCAAACTAACACAATCTGCAGGGGATCAAATAATTATTTTCCTCACTGTATATATTGACAACAACGTCACAAAATACAATTCCTTCTTGCAAAAGCACTTCTTAAAACAGCGTAAAACATTTACTTTTTAAAAGCTTCCTGTATACTTTAGCAGTTAAACTTTGCGGTTTATCTTATCTGTCTAACACATCAGCTAGCATGCTGCAGAACATCCGGCCTTCAAAGGAAGGAAGGGAGGGGGGGTTTAGAATTTTGGGGACATTTTGCATGTCAGAAGTCTCTTTGTATCTTTACAAGTGAAATACATATTTGTCAGAACACTGTGCAGATGGAGGCTGTGTCTGTAAGGGAATCCAATCTCAGCTATGTGCTGTGTGGGGAGGAGGAGATCTGAGTACCCAGGCTGCGTGCAGTGCGGGGATGGAAGGAGGATCTTGGCTGAGTGCTCTGCCAGCAGGGACCCTGTCCTCTTCTCTGCTGGTCATTGTCTTCTGCCCTGCTGACCCCTTTACAATGCTCTACCGACCCCCCTCCTGTACCCTGCTGACCCCCTGCACACTGTCCTGCTGCTCCCTGTCCCCTGCCTTGATAACCCACTTTACACTGCCCTACAAACTGCTGACCCCATCCTCTGCCCTGATGACCCCCTCTATACAGTCCTACTGACCTCACATCCTCTGGCCCCCTGACATTTTTTACTGCACCCCCACATCAGACCGGTTAGATCTGGCCCTGCTTCCCAACCAGATGGGAGTTCTGTGAAATACCCTATGCCCTGGCAAGGAAAAAACAATAGGGATGCTCGGGAGGCGACTCCCTCATGTGTCCTCAGATTTCCAGTAATTCCAATGAAGCCCCTACAATCAACTTATTGGTAGTCTGTGAAATTGTACAATTTTTCGTAGATTCGGGAGCACTGGCCTCTTCTTAAACCCTAGGTTCACATCTATGCAGTTGAAGATGATGTGTCTTTCAGGGATTTTTTACAGTGCATTTTGTGTTTTTGAATGTGTTTTTTGATGCACGCTCACATTTTGTGGCCTGGTATGGTTCAGGAAGGGGGTGTTCACTCATCCCCTCCATTTCCTGGCCAGCTGGCCTGCCGGGCTCGGATAAGGGTCTGGTATGGATTGAGGGTGGGGGCCCACACCATTTTTTTAAAAACATTTTGGAGTGGGGTTCCCTTTAAATCCATACCAGACCCAAAGGGCCTGGTATGTATTTGGAGGGGGACCCCACGCCGTTTTTTCCTGTTTTTTAATTGCCAACAAATTCAAAGTTTGGTATTGAAGAACAAATGCAAAACACTTGTGTTTTTGGTGCGGGTCCATTAAAGTCTTTTACACACAAAACGTAATCTGCTGCTGGAAAAAAATCCCTGACCCTTTCCAAACTTGCATTGACTAAAAAACATATAGATGTAAATGTGTACCATAGGAAAAACAATGTTAAATGGACTGTAGTGCGTTTCTGTCAATTGCAAAACGCACTAAAAAGCGCATAGGTGTGAACCTAGTGTCAGGGAGGGGGAATATGCTGGAACTCTGACAGAATGTGAGCCTTCTGTGGGTATAAATGGGGTCTTGCCAAAGACCCGGGAAACCCGTTGCTTACTTGTAAGGAGTTTAGATGACAGATGCACAGTGTATCACCCTTGTAGAGTCATTCTCGGGTGTTCTGTGAATTTACTTGGAAGAGATTTAGAGAAGTAGCTATAGCAATTGGAGATGGGGGGAAGGGTGGAACTTACTTTCCCTTTCTGCATATTTGCAGGTAACCGTTGATGAATTAGCAGAAGAAACACAGGAAGTATGGGCGGAGGATGGGCTAGATATAGGAAACATTCACTCCGTACCCTGAGAAGCCTCACATGATGCAGTTCTAACAAGACAACAACATCACATATTGTGCGCGGATCACTCTGACGGGAACTGATGAAAGATAAGCATAGAACGTTGTATAACGTACAATATCCAAGGTGATAGGAGGAGGAAAAAGAAAACACACATCACTGGAACACACAAAGAGGGTAATAAGATTCCTTTTCTATTTACACCAATAAATCCCCTCCCCCCCCCCCCCCCGTCATGTCCGTTCTCTTCCTCCATAGTCACTGTGATGACTTTATCTCCAACATCCACTACTACACAAACCTAAAATACTGTTATCAGGGGTTATTTTTTAACATGTGCCCAGATATGTCTAGAGCCTCTGGTTTATAGACTGGCTACATCCCAAATATAGAGCCATTTATCCAACTGTCCATCAAGAGCCTCTGGTTTATAAACCGGATACATCCTAAATATAGAACCATTTATCCAACTGTCCATCCAGAGCCTCTGGTTTATAGATTAAATACATCCTAAATATAGAGTCATTTATCCAACTGTCCATCCAGAGCCTCTGGTTTATAGTCCAGATACACGCTGGACAGGAAGTCAAAGGAAATCTCCCCAACCAGGACACCGAAGAATACCTTGAAAGAAGTCATAACTCTTCCCCAGTCATTGTAAGCCTAAAATAAATGATTTTGGTGGGGGTTGTTATTTAAAGGTAATTTATGATATCAGAACTATGGAGGAGCTCTGTGCAGACATTTTTTTGATCCCAGTACAGTCCATATAATTCTCTGTTTATTATCCGTCTACAGAGAGGAGAGTCCTGTATAGATCACATGATCACATCAATGAGGATGGAGACGGGACAAAATCACATGACTGAAAGGATATTGGACTTCACCCTGGAGATCATCTACCTGCTGACCGGAGAGGTGAGGAGGATTTTGGGAGGTCACATGACATCACTCTTATCTCTATTAATAAAATACAGACCTGACCGGAGAGGTGAGGAGGATTCTGGGAGGTCTGTAGTGATATTTGTTACTTTCTCTCTATACACAGGATTATAAAGTAGTGAGAAAAATATCTGGTGAACCAATAACACCCAGCAGCAATCCTCACAGGACATCACCCATCACAGCGCCTCCCCCTCACCGCCTGACAACAGAGATAACCAGTGCCAAGAAGATTCTAGAAGTCACCAAGAAGATCATTGATCTGCTGACAGGAGAGGTGAGCGGTGCCGGGAATTCTGGGACATTATCCAGTAACAGACAAGGGATGTGTCTGGATGGTGACGGTATCATTGTGTGTGTCAGGTTCCTATAAGGTGTCAGGAGGTCACTGTCTATTTCTCCATGGAGGAGTGGGAGTATTTAGAAGGACACAAGGATCTCTACAAGGACGTCATGATGGAGGATCGGCAGCTTCTCAATGATGTAAATATGAAAAACAATAATCTACATAATGAGATATTAATACTCACACTGGAGATCGTCTGTCTACTGACCGGAGAGGTGAGGAGGATTCTGGGAGTGTTTAATCATTCTTAACTCTAATAATAAAACACAGACCTGCCTTGTTAGATGAGGAGGATTCTGATATACTAATAATTGATGTATATTACAGGACTGTACTGTAGTTATGAAGTCATCTATTGAGAATAATACAAGAAGGAGAAGTCACCGCTTGTCCACAAGACAAGGCCCCATCACCATGCATCCACCACCCCTCCTAACCCGACAGAAAAATAATGAGAAGAAGATTCTTGAAGTCACCAAGGAGATGATGGAGCTGCTGACAGGAGAGGTGAGCGGTGCCGGGAATTCTGGGATATTATCCAGTAACAGACAAGGGATGTGTCTGGATGGTGACTGTATCATTGTGTGTGTCAGGTTCCTATAAGGTGTCAGGATGTTACTGTCTATTTCTCCATGGAGGAGTGGGAGTATTTAGAAGGACACAAGGATCTCTACAAGGACGTCATGATGGAGAATCAGCCGCCCCTCACATCACCGGGTAAGAGGAGACTTTATTGTAAAGGAGAGAGCAGTACGGAGGGTCCACCTAGATCCCCCATCATCTGATAAACACATAGAAACAATGTATTCAGTCAGTGTGTGTGTTTCCTACAGATGGATCCAGTAATGGGAACCCACCAGAGAGATGTCCCTGTCCTCTGTATTCCCGGGATTCCACACAAGAAGATCACACCATCCCTCATTTATATATATATTGGGTATAGTGATCTGGAACAAGACTATCCCTTATCCACACAGCTCTAAAAACAAGACACCCCTTCCATATACAGAGATTTTTTTTAATTAGTTACACACAAAGTTTGCTGCTCGTGTACAAAATAGAGATCATCACATCCTTCTGTAAAGGAAATACTGAGAAACTTTAAAGCGGTTGTATACCGGTGGACTTTTTTTTTGTTTACCCGCTGGCTGCAGCTGCTGCCATCTTCACTCGTCTTGTTTCTGGGTGCGCAGGAGCCGCTGTTCATGGCACAGGGCTCTGAAGGAACTGCACGGGTGGCCGTTCCTTCAGAGCGCATGCACCACTGATGTCGCTGACTGCATGTACTGTAAATGCGCACATTTAGGAGATATTTACACTACCTATAGGTGCGCCCTATTATAGGCTTAGTTATAGGTAATAGTCGGCAAAGGAACTTCACTTTCACTTTAACAATCTACAGCAAGAAATTCATTGATGTATTCACCCCACCACCCAATGTATCATGTTTATTGTGCCCAACAAATGAGGTGTAGATATTGTACACCATATGAAAGGTCCATCTCCATTCCTCAATATAACGTCATGTTCCCAACAAACGAGGAGGAGATACTGTACATCATATGAAAGGTCCATCTCCATTCCTCAAAATAATATCATGTTCCCAACAAATGAGGAGGAGATACTGTACACCATATGAAAGGAAAACCAGAAAAATGTCATCATGTTTTCAAGAAATGAGTTGGATTAGGTATCCAGCGCTCCAAACACACAAACATTCTCTTCCAGAGATTAATAAAATGCTCTCAGTGCTCCACACCACCCGTTAGCCTCCACCTTCATATCAGAGAACTGACAGTAATTTCTTGACACCTTGCTTACCAATGGGTCATTAAGAGATTTTGTACATTAAGGGGAAGATCATCCAGGAACACCTCCTCGACGTTATCATTGACAGCACTGTGGCTACTCCCCTTTCGGTCACTTTGCAGAGCTGTCAGAGGTTCTCTCTGATGTTGGTGGTGTTCTATGTGCTGATTGGTAGAGAAGGTAGCACAGAAGGTGAATGCATGGGAGCCATTTTTGTTGATGGGTGAGAGTCTGGGATAGATTTGAGGTGAGAAGATATCGGGAGGCATGGTATGAGATAACTGGAGAGGTAGTATAGAGGCATACCTCCCAACCTGCACGGATTCTGCGGGACTGTCCCCCTCTATAGACAAATTTTAATTTTTCCTGCACAGGACAACTTGGATGCCAGGTGAAAAATAATTTTCGCCGACCCGCGGCAGAGCACCCCCCTCCCCCCGCTCAACAACTTTAATGTGAGGTGAATGTCCCGCAGTTGACTTTGGGAGGTATGTAGAGGTGGTGGTCCTAGATGATCCTCCCCTTGAGGGATACAAGTGTTTAATAATTCATTGGTAAGTGAGGGGTCGTAGAATTCCGGTGAGTTCTCTGATGTGAAGGTGGAGGATAACAGGTGGTGTGGAGCAAGCACTGAAAGCATTTCTCTTACGTTTGTTGACAGACATAGCTTCTTCTTCTTTATCCATCACCAAACAGGGTTTTATAGCCCCAACTTCAGGAGCAGGACACTAGGCAAAAAAACAAAAACAATACCCAGTACATCCTATGGGCAGTCCTCTCTAGGCATAAATCCCTATGCTATAGGCCTCCAGTCTTTTTGCCTAGTGTCTTTAGGATTCATTAGGGCGACACGAGTAGTGCGGCAGCAGTGCTGAAGGCGGCCCACATCCTGCACTGGGCAGAAAGGTATGTTCTGGCTGTGTCCGCTGTACACATTCTAGGCGTTGAAAACTGGCAAGTGGATTATCTCACCTGTCAGACGCTGTACCAGGGCGAGTGGTCCCTACATCCGGAGGTGTTCTATCATCTCTACCTTTGCTGGGGGATGCCGGACGTGGGTCTTTTGGCATTCCGCCTCAATCAAAAGGTTTTGGTTTTACAGTTCATGGAAAGATCGTTGAATCCTCTGGTAGATGCGACGGAAGCAATAGTGGTGCCATGGGATCGGGACAATCTCGTCTACGCCTTCCCTCCCCTCTGACTGATTCCTCGACAACTATGCAGGATAGAGGCTGAAGGGATCCCAGTCATACTGGTGACCCCGGACTGGCCTCGCCATCCATGGTACACTGATGTGGTCTGGTTGGTGGTGGATGCTCCCTAGCAGCTGCCTCTTTGGGGGGACCTTCTATCTCAAGGGCTAGTCTTCCACCCTGCTTTACCATCACTGGCTTTGACGGTGTGGCTATTGAAAGCCAAGTTCTGAAGGTCAGTGGGTTGTCTGGCTCTGTGCCTTCGACTTTGCTAAAGACACGTAAGTCTACCTCCCAGAAGATTTATCATCGCACCTGGAGGACCTATATTGTATGGTGTGAAGCCTGGGGATTCTATCCTTGCTCCTTCTCGGTGGCTCGGGTGTTAACCTTTCTTTAATGTGGTGTGGATCAGAAGAATGCGTCAAGGGTCAACTCTACTTTGGCTATTTTCTTTCAGCATCCCTTAGACACGCGTTCCTTGGTTCTCACCTTTGTTCAGGGTGGGTGAGCATAGGTATCTGGAAGTATCCATTCTTTAGATCCAACACATTGAACCACTTGGCCCCATATAGGGCCTCTTCTATGAGGGGGGTTGTGTACTGGTCTGGGATAGTCCTTTGGTTCAAGGTTCGGTAGTCAATAAACATCCGGAGGGACCCATTCTTCTTTCTCACTACCACAAATCGGGGATGCAATGGGCTCCTGGATTCCTTAATGACCCCAGACTTTTTCATCTCAGCCAGCTGTTCTCTAAGGTACTCCAGGTCATATAAAGGGATTCCCCTGGCCCTTTCGCAAAAAGCTTTGTTTTCAGTTAGCCAAATTCGATGTTGAGCACTCCTGGCGCAGCCCACATCAAAGTCATCTTCGGAGAACATCTTCTCCCATCGGGCTAATTTGGGCAATGGACAGTGGTCTCTCTTCCATTTACCTTCTGAACTAGATCATCCCCCGTCACTGGGGTGGCAGCACTCACTTTCCTAATCACAATCCGAGGCCTCAGACTAATAGGGTGACTGGTTACGTTCCTCACACTAACAGGGATTCACCCCACGCTCCTCAATAAGGCTTTAGTGGGTATGATCTCCGGGACCAATTCTATCCCAACATCCTCTTCTGCTGAATCAGGTTCCACCACCACATAAGGACCCGGCAGGTCCCATGATAGCTTAACAGTGGCCTTCAAGTAGACCCTCTCGCTCAGCAGCAATACCCTTTCATGGGCATCCAATCGCCACAGCCTTCCTAATACATCCACTGGGGCCTTCTTCTCTTGCAACACTCGCTGAAAGACCTGTCGCAGCTGAGGGTGGATCTTCCCTACTGGAGCACCCCCCAGGGCCAGTGAAGTAAGTAGCCTCCTCACAAAATTGGTGTTGGTGCCTATCAACAAGGAATTTTGGCCTGCCCCAGGAGGTCGGGGGCAGACAACAACCAACGTGTCAAAAGTCTCTGGTTTTTCCAGCCAGGTAAGTATCAAAGGTTATCTTGATGTGTATGTATCTGTCGTATGGCCATTTCTGGGTCCCTATGCCCCAAATCTCTAACTCCTCAAGTTTGCACGAAGGGATATGCTTCAGGTACTTGTAATGTCACCTGTGCTCCCGTATCCAGTAGGGCTTGAGTATAGCTGCCCTCTACTTGTATCGAGACTATAGGGGAAGACCCACTAGGTTCTTTGGCAGATTTCCAGCAGATGACTCTGAAGTTTGGGCCCTTATCAGTCTCTTTGGAAGTAGCCGAATTGGTCTAACTATTCGCTTAGTAAGGTGTGCATTGATTTACTGTTTAGTTTCTTTTGTTTTTCTTGGCAAGGAAAGAGGAGGGGCAACAGGTGGCTTGTGTCCCCTTTTCTTCTTGGATCTCTCTTTGGCCTTGGAGCTCAGTCTTCCCTCGGGACTCTCAACTAGCTCCTTCACTAAGGTCCCCTGAAGTTTCCCACTGGTTTTGGGAAGAGTAATTTCTGTAAAGCTTTCAGAACATACGTGAGTAATTGAGGGCTGATGCCGGGCTTGGGACACTCTGCCCGAAAGTGTCCAACCTCCCCACATCTGTAACACCTCTTCTCTCGCCCTTGGGGAAACTTTGGCTCCCCTTGGCGAGTCCCTTGTTCTTGAACCTTCGCTTGGGTCTCAAACACCCGCAACAAGGCGTGATACATCTGAGTTTGAGCTTGAGATACCTGTGCCATTAATTCGGTTGGCCCAAGTTTACTCGCTTGTTAATGTCAGGAATGGCCAACCCTGCCAGTTCAGACTCAGTCCCACTGTCCTCATCCGAGAAACTCATCTCCGCATGAACAGGCCACCACTTTCTCTCTATTTCCAGTAAAATTAACCCGTTTCTCTGGTCCTTTGGGTTTTTTCTTCTAATAGAGCCTCTTCTCGTACCTCTCTTATGAATTATGGGTAGGTAGGCACTTTGGTTCTTTTTAGTAACAGCTTTAATACAATGGGGTGTTATGGCCTAGACCCTTGCAAAACCCGGTCTAGATGAGCTTGGTCAGCATCTTTGGGCTCAATACCCCTCTTGAGGATAATTTGATGCAGCATTCTGTCTACTCAAGATATGTACTCAGACAGACTCTCCCCTTTCTACTGGTGGGTGTGGTTGAATTTGTACTTCAATTCTGCGGTAGTCTCCATTCTTCCAAATACAGCATACAGGCTGTCTATGTAGTCCATAGCAACACAAGTTTTCTTTCGCATCTTCAGATTACGGATCAGCCACCGGGCCTCAGAGACTCTCACTGAGCCATTGTCGTTTCACAGCCTCTGGAACATTCCATTCTTCCATGGCCTGTGGAGCTTGATTCATCCAGGTTTCAAACTCATCTTCCCATACAGGGGTTGGTAACTGTCCAGAGAAAAACCTGAGTCTCCGATAGCTCTGATTGGCATTTCCAGTGCCATTCTTCACCAAACTATCAACTAGCCGGCTCATATCAGTGTAAAAAGAGAGAGGGATGTTGGCTCCTTGGGATTCAGCTCCCACCGATACTGGGCCCTTCTCCTGAGCCCTTGGCAAGGACAGCCGCTCAGCAGACTCTCCCCCCACTTTAAGTGGGATCACTCTAGCAATCCCTCCTTTGGCTAGACATACCTCTTCCCTCTGGAAGCACATAAGTGTAGCGGGTATGTGCTTTTCTATTTGAATCTGGTGGGGAAACTGTGATGTATGGTTCCCTGGGGCCAACCGGGTGGCGCTGTCACTTTGGGCCCGGGGTTGAGCCATCATTGCAGTGTCGTACCTCTTTTTGGCCTCTCTCAGCGGTTGTATGGTGGGGTGGGGAACCCGCCGTGCTTGCTGGGAGGGGGTATAAAGGGGGCGGCCATTTTTGGTGGCGGGAGTCGAGTCCCGGGCACCTTCAGCCTGAGGGTGGTGGTTCGTGTCAGTCCTCTGGGCGGCCTAGGCCCGGAGGACGTTCGGAGGTCGTGTTCCATCCCAGGCACCTTTAGCCTGGGGTGAGGTACTTGGATGGCGATCCGGGACTGAGGGTCCCGGACTAAGGCTCCCCGAGGGAGGAACTTCCTAGGGGACCCCGGGAGGGGGTACCCGAATCCAGTGGCGTAAGGGACCGGAGGGGGTACTTACCCGAAGACCTGGTGCAGCAGATTGCCAGTGACGGGTGAGCCTCCGGAGACTGCCGGGAGGGATGTCTTCCTCGATTGGGAGCAGAAACCTACTTCTGGGAAGGAAGTAGGAGAGTTCATTGTGCCTGGGCCTACTCGCATCCACACCCCCTGTCTGTTCTGTTTGTTGAGGGAGTCCAACTGATTGTGTTCACTTTTCCATTAGAAGAATAAAGGAG
Source organism: Rana muscosa (assembly GCA_029206835.1). Taxonomy (NCBI): domain Eukaryota; kingdom Metazoa; phylum Chordata; class Amphibia; order Anura; family Ranidae; genus Rana; species Rana muscosa. The sequence continues at coordinate 432,534,022 of CM055123.1, read as the reverse complement.
TGTTGGACTTTAGTGGTGTGGGGCTCATTTACTGGCAGATACTGTTCGGGAAACCAGGAGGAGGCTCCAGATGCAGAACACCGACCCGAAGGTAAAAAGAGAATTGTTCTCCCACTACACACACACACCTGCAGTGAGAACTTGGCATGGTGACCTCGCACTCTCTCTCCTCGGAGTTACCCCTAGACAAGAGCCAGAGCCAGAAGAATTGAGAGGAGAGAGAGGGGGCCGCTACACGTGGGCGTGACCCAGGAAAGAAGAAAAGCCCGCGAACTAGAGTGCAGAGGGGAGGAGTCCAATACGTGTGAAGGACTACACGTGGGATTTGGCGCAAAAACTTGCAGTGCGCAATGGATCAGCAGCAAGTCACCATGTTCGGACAAACAACGTGGGTTCCACTTCATCCTTCCCCCACGTCTTTGACTGCTGCTGCTCCGGTGACCGATACAGGGATTCGGCTAAAGCCAAGGGGACGATTCGCCCTGTTATTATGCATGGACGTTGAGGCCCTGGGTGTGATTTGTCCCGGCTGCTCGGGACTGGTGTGTCATCTGAAGCCATTCGGGCGATGCGAAGTCTGTGGGGAGTTCCTATTCGAGGTAGATACAGTCATTGAGAAGCCAAGAACCATCTACCCCGGCCGTACCACAGGCAGCACCACTCAAGTTGGAGGAATCACTGCTTTGACAGCCATCCCTGTGCGCACTGCAGCGACCGCGGAGGAGGTCGTGAGTACTCACATACGGGAGAAATCCGAGGATGCTGACTCGGTCACCACTGTCTCACAGCGTCCACCGCAGAAGAGAAAGATCGGTATGGTAGTCCCGTACAGCGGTTGCGGTGGACCATCTCGCCTGCCTACGCCCGGCCCGGATGAATCCGTTGAGAAGAGTTCCGGACGTCCTGCCTCAAGAAAAGGCCGAGGTAAGCCAGGCGGAGGGACTTGGTGTGTGGGCAGAGGTGTCGGGGATCCACAACCCTGTGTGTCCGTGGGGGTTGGTAGTCCCGTTTCCACTACAGGCTACATACCCATGGAGGAGTGTGACACCTCCGACCTGGAGTCGCTCTCCGATCTGGGAGACGATGTCGCCATTGATGAACTGTTTGCTCAAAAGGGCTGAGACAAAGTACCTCTCGCCTCGTCCCGCAGAACCAGGGACCCACCCATGTCTACAGGGGATAGTACACCCCGGGTGGAGGCAACAGCGCCTGAGGAGGGGTCCCGTCCCCAGCCTACTCTTGCCTTCCCGGTGCCACCTGCACCTAATGCCGGGGAAAAGAGACTGTTGTTGCGGGCACCTATGCCCAGACCAGATGTGATCAAGGTCCCTCGCCACCCGGACTCAATAGTTTTGCCTGGCGAAGGGGACAAAGCCACTATGCCTCCTCTGGCGAGACTACAACGCCTATTTGGCCAGAAGGTTGCTGCTGAGTATGGGTGGGAGTACCCATACTTGTCCAAGGAGTTATTGAATGAAGTGGAAGTTTGCCGGGAGCGCTGGTACAATGACTTTGTGTGGACCCACCTTCAGGTTCCACACGCCCGCAGGTACCTTGCGTGTTCCCCCAAGGCCTCTCAGCGCTTTAAAGACTGCAAAGCAGAATGGATGCTGGGACGACATATCCACGCGGACAAGGTGCTGATCCGACGCAAGGAAGGGGAAGATGTTGAGTACCATCTGGAGACCATGGATCAGCACTTGAAGCCACTTGTCCTGCCGCACCCTCGATTCTATCTATAGGAGAAGAGAGACTCAGTTTTTGTTCTTTGCATTGCTGAACTTTCCGGGGTTGTTGTTCTTGTTATCCAGAGGAGTTGAAGGACTGTTCCTGTTTGTTCTTCAATTTTCCAGCAAGCAATTATGGACTCTGATAGGGCCCAAAGAAGAAGGAAAGTTCCACGAGTGCAGTTACCGCGATGCTGTCACCAGGTGGCAGTGTCGCGCATTGGCATTCACTTTTCACACACACACTTTTATGAAGGAAAGGATTTCTCTGCGGAGAAGTTTTTTCATTCTCACACAAATACATGTGTCAGGGTTTATGCGTGTTAACTTTTCTTTTCCCCTCTGCAGGAGAGCATCCCATCAAGACCACTGAGAATGGGGTGGGTCTTAGCCAGGATGGGTGGGAAGAGTGTAATGTGAAAATGTGATTTCAATGTTGTTGTTAAGTGTTGTTGTTTCCCTTTCCCTCCCTTTTCATGTGAGGCTCAGCCACAACTGCTCTAGCTAGTTTTTGTTTTCTAAAGTTCTTTTGGATTTTTTCACAATTTTCAGTCGGTTTCTGGATTGGACTATGTCAGCCCTTGAGGGCATGGTTTATTCCAGACACTGGGGACCAGTGTCAAACCACCAGGGGGAGAGTGTAGTGGGTATGTGCTTTTCTATTTGAATCTGGTGGGGAAACTGATGTATGGTTCCCTGGGGCCCACTGAGTGGCGCTGTCACTTTGGGCCCGGGGTTGAGCCATCATTGCAGTGTCGTGCCTCTTTTTGGCCTCTCTCAGCGGTTGTATGGTGGGGCGGGGAACCCGCCGTGCTTGCTGGGAGGGGGTATAAAGGGGCGGCCATTTTTGGTGGCGGGAGTCGAGTCCTGGGCACCTTCAGCCTGAGGGCGGTGGTTCGTGTCGGTCCTCTGGGCGGCCTAGGCCTGGAGGTCGTGTTCCATCCCAGGCACCTTTAGCCTGGGGTGAGGTACTTGGATGGTGATCCGGGACTGAGGGTCCCGGACTAAGGCTCCGCGAGGGAGGAACTTCCTAGGGGACCCCGGGAGGGGGTACCCGAATCCAGTGGCATAAGGGACCGGAGGGGGTACTTACCCGAAGACCTGGTGCAGCAGATTGCCAGTGACGGGTGAGCCTCCGGAGACCGCCCGGAGGGATGTCTTCCTCGATTGGGAGCAGAAACCTACTTCTGGGAAGGAAGTAGGAGAGTTCATTGTGCCTGGGCCTACTCGCATCCACACCCACTGTCTGTTCTTTTCGTTAAAGGGAGTCCAACTGATTATTCTTCTAATGGAAAAGTGAACACAAAGGAGTGTTGGACTTTAGTGGTGTGGGGCTCATTTACTGGCAGACACTGTTCGGGAAACCAGGAGGAGGCTGCAGATGCAGAACACCGACCCGAAGGTAAAAAGAGAATTGTTCTCCCACTACACACACACACCTGCAGTGAGAACTTGGTGTGGTGACCTCGCACTCTCTCCTCGGAGTTACCCCTAGACAAGAGCCAGAGCCAGAAGAATTGAGAGGAGAGAGAGGGGGCCACTACATAAGTATCTCTTCTTGCCACTCCAGTAATACCCAGACATGATCCAAGTCGTACTCAGCTTCTGTGCCTACAATGTAGGCTCGGTGTTCTGGGGCCAGAGCTCTCACCCACCTCCTAATCTCTCTCTCAGTGTGTTCACTTCCCGAGATCTCTAGGAAAAGGCTTCTCTCCATTCAAGCTCTCTGATTTCTGCCCCAAGCAAATGCGGCTTTCGAGGCGGCCGGCCATGCAGATTGTGGCTCTTGTCTAGGTTGGCTAGGGCCCACTGCAGATAATATCCCGGATGAGCCCCCAAAATGTAGCACGCCCCCTTGGGGACTGCTTGGATTTACCTGCTCATCTGCATCGCCATGACCCTGTGAACCTTCTAACCCACCTGACACTCAGGGTTCAGACATCATTGCAGCACCTTTAAGTAATAAGACAGCACTCAATGCGTTTATATTCTATTAATGTTTACTGGAATACTTCAGTTAAGGTATGGTTGTACAAAGGAGGTAATGGTTAAACTCAGCTTGGAATAGCAGCACAAACTCAGCCAAATGACTCCTCAAGAAATGTCAGTTGAGACAGATGGCAACAACAGAATATTATATACACATATATGTACAATGGAGTACCACTTGGACATAACCTGAAAGGATAAGCAAAAGTTAAGCATCAATTCTAACATCACTTTTAGAAAGAGAAACCCAGGCCAGCCTGTTTAACCTTTGATTCTAATGAGAGATGAAACTAAACATGGATGGTATGAGGGCCCTTTAAGTAGCAATGACAGAATGTCCCCGTTGCAGATGTGATTGTCTTCACTGGCAGTCAGAGCTCATTAATTATATCCAATAAGGTGTAGTAACAGAGTGGTAGTATATCTTGTGATGACCGTAGCTAAAGAGGCTTATGTACAGTGTACAAATAAAGGTGCAGTGAAGTGTTCCCAATATAAGCTGCCTGTGCACAGAGTCCCAGTTAAACAAAAGAAAGGTTTTCAAAGATGGACAATGGCCTCTCACCAATGACCAGGCCGAGTAAATGCCTTCCAGCTAGCGACTCCCGAATGGACGTCCTGGCTGCGAACCTGCTTGTGATGATCACCTGTTGCGGAGCACGAAGCGTGGGTTGCTGCACTGTAGAGATGGTGCTGGTCAGATGTCCGATGAACAGCGGGCAGCTCTGGATCCCTTCTCGGACAGGTAGGAATGCTGTGGACCGCGTGGTAGGCTGCGACCTCACTCTCCCTGCACTGGGAGATCCTTCACACATGAGGCCCAGGAGGAAGAGCGCATGGGGCGGGTCTCTGGTTCCTTTTATAGTTCTTCCCAGCAACTTCTCTGGTGGTAGCAAAGATCCCTGGGACATGTAGTCCAGATGCATAGTCGTGCAGGGGAACAGCCGCTTGATGGAACTACCAATCCCACAATCTCTTTCGTTGGGCTCACAAATATGATGTTAGTCTGATAACGCGGGATAATATGGTACACACATAGGGCAGGGAATATCTGTTCGTTGCAATCATAGTTTATATTGCTACACGTTTATTAAGCTCCGTTGAGTTGAGGTGTCGGCATCTTCTGATGCTAGTTTTGGCCGCAAAAGTGTTGCAGGCTGCTTCTTAGGACTCTTAGGCACTTCTCAGAGTGATTCGGAGGGTTGGTATGTTGTCCTGGGTTTCTTCTCCATTGGTTGGTTTTCCCACCCTTATTCGGTCCTTGTTTGGGGACATCCCTCTTTGGTAATGGATAAAGAAGAAGGAGCTGTGTCCTTCAATGAACGTAAGTGTAACGAAACGTCCCACACTCCGCTTGAGTGCTTTTGTCATATACTGCTTCCTCCCAGTCTGAATATAGATATCAGATATTCCAACCGCTAACAAGCACAAAACAAGACAATACTTGTTTGATTGCTGAACATGGACTGTTTATTAGGACAAGAATACAAGTCTTATATACAATTAAAGAGGAGGTTCCCCCTCCTGCTCATATTACTCTAACAATACACCTGTAACCAGAAACATAAATTAACACGAGCTAATTAACTAATCCCTTAAAGCAGCCGATGTGACTCCCTAACTACAATACACATTATCATACATATCAACACAGAACTCCTTCATACAATTGCAGGGTTAATTAGCACAACCAACATTGGCTGAAAGGCTCTAATGCCGCCCACACACGGTCGGAAATTTCCTGCCAGCAAAAGTCCGATGTGAGCTTTTGGTCGGAAATTCCGACCGTGTGTATGCTCCATCGGACTTTTGCTGTCAGAATTTCTACCAGCAAAAGATTGAGAGCAGGTTCTCAATTTTTCAGACGGAAAAAATCTGATCAGAAATTCCGACCGTCTGTAGCAATTCTGACGCGCAAAATTCAATTCAATTCAATTTGACGCATGCTCGGAAGCATTGAACTTCATTTTCTCGCCTCGTCCTAGTGTTGTACGTCACTGCGTTCTTGACGGTCAAAAGTTCAGAGAACTTTTGTGTGACCGTGTGTATGCAAGCCAAGCTTGAGTGGAATTCCGTCAGAAAAACCATCCAAGGTTTCTCCGACGGAATTTCCGCTCGTGTGTACTGGGCATTAGAAGCCATACTAGACTCATTTGCATTATAGCAGACAACAGACAGACAGGTGGCTGGAGTTGACATCAGTATGTGTCCCAACATTATGAATCAGTCACTATTTCTAATATGGCATATACAGGGTTCCCAGAGTCTGTGTGCCTTGGGGGGACATGGACCTGAATCCAAAGTAGCACCACCTCAAGGGTCCCCAGGCATACAGCTCACAAGGAGCGCCATGCCCCCAAATGGCAGGGCCCATAATCGGTAGGCAAGAGGCTAACATTCAGTCCCCTCCAAAAGCCTCTGTCCCGGCTAGGTCTCTCACAGTAAGATTTATTTTTTATATTTTTGTAACTCACCGTAAAATCCCCTTCTCTAAGCTCATTGACGGACACAGCACCCACCCCCTCTATGGAAATTCTCCATTAACATTGCTTGAGACTGTCTGGAGGCCTATAGCAGAGAAAGAGGTTTTATGCCCAGAGAAGACTGCCCATAGGAGGTGCCAAGTCTTTTTTTTTTTTTTTGACTAGTGTCCTACTCCTGTAGATGAGGTTATAAAACCCAGTTTGGTAATGAATCAGTGTTAATTTTGGCAGCAAATTCCGATTTAGTTTTAGTCTTATGCCGCGTACACACGACCGTTTTTCATGTCGTTAAAAATGCAATTTTTTTAATTTGTCATTAAAAACGATCGTGTGTGGGCTCTAGAGCATTTTTAACGACGTGAAAAACGGCCTAAAAAAAATGAGAACATGCTCTATTTTTTCACGTCGTTTTTCACGTATTTTTTTTTTAACGTTGTGAAAAACGATAGTGTGTATGCTTTTACGAGGGGAAAAAAAAACGTCCATGCTCAGAATCAAGTGATGAGACGGGAGCGCTCGTTCTGGTAAAACTAGCGTTCGTAATGGAGATCGCACATTCGTCACGCTGTAACGGACTGAAAAGCACGAGACTGAAAAGCGCGAATCGTCGCTCAACAAACTTGACTAACATGAAGGGTGGCGCCATCCGAATGGAACTTCCCCTTTATAGTGCCGTTGTACGTGTTGTACGTCACCGCGCTTTACTCAAGCGTTTTTTTTAATGAACGTGTGTATGCGAGGCAGGCTTGAGAGGAAACAAGAAAAATCACGTTGACCAAAACGTTGTTTTTTAAAATGACATTAAAAACGGTCGTGTGTACGCGGCATTAGTCTTTTGACTAAAATGCCATTTTAGTTTTAGTCCCATTTTAGTCTTCTGCAATTGTTTTGGTTTTAGTCGACTAAAATAGTATTCATTTCGTCGACTAAAATGTTTTTAAAATGAACACTGTAATGGATAAAGATGAAGGAGCCGTGTCCGTCAATGAACTCAGAGAAAGGGGATTTTACGTTTACAAATCCATTTTTTTTATGAAACTCTGAAACCTCTTTTGTTTGTACTCGTATTTTTCTCTTCTAATTGCCCCCAAATCCATTCCGGAGCTCTTATAAATGATTTGGTGATGGACCAACATATACCGTGTTTCCCCAAAATTAAGTCCGGGTCTTATATTAATTTTGGCAACAAAAGACACAGTAGGGCTTATTTTCGGGGTAGGTCTTACCATGTAATGTGCCGTCTTCTCTCCCCCCCTCTCTCTCTCCCTTCCGGACAGGAATTCCCAGTGGGAACTGAGTTAAAATGCTTGTAAAATCCTATAATTTACTTTATTACAGTATTATATAATATACAATGTGTGTGTTTCTGTAATATAATTGTGCCAAATACCTTCGTTATAGCGCCGTTCTGCGCTTCTGTGACCCGCCAGAGCTCTCTTCCCCGCAAATATATTACAAAAACACACACATTGTACATTATATACTACAGTAATATTGGATTATAGGATGTTACAAGCATTTTAAATTAGGGCTTATTTTCGGGGGTTGGGCTTATATTGCAGCCCTCCTGGAAAATAACGCTAGGTCTTATTTTCGGGGTAGGTCTTATTTTCGGGGGAATCACGATATGACTCCTGAATGGAAGGTTATAACAATTAATGGTAAATTGTTTCCCAACAGGTGGACACGATGTGCGGAATCCCTCTGAGGAACATCTCATTGTATCTCCAGATTATAAAGCAGAAGATAATAACATTGTACAATATTCTCCAGGAGGAAATCCCGTCACTCCAAATATACATCCCAGACCTTCCCAATTGGGGAGATCAATGGATCCCTCTAATCCTGAGGAATCTTCTGACGGATCACACACCAAGACTATAGGATCTCACAGTACAGATACTTCAATAGATCCGTCTATTCCCCAGGAATCTTCTTTAAGCCACGAAGGAGTTCCCACAGAAGAGAGTTCATTGTCCTGTTCAGAGTGTGGGAAAGTGTTTCCAAAAAAACGGGCACTTCTTAGGCACAAGAAAATTCACACCGTTGAGCGTCCTTTTTCTTGTTCAGAGTGCGGGAAATCTTTCCTTTATAAAGGAGACCTTGTTAAGCACCAGAAAATTCACACAGGTGAGCGACCTTATTCGTGTTCAGAGTGCGGGAAATCTTTCATAATAAAAAGAAACCTTGTTTTACACCAAAGAATTCACACAGGTGAGCGGCCTTTTTCTTGTTTAGAGTGCGGGAAATGTTTTAATTCTAATTACAAGCTGATTAGACACCAGAGAATTCACACAGGTGAGCGTCCCTATTCATGTTCAGAGTGCGGAAAATCTTTCATAATAAAAAGAGACCTCGTTCTACACCAAAGAATTCACACAGGTGAGCGTCCTTTTTCTTGTTCAGAGTGCGGGAAATGTTTCATGCAGAAAGGACACCTTCTTGAACACTGGAGAAGTCACACAGGTGAGTGCCCCTTTTCATGCCTAGAGTGTGGCAAATGTTTTAATTCTAATCACAAGTTGCATAGACACCAGAGAAGTCACACAGGTGAGCGTCCTTATTCATGTTCAGAGTGCGGGAAATCTTTCAATGATAAAGGAGACCTTGCTAAACACCAGAGAATTCACACAGGTGAGCGTCCTTATTCATGTTCAGAGTGCGGGAAATCTTTTATAGTAAAAAGAGACCTTGTTTTACATCAAAGAATTCACACAGGTGAGCGTCCCTTTTCTTGTTCAGAGTGCGGAAAATCTTTTAATACTAAAGGAACCCTTGTCAAACACCAGAGAATTCACATGGATGAGCGTCCTTATTCTTGTTCAGAGTGCGGGAAATCTTTCATTGATAAAGGAGACCTTGTTAATCACCAGAGAAGTCACACAGGTGAGTGTCCTTATTCATGTTCAGAGTGCGGGAAATGTTTCAGTCAGAAAGGAGGCCTTGTTAATCACCAGAGAATTCACACTGGTGAGCGTCCTTATTTATGTTCAGAGTGCGGGAAATCTTTCAGTCAGAATGGAGACCTTCTAAACCATCAGAGAATTCACACACGTGAACGTCCCTATCCATGTTCAGAGTGCGGAAAATGTTTCATTCAGAAAGCAAACCTTCTTGTACACTGGAGAAGTCACACGGGTGAGCGTCCTTATTCATGTTCAGAGTGCGGGAAATCTTTCTTTAGTAAAGGAAACCTTGGTAAACACCAGAGAACTCACACTGGTGAGCGTCCTTATTCATGTTCAGAGTGTGGGAAAAGTTTCATTTATAATGGAGACCTTCTAAATCATCAGAGAATTCACACGGGTGAGCGTCCCTATTCATGTTCAGAGTGTGGGAAAAGTTTCAGCCAGAAAGGAGAACTTCTTGTACACCAGAGAACTCACTCAGGTGAACGTCCTTATTCATGTTCAGAGTGCGGGAAATCTTTCATTTATAAAGGAGGTCTTGTTAAACACCAGAGAACTCACACAGGTGAGCGTCCTTATTCATGTTCAGAGTGCGGGAAATGTTTCATTCATAATGCAGACCTTCTAAATCATCAGAGAATTCACACAGGTGAACGTCTGTATTCATGTTCAGAGTGTGGGAAATCTTTCATTAATAAAAACAACCTTGTTAATCACCAAAGAATTCACACTGGTGAGCGTCCTTTTTCTTGTTCAGAGTGCGGGAAATGTTTCAGTCAGAAGGGACACCTTCATGTTCATTGGAGAAGTCACACAGGTGAGAGTACCTTTTCATGTCTAGAGTGCGGGAAATCTTTTATTCATAAAGGAGATCTTGTTAGACACCAGAGAGTTCACACAGGTGAACGTTCCCATTCATGTTCAGAGTGCGGGAAATCTTTCAATGATAAAAGGAAACCTTGTTAAACACCAAATAATTCACACAGGTGAGCGTCCTTATTCGTGTTCAGAGTGCGGGAAATCTTTTAATCTGAAAGGAAACCTTTTGCAACACCAGAAATCTCACACAGACGAGCTTCTCTTTTCATGTTCAGAGTGCGGGAAATCATTCCATAAGAAAGATCATCTTATTACACACCAGAGAACTCACACGGGTGAGCGTCCTTATTCATGTTCAGAGTGCGGGAAATCTTTCACTGATAAAAGCACGCTTGTTAAACACCAAAGAACTCACACGGGTGAGCGTCCTTATTCTTGTTCAGGGTGCGGAAAATGTTTCAATCACAAAAAATCACTCGTTGCACACCAGAAAAGTCACACAAGCTAACAACCTTTTTCATGTTCATGATGTCTTGGGGGAGGGGTAACAATATTATTTTTCGGGTACTCTTTGGGTTAGGTGCCTGGAATTGAATTCTAGTAATACGATCCACTAAACATACAGAGATGACTCGGTCCCGCACTCACACAGACCGCACCATACAACTAAACTGTGCTAATACATGGCCAGATATGACAATACATGGACAACACTTCTTATTGGTTCCTGTACATTATTGCTCTTTTGATGTAGCCGGCTTCTCATTGGTCCATCCAATAATTATTACATTTTATAGTTTTATGTTCTTCAGTTATAGAAGATTTGATGTAGATTCTAGCTTTGTTTTTATTGCTTGTTAATCACTAATTCTGATTTTCTATAATAAACAAGAACTCTCCGCACTTTCCAATACTCTGTTCTCAGATTTCTGGAATCACTATGGAGAGTTTTATTATTGAAGACGGATAGAGATTTCTTTTGGTTGTGTTTTTTTTTTTTTTTTTCATATTTACTCTGTAAGGAAAAAAAAGTTTCTTTTAGTTTCTGTTAAAAAAAACTTTGCAAATAAATCCTCTTTCTTCAAAATTTATTCTGCTACGTTTCTTTTATAAAATAATTAATTAAAAATCAGTGTGTATTATTTCGTTGGTGTGACAGTTTAATGCCGCGTACACACGATCGATTTTCTCGACGGTGAAAACACCCGTCGAGAAAATCGACGGGAAAAACGAGGGAACGGCTTGTTCCCCCCACACACGGCCGTTTTTCCCGTCATTTTTTCTCTTGGTCGAGAAAAACGACCGCGTGTAGGCTCCCCGGCAGTGCTTCCCTATGGGAAAACTGCCGCGGAAAAAAATGCCGTGAATCACGACGAGAAAAATGAGAGCAGGTTCTAATTTTTCTCGTCGTGATTAATGCCGTTTTTCTCGTCGGGGGAAAAATGATGAACAGCCCACAGACGGTCGTTTTTTCTCGTCAAAGAGAAAAAAATGTCATTTTTCCCCGACGAGAAAAATGGTCGCGTGTACGCGGCATTAGAGTCCAAAAACTACGATATAAAATTCTGAAAAATCGATCAATCTCCTGAGGTTCTGGTGGCCCGATCTCATTTCCTGAGGCCCTAAAATGCCAGGACAGTACAAATAACCCCCAAATGACCCCTTTTTCGGAAATTAGCCAGTCCAAGGTATTTAGTAGGAGGCATGGAGAGTTTTTTGAAGTTGTCATTTTTTGTCACAAAGTTTTTGAAAATGAAGAAATTGAAAAAAAAAAAAAATATTTTTTTTTGCTTATATACTTTTACCAGTGCAGGACAGCATCATCGTATAACGGGGTGTAGTGGTGACCAGGGACACTAACTGGTGACAGTGTGTGTTGGAAGGCAACATGGTCTAATGTCATATTTCTGGAGCTTCTACATATCTGTTCCCTATTCTTAAAGATCAGTCCGGCTGATACTTGCAGTTCCATGGGTTTAAAGGATAAAGATGTTCTCACTCCCTGGAGGACAGGCATATGGCCCCCAAGTTGGGATGTAACCAATTAAGCTTCTAACTTTGCATGACAATACCAGATCTGATCTGTCTATGAGAATCCTTGATTAACCACTCTGCAAGCAAGCTTCAAAGAGAGCTATGGCTGCCAAGATAATTGATGACAAAGATCAAAAGATCAACAAGCCTCCGGAGATTATATGGGCAATGCTGCCACCTAGAGGCCAATACGGTAAGACAGTCAGTAATATAATTGTAGCACACAGACCCCTATTCCTTACCTTTGGCTAAGGGGCACACCATGCCACAAGCCCGTACCCTCCTATGTGAAGAGGTTGAGCGGTGTAATGTTCCTGGGTCTCTATGGTCAGGCTTTCCCGAGAATGTTTCCCGTCTTCACTACAATAAAGACAAGTCTCTATTCCCCAATAACTCCAAGGTCCACACCAATTGCAACTCCAACGTAGAGTTTATTTTCTCTTATGCATAGTCATTGAAATAGGAAAGGTTGGAGGAAGATCAGGACAGCAAGAGGTGTTGGAGTAGGTCCAGGCACAAACGAAGATATTCACTACCTATATCTTCAGGTAGTCTCAGCTCATCCGGATAGTCTCCCATTAGAGTGGATCCTAGCAGCCGGAGTGATGCTCGCATTAGATAACACACACAGTCTCTGCACAAACTCTGCCACAGAGATCTGGTGAGCTTTAGGCCTCTGCCACAGACCTAAGGAACTTTGGGTCTCTGCCGCAGACCTGGTGAACTTTGGATCTCTGCCGCAGACCTAAGGAACTTTGGGTCTAGTACTAGACCTCTATCAGGAAGATGACATCCCTCCAGAGAGTTACCAGGCCCCTTCCTTCACTGTGATCTCTCACCAGTCCCTCGGAACGGTCCTCCCCCGGCCTCCTCTTCTAGATACGGGTCTCCTCGCAAGGCAGCACCCTGAGATTCCTCTTCCCTCCGTGGGCTCCAGCCGAAGGTGCTGGACCCAAGGCCTTCAGTTGCAGCCCCAGGGCTAAAGGTGCCTGGGACTGATCCGCCAGTGTACCGGATCAGGAACTTCACCCCAGGGCTAAAGGTGCCTGAGGTGGCCATGAACAGGACCACACACTCCCGGGTTGGACCCCCGGGAACTCACGAACCCCTACAGGCAGTGTCCGTCCCTTTTATATCCTCTCCCGGCATGCACAGCAGGCCGACACGCCCACCACCCCACCGCCGAGAGGGGACATCCAAGGCACAGCACTATACCAGTTGTTCAACCCTAGCCTCCAATGACAGCGCCATCAACAGGCCACAGGGAACCACGCACCAGCATCCCACCTGTAGTATGAAAGGGTTTAACAGAACCCTATCAAATAGTGTGTTTGAGTACAACTACCACTCAAACATTCCCCCTAGATTTAAAACATAATCTTATGAGGAAGACTGCCCCCTGAACAATTTGATTCGTCCAAAACCGAGTTGGGCTGGCAATAGGGGGGTTTGGATGAGGTTTGTAAAAAGGGCTGTTTCAACCAAAGAGGTCTCTTTTAACATCTTGAGACCAGCCAACGAGTCTATTCTAGAGGATGTGATAAGTATCTTTGAGGTTTTATTGTTGTTATATGCTGTAGATATCTGCTGTTTAGTGTGTGATATTCCTATTTTCTTGGAAAATAAATGTAACATTGTTTACTAAGCAGATGTGTTTGTTATATCATTGTACTTATCAGACTCTTATAGATTAGCTAATTATAGGGATAGACAAGTTATTACATGTATGCAATAGTTATATAGGTTATATTAGATTGTATATTATTGCATAGTTACTTCAGTGTGTAAAAAAATTATTTTTTCCACTAATAGCAATGATGAAGCACTATTCCTCCTTCTACTGCCCACCAGCACTTGGGCCATGTTTATTCCCACTGATGCTCGGCTCTGGGGCATTTTCTAGCCCCACTGGTCAGAATCCGGCCCCCCTGAAGTCTGAAAGACAGTAAACTGGCCCTTTGCTTGAAAAGTATAGAGACCCCTGCTCTAAGACATGATGGGGGAGTGGGGGGGTGCTTATTAACAAAATGTAATAAAGATTTTTAAATGTTTACGTGGATGCACTTTAATCAATGGAGATTGGTGTCTAGTGCATTTTAATTTGAGTATTCAGAAACACTCCACGGATACACTATAATATACTGCATCAAACGTGCAGTAATGCACAGAACTATATGGCGTTAAAATATACTGTGTTAAACGGTCACTACACTTACACTGACTGTACTATCCCTACATTGACATTAACCACTTAAGCCCCGGAGGGTTTGGCTGCCAAATGACCGGGCCACTTTTTGCGATTCGGCACTGCGTCGGTTTAACTGACAATTGCGCGGTCATGCGACGTGGCTCCCAAACAAAATTGATGTAATTTTTTTCCCACAAATAGAGATTTCTTTTGGTGGTATATGATCACCTCTGCGGTTTTTATTTTTTGCGCTATAAACAAAAATAGAGCGACAATTTTGAAAAAAAAAACAATATTTTTAACTTTTTGTTAAAATAAATCTCCCCAAAAAATATATGAAATTTTTTTTCCTCAGTTTAGGCCGATGCGTATTCTTCTATATATTTTTGGTAAAAAAAAAGTTGCAATAAGCGTTTATTGATTGGTTTGCGCAAAAGTTATAGCGTCTACAAAATAGGGGATAGTTTTATGGCATTTTTATTAATATTTTTTTTTTTTTTTACTAGTAATGGCGGCAATTAGCAATTTTTATCGTGACTGCAACATTATGGTGGACACATCGGACACTTTTGACGCTTTTTTGGGACCATTCACATTTATACAGCGATCAGTGCTATAAAAATGCACTGATTACTGTGTAAATGTGACTGTCAGGGAAGGGGTTAACCACTAGGGGACTAGGAAGGGGTTAAGTGTGTCCTAGGGAGTGATTCTAACTGTGTGGGGGCTGGGCTTACTGTGACACAACACTGCAATCTCGGAACACCCAAGAGGATAGTATGTGACCGGTCAAAATATATCAATGCATTAAATTGTTTGTTTACCAATGCCAGAAGTCTGCCAAGCAAAATAGGTGAGTTGGAAGCTCTGGTGCATGAGGAGAACTATGATGTAATCGGTATTGCTGAAACTTGGCTTCATTCCTCACATGACTGGGCTATTAATATTCCTGGCTATGCACTCTTTGGGAAAGACAGGGTAAAAAGCAAAGGTGGAGGGGTCTGTCTCTATGTGAAAAGTGATCTCAAAGTGAGTGTGAAAGAGGACCTGGTGGATGGAGAGTGGGATGAGTCTGAAGCATTATGGGTGGAACTGCATACAGATGTGCGTAGTTCAAAGTTAATCATTGGAGTTTGTTATAGACCACCCAATGTTAATGAGGAGGTGGAGACTCCGATCCTTGCACAGATGGAAAGGGCTGCAAGGGCTGGGACGGTGATAATAACTGTTTGGGCGCCATCTTTGCCCACTAGGGGGAAGCTCACGAGTGCAGTTGATTGACATTGAGTGTGTGAAATACTGTTAGAACTTATATGCTTTACAGTTAACATTGCAGGGCTCTGCATTGGCATATGTACTACTGTTCAACTATATGTTTTATACCCAGTAAAACTTATTTGTGGTTACGCAAATACGCTGTGTGGTTATACGTTTATTGCGGTATTGTGATTCCCATAGCCAACGGGTTTCACAATCCCATATTTATTGCTATCTGTGCCAAGGGAGGTTAGAGCCAGTTACTGGGGGTTGACAGCAGTGTGTTACAGGCCCAAAATCTATATCAGCGGCCCTCTTAACTGGGGGTATTGCTACACGTGGGGGCTCAGAGTCCGGGATCCTGTACGCTGCAATCAAGCCTGCCAGAAGCACCGGCATGGATCTGTTAGCAGTGACCCAGTTGTGCGCATCAGCCAGCGCTTTTCCAGACAAGGCTGTAGTCATTGAACTTTCCGGGGAAGACTGGTCCGGAAGCAATGTAGAGCGGCTCTTGGAGTTGCTGTCCCCGAGCCAGAAGGCATGGTTACTTGACCTCAGGCCAGACGAAGATACCTCCTATACCTATGCATTGGTAGAATGGAGAGAGGAGATACCTGAGAGTTTTAGAGGCCAGAGTGTGCAGTCCATAGACCAGAAGATATACCGCTTAGCGCATGCAAAGTCTATAAAGAGAGAACCCCCTTAAACAACAAATAGGGGGAAACAGACAAAAGAGACAACAACCTCTGTGGCGACCCTGACCGCCATAGGCCCTGAGCTTCTCAACGCTCTAGGGGACCTTGTAGCAAAATGTCAAAAGAGTAACACTGTGTGCGTGGAGACTGGGTACCAGAAACTCAGAATGTTCTCGGGTAGGCAACCTGTGCCACTCGGGGAAGAAGACTTTGATACATGGATGGAACAAGCAATGCAAGCTGTGGAAGGATGGGAAGTGACAGAAGCCCAGAAGAAACAGCGCATAAACGAAAGTTTAAGGG
The DNA here is from genome assembly GCA_029206835.1 of Rana muscosa. NCBI lineage: Eukaryota > Metazoa > Chordata > Amphibia > Anura > Ranidae > Rana > Rana muscosa. The sequence goes on along the minus strand of CM055123.1, from coordinate 432,517,618 downwards.
GGGCTGCTGCTGAAGCGGTGAAGAATCTCAGATTCAGCATTACTTCCTGTACTGCTTATGACTACCTAACCATGTTGCAGGAAGAGTTCGGGAAGTTGGAAAAGGTTACTGACTTAATTTATAAATTTGAGCATACTCTTCAACAGCCAGGGGAACAATTTTCTGAATATGTTCGCAGGTTAAACAAAATGCTCTGCCAGATAGTTCTGAAGAAGGGGATGGTACCACAGGCCATAGATGCAGCCAGGATGCGGCAGGTCATGAAGGGAGCACTGCGCTCTGATCCAGTCTGGCTCCATCTGAAGACCACCGGCGGAGTCATGTCCCTAAGCTATCCAGACCTTGTGAGAATAGTGAGAGACGAAGAGGCTTTGCTCAAAGACCAACAAGTGACTGAGAAACCCACCCCTTATCCCTCAGCTGTGGTTGGATCTGTTGTGGCCACGGAACGGGACTCTGAGGTGGTTGTCTTGAAGTCACAAATGACCCAGGTATTGGAAATGTTGACTTCCTTGATGGCTAAGAACCAAGGAGCCATTAACAAAGAAGAAGAGAAGAAAGAAGTGTTTCAAAATGTCTCAACATCAGTTTTCCAACAAGCCGGAAGAGAAGAGATTTGTTTCAACTGTGGAGGAGTTGGGCATTACGGACGAGTGTGTCCCAGCCCAAGAAAGACCCACGGCACATACCGCAAGCCTGCGGAAAACTTCAGAGGGCCCCGGTGAAGGAGTCAACCGGGTGCCCGTCAGTTCCAGTAAACTCCAAAGGAATCAGAGAACAAGAGAAGCCAAGAAGAGAGGGGGACAATTCCCCATCCCACAAACTCAATATCCCTCACCTTAAGTCCAAACCCAAAACTTGGCAAGAGATCAATGCATACCAGGCCCAACAAGGACTCAGATCCAGGAAGATAGTAAAAAGGAAAAAATCACAAAAAAACAAACCCATCGAATCTAAGAAGGAAACCTCTCAGAGAAAATTCCCTGTCAAACTGGTGGGACCCTCCCCTGTGGTCCCCATTCAAGTGGAAGGGATCTACACAAAGGCCATTCTCGACACAGGAGCTCAAGTGACCCATCTGTACCGGGACTTTTACCAGAAACATCTGAGACATTTGCCCCTGCAGAAGCTGGAAGACTTGCAAATATGGGGAATCGGAACCCAAAGCTTCCCGTACGATGGATACCTCCCAATTAGATTGGCCTTCGACCCTTCAGTAGCCGGGGAAACAGAAGTTTTTGATACATTATTGATACATTAGCGGTGGTCTGCCCTCGCCCGCCAGGAGCCAACAAGAGTTCCCTTTATAATAGGGACGAACACTTACCTGGTCAGGAGATTATTGGCCCCTATAGTACAGGAACAGGATGCCCCAACAACCAGAATTCATCCTATGTTACAACAGGCCTTCCTCTGGATCAACTGTGGGTATAGAATTAGGTATATGGGATTGTATGATATTATTATTTTATTTTTTATGGTTGAACTAGATGGACTTGTGTCTTTTTTCAACCTGACTAACTATGTAACTATGCAACTGATCACTGCTCCCGATGAGAGGGAGCAGACGATCAGTGTCCTGTCACTAGGCAGAACAGGGAGATGCCTTGTTTACACAGGCATCCCCCCGTTCTGCCGCTTTGTGACACGATCGCGGGACACCGGCGGACATCGAGTCCACGGGTCCCGCGGGCACGGTCACGGAGCTCACGGCAGGGGTGTGCCCACATGGTGGCAAATTTAAAGGGATGTACCTGTACGCCCATTTGCCTGTCCGTGTCATTCTGCCGACGTAAAAGTGCGTGCACTGGTCGGCAAGTGGTTATTGTAAAGATGAATGGCTGCGCTAATCGGAATAGAACACTATAGCATGCTAACTGTCTAATAGCACTGAACAGAGCCCTATTCTATCTCTCTCCATGCCTCTATCATACCTCAAATGGCTGCTTTAGAATTTTTTTTTTTTAAAGTGTGGGGGCGGGATTAAGAGTAATGAGCCATGATTGAAAACAGTCATCATGACAGCGTCCAATCATGGCTTTGACAGTGCTTTTGTTTGGCGGGGCGAACAAATGATCGAACGACTCTATAATTCTGTTATTCGGAGAACTTCCAAACAGCCAATGTTCAGGCCGAACTAATGCTCAGTATGAACAGTTCGCCTATTCCTAATAGAGAGGATACAAACTAAATATAGAGCCATTTATCCAACTGTCCCTCCAAAGTCTCTGATTAATAGAAAACATACCTCCTAAATACAGAGACAATTATCCAACTATACATCCAAAGCCTCTGGTTTATAGACCAGAGACATCCTAAATATAGACCCATTTTTCCAAGTTTTACTACAGAACCTCTGGTTTATAGACCAAATACATCCTAAAGCCCCATACACACGGTCGGACTTCCATCTGACTTTTCCCTGGATTTTTGTCCGAACGGAGTTGGCCGGGCACACCCATAGCATACACACCACAGGACTTTTCTGCAAACTTTCCCAAAACTTTTTGCAACATCACATGGTTTTTCTGCTCTTTTCTGCCACCCTTTGGTCAACTTCTGCTATTGTTGGTTGATTTTAACATTAGTTGTTTTGTCCATCGGACAAAAGTCCTATGGTTTTCTGTACACACGGTAGGACTTTGCTCCATCGGACTTTTGTTGGGCAAAAGTTTTTCCGTTTGCAGACCCAACTTTTGTCCGATGAAAACACAAAAAACCCAAAAAAAGTTTGTCCGATGGAGCGTACACTTGGTCGGATTGTTGGTCCAACTTGCTCAAAATGAAGTTTGTTGGCCAAAAGTCCGACCGTGTGTACGGGGCTTAAATATAGAGCTATTTTTTCTATGTTTTAGACCAGATACATCTAAATATAGAGACAATTATCTAAATTTTACTCCAGAGCCTCTGGTTTAGAGACCAAATAAATCCTAATTATACAGACATTTATCAAACTGTACATCCAGAGCCTCTGGTTTATGGACCAGATACATCCTAATATAGAACCATTTACCCAACTGTCCACCCAGAGCCTCTGGTTTATAGACTAGATACATCCTAAATATAGAGCCATTTATCAAACTGTACATCCAGAGCCTCTGGTTTATGGACCAGATACATCCTAAATATAGAACCATTTATCAAACTGTCCATCCAGAGCCTCTGGTTTATGGACCAGATACATCCTAAATATAGAACCATTTATCCAACTGTACATCCAGAGCCTCTGGTTTATAGACTAGATACATCCTAAATATAGAGCCCTTTATCCAACTGTACACCCAGAGGATTCTGGTTTATAGACAAGACATGCTAAAATTAGAGCCATTTCTCCAAACTGTACACCCAGAGCCTCTGGTTTATAGATTTGTCCAGCTGTCCATCCAGAGTCTCTGATTTATAGAAAAGTTACATCCTAAATATAGAACCATTTATCCAACTGTCCATCCAGAGCCTCTGGTTTGAAGACCAAACACATTCCAAATATACAGCCAATTATCCAAAGTTTTACTCCAGAGCCTCTGGTTTATAGACCAAATACATACTAAATGTAGAGCCATTTATCCAACTGTCCATCCAAAGACTCTGGTTTATAGACCAGATACAACCTAAATATAGAACCATTTATCCAACTGTCCATCCAAAGCTTCTGATTTATAGTCCAGCTACATCCTAAATATAGTGTAATTTCTCCAACTGTACATAGACAGGATACATCATAAGCATAGAGACATTTTTCCATGTTTTACTAAAGAGCCTCTGGTTTTAAGACCAGATACATCCTAAATACACGGCCATTTATCTAGATTTAGCTGGTTTTAGGCCAGACTCATGCTAAATATAGAGCCATTTATCCAAGTTTTACTCCAGAGCATGTCTGGTTTTGAAGCTAGAGCCTCGTACACACGGTCGGACTTCCATCTGACTTTTCCGTGGTTTTTTGTCCGAACGGAGTTGGCCAGACACACCCATAGCATACACACGCTCTGACTTTTCTGCAAACTTTCCCAAAACTTTTTGCAACATCACGTGGGTTTTTCTGCTCTTTACCGCCACCCTTAGGTCAACTTCTGCTACTGTTGGTTGATTTTAACATTAGTTGGTTTTCTGTACACACGGTCGGACTTTGCTCCATCGGACTTTTGTTGGGCAAAAGTTTGTCCGTTTGCAGACCCAACTTTTGTCCGATGAAAACAAGAAAAAAGCAAAAAAAGTTTGTCCGATGGAGCGTACACACGGTCAGATTGTTGGTCCAACTTGCTCAAAATTAAGTTTGTTGGCCAAAAGTCCAACCGTGTGTACGGGGCTTAACGCTATCTTTGTAAATGTACTCTGCTGCTGGAAAAAAATCCCTGACCCTTTACAAAAATGCACTGGCTGAAAAACACATTGATGTGAACATGTACCATAGGAAACAATGGTAAATGGACTGTAGTGCGTTTCTGCAAATTGCAAAACTCGCTAAAAAAATGCATTGGTGTGAACCTAGTGTCAGGGAGGGAGAATATACTGGAACACCGATAGAATGTGAGCCTGTGGGTATAAATGGGGTTCTGACACTGATAGATGCACGGTGTATCACCCTTGTAGAGTCATTCCCGGGTGTTCTTTACTTGGAAGAGAATTCATGGCCAAAGTACAAGTAGTTATAACAATTGGAGATGGGGGAAGGGTGGACCTTACTTCCCCTCTCTACAAGTTTGCAGAAAACCGTTGATGAGTTAGCAGAAGTAGCACAGGAAATATGGGCGGAGGATGGGCTAGATATAGAATAGCAACATCACATATTATGCGCAGATCACTCTGACGGGAACTGATGAAAGATAAGCATAGAACGTTGTATAACGTACAATATCCAAGGTGAAAGGAGGAGGAAAAAGAGAGCACACATCACTGGAACACACAAAGAGGGTAATATGATTATTTTTCTATTTAAACCAATTATCCCCCCATAATGTCCGTTCTCTTCCTCCATAGTCAATGTTATGTCTTTATCTCCAATATCCACTACTACACAAACCTAACATACTGTTTTCAGGGATTATTTTTTAACATGTGCCCAGAACTTCTGGTTTATAGACCTGATACATTCTAAAAATAGAACTATTTATCCAACTGTCCATCCTGAGCCTCTGCTTTATAGATCAGATACATCATAAATATAGAACCATTTATCCAACTGTCCATCCAGAGCCTCTGGTTTATAGACCAGATACATCCTAAATATAGAGTCATTTATCCAACTGTCCATCCAGAGCCTCTGGTTTATAGACCAGATACATCCTAAATATAGAACCATTTATCCAACTGTCCATCCAGAGCCTCTGGTTTATAGACCAGATACATCCTAAATATAGAACCATTTATCCAACTGTCCATCCAGAGCCTCTGGTTTATAGACCAGATACATCCTAAATATAGAACCATTTATCCAACTGTCCATCCAGAGCCTCTGGTTTATAGTCCAGATACATACTGGACAGGAAGCCAAAAGAAGTCTCCCCAACCAGGACACCGAAGAATACCTTGAAAAAAGTCTTAACTCTTCCGCAGTCATTGCAAACCTAAAATGAAAGATTTTGGTAGGAGTTGTCATTTAAAGGGAATTTACGATGTCAGAACTATGGAAGAACTCTGTGCAGACATTTTTCGTCCCAGTACGGTCTGGATAATTCTCAGTTTATTATTAGTCCTGTATAGATCACATGACCACATCAATGAGGATGGAGAAGGACCCGAGTCACATGACTGAAAGGATATTGAACCTCACCCTGGAGATCATTTACCTGCTGACCGGAGAGGTAAGGAGGATTCTGGGAGGTCACATGACATCACTCTTATCTCTATTTATAAAACACAGACCTGACCGGAGAGGTGAGGAGGATTCTGGGAGGCCTGTAGTGATAATTGTTACTTTCTCTCTATACACAGGATTATAAAGTAGTGAGAAAAATATCTGGTGATCCCTTAACACCCAGCAGCAATCCTCACAGGACATCACCCATCACAGTGCCTCCACCTCACTGCCTGACAACAGAGGTAACCAGTGCCAAGAAGATTCTAGAAGTCACCAAGAAGATCATTGATCTGCTGACAGGAGAGGTGAGCGGTGCCGGGAATTCTGGGACATTATCCAGTAACAGACAAGGGATGTGTCTGGATGGTGACTGTATCATTGTGTGTGTCAGGTTCCTATAAGGTGTCAGGATGTCACTGTCTATTTCTCCATGGAGGAGTGGGAGTATTTAGAAGGACACAAGGATCTCTACAAGGACGTCATGATGGAGGATCAGCAGTTTCTCAATGATGTAAATATGAAAAAAAAATAATCTCCATAATGAGATATTAACACTCACGCTGGAGATCGTTTGTCTACTGACCGGAGAGGTGAGGAGGATTCTGGGAGTGTTTAATCATTCTTAACACCTAATTTTAGGTGAGGAGGATTCTGATATACTAATAATTGATGTATATTACAGGACTGTACTGTAGTTATGAAGTCATCTATTGAGAATAACACAAGAAGGAGAAGCCACCGCTTGTCCACGAGACAAAGAGAAAGACAAGGCCCCATCACCATGCATCCACCAACCCTCCTAACCCTACAGGAAAATAATGAGAAGAAGATTCTAGAAGTCACCAAGAAGATCACTGATCTGCTGACAGGAGAGGTGAGTGGTGACGGGAATTCTGGGACATTATCCAGTAACAGACAAGGGATGTGTCTGGATGGTGACTGTATCATTGTGTGTGTCAGGTTCCTATAAGGTGTCAGGATGTCACTGTCTATTTCTCCATGGAGGAGTGGGAGTATTTAGAAGGACACAAGGATCTCTACAAGGACGTCATGATGGAGAATCAGCCGCCCCTCACATCGCCGGGTAAGAGGAGACTTTATTGTAAAGGAGAGAGCAGTACGGAGGGTCCACCTAGATCCCCCATCATCTGATAAACACATAGAAACAATGTATTCAGTAGGGATGAGCGAATGGTTATGCCCGACCATCAGTTCGGGCCGAACATTTTCCCATTTTGCCGTTTGGCGAACACCCAAATTTGCAGGGTGTTCCCCCCCCCCCACCCCACGAACACCCTGCAATGCACTGAGCACTGCACAGTGCATTCTGTGCCCTAATTGGGCAAAGCAGTGTATGCTGGTTGTTAAGGAGCTGGGCCGGAAAGCCGGCCGCGGTGTCCTTATCAACCAATGAGTCATCAGTTGTCAATGGGTTTCCCCACTGACAGCTGAACAATAAAAAAAAAACGGCATGGGGTACTCCCCAAAATCCATACCAGACCCTTACCCGGGCATGCAGCCTGGCAGGTCAGGAAAGAGGGCAAACGAGCGCCCCTCCCCCTCCTGAACAATACCAGGCCACATGCCCTCAACAGGGGGGGGGTGGGTGCTTTGGGGCAGAGGGGCTTTTCTTCCCCACCTCAAAGTACCTTGTCCCCATTTTGATGGGGACAAGGGCCTCTTCTCGATTAACCCTGGGTTGTGGTTGTCAGGGTCTTCAGGCGGGGGGGCTTATCGTAATTTGAAAGTCCAGTTTAAAAAGGGAGCCCCCAGATCCCACCCCCCATGTGAATGAGTATCGGGTACAAGGAACCCCTACCCATTCACCAAAAAAATGGCAAGAAGTAATAAACACAAGAGACAGTTTTTGACAAATCCTTTATTAAAAAATAAAAAAATAGTGTCCCTCTATGTAAATTTATCGTCAATCACCCCATCTGCCGGACCCGAAAAGTAAAAAAAAAAGTAAAAAACACTCCCACCGAATGCCCGCTCTGCACTTTGACATTTCTTAGGTAAGGGGCGGGCCACCTAGCTAAATCACACAATGACCCCGCCCCACGTGATGTCACATGCCCAGCATGCACCAGTCCGTGACGTCAAAAGGAGCGGTCCTACCGCGAGATGTAACTAGTGGTCCCACCCCTTACCTCTATAAGAAATGTCAAAGCGCAGAGGTGGCATTCAGTGGGAGGCTTCCCAGGGGGTGGGAGCGTTTTAGATTTTTTAGTTTTTCGGGTCTGTTGGGCGGCGTGATTGATGATGGATTTACATCAAGTCACGCAGTTTTTTTTAATAAAGAATTTGTCAAAAACTGTCTCTTGTGTTTGTTAGTTTTTGCCATTTTGTGGTGAATGGGTAGGGGTACGATGTACTCGATACTCATTCACATGGGGGGGGTCCAGATCTGGGGACCCCCTTGTTAGAGGGGGCTTCCAGATTCCAATAAGCTCCCGACAACCACAGCCCAGGGTTGTCGGGAAGAGGCCCTTGTCCCCATCAACATGGGGACAAGGTGTTTTGGGGTGGGGAGGGGAGAGCACCCCATGTAGAGGGCAGGTGGCCTGGTATGGTTCAGAAGGGGGGGCTCGTTTGCCCCCCCTTTCCTGACCTGCCAGGCTGCATGTCCCGATAAGGGTCCCGAAGGGTCTGGTATGGACTGGGGGCTGCCACACCATTTTTTTTTAATAGCCGGGTGCCAAAGTGGAAGTCATTTTAAATGGGATTTGATTTGTTTTTTGTTTTTTTTTAGAAATTTCACTTTACAGGCACATTAAGGGAACACCCAGGCATATTTAAAGGATTTTTGCATTTTTAATGTTACACTTTACACTTTAAGCATAATTAAAATCACTGCTCCTGAAAAAATTATTGTTTAAAAAAAAAAAACTATTGCTGCATGTCCCCCAGGGCAGCACCCAGACATCATACACCTTTTATGACCAATAACTTGCATATAAGCCTTCAAAATGGGCACTTTTGATTTTTCCTGTTTTCCTCCTATAGACTTCAATGGGGATCGCCATTCGAATTATAACATTTCACGTGTTCGGGACTTCTGCTGTTCCGCCCATCCTTAGTATTCAGTCAGTGCATGTGTTTCCTATAGATAGTAATTGGAAACCCACCAGAGAGATGTCCCCATCCTCTGTATTCCTGGAATTCAACACAGAAAGATCACACCATCCCTCATTTAACTTTATTGGGTATAGTCATCTAGAACAAGACTATCCCTAATCCACACAGCTCTAAAAATAAGGCACCCCTTCCATATACAGAAGTTTTTTTTTTTTAGTTAGTTACACAAACAGTTTGCTGCTCATCTACAAAAAAGAGATCATCACATCCTTTTGTAAAGGAAATACTGAGAAACCTTAACTGTCGACAGCAAGAACATCATCGATGTACCCACCCCACCACCCATTGTATCCTGTATATTGTGCCCAACAAATGAGGAGGAGATACTGTACACCATATGAAAGGTCCATCTCCATTCCTCAATATAACGTCATGTTCCCAACAAATGAGGAGGAGATACTGTACACCATATGAAAGGTCCATCTCCATTCCTCAATATAATGTCATGTTCCCAACAAATGAGGAGGAGATACTGTACATCATATGAAAGGTCCATCTCCATTCCTCAATATAACGTCATGTTCCCAACAAATGAGGAGGAGATACTGTACACCATATGAAAGGTCCATCTCCATTCCTCAATATAACGTCATGTTCCCAACAAATGAGGAGGAGATACTGTACACCATATGAAAGGTCCATCTCTATTCCTCAATATAACGTCATGTTCCCAACAAATGAGGAGGAGATACTGTACACCATATGAAAGGTCCATCTCCATTCCTCAATATAATGTCATGTTCCCAACAAATGAGGAGGAGATACTGTACATCATATGAAAGGTCCATCTCCATTCCTCAATATAACGTCATGTTCCCAACAAATGAGGAGGAGATACTGTACACCATATGAAAGGTCCATCTCCATTCCTCAATATAACGTCATGTTCCCAACAAATGAGGAGGAGATACTGTACACCATATGAAAGGTCCATCTCTATTCCTCAATATAACGTCATGTTCCCAACAAATGAGGAGGAGATACTGTACACCATATGAAAGGTCCATCTCCATTCCTCAATATAATGTCATGTTCCCAACAAATGAGGAGGAGATACTGTACACCATATGAAAGGTCCATCTCCATTCCTCAATATAACGTCATGTTCCCAACAAATGAGGAGGAGATACTGTACACCATATGAAAGGTCCATCTCCATTCTTCAATATAACGTCATGTTCCCAACAAATGAGGAGGAGATACTGTACACCATATGAAAGGTCCATCTCCATTCTTCAATATAACGTCATGTTCCCAACAAATGAGGAGGAGATACTGTACACCATATGAAAGGTCCATCTCCATTCCTCAATATAACGTCATGTTCCCAACAAATGAGGAGGAGATACTGTACACCATATGAAAGGTCCATCTCTATTCCTCAATATAACGTCATGTTCCCAACAAATGAGGAGGAGATACTGTACACCATATGAAAGGTCCATCTCCATTCTTCAATATAACGTCATGTTCCCAACAAATGAGGAGGAGATTCTGTACACCATATGAAAGGTCCATCTCCATTCCTCAATATAACGTCATGTTCCCAACAAATGAGGAGGAGATACTGTACACCATATGAAAGGTCCATCTCCATTCTCACAGTAAACATGTCATAGTGATTTAGGTTTATTATATCATTTACTGCATTTTTTTTCATATTTTTCTCTTCTAATCCATTCCGGAGCTCTTATAAATGATTTGGTGAGGGACCAACATATATGACTCCTGAATGGAAGGTTATAACATTTAATGGTAAATTGTTTCCCAACAGGTGGACACGATGTGCGGAATCCCTCTGAGGAACATCTCATTGTATCTTCAGATTATAATTCAGAAGATAATAACATTGTACAATATTCTCCAGGAGGAAATCCCGTCACTCCAAATATACATCCCAGACCTTCCCAATTGGGGAGATCAATGGATCCCTCTAATCCTGAGGAATCTTCTGATGGATCACACACCAAGACTATAGGATCTCACAGTACAGATACTTCAATAGATCCATCTATTCCCCAGGAATCTTCTTTAAGCCATGAAGGAGTTCCCACAGAAGAGAGTTCATTGTCATGTTCAGTGTGTGGGAAAGTGTTTACAAAAAAAACGTTACTTCTTAGGCACAAGAAAATTCACACTGGTGAGCGTCCCTATTCATGTTCAGTGTGCGGGAAATCTTTTATTTATAAAGGAGACCTTGTTAGACACCAGAGAATTCACACGGGTGAGCATCTCTATTCATGTTCAGAGTGCGGGAAATCTTTTATTTGTAAGGGAGACCTTGTTAAACATCAAAGAACTCACACGGGTGAGCGTCCTTATTCATGTCCAGAATGCGGGAAATCTTTCATTTATAAAGGAGACCTTGTAAGACACCAGAGAATCCACACAGGTGAGCGTCCTTATTCATGTTCAGAGTGCGAGAAATCTTTCATTACTAAAGGAGACCTTGTTAAACACCAGAGAATCCACACAGGTGAGCGTCCTTATTCATGTTCAGAGTGCGGGAAATCTTTCATTTCTAAAGGAGTCCTTGTTAAACATCAGATAATTCACACAGGTGAGCGTCCTTATTCATGTTCAGAGTGCGGGAAATGTTTCAGTCAGAAAGGACACCTTCTTGTACACGGGAGAATTCACACTGGCGAGTGTCCCTTTTCATGCCTAGAGTGTGGCAAATGTTTTAATAAGAAAGAAAAGCTGCTTAAACACCAGAGAATTCACACGAGTGAGCATCCCTATTCATGTTCAGAGTGTGGGAAATCTTTCAATGATAAAGGAGTCCTCGTTAAACACCAGAGAATTCACACAGTTGAGCGTCCTTATTCATGTCCAGAGTGCGGGAAATCTTTCATTTTTAAAAGAGGCCTTGTTAAACACCAGATAATTCACACGGGTGAGCATCCTTATTCTTGTTCAGAGTGCGGGAAATCTTTTGTGTATAATGGAGAACTTGTTAATCACCAGAGATCTCACACAGGTGAGCGTCCTTATTCATGTTCAGAGTGTGGGAAATGTTTCACTCTGAAAGGAGATCTTAATGTACATCAGAGAATTCACACAGGTGAGCGTCCGTTTTCCTGTTTAGAGTGCGGGAAATCTTTCATTATTAAAGGAGAACTTGTTAAACACCAAAAAACTCACACAGGTGAGCGTCCTTATTCTTGTTCAGAGTGCGGGAAATCTTTCATTATTAAAGGAGACCTTGTAAAACACCAAAGAACTCACACAGGTGAGCGTCCATATTCTTGTTCAGAGTGCGGGAAATCTTTCATTAATAATGCACACCTTGTTCAACACCAGAGAATTCACACGGGTGAGCATCCCTATTCATGTTCAGAGTGCGGGAAATCTTTCATTGATAAAGGAGCCCTTGTTAAACACCGCAGAAGTCACACAGGTGAGCGTCCTTATTCATGTTCAGAGTGCGGGAAATCTTTCATTTGTAAAGGAGATCTCGTTAAACACCAAAAAACTCACACAGGTGAGCGTCCTTATTCTTGTTCAGAGTGCGGGAAATCTTTCATGTATAATGGAGAACTTGTTAAACACCAGAGATCTCACACAGGTGAGCGTCCTTATTCATGTTCAGAGTGCGGGAAATGTTTTGGTCACAAAAAATCACTCGTTGCACACCAGAAAATTCACACAAGGTAACAACCTTTTTCATGTTCATGACGACTTGGGGACGAGGTTACAATATTATTTTTTGGGTACTCTTTGGTTTTGGTGCCTGGAATTGAATTCTAGTAATATGATCCTCTAAACATACAGAGAGGACTCGGTCCCGCACTCACACAGACCGCACCATACAACTAAACTGTGCTAATACATGGCCAGATATGACAATACATGGACAACACTTCTTATTGGTTCCTGTACATTATTGCGCTTTTGATGTTTCACAGAAGAAGCCGGCTTTTCATTGGTCCATCCAATAATTATTACATTTTATAGTTTATGTTCTTCAGTTATAGAAGATTTGATGTAGATTCTCGCTTTGTTTTTATTGTTTGTTAATCACGAATTCTGATTTTCTATAATAAACAAGAACTCTCCGCACTTTCCAATACTCTGTTCTCAGATTTCTGCAATCACTATGGAGAGTTTCATTATTGAAGACGGATAGAGATTTCTTTTGGGTGTTTTTTTTTTTTTTTTTACCATATTTACTCTGTAAAGGGAAAAAAATATATTTTATTTTTAGTTTCTGTTATAAAACTTTTCAAATAAAATTTCTTTCTTCAAAATGTATTCTGCTACATTTCTTTTATAAAATAAAACTAATAATTAATCAGTGCGTATCATTTCGTCTGTGTGACCGTTTAAGGCTCCATGTACACTGAAGCTGATAAACTGCAGTTTATTGGCGTTTTGGCGTTTTTTTAAAAAGCCCATTAACTGCACTCTATGTTAGCCTATGTGTTCATGTACATGTAGCGGGTATATGCTTTCCTATTTTTGAATCTGGTGGGGAAACTGGGATGTATGGTTCCCTGGGGCCCACCAGGTGGCGCTGTCACTTTGGGCCTGGGGTTGAGCCATCATTGCAGTGTCGTACCTCTTTTGGCCTCTCTCAGCGGTTGTATGGTGGGGCAGGGAACCCGCCGTGCTTGCTGGGAGAGGGTATAAAGGGGGCGGCCATTTTTGGTGGCGGGAGTCGAGTCCCGGGCACCTTTAGCCTAAAGGGCGGTGGTTCGTGTTGGTCCCCTAGGCGGCCTAGGCCTAGAGGACGTTCGGAGGTCGTGTTCCATCCCAGGCACCTTTGGCCTGGGGTGAGGTACTCGGGAGGAGGTCTGGAGGTCAGTGCCCAACACTGAGTTCTGCGAGGGAAGGAGGTCCTAGGGGACCCCAGGAGTGGGTACCCGAATCCGGAAGGCGTAATGGACCGGTGGGAGACACTTGCTTGAAGACCCGGTGCAGCATATTGCCGGTGACAGGTGAGCCTCCCATCGGAGACCGCCTGGAAGGACATCCCCCCTCGTGCGGAGACCGTAACCCACTTTCAGGGAGGAAAGTGGAGAGTTCATTGTGTCTGGGCCTACTCGCACCCACACCTCCTTGTTTGTTCTGTTCTCTAAGGGAGTCCAACTGATTGTGTTCACTTTTGCATGGAGAAGAATAAAGGAGTGTTGGACTTTAATTGTGTGGGGCTCGTTTTCTGGTGGACATTGTTCAAGGTAACTCTCTCTTTGGAGACTCCAGGTGCAGAACACTGACCCGAAGGTAAAACAAGAACTTTGCTTACACCACACAAACATCTGCGGTGAAGGCTTGGTGTGGTGACCCCACACTCTCTCCTCTAAGGTACCCCTAGACAAGAGACAGACGAGCTGAGAAAAGGAGGGGAGAGAGGAGGCCGCTACACGTGGTGGCTCGGGTCCGGTATAGTGTTCGTGTTACTACGGAATTGAACGTGTCTGCCCGGAGGAGTTCCGAGTAGGTGGGCCAATTTATTGGCCAAAGTGCATCCCTGTTCGAAGTCGTGGACATGACCCAGTGAAAGGAAAGGCCCGCGCAGAAGAGCGAGAAAAGGGGGGAGCTCAGCCGTGTGAAGGACTACACGTGGGGGCTTCTATTTGCACTGCGCCACCAGGCACACCCCCACCGCTTAGTTCGTGGGCGTGACTCCGAAAGAAAAAGAAGAAAAGCCCGCAAACTGGAGCAAAGGGGAGGAGTCCAATACGTGTGAAGGACTACACGCGGAGGCCGAATTCCTGGCCTGCTCCTTAAAGTGGTTGTAAACCCGGAAAAAAAAACACCTGCAAGACAAAGCCATAATGAGCCAGTATGACTAGCATACTAGCTCATTATGCATCACTTACCTTAGATCGGGGCCCCTGAAGCCGTCCTCGTCTCCCCCTCCAGCCGCAGCCATCGCTCGACTGACACTGGAAGGTTACTTTCGGCTATCGCCGCTCCAGCCAATCACAGCGCCACTCTGGCGCTGTGATTGGCCGGAGCGACGAAGACGTCACTCCGCGCATGCGCGCGGGAGCCTTCAAATCTGGCAAAGCCGGATTTGTGAATGGGGATTAACCCTGTGAATGCACCGTTGTCTATGGTGCGCATGCGTCGTAGGCATCGGTGCATGTCTTTTTTTTGCAAATATCTCCCAAACCGTGTAGGTTAAGGAGATATTTCTTGCACCTACAGGTAAGCCTTAATCTAGGTTTACCTGTAGGTGCAAGTTGCATAAGTGGATTTACAACTACTTTAACAACCAGTTATTCACAGTTTGTTATTGGAAAAAAAAAAAAAACGCAAAACACTTGTAACCCTAGGTTCACACCTATGCATTTTTGGTGCATTTTGCACAAACACACTACGGTCCATTTAACATTGTTTCCTATGAATGCGCCCCCTTCCGCTCCTGAACCATACCAGGCCACATGCCATCAACATGGGAGGTGCTTTGGGGCAGGGGGGGCTCTGCCCTTCAAGCCCAAAGCACCTTGTACCCATGTTGATGGGGACAAGGGACTCTTCCCTACAACCCTGGGTTGGTAGTTGTGGGGGTCTATGGGCAGGGGGCATATTGGAACCCTCAGATGCCGGCTCCCCCTCCATGAAAATGATTATGGGGTACATTGTACCCCTACTCATCCACCAATAAAAGTGTCCAAAAGGAATAAAAGACCTATCCTACCAACTCTCTGATCCCAAAAATGTGGCTAAAGGTGTGCGCTTTACAGGGTGTTACAGGTTTTACGGGCTACAGTCCACTACTGGGCAACACAGCGTATGGAGAATTGATGAAATTGCCTTGCGCTGGGAGGCGGAAGAGATGGGGCATCACTCACTTCAGGCAGGTCTTTCGGAATGGCAATTTCTGCTCATTTGAAGACTTGAACTTTGGGATAATGCCCTAGATTCAGTCCTGAATAGCTCTCTTAACCACTTCAATACCAGGCACTTATACAGCTTCCTGCCCAAGCCAATTTTGAGCTTTCAGCGCTGTCGCAATTTGAATGACAATTGCGCGGTCATGCTACACTGTACCCAAACACATTTTTTATCATTTTGTTCCCACAAATAGAGCTTTCTTTCGGTGGTATTTGATCGCCTCTGCGATTTTTATTTTTTGCACAACAAATAGAAAAAGAGCGAAAATTTTGAAAAAAACAACGTTTTTCTTTGTTTCTGTTAATTTTTTTTGGAAATAAGTACCTTTTCTACTTCAATGACGGGCACTGATAAGGCGGCACTGACGGGCACTGATAAGGCGACACTGATGGGCACCGATGAGGTGACACCAATGAGGTGGCACTGATGAGGTGGCACTGATGGGCACTGATGATGGGCACTGATAGGCGGCACTGATGGGCACTGATAGGCGGCACTGGTATGCGGCACTGATTGGCACTCATAGACGGCACTGATTGGCACTCATAGGCGGCACTGATTGGCACTCATAGGCGGCACTGATTGGCACTCATAGGCGGCACTGATTGGCACTCATAGGCGGCACTGATTGGCACTCATAGGCGGCACTGATTGGCACTTATAGGCGGCACTGATGGGCACTTATAGGCGGCACTGATAGGTGGCACGGACGGGCACTGATAGGTGGGCACTTATGGGCACAGATGGGCACTGATAGGTGGCGCTGATGGACACTAGTAGGTGGCACTGATGGACACTGATGTCCAGCAATGCCAGCCACCACACATTGTGGTGGTGCCATCATAGTGCCAGTCAGTGCCCATTTTTATTTTTTTATTTTATTACATGTGGATGGCCATGGGGGCCATCCACATGCTTGGGGCTTCCTGGGGCGTCCTGGGGGGCTTCCCTGGTGGTCTAGTGTGGGTATCCGAGGGGGGGCTGCGCTGATAAACGATCAGAGCGAACCCCCCCCTGTCAGGAGAGCCGCCGATCGGCTCTCCTCTACTCGCGTCTGTCAGACGCGAGTGAGGAAGAGCCGATCAACGGCTCTTCCTGTTTACATTGTGATCAGCCGTGATTGGACACGGCTGATCACGTGGTAAAAAGCCTCCGACGGAGGCTTTTTACCGAGATCAGTGTAGCGGTGGGTCAGACTGACCCACCGCTCCACCGATCGCCGCGATGCGCGCCCCCCCGGGCGCGCGGCGGCTGTTATCCCGCAGGACGTCATACGTCCAGTGTGGATAACAGAACCACTTCCCGGACGTCAATCTGCTATTGACTGGGCGGGAAGTGGTTAACCACTTCAGCCCCAGAGGTTTTGGCTGCCAAATGGCCGGGCCACTTTTTGCGATTTGGCACTGCGTCGCTTTAACTGACAATTGCGCGGTCGTGCGACGTGGCTCCCAAACAAAATTGATGTCCTTTTTTTCCCACAAATAGAGATTTCTTTTGGTGGTATTTCATCACCTCTGCGGTTGTTTTTTTTTGCGCTATAAACAAAAATAGAGCGACAATTTTGAAAAAAAAGCAATATTTTGTACTTTTTGCTATAATCCCCAATTTTTTTTAATAAAAGCAAATTTTTTCTCAGTTTAGGCCGATATGCAATCTTCTACATATTTTTGGTATAAAAAAAAAAACGCAATAAAGGGATTTTTATAACAGCTTACCTGTAAAATCCTTTTCTTGGAGTACATCACGGGACACAGAGCGACTTAGTCATTACTAATGGGTTATATAGATTACCTTCAGGTGTTGGCACTGGCCAATTCCAAACCGGAAGTACCCTCCCCTATATAAGCCCCTCCCATCCGGGAGCACCTCAGTTTTGTAGCCAAGCAATAAGTGTCCCAAAAAGAGGGGTGGGAGCTCTGTGTCCCGTGATGTACTCCAAGAAAAGGATTTTACAGGTAAGCTGTTATAAAAATCCCTTTTTCTTTTTCGTACATCACGGGACACAGAGCGACTTAGTCATTACTAATGGGACGTCCCAAAGCAATGCCAAATGAGGGGAGGGATACAAAAGCTGGGCGCCATCAGACATCCTCCTGACTTCTGACGTCTACCTGGTAGAATCTAGTAAACGTGTGTACTAAGGACCATGTTGTGGCCTTACAGACTTGAGCCAGGGAGGCTTGGTGATGCACTGCCCATGAAGTTCCAACTGCTCTTGTGGAGTGCGCCCTAACTTTGAACGGAGGCGGTCTCCTTTTCAAGCCATAGGCTTGTATTATGACCTGTCGAATCCACTTGGCTAAAGTAGATTTTGATGCTGCCTGACCCTTTCTGGGGCCTTCCGGCAGAACAAACAAAGTATCCGTTCTACGAATCTGAGCAGTGGCTTTAAGATAAGCTTTAACTGCTCTTACTACATCCAAAGAATGCAATAACTTTTCCTCTACCGAGCTTGGTTTGGGGAAAAAGGAAGGAAGAACCACATCTTGGTTCAAATGGAACCTCGATACCACCTTAGGAAGAAGGCTGGATGAGGACGTAATACTACTCTGTCCTTATGGATAACCAGATATGGCTCCTTACAGGACAAGGCGGCTAATTCCGATACTCTTTTAGCCGAACAAATGGCTACTAAGAAAATCAATTTCCTGGTGAAAAGAACCAAGGAAATGTGCCGCAATGGTTCAAATGGTTGTTTCTGTAGAACCGACAGAACCAGGTTTAAGTCCCATGGACATATGGGAATACTAACCGGAGGGCTAATACGCATCACTCCTTGTATGAAAGCTTTGACTAATGAATGCAAAGCCAAGGGCCTTTGAAAAAAAAATATTGACAAGGCCGTCTGACCCTTGATAGTACTCAAGGCAAGCTTCCTATGTACAGCCCACTGTAGGAAGTCCAGAATCCTACCTATTACGTACTTACGTGGATGCCATTTCCTGGCCTCACACCACGTGATGTACACCTTCTAGATCCTATAATAGATCTGCCTGGATACCGGCTTCCTGGCATTGATCATGGTAGATACCACAGGATCAGAGAGCCCTCTCTTTTTTAGAATGTGGGCTTCAATAGCCAGGCCGTCAAACCTAGGGCTGGTAAGGAAGGGTAGTATATCGGTCCTTGCGAAAGCAGGTCCGGACGATGTGGGAGGGTCCAAGGACTTCCCACTGACATTTTTACAATCTCCGCGTACCATGCCCTTCGGGGCCACGCTGGAGCCACCAGAATCACTGGTTTCTTTTCTACCCTGATTCTGCGGATTAATCGCGGTGGGAATGCATATATCAGCTTGAACTGATCCCAAGGGAACACTAGGGCATCCGAACCGCAAGCTAGGGGATCCTTTGTGCGAGACACAAATCTGTCCACCTTTGCGTTGAATCTGGATGCTAGCAGATCTACATCCGGTGTTCCCCACCGCTGGCATATTGCCTGGAAAACCTCGGGGTGAAGAGACCATTCCCCCGGGCATAATTGCTGGCGACTTAAAAAGTCCGCTCTCCAATTTTCCACTCCTGGGATGAAAACCGCGGATATGGCTGTGACATACCTTTCTGCCCATTCCAGGATGCAATTCGCTTCCCTCTGGGCTGCACGACTCCTGGTGCCACCCTGGTGATTGATATATGCCACTGCTGTGGCATTGTCTGATTGAATTCTGACAGGTGACCCTTGGAGTTTGGATGTCCATGCTACTAGGGCATACCGGGCTGCTCGTATCTCTAAGAGATTGGTGGGCAGGGCCTTCTCTGCTTCTGACCACTTGCCCTGGAGAGACCCTTGCTCCAGTACTGCCCCCCAGCCTATGAGGCTGGCAACTGTAGTGACCACCTTCCAAGAAACCGGACTGAAGGGTTTCCCTTTTT
The DNA here is from genome assembly GCA_029206835.1 of Rana muscosa. NCBI lineage: Eukaryota > Metazoa > Chordata > Amphibia > Anura > Ranidae > Rana > Rana muscosa. Next base: position 432,497,965 of record CM055123.1, on the reverse strand, counting down.
CCAGATTCTGGGGCACCAACCACCAATGGAGGCTCTTGCGAACGGAAGGGGACAGGGACATTGGTAAGTCTAAAGCCTGAACTTTTTTGTTCCAGGCTGACAGTATGGCCCTCTGCAAGTTCCTTGAATGGAATTGACCGTAGGGTACCACTTCGAATGAAGCCACCATTTTTCCCAGCAGCCTTATACACAGGCGTATGGATGGTTTTTCTTTTTTGTACCCACTAAGTGGGTCAAATCTTTCAAAGACGACACCTTCTCTGGAGGTAAGAAAATCTTTCTCTGATTTGAATCCAGTCTTAGCCCCCAAGTATTCCAGGCTTTTGACTGGTTTTAGGGCTGACTTGTCTCGGTTGATAATGCAACCGTGAGATTCCAGATACTTGATTATCTTGTGAACGACCACTTCTAGTTTTTTTCACTGAGTGGTCTATCAGCAACAAGTCGTCTAGATATGCCATTATCGTTACACCTTGTGTTCCTAGTTTGGCCAATCGTAGGGCCAGAATTTTTGTGAACACTCGTGGTGCCGTGGCCAGACCGAAAGGTAAGGCTCTGAACTGAAAATGGCGCCCTTCTACTGCAAGGCGTAGAAATTTCTGGTGGGCCGGACAGATGGGAATATGCAAATAAGCATCCCTTATGTCGATCGAGGCTAACCATTCCTGCCCTTGTAGGGCGGTGGCCACCGATCGGATCAACTCCATCCGAAAAAGTCCTGATATGTAGGAACTTGTTTAGCCCTTTTATATTTAATATGGGCCTCATGTCCCCATTTGGTTTGGGGACTGTGACAAGGTTCGAGTAAAACCCGAACCCGTTTTCTTCCAAGGGAACCTTCATGATTACCCTTGGGGCAATAGTTGCTCTAGTGCCAGAAGGAGGGATCCACTCTTCTGGGGATCGCTTGGCACGTTTGACCTTATAAAATGGGCAGGAGGAATGTCTTTTAACTCCAGCCTGTATCCCAGACTTACTGCGGAGATCACCCATCTCTGATGGTGTCCCGCCAGGTCTCTGTGAACAACTGAATTCTTCCCCTCACCCGACTGAGTGGGGGCAACCCTTCATGACTTAGGGGGAGGTTTTGTACCTCTCTTGACCCAGGGTTTCTTGTTACCCTGTGATTGTCCCTGATTTCTGCCCCCTGGATTTGACCGCGGAGGCCGTCGGAACTGTTTCACAGCTGATGTGCCAGGGACTGGAGAAGTAGGCCTCTTAAAAGAAGGACTTCTACCCTTGTTCTTAACCGGTAAGAGTGAACTTTTACCGGCAGAAATTTTCTGGATATATTTGTCCAGATCTTCTCCAAATAAGCGTTCTCCATGAAATGGGAAGCTAACCAGCAGTTTTTTACAGGGAGCTTCAGCAGACCAGTTTTTGAGCCACAGAAGCCTACGCATATGTACTATAGACAGCGTAAAGCGGGAGGCCTGTTGGATTGTATCCTTTATGGCGTCCACCGCAAAACACAAGGCTCTAGGTAGGTCAGCTAGGGCAAGAGCCTGCTGATCTGGTAAGTCCCTTAAGACTTGTTTCAACTGATCTTTCACTGCTTGGCAGACTCCAATCGCTGCTACCGCAGGTTGTGTCACCATGCTTGCTGTAGAGAAAGCAGATTTTAGTAAAGACTCCAATTTTTTATCTATTGGGTCTTTGAACATTGGAACATTATCTACTGGACATGTCAGTGATTTGTTAACAGAAGAGATGGCTGCGTCCACTGTAGGGACCCTCCATTTTTTTATGAACTTATCCTCCATGGGATAGATCACCGGAAATCTCTTGGGGGGAGCAAATATTTTATCAGGATGCTCCCAATCCTGGTAAATAAGCCCTTCTAATAAAGGGTGGATTGGGAAGGAACAGACAGCCTGGGGAGCTTTTAGCGACCCCAGCGAGGAAACCGTAGTGGATGGTGGTTCCGCCAGAGGCATTTTAAATGCTGATCGGACCATGTTAGTCAGAGACTGAACCCATAATCTTTCAGCCTGAGATGCTGAGAAAGGTTCTTCCACTGTTGATTCCTCCATAACTGAATCAACCTCATCCTGATCCCCTTCAGGTAGGTCGATCTGTGTGGGGCTGTTCCTCCACTAACAGGCACTCTGAAGGAGGAGACGGAGATCGGACGCGCTTTTCCTGTGACAGGGAAGCAGCGATCAATGCTGTTAATCTCTCTTCCAATCCTCCCAGAGTTGAGGATAAAACCTCCTCTGTTATATATACAGGAGCAGGTGGACTGGGGACAGCCGCAGCACCAGGCACTCCTGCGGGGTTTCCACGGCTACTGACCTCTGAATTCTCAGGGGAGATTGGTGCAGTACAAGCATGCCCAATATCCTCAGAGCCCGATGGAGACCCCTTTGGCTTCCTGGAAGACCTATTTCCGGAGCGTCTGGACGACATATCCTTTAAGCACAAAGCTGAGGTATTCCCGTCGTCATACACCAATTTTTGCTGGTAATAGTCTAACACAGTTGCTGCTATATACCAGCTGGTGTCCACTAAAGTGCCTTTCTATGGGGATGCCTGCATCAACCGCCTCTGTGTGCCACTGTTTGTTGCTAGCTCTGTTTGCATCCAGCTGACACTTGTACTGTGTCTTTTAACCATGCTGGGACGCCTGCACATGCGCAGAAGCGCCGCGGCGCGCATCGAGCGTCATCCACCCGCCCCGCCCCTTTTTTTCATAGGAGGCGCGTGCACGCGTCCGCGCGCGCGCCCGTGCGCCATTGGCGCCCTTTTCGAAATCAAACAGGGACTAGGAGCCAGGGCCCTTTTTGCCGGAGGGCCTGTGCGGTGGATGAGCGCAGCAACAGGGCAGAGGAAGTGGATTCCCACAGAGAAACTTACCAACTGCCTGGATCTTTTGACTTGAGAAAACCAAAGATCCACATGACAAGAAAAATGGACTACAGCGGCCTCTAGTGGTTTAACACAGGTACCGCGGTCCCTTTTTTTTTTTTTTCTTGACTACTATTAAAATTTTACATTTTCAGTAGTTACAGGCAAACACAGATATTAGCCGGAATACCGTTAGGTAACAGACAGAAAGACAAATTAGGCTTGGGGGTCCCCCAATAGAACCAAGTTCCTGGGGGCCCCCACTTACCTGATCCCCGCCGCAGGACTTTGTTTGGTCCACAGAAGTCCAAACTTCACCTATCACGGCAGGCATTGTAATTAAACCTTCAGGGACCGGGTTCCCAAGGATTCCACTCCCCTGGACCTGTATAGCACCCTGCACAGACAACATCTTGGTCGTGGGTATGACCAGAGCTCTGGATCCCAGGGTCCAGCCCTCCTAAGAGAGGCATTACAGGCAAAACCTTGCTCTTCTGCTGCGAGGCCCGGGTACCGACCGTTTAGCTATGAAGCTTTTTTGGTGGGATCCGGAATAGCTTACTGAGGCCCAAAAGAACCTGTACGCAAGCCCAGTGAAAACACATGTTACTCTTTGGCCAACACCTTAGACACTGGCAAAAAACTGAGGTGCTCCCGGATGGGAGGGGCTTATATAGGGGAGGGTACTTCCGGTTTGGAATTGGCCAGTGCCAACACCTGAAGGTAATCTATATAACCCATTAGTAATGACTAAGTCGCTCTGTGTCCCGTGATGTACGAAAAAGAAAATCGTATATATTGATTGGTTTGCGCAAAAGTTATAGCGTCTACAAATAAGGGGATAGTTTTATGGCATTTTTATTATTATTTTTTATATATTTTTTTACTAGTAATGGTGGCGATCTGCAATTTTTATCATGACTGCGACTTTATGGCGGACACATCGGACACATTTGACACATTTTTGGGACCATTGTCATTTTTACAGCGATCGGTGCTATAAAAATGCACTGATTAGTGTAAAAATAACACTGACACTGGCAGGAAAGGGGTTAACCACTAGGGGGTGATTAAGGGGTTAAGTGTGTCCTAGGGAGTGATTCTAACTGTTAGGGGGAGGAGCTACCAGTGTCACGTCAGCGATCACTGTTCCCGATCACAGGGAACAGTAGATCCCTGACATGTCACTAGTCAGAACAGGGGAATGCCTTGTTTACAAAGGCATCCCCCTGTTCTGCCTTTGCCGACCGCAATCGCTGGCCGCCTGGGAATATCGGGAACATCGAGTTCCCGGGACCCACGGGCACACTCACGAGGCACCATTTGCCTGCCCGTGCCATTCTGCCGACGTATATCGGCGTGCGGCTGTCGGCAAGTTGTTAATGCAGCTCAGAGGCTCTCACAACTTGACATCGTACTTCAAGCTCATTATACTCCTTTACGGCGGCACCACATGGGCATCCTACAAACCCCACTTTGTGCTAGTTGCATTACTGGGACTGGGGACCTTGTTCACCTGCTGTGGAAATGTTCCAAGCTCCACCACTACTGGACAGAGGTGGTTAACACTATAAATTCTGCATTTCAGAGCTTGAGCTAACCAGATGTCTTTTGGGTATACTGGATGACCTTCAGTTGACGGAACTGCAGGTGGTAGCGGCAGGGCCGCCATCAGAAATTTTGGGGCCCCTTACACAGCTTCAGTCATGGGCCCCCTGGAGCAGAGGAGAACCGGGGGGGGGAGGGGATGCTGCCGCCGCAAATTGCGAATTGAGAAGTGGGGGGTGCCACGAATTGCCATCCTGGGCCCCTTACAAAAAAAAGAAATATTTTTTTTTTATAAAAATGTATTTTTTTATAAAATAAAAAAAGGGGGGGGTTGTCACCCGGGGCCCTTAGAACCTCTGGGCCTCTGGGGACCTCTGGGCCCCTCACAAAAATAAAATAAAATAAAAATATAAAAAATTAAGGAAAAATATAAATTTTATAAAAATAAAAAATAAAAAAAAAGGGGGGTTGCTATCTGGGGCCCTGGGGACCTCCGGCCCCCGGGGGACCTCTGGGCCCCTTACAAAAAAATAAAATAAATAAAAATAAAAATAAAATAAATAAAATAAAAGAGGGGGGTTGCCACCCGGGCCCCTTACAGATGTACTGCCTGTACCCCCCTGATAACAGCCCTGGGTAGCGGTGAACAGAACCTTATTCTAGGCCTGTAAACTCCTTTTGCAATTGTGGAGATCTCTGAGGACCCCCACCCACATAGAATGGGTACTTAATATGGGGCATACCCTCCGACTGGGGAAAATATTCTTCCAGCACAGAAGGAGCCCGAGTAAAGTTGTTAGGTTATGGGGGAGATTGGTTGGCTGTGCCAGGTCTTGCTCCTGTGGAATTGGTCCTGGATAGGATTCTAGGCTAAGGAAGGGATAAAAGTAATGTATATTGTGCGGATGTGCCTATTGTATGGTTATTGTTATTGTGTGGTTATGTGCTTATTGCGTGTATTCTACTAGACTTGCTTGGAATCTTATCGCTGGTCTGTAGTATGGTTGTATGTGCTTTGACTGTTTGTTAAGACTTAATAAACATTATCTCAGATTTTTTTTTTAAATGGAATAAAAACACATACACCGTTTTTGACAATACTTTTATTAAAAAATAAAAAAACATTGTCCCCCCCCGATGTAGATCCATCATTTATCCCACTGCCCGCTGCACTGCTGGACCCAAAAAAAGAAAAAAGAAGCTCTGCAACGAAGGCTAACCACTGGCTGTCTGCTCCTGCGACTGACAGTTCTTAAAGTGGAGTTCCACCCAATTTTTTTTCTTTTTTTTATTCCACTCCTCACCCCCTTACATGCCACATTTGGCATGTAATTTTTTTTGGGGTGGAGTGGGGGCTTCAGTAGGAGTGGGACTTCCTGTCCCACTTTCTCCTTCCGCCCTGGAGCCACCTAGGCGATACGTCATATCGCCTTGTGGCGGCTCCTCCCTGTAGGCGATCACCTGGGACACCGCCCCTCTGTGTCGTCATCTACCGGTGCATGCTGGCCCATCGACGTCCCCTTACCTATTTAAGCAGAGCTTTTTTTTCTCTTTCTTTTTTCAGGTCCGGTGGTGCGGCAGGTGTCGTGATTGACGATGGATCTACATCGGGGACATTGTTATTATATTTTTATTAAAGGAATTGTCAAAAACTGTGTGTGTTTTTATTTCTTTTTGACACTTTTTGGTGAATTAGTAGGGGTAAAGGGGGCTTCAAGATTCCGATAAGCCCCCTGTCCGCAGACCCCCACAACCGCCGTCCAGGGTTGTGGGGAAAAGGCCCTTGTCCCCATCAACATGGGAACAAGGTGCTTTGGGGTGAGGGGGTGAGAGCCCTTCTGCCCCAAAAGCATCCCTCCATATTGAGGGCATGTGGCCTGGTATGGTTCAGGAGGGGTGTGGGGGGGGCACTCGCTCATCCCCTCCATTTCCTGACCTGCTGGGCTTCATGCTCGGATAAGGGTCTAGTATGGATTTTGTGGGAACCCATGCCATTTTTTTATTTTATTTTTGGTGTGGGGTTCCCCTCCAGACCTTGACTACGCAGTTTTTTTTTCCACCATTTTTTTCATGGTACAATTATTGTTTTTACTTTCAGCTGTCAGCTGGGAACACCGCTGACAGATAATGCCTCATCGGTTCTTAAGGACCTGGCTTACTCCTTAACAACCAGCTATTCACCCTTTGTTACTGAAAAGAAAAAAAGCACAACATTTGTGTTTTTGGTGTGGGTCCATTAAAGTCTTTTACACACAAAATGTAATCTGCTGTAATCTGCTGCGGGAAAAAAATCCCTGACCCTTTCCAAAAACGCACTGGCTGAAAAACATATAGATGTGAACGTGTACCATAGGAAACAATGTTAAATGGACTGTAGTGAATTTCTGCAAATTGCAAAACGCACTAAAAAGTACATAGGTGTTAACCTAGTGTCAAGGAGGGAGAATATACTGGAACTCTGACAGAATGTGAGCCTTCTGTGGGTATAAATGGGGTCCTGACAAAGACCTGGGAAACCCGTTGCTTACTTGTGAGCAGTTTAGATGATAGATGCACAGTGTATCACCCTTGTAGAGTCATTCCCGGGTGCTCTGTGAATTTACTTGGAAGAGATTTAATGGGCAAAATACAAGTAGTTATAACAATTGGAGATGAGGGCAGGGTGGACCTTACTTCTCCTTTCTGCATGTTTGCAGAAAACCGTAGATGAGTTAGCAGAAGTAGCACAGGAAATATGGGCGGAGGATGGGCCAGATATAGGATAGCAACATCACATATTGTGCGCGGATCACTCTGACGGGAACTGATGAAAGATAAGCATAGAACGTTGTATAACGTACAATATCCAATGTGAAAGGAGAAGGAAAAAGAAAACACACATCACTGGAACACACAAAGAGGGTAATATGATTATTTTTCTATTTAAACCCATAAATACGCCCCCCCCCCCCCCCCCCGTCATGTGCGTTCTCTTCCTCCATAGTCATTGTGTAGCGCTTGGTTGCTACTAGTAACAAACATCCACCAAATCACCCTGCTGCCAGACCCCCATATATCACTTCTGAGACAATGAGCAGTCATTTGCATTGTTTTGTTTCGCCTATTGCGGGATACAACTTGGTTGGGGTATAGGAGGATATGGGATGCCCATAGAACTTGTTGAATTGCCATCACATTTATAGAACATTGATTAGTAGATTTAGCCCTGAAAAGCTGATGCACTTCTAACATTCACAGTCTCTTCCGCTGCACATCTCCATGCATGCAGACTATTGCTCCTCCTCCTCTGCTCTAGCTCCTGCAGAATATCACTCCCCAGGACTTTTCTCCTCCTGTACAAATCCTTTGCTGCACAGCTGTTAAATTCCTGTCTCATCACTTCCAGTAAGACAAAAGGGGATCACTCTGAATAACCCCAGCTTGCTGTCTGTACTTAGTTACTGTTACAAAGTTCCTTGAATGGTGTTACATGAGCGCTTTTACTAGGCTAGGCCAGAGGTATGCATTACCCATACCTCCCAACTTTCAAAAGTCCTGGCGCGGGACATTCAGATCTCCCCTGCTAAGCAAAGTTGTTGAGCGGGGGGGGGGTGTCGGTCACCGATCGGGGGGGGGGGGCGATCGCGGGGACTATTTTGAACACAAATCGGGGGGGGGGGGCTTGCCTGCTGGTGGATCTCTCCTCCTCTTCCTGTTGTGCCTTCTCTTCTTCCTGCTGTGCGGGAAGCAGTTAACTCTCTCGGGACTGCGGGGGAGCCTATCCTATGCGGTTGGGAGGTATGCATTACCTCTCCCCGGCAGCCTAGCAGTTTTAGTAGCACATGGTAACAAACAAACTACTGCTTCCAGCCAGTCCGAACTGCAAATCCTGCCCCCTCAGGCCACAGCAACTTGACACTACACCCCACAGAATCCTCACCCAGCACTAGGGTGCCCACATGTTCCGGATTGCCTGGGACAGTCCCGTATTTCTGTCCCGGGCACCTTCATTCTGGGACAATACAGTGTCCCGGAATGAAATAAACACAGCCACCCTACCAGCTACATTGCCTGAACTGTTTGCTAGGGCCTCCTGGCATCTAGCAACCAGTGTCGTCATCTACACAGTCACAGACAGACTCAGAGTGAGTCCTCTCGTGCCTGCGCCTAGTGCTGCTTAGCTCCACCTGTAGTCCACCCACCTCCTCCTTCTTCGGTCAGGTGCCTGCCTAGTCAGTGCTGCTTAGTTAGCTCCACCTCCAGTCCACCCACCACCTCCTTCTCCGGTCCGGTGCCCGGGGGCATGCAGAGAGGGAGGGAGTGACTTGCAGGGACTGGTTGGGCTGGCTGGTGGGGATCATCTTCTGTGTGCTGGAGCTGCAGCACTGCTGGCTCAGATCTGCTGCCCGACTTTAGTTCTCTTCCTCCCACTCAACTGACTGAGGGACCTGTCACCTAAGGGACATTGTCCAGCTCCTCAGAGGCTCACATCATCAGGGTCGGGGTGTCAGTGTCACATGCCCACCTCCTCCACATTCTGCAGCAGGTGGCTTTACATTCTTCTGTGCCAGCTGTGTGTGGAGTACTTATTATCAACTCGGAAGTGTGTATAGGGCGCTTGTCATGGGGGGGAGCATTGTGTGTGGGGGACACTTATGATCTGGGAGTGCTATTTTTGGGGTACTTGTCAGCTTTTTGGAGAATTTGTTACCTGAGAGGGGCAGCATAACTTGGTGAGGTATTCAGCTGAGTCACTGGTGTTGGTGTTGTCTGAGTCATAGTGGCTTGTGAAGCTAAAGTGCAGACATGCTGGGGACCTGGAGCCCGGGCCCCTTTGGTGAGTACAATTATTCATTGCGTCTGTCTTATAAACTACTGCGGCTGTGATATGAGCAAATCATCCTTTTTTTATGGCCGGGGGGAATGTTGGTGGTGGTGTCCCAGGATGGCAGTTTGGAAGCGTGGTCTCACTAGCCAACACTCCACTGTGGTATCCACACTGACCTTCTCCTGCCCCAAGTCCATGATGGAGAACTTTATCCGGACATACATTCCAGCAGCACCTCCTGCCCTTCTGCTCCAGGAATTCCTCATTTGTGGCCATGTACAGAATTGGACCTCATCCATGACAGTGTAAGGATGAGGCTCCCTCACAGCAACCTCTGGCGATCCTCCACATTCGGAGCGCCCCCCCCCCCCCCCAGATGGGGATGCCCTACAGCAACTGCCTAGTATTCCATTCTCCACTTCTCCAGCCCGACAATCCTCCCCAGCAGCATGTGACCTCAGCTTATATGTGAGGCCTGCCCTCTGCCAACACCGAATGGGGATTGGTCAGGGCTCCTCACATAAGCTGCCTGCCACTCTAGCTTCAAGCCCAGCCCCTTTTCCAGAACAATCTCCCTGGAAGCAGGGGAGGCACCTCAGAGCCAGAGCACAGGTGGTCACACCCACTGCTACACTAACCACTCCCAGCCCCAGATCAAAACAAGCAGGCCTAGCCTAGAGCATAGGCCTGTCTAAATTTGCTTGCACTGACAGTTTTAACTATAAGAATCCTATTCTAGCACCTACCTATGGTAGAGGGTGCTACAATTGTGATGTCTTTATCTCACACATCCACTACTACACAAACCTAAAATACTGTTATCAGGGGTTATTTTTTAACATGTGCCCAGATATGTCCAGAGCCTCTGGTTTATAGACCAGATACATCCTAAATATAGAGCTATGTATAGTGTTGAGCGGACCCGAACTGTAAAGTTCGGGTCCGTACCGAATTTTGGCGTTTTCCCGACCCCGGACCCGGACCCGGATTTTGCGCTAAAGTCCGGGTTCGGGTCCGGATTCGGGAATTTAATGGCGCAGTTAGAAATGCTTCAGGGGCCAGCCAATCACCATTTGATTAGCTGGTGTGCCCTTAGAAGCCATCATAGCCATGCCTACTAATGGCATGGCTGTGATTGGTCAGTGCAACATGTGACCCAGCATGTGACCAGCTTCTATATAAGCAAGAGGCACACAGCACAGATCGTCACTCTGCTTTTAGACAGTGTAGGGAAAGGATCCTGGCTGCTGTTGCTGTGAGGGAGAGAATTATATGATAGGAGTTAGTCCTGATTCTGCAATCTACTGATAGAAAAGATAGAGAGACAGTGTAGTGTAGTGTAGGGGCAGGATCCTGTTTGTGCTTTCAGGGAGAGAGATTTAGATAGGAGTCCAGATTGAGAGATATAATAGCTCAGCGATCTGCATAGGTTTATCTGTTTGTGTTGCAAGCTCAGTGCACCAGCACTGCATTACGTTGAGTGATACACCTATTCCATACTGTGGCTGTATTGTGCTCTTGCTAAAAGACCCATTTCGGGCAGAAAAAAAAAAAAAAAAAGGCACTTTATTGTGCTTTTGCTAAAAAGACCCATTTTTGGGCCCCAAAAAAAAAAAAAAAAGGCACTTTATTGTGCTGTTGCAAAAAAAAAAAAAGGCACTTTGTTGTGCGCAAAAAAGACCTATTTTTGGGCAAAAAAAATATTTTGCAGTGTATATCCCTAGTTGTGTGAAATAACCAATTTCTATATATTTTTCTTGTACTATGCTATACTAAAAAAAAACAAAAAACTTTTTTTTAAATAGCATTCTCTGCAGCTGTGCGATTCAGCGGTTATATACTGTTGTTGTTGTTGTGCTCTTGCAAAAAACGCCATTTAGGGCCACAGAAAATATTTTGCAGTGTGAAATACACATCTGGAGGTGTGTGAAAAAACAACATTATTTTTGAATAGCATTCTCTGGCCTCTGCAGCTGTGCGATTCAGCGGTTATATACTGTTGGGGTTGTTGTGCTCTTCAAAAAAACGCCATTTAGGGCCACAGAAAATAAATTGCAGTGTGAAATACACATGTGGAGGTGTGTAAAATAAACAATTTCTATATATTGTACAGTGCTATACTAAAAAAAACAAAATTTTTTTTGAATAGCACTCTCTGCACTTCTATAGCTGTGCGATTCAGTGGTTAAATACTGTGGTTGTGTTGTGCTCTTCCAAAAAACGCCATTTAGGGCCACAGAAAATATTTTGCAGTGTGAAATACACATCTGGAGGTGTGTGAAAAAACAACATTATTTTTGAATAGCATTCTCTGGCCTCTGCAGCTGTGCGATTCAGTGGTTATATACTGTTGGGGTTGTTGTGCTCTTCCAAAAAACGCCATTTAGGGCCACAGAAAATATTTTGCAGTGTGAAATACACATCTGGAGGTGTGTGAAAAAACAACATTATTTTTGAATAGCATTCTCTGGCCTCTGCAGCTGTGCGATTCAGCGGTTATATACTGTTGGGGTTGTTGTGCTCTTCCAAAAAACGCCATTTAGGGCCACAGAAAATATTTTGCAGTGTGAAATACACATCTGGAGGTGTGTGAAAAAACAACATTATTTTTGAATAGCATTCTCTGGCCTCTGCAGCTGTGCGATTCAGCAGTTATATACTGTGGTTGTGTTGTGCTCTTCCAAAAAACGCCATTTAGGGCCACAGAAAATAATTTGCAGTGTGAAATACACATCTGGAGGTGTGTAAAATAAACAATTTCTATATATTCTTCTTGTACAGTGCTATACTAAAAAAAACAACCTTTTTTTTTTAATAGCATTTTCTGTAGCTGTGCGATTCAGCGGTTACGTGCTGTGGGTGTGTTGTGGTCTGGCAAAAAACGCCATTTAGGGCCACAGAAAATATTTTGCAGTGTGAAATACACATGTGGAGGTGTGTAAAATAAACAATTTCTATATATTGTACAGTGCTATACTAAAAAAAAACAACATTTTTTTTGAATAGCATTCTCTGCACTTCTATAGCTGTGCGATTCAGTGGTTAAATACTGTGGTTGTGTTGTGCTCTTCCAAAAAACGCCATTTAGGGCCACAGAAAATATTTTGCAGTGTGAAATACACATCTGGAGGTGTGTGAAATAAACAATTTCTATATATTTTCCTTGTACTGTGCTATACTAAAAAAAACAACCTTTTTTTTTTTGAATAGCATTTTCTGCAGTTCTGTAGCTGTGCGTTTCAGCGGTTAAATACTGTGGGTGTGTTGTGGTCTTCCAAAAAACGCCATTTAGGGCAAGATCCTAAATTTGGAAAATATGAGGGGAAGGTCAAAGGGACGTGGTGGCCCCGGTCGTGGTGCTGCTGGTGGAGCTCCTGTTGCAGGGAGAGGACGTGGTGGATCTGTGCCAGCTACACGCACAAGTGAAACACCTTCCTCAGGTGCGAGTAGGCGACCGAGCCTGCGGCGGTATTTTGTCGCGCCTAATGAGGCTGTACCAATGTTTAGGCCAGGACAAGTACAGGCGATAGTAGATTGGGTTGCTGACAGTGCCTCGGGTTCCTTCACATTGTCTCCCACCCACTCTTCTGATGAAAGATCAGAGTTGGCACCTGAAGCCCATGTCCATCAGTCTTTCACCTCACCCCCTTGCAAATCAGCCAAGCAGTCTGAGCCCCAAATCATGCAGCAGTCTCTTCTGCTTTTCGATGACTCTGTTAGCAGGGTTTCCCAGGGCCATCCACCTAGCTCTGCCCCAGAAGTGGAAGAGATTGAGTGCACCGATGCCCAACCACTTATGTTTCATGATGGGTACATGGGAGGACCATCGCAGCACATCTCGGATGATGACGAAACACAGGTGCCAACTGCTGCTGCTTTCGCAATTGTGCAGACAGACATGGAGGGCAGGGGTGAAGACTGGGTGGAAGATGATGTGGAGGACGATGAGGTCCTCGACCCCACATGGAATCAACGTTATGCAGGTGACCAGTGTAGTTCGGAGGAAGAGGCGGTGGTCGCACAGAGCCACCAGCACAGCAGAAGAGGGAGCAGGGTGCAAAAACGGAGCATTCGTCCCCTAGACAGTACATCTGCTACTGCCCAACGCAGCAAGGGACCGAGCACACCAAAGCCAGGTCCAAGGACTTCCCTAGCGTGGCAGTTCTTCACACAGTGTGTTGATGACAAGACACGAGTGGTTTGCACGCTGTGCAATCAGAGCCTGAAGCGAGGCATAAACGTTCTCAACCTGAGCACAAGCTGCATGACCAGGCATCTAAGTGCAAAGCACGAGCTGCAGTGGAGTAGACACCTCAAAAACCAAGAAAGGTCTCTGGCTCCTCCTGCTTCCTCTTCTGCTGCAGTCTCGGCCTCTTCATCCACCTCTGTAGTGACAGTGGCACCTGTCACCCCGCAAACAGAGGATCTGCCAGCAACACTACCACCTGGGTCACCAACCATCTCCACAATGTCCCATGGAAGCGTTCAGCTCTCTATCTCCCAAACATTGGAGCGGAAGAGGAAGTACCCCCCTAGCCACCCGCGATCCCTGGCCCTGAATGCCAGCATTTCAAAATTCCTGGCCTTTGAAATGCTGTCATTCCGTCTGGTGGAGACGCAGAGTTTTAAAAGCCTGATGGCATTGGCTGTCCCGCAGTACGTCGTGCCCAGCCGCCACTACTTTTCCAGGCGAGCCATCCCTTCCCTGCACAACCAGGTGGGGGACAAAATCAGGTGTGCACTGCGCAACGCCATCTGTGGCAAGGTCCACCTAACTACGGATGCGTGGACCAGTAAGCACGGTCAGGGACGTTATATCTCCCTAACAGCACACTGGGTAAATGCAGTGGCGGCTGGGCCTGAGGCAGATAGCGGTTTGGCGCATGTCCTTCCACCACCGAGGATTGCAGGGCGCTTCAGTTTGCCTCCTGTTGCTAACTCCTCCTTCTCCGCTTCCTCATCCTCTACCGCCTCCTCATCCATTCAGCGTAACACCTTCACCACCAACTTCAGCACAGCCAGGGGTAAACGACAGCAGGCAGTTTTAAAACTTTCCTGTTTGGGGGAAAATCCCCACACCGCGCAGGAGTTGTGGAGGGACATGGAACAACAGACCGATGAGTGGTTGCTGTCAGTGAGCCTCAAGCCCGGCCTGGTGGTGTGCGATAATGGGCAAAATCTTGTAGCAGCTCTCGGCCTAGCCGGTTTGACGCACATCCCTTGCCTGGCGCATGTGCTGAACTTGGTGGTCCAGAGGTTCCTTAAAAATTACCCCAATATGCCAGAGCTGCTGCAGAAAGTGCGGGCTGTCTGTGCGCACTTTCGGCGTTCTCACCCTGCTGCTGCTCGCCTGTCAGCGCTGCAGCGTAACTTCGGCCTTCCCGCTCACCGCCTCATATGTGACGTGCCCACAAGGTGGAACTCCACCTTGCACATGCTGGCCAGACTGTGCGAGCAGCAGCAGGCAATAGTGGAGTTTCAGCTGCAGCAATCACGCGTGAGTCGCTCTGCGGAACAGCACCACTTCACCACCAATATCTGGGCCTCCATGCGAGACCTGTGTGCCTTGTTGCGCTGTTTCGAGTACTCCACCAACATGGCCAGTGCCAATGACGCCGTTCTCAGCGTTACTATCCCAGTTCTATGCCTCCTTGAAAAAACGCTTCGTGCGATGATGGAAGAGGATGTGGCACAGGAGGATGAGGAGGAGGAAGCGGGATCATTTCAAAGGCTTTCAGGGCAGTCTTTCACAAGTGGCTACGAGGGTGGGTTCCTGCACCAACAAACGCCAGGTACACAATTGTCCGGCAGAAAGGGCACAGTTCTGGAGGATGACGAGGTGGAGGAGGAGATGGAGGAGGAGGAGGAGGAGGAGGAGCCATGTTCACAGCAGGGTGGCACTCAGACCAGCTCGTGGCCATTACTGGTGCGTGGCTGGGGGGATACAGAGGACACAGACGATACACCTCCCACAGAGGACAGCTTTTCTTTGCCTCTGGGCAGCCTGGCACACATGAGCGATTACATGCTGCAGTGTTTCTGCAACGACAGCCGAGTTGCCCACATTTTAACTGGTGCTGATTACTGGGTGGCCACCCTGCTGGATCCCCGTTACAAGGACAACGTACCGTCCTTAATTCCCTCACTGGAGCGGGATCGTAAGATGCGCGAGTACAAGCGCATGCTGGTAGACGCGCTGCTGGTGGCATTCCCACCTGACAGCGGGCGTACGGTGGAAGCACAAGGCGAAGGCAGAGGAGGAGGAAGAGGTCGCCAACGCAGCCGGGGCACCGGCAGCACCTCAGAAGGCAGGGTTAGCATGGCCGAAATGTGGAAAAGCTTTGTCAGCACGCCACAACAACCAGCACCACCAGCTGAGATGGAACGTCTTAGCAGGAGGCAGCATTTCACCAACATGGTTGAGCAGTATGTGTCCACAGGCCTACACGTACTGGATGACGGGTCTGCCCCCTTGAACTTCTGGGTCTCTAAATTGGGCACATGGCCTGAGCTTGCCCTTTACGCCTTGGAGGTGCTGGCCTGCCCTGCAGCCAGTGTATTATCTGAACGTGTATTTAGCACGGCAGGGGGCGTTATCACAGACAAGCGCAGCCGCCTGTCCAGAGCCAATGTGGACAAGCTCACGTTCATTAAAATGAACCAGGCATGGATCCCACAGGACTTGTCCGTACCTTGTGCAGAATAGACATGTATACCGGTGTTGTGACAAAAACTGTCCGGCCATCGGATTGTGCCCGGCCCGTACTGCGCAGGCGCAGCGCTTGCGCAGTACAGAGGACAAGGAGATTCACAAAATCTCCGAAGATGAACGGCGCCTGCGCTGTGAGTGCAGGTTCAAGCCCCACCATCCAAGAGGACATACGGTAGCACATAGTAACAGGGCCCCTCACGGGCTCGCTTCGATCGGGGCCTTGCTTGGCTCGGCTTGAACCACGGATGGTGTGGCCTTCACCTGAACTCAACACGCAGGCGCCGTTAGTCTTGGGAGATTTTTGAAATCCCCTTGTCCTACATACTCAGCAAGCGCAGTACAGGGCGGACACTATTCGACAGGGGACAGAATTCGACACATCACCGGCCTTACCCAGCCATTGTTGTATTTTTGAACCAGTGTTGGCTACCTCGTCCTCCTCCACCGCTGCTTCCACCTACACAGCCACATCCACCGCCACCTCAACCTCCTACACCATATGGACCTCGTCCTGCTAGGCCAAGATTAAAATTTTTATTTTATTTTTTTTGTAGCGCACAGATCCTTTCCCCCTTACCTGCCTTTATGTTGTTGGCTCTTCGCAGGAGGGAGAAAGGCACACCGCACTACCAGCCCGTATCCTCCTATATAAAGAGGTTGAGCGGTGTACTTGACGGGCCGGGTCCACAGCCGGAGTCAAAACTCCTCCAGAGGATGATTCTCACCTCTACTGTAGGTAGAGGCAAGTCCTTTAATTGCCAGTAAAGTCAATGTCCACACCAGCTGAAACTCCAACTCTTATTCTCTCATGGCAAAATAAACTGTACTCAGATAGAAAAGGTTAGAGCAAAGAAACAGGACAGCTTAAGGTGTGGAGGAGGTCCAGGCACAAACGTAGCACATTCACTTCACTGCTTAGGTTTCTCAAACAGTTTTTGGCACACGGTCTCTGCCACAGACATTGAGGTTGGTCTCTGCCACAGACCGGGTGTACAAGGCCCCTGCCACGGGCCTGGAGAACTTTGGTCTCAGCCACAGACCAGGGTGTATAAGGCCCCTGCCCCGGTGAATAAGGCCTCTGATACAGTCAAGATGACCTTGAGCTTCTCCTTCTACGAACCTAGCCCATATCAAGGGGAAGACATCTCTCCAGGGAATCAACAGACCCTTCCTTCACCGTGACTCCCGCATCGGTCCATCAGAATGATCCTCCCTTCCCTGGAACAGGGTCCCCTACACGAGGCGGCTCTGGACTCCAGGCTTTACTCCCGCCCCTAGGCCTCCATACCCAGGGCAGCAAGAACTCCAGGATAGTACCTCACCCCGGGCTAAAGGTGCCCGAGATGGAACAGGAACACATGCACCCAGGCCGAAGGCACCTGGGCGCGGACCCCACTGGACATCAGCCCCCAGGCCAAAGGTCTGCCCTTTTATATGCTCTCCCGGCATGCACAGCAGGTTCCCCGCCCCGCTGTACTACTGCCAAGAGGGGACACAAAAGGCGCCACCTGTAGGCCGCAGGGAACTGCACACCAATACTGTCCCCCGAGGACAAAATGGTCCATGAATCCTACAGAATTAGGGTATTTGAGCCTATTTACCACTCAAACACTTTCCTTAAATTTAGCACCCCGCTACATTTTTATTTCAAAGTATTTTATTTTCCCACTAGCTTATCCATTAAATTAAATAATTTATTCCAGAAAGGGCGTATTCTAGGGCATTCCCACCATATGTGTCGCATCGTGCCGTTGAGTTTCTGAGGTTCTTAATGACTTCCTGTACCTCTTCTGCTGAAAAGGGGGCCTCCAGCATATTTTTTTATTTTTTTATTTTTTTTATGTTCTTTTAAGTTATTTCCTATCCACATTTGTTTGCAGAGCACTTGCCATTTTCTTATCAACATTTTGCTGCCATTTGCAGCCCTCTAGCCCTTTCCATTACTTTTTTAGAGCCTTTTTAGTCGTCAGAAGTCCGGGTCCCCATTGACTTCAATGGGGTCCGGGTCCGGGTTCGGGTTAAAGTTCGGTCCCGAATCCGAACTTTTTTCCGAAGTTCGGCCGAACCCGCCGGACCCGAATATCCAGCTACCCGCTCAACTCTAGCTATGTATACAACTGTCCATCCAGAGCCTCTAGTTTATAGACCAGATACATCCTGAATAAAGAGCCATTTATCCAACTGTCAATCCAGAGCCTTCAGTTTATAGACCAGATACATCCTTAATATAGAACCATTTATCCAACTGTCCATCCAGAGCTTCTGGTTTATAGACCGGATACATCCTAAATATAGAGCCATTTATCTAACTGTCCATCCAGAGCCTCTGGTTTATAGACCGGATACATCCTAAATATAGAACCATTTATCCAACTGTCCATCCAGAGCCTCTGGTTTATAGACCAGATACATCCTAAATATAGAGCCATTTATCCAACTGTCCATCCAGAGCCTCTGGTTTATAGACCGGATACATCCTAAATATAGAACCATTTATCCAACTGTCCATCCAGAGCCTCTGGTTTATAGACCGGATACATCCTAAATATAGAACCATTTATCCAACTGTCCATCCAGAGCCTCTGGTTTATAGACCGGATACATCCTAAATATTGAGCCATTTATCTAACTGTCCATCCAGAGCCTCTGGTTTATAGACCAGATACATCCTAAATATAGAACCATTTATCCAACTGTCTATCCAGAGCCTCTGGTTTATAGACCAGATACATCCTAAATATAGAACCATTTATCCAACTGTCCATCCAGAGCCTCTGGTTTATAGACCGGATACATCCTAAATATAGAAACCATTCATCCAAGAAGGGGAAAGAGAAGAGAAGGCGCTTCCCTTCTCTTCCCCCTTTTTGTCTTGCAACAGAGCAGGCTATTCTCTGAGGATAGGTGCCGCCTTCCATGTCTCTTTTATACACATACAGTAGTTACATGTGTATACATCCCTCATGTGTCTATATGGCCCAGTGTTGCCAACCCCCCGATGTGAAATTTACTGGCAGGACACCAAAATTTACAAACGGCACCAATTTTTTTTTTTTTACTCTGACAGAAATTGTGAAATTTACTGGCAACACAACATTTTTTTACTGCCACTAGAAAAAAAATACAGAAAATTACACTTTTCTCTCATAAACACTGCAAATATCAATATTTCAACTATAAACACATAGCTAGTGCTATTAGCAATGTGTTTAACTTAACCCTTTGAGACCCGGGCCATGTACAAATGACGGCCTCAATGCGGATCTAGAAATCCGGGAGGCCGTCATTATACGGCCTCGGGTATTCTGGCCACTAGGGGGCGCGCGCCCGGCGCATCACTGAGATGCCGATGCGCGTGCCTGGCGGCCGCGATGTCCGCCAGGTACCCGCTATCGGCGTGTACACAGAGCAGGGATGTGGATCTCTGTGTGTAAACACACAGATCCACGTCCTGTCAGGGAGAGGAGACCGATGCTGTGTCCCTTGTACATAGGGACACAGCTCGGTCACCTCCCCCAGTCAGTCCCCTCCCCCCACAGTAGTAATCACTCCTAGGGAATAAATTTAACCCCTTCCTCGCCCCCAGTGTTAACCCCTTCCCTGCCAGTGTCATTTTTACAGTAACCAGTGCATTTTTATAGCACTGGTCGCTGTAAAAATGACAATGGTCCCAAAATGGTGTCAAAAGTGTCCGATGTATCCGCCATAATGTTGCAGTCACAATAAAAATCGCTGATCGCCGCCATTACTAGTAAAAAAAAAAATTATTAATAAAAATGCAATAAAACTATGCCCTATTTTGTAGACGCTGTAACTTTTGCGCGAACCAATCAATAAACGCTTATTGCGATTTTTTTTTACCAAAAATATGTAGAAGAATACGTATCGGACTAAACTGAGGGAATTTTTTTTTTTTATTTTTTTTTAATTGGGATATTATTATAGAAAAAAATAAAAAATATTGTGTTTTTTTTCAAAATCGTCGCTCTTTTTTTGTTTATAGCGCAAAAAATAAAAACCGCAGAGATGATCAAATACCACCAAAAGAAAGCTCTATTTGTTGGAAAAAAAGGACGTCAATTTTGTTTGGGAGCCACGTCGCACGACCGCGCAATTGTCATTCAAATCGTGACAGCGCTGAAAGCTGAAAATTGGCCTGGGCAGGAAGGGGGTTTAAGTGCCCAGTAAGCAAGTGGTTAAACAAAATTCAAAAAACAGCTGCATATCATCATGTAAAGGGGGGTTTGCTCTGGTCACTAGAGACCCCCTTCTGCAGAGTGAATACACTAAGGTGGGTGGGTTACTAATATAGGGGGGAAAATTATATCACTGCCCCATTACATTATTGTATTTACTCCCCTCTTACATAAGCAACATCCCTAAGACCGGCCTGGCGGCACTGTCACTGACCTCCTCTCAGGTGCACCATGCAGGGCTAAGTCAGATGGCTTCAGCAGCTTGGCGACTCTGAATTTATTGTATAGTCTCCTCTCCACAGTCCACACACGTCTGTCTCCTCCCGTGACCCCCATCCCGGCAGCACTCCTACTCTTGACTCCTTTCTAAGATGCCCCTCAGAAATTGCAGACATGATACAAGAGATGGTCAGAGGCTGCGGACATACTACAGGACGGGGACAGAGGCTGCGGACATACTACAGGAGGGGAACAGAGGCTGCGGACATACTACAGGAGGGGGACAGTGGCTGTGGACATACTACAGGAAGGGAACAGAGGCTGCGGACATACTACAGGAAGGGAACAGAGGCTGCGGACATACTACAGGAGGGGGACAGAGGCTGTGGACATACTACAGGAAGGGAACAGAGGCTGCGGACATACTACAGGAGGGGGACAGAGGCTGCGGACACACTACAGGAGGGGGACAGAGGCTGCGGACATACTACAGGAGGGGGACAGTGGCTGTGGACATACTACAGGAAGGGAACAGAGGCTGCGGACATACTACAGGAGGGGGACAGAGGCTGCGGACACACTACAGGAGGGGGACAGAGGCTGTGGACATACTACAGGAAGGGAACAGAGGCTGCGGACATACTACAGGAGGGGGACAGAGGCTGCGGACACACTACAGGAGGGGGACAGAGGCTGCGGACATACTACAGGAGGGGGACAGTGGCTGTGGACATACTACAGGAAGGGAACAGAGGCTGCGGACATACTACAGGAGGGGGACAGAGGCTGCGGACACACTACAGGAGGGGGACAGAGGCTGCGGACATACTACAGGAGGGGGACAGAGGCTGCGGACATACTACAGGAGGGGGACAGAGGCTGCGGACATACTACAGGAGGGGGACAGAGGCTGCGGACATACTACAGGAGGGGGACAGAGGCTGCGGACATACTACAGGAGGGGGACAGAGGCTGCGGACATACAACAGGATGTGAAAAAGTGTAGCGCTTATTTTTGTGAAAGAGTCAGTTACCAACACATAACAAATGTTGCAAACATGCATATATATTAATTTCAGTGACACCAAGTGACTGAGTGTGATCCGTGAAAAAAAAATATTATATGTAAATAAATCAAAACGAAACAGTCCTCTATTGTGACCACACACAAATAACAGTCCAAAAGTGTAGAAAAAACTGCAAGGTTGAAATAAAGAGTCCCACATGGATATGACCCTCTCTGTGAAAGGATAGAGACACCACCACCGATATAAGGAGGAGGCTTACCAGATGGTATTGACTTGGTGAGGTATATACCACCCAAGTCAAAACAGGCTTAAATAATCAGTCAGCAAGGTGTATCCAGCTGGTCCTGAATCCGCATATCAGTCGGCACCGCAAATTCCCGTAAACACCAGGAAGTGTGAATACATATAGTCTTGTTGGAGCCAGAGATACGGTAACCACATAACATGCGTAATGGGGAAAAAAACTCACATAGTGTGATACCGTACAAGGAAGTATTTATTTAAAAAAAGATTTTAAAAAATGTACACTCACATTTGGAAGAACATCATAGGCATATCACAAAATGCAAGAGCGATGTGTGTGAATGGGTCCACCCGACGCGTTTCAACTAAAAAGTCATCATCTGGGGTGATGATGATGACTTTTTGATAAGTTCTGTGGGTTAAATGTATGGGTGGGGGAGTTTTCTCCTATTCTATGTTTGCCCACTGGCTCTCTAGCATTCCTTTAGATCATTAAAATGTATCTGTCTTTTTCATCCCTAGATGACCACTTTGGTTTTTGCTCCTGATGAGCGGCCTGAAAGGCCCGAAATGCATAGAGCTAATATCTACCGATAAGTGCACATACTCATCAACCTTTTATGGACGTTCCTTCCAATATATACAAAATCCCCCTCCACCATTCATTTTTAAAAAATAATTTAGTGGTTTACCAGGTTGCATAGGTAGCGACTGCAATGTTTGATTGACATGTACTGTTGTATCTGTAAATATATGAAATATCCTTGATGGAATATTTATTACTGTGTAATATTTGGTTCAGATGAAATATTAAAAAGTATTGATATATAGCAAAATGCATAAAATTTAAATATGAAATTGTATTGCGATTTTGAACCAATTAAAAGCTGTCCCCCCATCAAACGTATTTCTTTGTGTCCGTGTGCCTCATATAAAGTCCCGCCTTCTACCTTCTCTTTTGAATACCAAACCAGGGATGGAGGAGGGGATCTGAACGGCCCCTGAACCTCATTTAAAGTCCCAAAAAACCCCTCTTTTTATCAATTAATTAGGGATGGAGGCACACGATCGCACTAATATATCTTTTGAATTTTCCACATATGGTTTTTTCGTTAGCTGACTCATCGTCTAGCTTTCATATATTCTACTCGTTAATTAGTTACCCAAAAACTGGCATATGGCTTTTCTAACATCCTATCCTGCCCTTTTTTAATTTTTTACAATGCTAGGCGTGTGCATGTGGATGGTTTTGTGCATGTCTCTCATTGGACTTTGCCATTGACTGTCGCTTCCGGGAGCTGCGACGCACACTGGGGTCCCCCCCTCTCCCTCCGCCTTTGTTTGGCCTGGGGTGAGTGGGGGCTCCGCCACTGCGCGTCGACGTCACGCACAGCACACCGGGCGTGCGGTGCCCTTTGGGCGCTGCACTACCGATGTTAGTGTGTTCCACAGCTGACGCGCAGGGGGGAATGATTGGCTGGCTGGGCACATCTCACCGGGTGTTTGACGACCTGGTTGATGGCGCCTTCCCTCCCCTCTCCCCCACTTGCCAGTGTCAGCGTGATGTTGGGGGCGTGGCTAGGGCAGCACTTCCCATATAGGCCTCTCCCTCTGTTGGGCCTTACATTCAGGATTATACACATCACCTCCCAGTTTGGATTAGCACTCACACTGCATAACTTGCCCTCTTCACTCTGAAACAGGTATTTCCTTTCTTTCCAATTTCCACACACTATCTGGCTTTTCTATTTTATGTTTTTTTTTTCACACTGCAACAGCCATTTTTGTTTCTTTTTACTATGCACTCACTATTTGGCTTCTCTATCTTCAATCTTTTTTTGTTGTTTCCTTTTTTCAGCCTTTTCTCTGCTTACTTTTCTCCTTCCTTGCCTAATCAATGTCTCCTCACTTCACACTATCCTTCCCCACACCCTCACACACACACACACACACACACACTACTTTCTCACATACAGATACACATATTTTTTAGTGTTACAACATTTTTTCAACATACATTTTTTATTTTATTTTATTATTCTCATTTTCTCCTTTTTTTTCACAGAGGTCCCCACAACTGGGGTTACCCCACATAGCTCACAATTTTTTCCACCCTCACAGGGCGTTGCCTCTGTGGGTGGCTGTCGCCCTGCCATGCCTCCCCAGCTCCCGGTTGTGACGCCCCCCTGGCTGGTCTGCGACTTTCGTGGACACACCTCCCCTATGCAGACGCATCCGTAAGTTCTGTGGGTTAAATGTATGGGTGGGGGAGTTTTCTCCTATTCTATGTTTGCCCACTGGCTCTCTAGCATTCCTTTAGATCATTAAAATGTATCTGTCTTTTTCATCCCTAGATGACCACTTCGGTTTTTGCTCCTGATGAGCGGCCTGAAAGGCCCGAAATGCATAGAGCTAATATCTACCGATAAGTGCACATACTCATCAACCTTTTATGGACGTTCCTTCCAATATATACAAAATCCCCCTCCACCATTCATTTTTAAAAAATAATTTAGTGGTTTACCAGGTTGCATAGGTAGCGACTGCAATGTTTGATTGACATGTACTGTTGTATCTGTAAATATATGAAATATCCTTGATGGAATATTTATTACTGTGTAATATTTGGTTCAGATGAAATATAAAAAAGTATTGATATATAGCAAAATGCATAAAATTTAAATATGAAATTGTATTGCGATTTTGAACCAATTAAAAGCTGTCCCCCCATCAAACGTATTTCTTTGTGTCCGTGTGCCTCATATAAAGTCACGCCTTCTACCTTCTCTTTTGAATACTACAGGAGGGGGACAGAGGCTGTGGACATACTACAGGAGGGGGACAGAGGCTGGGGAGATACTACAGGAGGAGGACAGAGGCTGGGGAGATACTACAGGAGGGGGACAGAAGCTGTGGACATACTACAGGAGGGGGACGGAGGGTGCGTAAATACTACAGGACGTGGACAGAGACTGTGAACATACTACAGGACGTGGACAGAGGCTGCGGACATACTACTGGAGGGGGACAGAGGCTGCGGACATACTACAGGAGGAGGACAGAGGCTGCGGACATACTACAGGAGGGGGACAGAGGCTGCGGACATACTACAGGAGGGGGACAGAGGCTGCGGACATACTACAGGAGGGAAACAGAGGCTGCGGACATACTACAGGAGGGAAACAGAGGCTGCGGACATACTACAGGAGGGAAACAGAGGCTGCGGACATACTACAGGAGGAGGACAGAGGCTGCGGACATACTACAGGAGGGGGACAGAGGCTGCGGACATACTACAGTAGGGAGACAGAGGCTGCGGACATACTACAGGAGGAGGACAGAGGCTGCGGACATACTACAGGAGGAGGACAGAGGCTGCGGACATACTACAGGAGGGGGACAGAGGCTGCGGACATACTACAGGAGGGGGACAGAGGCTGCGGACATACTACAGGAGGGAAACAGAGGCTGCGGACATACTACAGGAGGGAAACAGAGGCTGCGGACATACTACAGGAGGGAAACAGAGGCTGCGGACATACTACAGGAGGAGGACAGAGGCTGCGGACATACTACAGGAGGGGGACAGAGGCTGCGGACATACTACAGTAGGGAGACAGAGGCTGCGGACATACTACAGGAGGAGGACAGAGGCTGCGGACATACTACAGGAGGAGGACAGAGGCTGCGGACATACTACAGGAGGGGGACAGAGGCTGCGGACATACTACAGTAGGGAGACAGAGGCTGCGGACATACTACAGGAGGAGGACAGAGGCTGCGGACATACTACAGGAGGGGGACAGAGGCTGCGGACATACTACAGGAGGGGGACAGAGGCTGCGGACATACTACAGGAGGGGGACAGAGGCTGCGGACATACTACAGGAGGAGGACAGAGGCTGCGGACATACTACAGGAGGGGGACAGAGGCTGCGGACATACTACAGGAGGGGGACAGAGGCTGCGGACATACTACAGGAGGGAAACAGAGGCTGCGGACATACTACAGGAGGGAAACAGAGGCTGCGGACATACTACAGGAGGGAAACAGAGGCTGCGGACATACTACAGGAGGAGGACAGAGGCTGCGGACATACTACAGGAGGGGGACAGAGGCTGCGGACATACTACAGTAGGGAGACAGAGGCTGCGGACATACTACAGGAGGAGGACAGAGGCTGCGGACATACTACAGGAGGAGGACAGAGGCTGCGGACATACTACAGGAGGGGGACAGAGGCTGCGGACATACTACAGTAGGGAGACAGAGGCTGCGGACATACTACAGGAGGAGGACAGAGGCTGCGGACATACTACAGGAGGGGGACAGAGGCTGCGGACATACTACAGGAGGGGGACAGAGGCTGCGGACATACTACAGGAGGGGGACAGAGGCTGCGGACATACTACAGGAGGGGGACAGAGGCTGCGGACATACTACAGGAGGGGGACAGAGGCTGCGGACATACTACAGGAGGGGGACAGAGGCTGCGGACATACTACAGGAGGGGGACAGAGGCTGCGGACATACTACAGGAGGGAGACAGAGGCTGCGGACATACTACAGGGTGTGGACAGAGACTGCGAACATACTACAGGAGGCAGTGGCGGCTGGTGAAGTTTTAGGATGGGGGGGCGCCAGACCCCGCCCTTCCTTTTTGACCCCTCCCACTTGGTGGAAATGGACGTGGTTTCAGTGAAATAGTGGGTGTAGGTCTAAGGTGGTGTGGTTAGCATCTGAGATGAACAAGGGATGGAGGGAGAGAGAGAGAGAGAGAGAGGGAGGGACGTACACATATCAGATACCTATATAGCAGCAAAGGGGCAGGGAGATAACAGATTTAAAATTCACAGACATAAAATACAATAATAGAATACTGCAGTGATACATGGCATCCTGCCTCTGTCCCCGGCAGGGGCTGTCCCAGCCTTTGGGGGTTTGTTTTGGCCTGACTTCCATGCCGGCAACATATATGCCTCGTTTCCACTGAGCAGAACGATTTGGGTCGGTACAGTTTGGAACGGTTTGAATGGTCCGGTCTATTCCGGTGAGCGTTTCCACTGCAAGTCGGACCGTCTGGGCCATACAGGGTTTAGAAAAAAGGGATTTTTATAACAGCTTACCTGTAAAATCCTTTTCTTGGAGTACATCACGGGACACAGAGCGACTTAGTCATTACTAATGGGTTATATAGATTACCTTCAGGTGTTGGCACTGGCCAATTCCAAACCGGAAGTACCCTCCCCTATATAAGCCCCTCCCACCCGGGAGCACCTCAGTTTTGTAGCCAAGCAATAAGTGTCCCAAAAAGAGGGGTGGGAGCTCTGTGTCCCGTGATGTACTCCAAGAAAAGGATTTTACAGGTAAGCTGTTATAAAAATCCCTTTTTCTTTTTCGTACATCACGGGACACAGAGCGACTTAGTCATTACTAATGGGACGTCCCAAAGCAATGCCAAATGAGGGGAGGGATACATAAGCTGGGCGCCATCAGGCATGAGGCTCTTTTGCGGCCTGCAACACACTGCGCCCAAAGGCGACATCCTCCTGACTTCTGACGTCTACCTGGTAGAATCTAGTAAACGTGTGTACTAAGGACCATGTTGTGGCCTTACAGTACTTGAGCCAGGGAGGCTTGGTGATGCACTGCCCATGAAGTTCCAACTGCTCTTGTGGAGTGCGCCCTAACTTTGAACGGAGGCGGTCTCCTTTTCAAGCCATAGGCTTGTATTATGACCTGTCGAATCCACTTGGCTAAAGTAGATTTTTGATGCTGCCTGACCCTTTCTGGGGCCTTCCGGCAGAACAAACAAAGTATCCGTTCTACGAATCTGAGCAGTGGCTTTTAGATAAGCTTTAACTGCTCTTACTACATCCAAAGAATGCAATAACTTTTCCTCTACCGAACTAGGTTTGGGGAAAAAGGAAGGAAGAACCACATCTTGGTTCAAATGGAACCTCGATACCACCTTAGGAAGAAAGGCTGGATGAGGACGTAATACTACTCTGTCCTTATGGACAACCAGATATGGCTCCTTACAGGACAAGGCGGCTAATTCCGATACTCTTTTAGCCGAACAAATGGCTACTAAGAAAATCAATTTCCTGGTGAAAAGAACCAAGAAAATGTGCCGCAATGGTTCAAATGGTTGTTTCTGTAGAACCGACAGAACCAGGTTTAAGTCCCATGGACATATGGGAATACTAACCGGAGGGCTAATACGCATCACTCCTTGTATGAAAGCTTTGACTAATGAATGCAAAGCCAAGGGCCTTTGGAAAAAAAATATTGACAAGGCCGTCTGACCCTTGATAGTACTCAAGGCAAGCTTCCTATGTACAGCCCACTGTAGGAAGTCCAGAATCCTACCTATTACGTACTTACGTGGATGCCATTTCCTGGCCTCACCCCACGTGATGTACGCCTTCTAGATCCTATAATAGATCTGCCTGGATACCGGCTTCCTGGCATTGATCATGGTAGATACCACAGGATTAGAGAGCCCTCTCTTTTTTAGAATGTGGGCTTCTATAGCCAGGCCGTCAAACCTAGGGCTGGTAAGGAAGGGTAGTATATCGGTCCTTGCGAAAGCAGGTCCGGACGATGTGGGAGGGTCCAAGGACTTCCCACTGACATTTTTACAATCTCCGCGTACCATGCCCTTCGGGGCCACGCTGGAGCCACCAGAATCACTGGTTTCTTTTCTACCCTGATTCTGCGGATTAATCGCGATGGGAATGCATATATCAGCTTGAACTGATTCCAAGGGAACACTAGGGCATCCGAACCGCAAGCTAGGAGATCCTTTGTGCGAGACACAAATCTGTCCACCTTTGCGTTGAATCTGGATGCTAGCAGATCTACATCCGGTGTTCCCCACCGCTGGCATATTGCCTGGAAAACCTCGGGGTGAAGAGACCATTCCCCCGGGCATAATTGCTGGCGACTTAAAAAAGTCCGCTCTCCAATTTTCCACTCCTGGGATGAAAACCGCGGATATGGCTGTGACATACCTTTCTGCCCACTCCAGGATGCATTTCGCTGCCCTCTGGGCTGCACGACTCCTGGTGCCACCCTGGTGATTGATATATGCCACTGCTGTGGCATTGTCTGATTGAATTCTGACAGGTGACCCTTGGAGTTTGGATGTCCATGCTACTAGGGCATACCGGGCTGCTCGTATCTCTAAGAGATTGGTGGGCAGGGCCTTCTCTGCTTCTGACCACTTGCCCTGGAGAGACCATTGCTCCAGTACTGCCCCCCAGCCTATGAGGCTGGCAACTGTAGTGACCACCTT
This sequence comes from Rana muscosa, assembly GCA_029206835.1. Taxonomy (NCBI): domain Eukaryota; kingdom Metazoa; phylum Chordata; class Amphibia; order Anura; family Ranidae; genus Rana; species Rana muscosa. Next base: position 432,469,064 of record CM055123.1, on the reverse strand, counting down.
CCAAGAAACCGAACTGAAGGGTTTCCCTTCCCAGATTCTGGGGCACCAACCACCAATGGAGGCTCTTGCGAACGGAAGGGGACAGGGACATTGGTAAGTCTAAAGCCTGAACTTTTTTGTTCCAGGCTGACAGTATGGCCCTCTGCAAGTTCCTTGAATGGAATTGACCGTAGGGTACCGCTTCGAATGAAGCCACCATTTTTCCCAGCAGCCTTATACACAGGCGTATGGATGGTTTTTCTTTTTTGTACCCACTAAGTGGGTCAAATCTTTCAAAGACGACATCTTCTCTGGAGGTAAGAAAATCTTTCTCTGCTTTGAATCCAGTCTTAGCCCCCAAGTATTCCAGGCTTTTGACTGGTTTTAGGGCTGACTTGTCTCGGTTGATAATGCAACCGTGAAATTCCAGATACTTGATTATCTTGTGAACGACCACTTCTAGTTTTTTCCACTGAGTGGTCTATCAGCAACAAGTCGTCTAGATATGCCATTATCGTTACACCTTGTGTTCCTAGTTTGGCCAATCGTAGGGCCAGAATTTTTGTGAACACTCGTGGTGCCGTGGCCAGACCGAAAGGTAAGGCTCTGAACTGAAAATGGCGCCCTTCTACTGCAAAGCGTAGAAATTTCTGATGGGCCGGAAAGATGGGAACATGCAAATAAGCATCCCTTATGTCGATCGAGGCTAACCATTCCTGCCCTTGTAGGGCGGTGGCCACCGATCGGATCGACTCCATCCGAAAAAAGTCCTGATATGTAGGAACTTGTTTAGCCCTTTTATATTCAATATGGGCCTCATGTCCCCATTTGGTTTGGGGACTGTGACAAGGTTCGAGTAAAACCCGAACCCGTTTTCTTTCAAGGGAACCTTCATGATTACCCTTGGGGCAATAGTTGCTCTAGTGCCAGAAGGAGGGATCCACTCTTCTGGGGATCGCTTGGCACGTTTGACCTTATAAAATGGGCAGGAGGAATGTCTTTTAACTCCAGCCTGTATCCCAGACTTACTGCGGGGATCACCCATCTCTGATGGTGTCCCGCCAGGTCTCTGTGAACAACTGAAGTCTTCCCCTCACCCGACTGAGTGGGGGCAACCCTTCATGACTTAGGGGGAGGTTTTGTACCTCTCTTGACCCAGGGTTTCTTGATACCCTGTGATTGTCCCTGATTTCTGCCCCCTGGATTTGACCGCGGAGGCCGTCGGAACTGTTTCACAGCCGATGTGCCAGGGACTGGAGAAGTAGGCCTCTTAAAAGAAGGACTTCTACCCTTGTTCTTAACCGGTAAGAGTGAACTTTTACCGGCAGAAATTTTCTGGATATATTTGTCCAGATCTTCTCCAAATAAGCGTTCTCCATGAAATGGGAAGCTAACCAGCAGATTTTTACAGGGAGCTTCAGCAGACCAGTTTTTGAGCCACAGAAGCCTACGCATATGTCTATAGACAGCGTAAAGCGGGAGGCCTGTTGGATTGTATCCTTTATGGCGTCCACCGCAAAACACAAGGCTCTAGGCAGGTCAGCTAGGGCAAGAGCCTGCTGATCTGGTAAGTCCCTTAAGACTTGTTTCAACTGATCTTTCACTGCTTGGCAGACTCCAATCGCTGCTACCGCAGGTTGTGTCACCATGCTTGCTGTAGAGAAAGCAGATTTTAGTAAAGACTCCAATTTTTTATCTATTGGGTCTTTGAACATTGGAACATTATCTACTGGACATGTCAGTGATTTGTTAACAGAAGAGATGGCTGCGTCCACTATAGGGACCCTCCATTTTCTTATGAACTTATCCTCCATGGGATAGATCACCGGAAATCTCTTGGGGGGAGCAAATATTTTATCAGGATGCTCCCAATCCTGGTAAATAAGCCCTTCTAATAAAGGGTGGATTGGGAAGGAACAGACCGCCTGGGGAGCTTTTAGCGACCCCAGCGAGGAAACCGTAGTGGATGGTGGTTCCGCCAGAGGCATTTTAAATGCTGATCGGACCATGTTAGTCAGAGACTGAACCCATAATCTTTCAGCCTGAGAAGCTGAGAAAGGTTCTTCCACTGTTGATTCCTCTATAAGTGAATCAACCTCATCCTGATCCCCTTCAGGTAGGTCGATCTCTGTGTGGGGCTGTTCCTCCACTAACAGGCACTCTGAAGGAGGAGACGGAGATCGGACGCGCTTTTCCTGTGACAGGGAAGCAGCGATCAATGCTGTTAATCTCTCTTCCAATCCTCCCAGAGTTGAGGATAAAACCTCCTCTGTTATATATACAGGAGCTGGTGGACTGGGGACAGCCGCAGCACCAGGCATTCCTGCGGGGTTTCTACGGCTACTGACCTCTGCATTCTCAGGGGAGATTGGTGCAGTGCAAGCATGCCCAATATCCTCAGAGCCCGATGGAGACCCCTTTGGCTTCCTGGAAGATTATTTCCGGAGCGTCTGGACGACATATCCTTTAAGCACAAAGCTGAGGTATTCCCGTCGTCATACACCAATTTTTGCTGGTAATAGTCTAACACAGGTGCTGCTATATACCAGCTGGTGTCCACTAAAGTGCCTTTCTATGGGGATGCCTGCATCAACCGCCTCTGTGTGCCACTGTTTGTTGCTAGCTCTGTTTGCATGCAGCTGACACTTGTACTGTGTCTTTTAACCATGCTGGGACGCCCGCACATGCGCAGAAGCGCCGCGGCGCGCATCGAGCGTCATCCACCCGCCCCGCCCCTTTTTTTTCATAGGAGGCGCGTGCACGCGCCCGCGCGCGCGCCCGTGCGCCAATGGCGCCCTTTTCGAAAACCAACAGAGGACTAGGAGCCAGGGCCCTTTTTGCCGGAGGGCCTGTGCGGTGGATGAACGCAGCAACAGGGCAGAGGAAGTGGATTCCCTCAGAGAAACTTACCAGCTGCCTGGATCTTTTGAGTTGAGAAAACCAAAGATCCACATTTACAAGAAAAATGGACTACAGCGGCCTCTAGTGGTTTAACACAGGTACCGCGGTCCCTGTTTTTTTTTTTTTTTTTCTTGACTACTATTAAAATTTTACATTTTCAGTAGTTATAGGCAAACACAGATATTTAGCGGGAATACCGTTAGGTAACAGACAGAAAGACAAATTAGGCTTGGGGGTCCCCCAATAGAACCAAGTTCCTGAGGGCCCCCACTTACCTGATCCCCGCCGCAGGACTTTGTTTGGTCCACAAAAGTCCAAACTTCACCTATCACGGCAGGCATTGTAATTAAACCTTCAGGGACCGGGTTCCCAAGGATTCCACTCCCCTGGACCTGTATAGCACCCTGCACAGACAGCGTCTTGGTCGTGGGTATGACCAGAGCTCTGGATCCCAGGGTCCAGCCCTCCTAAGAGAAGCATTACAGGCAAAACCTTGCTCTTCTGCTGCAAGGCCCGGGTACCGACCGTTTAGCTATGAAGCTTTTTTGGTGGGATCCGGAACAGCTTACTAAGGCCCAAAAGAACCTGTACGCAAGCCCAGTGAAAACACATGTTACTCTTTGGCCAACACCTTAGACACTGGCAAAAAACTGAGGTGCTCCCGGGTGGGAGGGGCTTATATAGGGGAGGGTACTTCCGGTTTGGAATTGGCCAGTGCCAACACCTGAAGGTAATCTATATAACCCATTAGTAATGACTAAGTCGCTCTGTGTCCCGTGATGTACGAAAAAGAAAAATGCCTAGTGTGTCCGCCAATCAGTGGAATGTATTGTAGCTCCGCCCTAACCGAACCGTTCCATTTTCTATGGCCCCACATCTGAAGCAGGACCCAGAATGGTGCGGTAAGGTTCGGTTTTATGGCACGCTTTCATAATGGAAACACCCAAAATAGCGTACCGTACCGAACCGTACCAAACCAATCCGCTCAGTGGAAACAAGGCAATAGATACCCGGCGGTGAGTACCACACTGGGACTCTGACCCTTGTTCACAGTCCCCATAATGTCAGATTCCCTGGATTAACCTGATATGTGTCCATGTCGTTACAGAAACATAATGCATGCTGGCTCCTGATGAGCGACCAAAGTCACGAGCTTACATCTTTATGCTTCAAACATGTATCACTGCAGTATTCTATTATTGTATTTTATGTCTGTGTATATGGGTTCCTGTTTTTAACAAATTATCCCCCAACAAAATCCGTGAATTTTAAATCTGTTATCTTCCTGCCCCTTTGCTGCTATATAGGTATCTAATATGTGTACGTTTATCCATTTCTTCAAAATTGCAATATAGTCATGTACAATGCATTATGTGAAAGTATTAAAATATTAATTATACAACGTATTCTAGATATACCAACCAATCCTAACTTTTCCCGCACATGCTTCATACAAAGTCCCGCCCTTTTTTGTTTTCTTCTTTATCATACATCAGAAATATGTGTATTCTAGAAAGTACTGTACGAAAATTAGAACAGGTAGTACCTCTACCCCCTCAGACCAGCTTGAATAAATAACCCAATTGCCACACCCAAAAGATACAGGATCAGTACTGAGAGATTTTTTTCAAACGCAAGAAAAGAGACAAGACAGGATTTGCGCTTAAAATGAAATCTGTTTACTCTTTTGCAGGGGTAGACATTATATAGTCATTATCATAGTCCAATCATAGAAGGGGGAGGGGTGTGGTTAATACAGTGGGTATACATTTTATCATTATACAGTAGACATTTTGCCACTCTCAAGATGGCCGACACTCGCCTTGACCCTCTCAAGGTGGCTGACAGTTTCGTTATTAGTAAGAATCAACACGAGTGCTATAGCTCAAAGTCACAAGGCTTCACTTCCCCTATTTCATAATACTTATAAAACGTATAATATTAGTCAATCTCCTTAACCAGTGGGTCCAAGATAGAATATATGACCCCATATCGCTATAGTGGGGGTCCTTATGCTATGCCAATTACTACACATGGTTGTTATGGTGTCAGGATGATTGGAGCGCATTATTTCTATTATTACGATGTAATATAAAATGAAATCATTCAACTCACCATAATGCCGAATCAGTGGGAGCCCTCAGCGTGTCGCCTGCCACCAGATGCCATCAGGTGTCCCCAGCGGAGTCCCTCCTTACATGCAGCCCTGTGTCACATCAAATGCAGCCTCTATCCCATCAATTGCAGCCTCTGTCACATCAATTGCAGCCTCTGTCACATCAATTGCAGCCTCTGCCCCATCAAATGCAGCCTCTGCCCCATCAAATGCAGCCTCTGCCCCATCAAATGCAGCCTCTGCCCCATCAAATGCAGCCTCTGCCCCATCAAATGCAGCCTCTGCCCCATCAAATGCAGCCTCTGCCCCATCAATTGCAGCCTCTGCCCCATCAATTGCAGCCTCTGCCACATCAATTGCAGCCTCTGCCACATCAATTGCAGCCTCTGCCCCATAAAATGCAGCCTCTGCCCCATAAAATGCAGCCTCTGCCCCATCAAATGCAGCCTCTGCCCCATCAATTGCAGCCTCTGTCACATCAATTGCAGCCTCTGTCACATCAAATGCAGCCTCTGTCACATCAAATGCAGCCTCTGCCCCATCAAATGCAGCCTCTGCCCCACCAAATGCAGCCTCTGCCCCATCAAATGCAGCCTCTGCCCCATCAATTGCAGCCTCTGCCCCATCAATTGCAGCCTCTGCCCCATCAAATGCAGCCTCTGCCCCATCAAATGCAGCCTCTGCCCCATCAAATGCAGCCTCTGCCCCATCAAATGCAGCCTCTGTCCCATCAAATGCAGCCTCTGCCCCATCAATTGCAGCCTCTGTCACATCAATTGCAGCCTCTGCCCCACCAAATGCAGCCTCTGCCCCACCAAATGCAGCCTCTGCCCCATCAAATGCAGCCTCTGCCCCATCAATTGCAGCCTCTGCCACATCAATTGCAGCCTCTGCCCCATCAAATGCAGCCTCTGCCCCATCAAATGCAGCCTCTGCCCCATCAAATGCAGCCTCTGCCCCATCAAATGCAGCCTCTGCCCCATCAAATGCAGCCTCTGCCCCATCAATTGCAGCCTCTGTCACATCAATTGCAGCCTCTGCCCCATCAAATGCAGCCTCTGCCCCATCAATTGCAGCCTCTGCCCCATCAATTGCAGCCTCTGTCCCATCAAATGCAGCCTCTGCCCCATCAAATGCAGCCTCTGTCACATCAATTTCAGTCTCTGCCCCATCAAATGCAGCCTCTGCCCCATCAAATTCAGCCTCCCCATCAAATGCAGCCTCTGCCCCATCAAATGCAGCCTCTGCCTCATCAATTGCAGCAGAGGCGGCTTTAGGCTTTGTGAGGCCTTAGGCAAAATTAGACATGAGGCCCCACTCACGCCCATAATAGGAAAAATAATTCAAGCGATAAAAATGAACTGTATAAGGAGGGTACATGGGGAGGGTAAATGGACACACTACAGGGGGCAGGAGGGTACAGTACAGGGGGCAGCAGGAGGGCACAGTACAGAGGGAGGGTAAGTGGACACAGTACAGGGGGCAGGAGGGTACAGTACAGGGGGGAGCAGGAGGGAACAGTACAGAGGGAGGGTAAGTGGACACAGTACAGGGGGCAGAAGGGTACAGTACAGGGGGGAGCAGGAGGGCACAGTACAGGGGGAGGGTAAGTGGACAGAGTACAGGGGGCAGGAGAGTACAGTACAGGGGGGAGCAGGAGGGAACAGTACAGAGGGAGGGTAAGTGGACACAGTACAGGGGACAGGAGAGTACAGTACAGGGGGTAGCAGGAGGGAACAGTGCAGAGGGAGGGTAAGTGGACACAGTACAGGGGACAGGAGAGTACTGTACAGGGGGGAGCAGGAGGGAACAGTACAGAGGGAGGGTAAGTGGACACAGTACGGGGGCATGAGGGTACAGTACAGGGGGGAGCAGGAGGGAACAGTACAGAGGGAGGGTAAGTGGACACAGTACGGGGGGCAGGAGGGTACAGTATAGGGACAGTAATGTTTAATAAAGAGCTGCTCTCACAGATCCTAGCTATTCTGGCAGGCTGTCACTGGGGAAAGAAAGAAAAGAAAAGAACATCCATCATAGAAGTGTGTATCACAATAAAATGCTATTTAGAGAGCCGCCTCTGAATTGCAGCCTCTGCCCCATCAATTGCAGCCTCTGCCCCATCGAAAGGCAGCCTCTGCCCCATCGAAAGGCAGCCTCTGCCCCATCAATTGCAGCCACTGCCCCATCAATTGCAGCCACTGCCCCATCAATTGCAGCCACTGCCCCATCAATTGCAGCCACTGCCCCATCAATTGCAGCCACTGCCCCATCAATTGCAGCCACTGCCCCATCAAATGCAGCCACTGCCCCATCAAATGCAGCCTCTGCCCCATCAATTGCAGCAGAGGCGGCTTTAGGCTTTGTGAGGCCTTAGGCAAAATTAGACATGAGGCCCCACTCACGCCCATAATAGGAAAAATAATTCAAGCGATAAAAATGAACTGTATAAGGAGGGTACATGGGGAGGGTAAATAGACACACTACAGGGGGCAGGAGGGTACAGTACAGGGGGCAGCAGGAGGGCACAGTACAGAGGGAGGGTAAGTGGACACAGTACAGGGGGCAGGAGGGAACAGTACAGAGGGAGGGTAAGTGGACACAGTACAGGGGGCAGAAGGGTACAGTACAGGGGGGAGCAGGAGGGCACAGTACAGGGGGAGGGTAAGTGGACAGAGTACAGGGGGCAGGAGAGTACAGTACAGGGGGGAGCAGGAGGGAACAGTACAGAGGGAGGGTAAGTGGACACAGTACAGGGGACAGGAGAGTACAGTACAGGGGGTAGCAGGAGGGAACAGTACAGAGGGAGGGTAAGTGGACACAGTACGGGGGCATGAGGGTACAGTACAGGGGGGAGCAGGAGGGAACAGTACAGAGGGAGGGTAAGTGGACACAGTACGGGGGCATGAGGGTACAGTACAGGGGGGAGCAGGAGGGAACAGTACAGAGGGAGGGTAAGTGGACACAGTACGGGGGGCAGGAGGGTACAGTATAGGGACAGTAATGTTTAATAAAGAGCTGCTCTCACAGATCCTAGCTATTCTGGCAGGCTGTCACTGGGGAAAGAAAGAAAAGAAAAGAACATCCATCATAGAAGTGTGTATCACAATAAAATGCTATTTAGAGAGCCGCCTCTGAATTGCAGCCTCTGCCCCATCAATTGCAGCCTCTGTCCCATCAATTGCAGCCTCTGCCCCATCGAAAGGCAGCCTCTGCCCCATCGAAAGGCAGCCTCTGCCCCATCAATTGCAGCCACTGCCCCATCAATTGCAGCCACTGCCCCATCAATTGCAGCCACTGCCCCATCAATTGCAGCCACTGCCCCATCAATTGCAGCCACTGCCCCATCAAATGCAGCCTCTGCCCCATCAATTGCAGCCACTGCCCCATCAATTGCAGCCACTGCCCCATTAAATGCAGCCACTGCCCCATTAAATGCAGCCACTGCCCCATCATTTGCAGCCACTGCCCCATCAATTGCAGCCACTGCCCCATCAATTGCAGCCACTGCCCCATCAATTGCAGCCACTGCCCCATCAATTGCAGCCACTGCCCCATCAATTGCAGCCACTGCCCCATCAATTGCAGCCTCTTCCCCATCAAATCCCCCCCTTCTCCGCGGGAGCACAGCGGGCGCGGCACTTACCGTTCTGTGTGGTGTCCTCTCCTTGTGTCTTCTTCCATGGCAGCGGCCATGGAGGAGTCCGCTCCTCATACTTCCGGTTTTCTCTCTCTCGGGCGCAATGAGAGAGAGAAAACAGGAAGTGACATCATGATCTACTCAGATGTCAATCAAACTGCCCGGGCCGTAGTAATAGATACTACGAGCGCTGGTGTCTTGTCGACCTAGTTCCCCTATCGATATGGTTCTGAGCTCGACTGCGCATGCGCACTCGGAACACATGGAAATCTACGAACATCTACAGCTGACCGAGGATACACGCCGCGCAGAAAGCAGCGGGGGCGGAGACTGGGACATGCTGCTCTATAGGGCGCCATTAAACAAGTTGATGGCCGGGTGACACGCTGCTCTGTATTTTGTAAAAGGTTCATGATACAGAGCGGCGTGTCACCCGGCCATCAACTTGTTTAATGCTGCCCTATAGAGCGGCGTGTCCCAGTCTCCGCCCCCGCCGCTTTCTTGTCGAGCTGGTTCCCCTAGCATCAGGAGCGAGTGCGTCTACAGCTGCCGAACAGCTGTTTACGCTCGGAGAATTCCATCGCCTCGGATTGCGAATGCACATTCGGAACCATATCGATAGGCGGAACCAGATCGGCAGAACACCGGGCAGAAGCTGTAACTGCCACAAAGCCCGCAACTGAAGCACCGCGTCTGCAATCCCGTGATTGCATTGACATGGAGCTTCCCATAATGCACGTGGCCGGCGCCACATAGTGCATTTGGTAAGAGAAATTTTTTGATTTCTTTTTTTCCTTAAAGGGGCCGTTTTGAATTTTTTTTTTTGTGACTATGGACGGCCGCCACTGACAGGAGGGGGACAGAGGCTGCGGACATACTACAGGAGGGAGACAGAGGCTGCGGACATACTACAGGAGGGGGACAGAGGCTGCGGACATATTACAGGAGGGGGACCGAGGCTGCGGACAAACTACAGGAGGGGGACAGAGGCTGCGGACATACTACAGGGAGGGGGACAGAGGCTGCGGACATACTACAGGAGGGGGACAGAGGCTGCGGACATACTACAGGAGGGGGACAGAGGCTGCGGACATACTACAGGAGGGGGACAGAGGCTGCGGACATACTACAGGAGGGGGACAGAGGCTGCGGACATACTACAGGAGGGGGACAGAGGCTGCGGACATACTACAGGAGGGGGACCGAGGCGGCGGACAAACCACAGGAGGGGGACAGAGGCAGCAGACATGATAGTGTCTTCCTCACCCCCTCACAGTAGCCTCCTCCTCTGTCCACCATCATATTACAGTCTCCACACCAGTGTGTCCTGCTCCTGTACTGCGTCACTTTCACCTCTCCACAGTCCACAGGGCAGCACATCAGTGTCCTTCACTGTCCCCCTGCATGCCATGGCTTCACCAACCCAGTAATGCCATGTCATCCTCTGTCCCCAGACTTAGTAGTGTCAGCCGCTCTCCCCAGTAATGACATCCTTAGCTCCTATAGTGAGTGCGCGAGACTCGGCTGCCGCTTCTTAGCCAGGAACAAGTAGTGGACTCTGGTATCTATTCAAAAATGGCGGCTGGCGGCGTCATTAGGTGACTGCGCATGCGCCGCCCGGTCGAGCGAGTACAAGCTTTCCCGAGCCCGGCCGGCTGCGGAACGGCGCATGCGCAATTACATGGTCGGCCCGCTGCCCGTAACGGACATTTACGGTCACCTCGAAAATGAGAGTAAATTTACGGGCTGCCCGTAAATCTACGGGTGGTTGGCAACACTGATATGGACTATATATGGATTATTTATAGCTACTTAATTATTGTCTTTTAACTTTTAATTTACATTTTTATTGTTTGTTTGAACTAGTTTTGACTTTTCGCCGAGAAACGCTGCAATCTGTTAGAACCATGTATCCAACTGTCCATCCAGAGCCTCTGGTTTATAGACCAGATACATCCTAAATATAGAGCCATTTATCCAACTGTCCATCCAGAGCCTCTGGTTTATAGACCAGATACATCCTAAATATAGGACCATTTATCCAACTTTCCATCCAGAGCCTCTGGTTTATAGACCAGATACATCCTAAATATAGAGCCATTTATCCAACTGTCCATCCAGAGCCTCTGGTTTATAGACCAGATACATCCTAAATATAGGACCATTTATCCAACTATCCATCCAGAGCCTCTGGTTTATAGAGCAGATATATCTTAAATATAAATTTGTTGTTATTTAAAAGGGAATTTATGATATCAGAACTATGGAGGAGCTCTGTGCAGACATTATTCATCCCAGTACAGTCCAGATAATTCTCAGTTTATTATCCGTCTACAGAGAGGAGAGTCCTGTATAGATCACATGACCACATCAATGAGGATGGAGAAGGACCCGAGTCACATGACTGAAAGGATATTGAACTTCACCCTGGAGATCATATACCTGCTGACCGGAGAGGTGAGGAGGATTCTGGGAGGTCACATGACATCACTCTTATCTCTATTAATAAAACACAGACCTGGCCGGAGAGGTGAGGAGGATTCTGGGAGGTCACATGACATCACTCTTATATCTATTTATAAAACACAGACCTAACCGGAGAGTTGAGGAGGATTCTGGGAAGTCTGTAGTGATAATTGTTACTCTCTCTATACACAGGATTATAAAGTAGTGAGAAAAATATCTGGTGAACCAATAACACCCAGCAGTCGTCTTCACAGGACATCACCCATCACAGCGCCTCCACCTCACTGCCTGACAACAGAGGTAACCAGTGCCAAGAAGATTCTAGAAGTCATCAAGAAGATGTTGGAGCTGCTGACAGGAGAGGTGAGCGGTGCCGGGAATTCTGGGACATTATCCAGTAACAGACAAGGGATGTGTCTGGATGGTGACTGTATCATTGTGTGTGTCAGGTTCCTATAAGGTGTCAGGATGTCACTGTCTATTTCTCCATGGAGGAGTGGGAGTATTTAGAAGGACACAAGGATTTCTACAAGGACGTCATGATGGAGGATCAGCCGCCCCTCACATCACCGGGTAAGAGGAGACTTTATTGTAAAGGAGAGAGCAGTACGGAGGGTCCACCTAGATCCCCCATCATCTGATAAACACATAGAAACAATGTATTCAGTCAGTGTGTGTGTTTCCTACAGATGGATCCAGTAATGGGAACCCACCAGAGAGATGTCCCCGTCCTCTGTTTTCCCGGGATTCCAGAAACACAAAAAAATTCTCCTGCGCTTGGAAGCTTGATCTCTTAGTGGCACAACCAGAGTCTTCTGTTGGAAAGGGAATGACCAGGGATCTTGCTGCCCTTCTCAGAATAATTGGTATTCTTAGGACTAAAATGTAAAAAAGAAAAAGAAGGGCGGTACCGACCTAGTGCATTACCAATGGCTAGGTTTATTAAAATTGACTAAAAGATCATGAATACTCACAAAGCAAGTACAAAATTGAGCACAAACACTGTTCCATGAAACGGATAATCGCCTTCAGCAGGCCTATAAAAGGCAGCTATAAGTGTGGAGTTGGGAACTGTGGCAATTGTCTACAGATGAGCCATCGAAAGAAGGAAGTCCAGGGAACGGATGGAAAAAACTATAAGGTCAAACAGTTTATTAACTGTGGGACCCCTTTCGTGATCTACGGTCTTCTATGTCCATGTGGCCTCCTGTTGGTCATACCTCTCGACCAATGAGAACGAGAATGGGGGAACATAGGAGTAGTATCCTGACTGAGAAAGAAAACTACTCTGTACCCAGACATTTTAAGGAGGCCCAGGATAGCTCGGTAAATGGCTTGAAGGTCCCTGAAAGAGACGCCGATGCAGGACCCGACAGGGGAGGAGGCTTAAGTAGCCCTCTCAGCCTCCTCCCACAAATACAGGCTGGCCTTCGGCCAGCCTTACACATATAAGTCTACATTTGCCCGTACTATGGGTAATATTAGACCGACTGCTAAAACAAATGGTTTACAGTTTTCACAGAGATTAGAGCAGATGCTATGCGTGTGGCATTTGGCCTTTCCTGCTGACACTGCTCGAATCACTTTTGAGTCCTGGGTCTGTGCGGTGTGTTATATGCCATGCATTAGTGACATCTGTCCTGACATGCAATAGCGGCCGTATGTGGGCGGCGCCATGGGGAGGATGCATTCCGGGTGGCTCTGTTGTGGTGATGGGGTCGATTGTTGACACCGGATGCGGCGCAAGAGACTTGCTGCCGCTTCCGGGTCAGCCACCCACGTCTGCATGGCATATTGTAGGGGCGGAAGTGACGTTCCCGCGAACCGGAGGTGGTGGATGGAACGCACACCCACCGCTACTTCCGGGTCTTCGTTTCTGGCGAATGTATCACTAATGGACGAGATAATTGTCCAGCGCCTAGAGATGATTGTCCAGCGCCTTAGATGCAGCGGTGAGGCATTTGGCAGCAGAACACTGGAAGCCCTACACCTGTCACTGCAGGTAACCCCTGCTTATCCACTTATCCATCCCCTCTATTTAGAGAGCTGGTGTAGCATTCCTAGTGTGTAGATGGGAGTAATGGCTTAGGCTAGCGAGGATGGTGAGGGGTTAATTTTATATTGGCTTGCCTGAGAGGAAGAGGAGGAGGGGCTTGTGGTGGGTGGTGCTGTCGATGGGTGACCTTCTCCACACACACACATGTATTTAAAGGAGTTCAGAGAGGGGTCCATATATCACTACTTTTGGCTCTGAAGAAGAAGGTTCGCCTTCGTAACGCATCAGCCGTAGCTGTACCACATGTTGTCTGACTTTCTGATTGTCTGGTTCCAGTAGGAGGCCTGCTAAAGGCGATTATCTGTTTCATGGAACAGTGTTTGTGCTCAATTTTCTACTTGCTTTGTGAGTATTCATGATCTTTTAGTCAATTTTAATAAACCTAGCCATTGGTAATGCACTAGGTCGGTGCACCCTTCTTTTTCTTTTTTACATTCCCGGGATTCCACACAGGAAGATCACACCATCCATAATTTATATATATATATATATATATATATATATATATATATATTCTGTATAGTCATCTAGAACAAGGCTATCCCTCATCCACACAGCTCTAAAAACAAGACACCCCTTCCATATACAGAGGTTTTTTTTTCAGCGCTGTGCAGGGCTGCATCTTTTCTTACTTCCTCTTTACACTGCATTCCAGCAGCAGCAGGCGCCATTGGCTCTTGCTGCTGTCAATCAGAGGAGGGGGGCGGGGTTAAGTCCCACTGTGTAAGTCTATAGAGCGCAGCTCCATAGACACACAGCACAGGAGCGCGGGGACTACCTCCCCCCATAGACAGCGACTGACTATGGTAGTCCCACAGAAGGAGAGGAGGAGCCGAGATCACCGCCGGGGACCACAGAAGAGGAGGATTGGGGCCGCTCTGCGCAATACCAGTGCACAGAGCAGGTAAGTATAACATGTTTGTTATTTTAATTTAAAAAAAATTGGGGTTTAGTGACACTTTAACTATCAACAGCAAGAACGTCATCAATGTACCCACCCCACCACCCAATTTATCATGTGTATTGTGCCCACCAAAAGAGGTGGAGCTACTGTACACCATATGAAACGTCCATCTCCATTCCTCAATATAACGTCATGTTCCCAACAAATGAGGGGGAGATACTGTACACCATATGAAACGTCCATCTCCATTCCTCAATATAACGTCATGTTCCCAACAAATGAGGAGGAGATACTGTACACCATATGAAAGGTCCATCTCCATTCCTCAATATAATGTCATGTTCCCAACAAATGAGGAGGAGATACCGTACACCATATGAAAGGTCCATCTCCATTCCTCAATATAACGTCATGTTCCCAACAAATGAGGAGGAGATACTGTACACCATATGAAAGGTCCATCTCCATTCCTCTATATAACGTCATGTTCCCAACAAATGAGGAGGAGATACTGTACACCATATGAAAGGTCCATCTCCATTCCTCAATATAATGTCATGTTCCCAACAAATGAGGAGGAGATACTGTACACCATATGAAAGGTCCATCTCCATTCCTCCAATATAACGTCATGTTCCCAACAAATGAGAAGGAGATACTGTACATCATATGAAAGGTCCATCTCCATTCCTCAATATAATGTCATGTTCCCAACAAATGAGGGGGAGATACTGTACACCATATGAAAGGTCCATCTCCATTCCTCAATATAACTTCATGTTTCCAACAAATGAGAAGGAGATACTGTACATCATATGAAAGGTCCATCTCCATTCCTCAATATAACTTCATGTTTCCAACAAATGAGGGGGAGATACTGTACACCATATGAAAGGTCCATCTCCATTCCTCAATATAACGTCATGTTCCCAACAAATGAGGAGGAGATACTGTATACCATATGAAAGGTCCATCTCCATTCCTCAATATAACGTCATGTTCCCAACAAATGAGGAGGAGATACTGTACACCATATGAAAGGTCATCTCCATTCCTCAATATAACGTCATGTTCCCAACAAATGAGGAGGAGATACTGTACACCATATGAAAGGTCCATCTCCATTCCTCAATATAACGTCATGTTCCCAACAAATGAGGAGGAGATACTGTACACCATATGAAAGGTCCATCTCCATTATTCATCATGTTTTCAAGAAATGAGGTGGGGGGAAGGTCCATCTCCTTTCTCAATTTCCAACATGAAAGTGCCTCAATATACCAAAAATAAACTCTCCATACACAAAGTGCACAGTTCTATATCTCTTCTGTTTTCTTGTGCAAAATTCTCAGCCAGAGATTAATAAAAATGCTCTCAGTGCTCCACACCACCCGCTAGGGGTGCACATCTTCACTGGTCTCACGATTCGATTTGATTACGATTATCTGGTCAACGATTTGATTTGATTCGATTCCGCGATGCATCACAATTACTGATGCGCTCCCACTTCCGCTTGGGCCACCTAGGCGGCCCTTCCTCCAAGCAATCTTCTGGGACACATCACAGGTCCCAGAAGGTTGCCCGGATATGCAGGACAGCTCAGTGAGACATGCGCACCCGGCTGTGAAGCTGCAAGCTGTCACAGCCGGATGCCCACAGTAGTATTGCCAGCGTCGTGGACGGGCGGGGGAGAGCATGGAGTGTTTGGTTGGCCACGTCGCTGGATTGTGGGACAGGTGAGTGTCTTTTTATTAAAGGTCAGAAGATACACTTTTTTTGTAGCTGCTGACTTTTAATAAACAAAACATTTACGGGAACTGCTTTGAATTAAAAATAACCTCACTCCCTTAAAGCGGAGTTCCACCCAGTGGAACTTCCACTTTAAGCACTCCTCGCCCCCTGACATGCCACATTTGGCATGGCATTTTTTAGAGGGGGGGGGGGGGAGTGTGTAACCTCTTTTTAGTGGGACTTCCTGTGCCACTTTATCCTTCCTGTCCCGGCCGCCTAGGCGGCGACTCCTCGCCCTAGGCGGCCCCTCCATGCCAGCGATCTTCTGGGACACAACACAGGTCCCAGAAGATTGGCTGGCCAATGGCAGAGCACAGTGCGCGCCCGGCCGTGAAGCCGTAAGCTGTCATGGCCGGGTACCCACAGTAGATTTGACGGCGGAGAGGAGCGGGGCTTCGTGCGGCCGCATCGAAGGACCGTGGGACAGGTAAGTGTCGGTTTAATAAAAGTCAGTAGCTATACTTTTTGTAGCTGCTGACTTTTAATAAACTAAAAATAGGGTGGAACTCCCCTTTAAAAAGTGCACTAATCCGGTGCACTATAGGGTACAGGAATTTACACACAGGGCTGCTGGGAGGTCAGGAGGGATTAGAATCCACAACTGACAAACAGCCCTGTGAGTTTCACTGTACTGTCTCTGTGCTGACATTTCTCTGGGCTTTGCACATTCCAGCACACTAGGAGTTAACACAGTGGAATGTGCCAACGGGGAGCCGGAGAAATGCCAGCACAGAGCATGTGTAGGAGTACACAGTCACATACTGCTGTTAAAATAATACCTGTGTGGTAATAAATGCCGCGTTATAATCCATTAAGTGGCCACCGCTGTATGTGCTTTTTAAAATTTATATGCAGATTCATACCTCATATCTCAGTGTGTGTATATAACTGTATATGCCGCTAATGTGACAACATGGTGCGGCCCGCCCACCGGCTGTAGCTATCAGATCAGAAGAGAGGCAGGCGGGGCTGACGTCAGAAGAGCGAGAGACGAGAGAGATGAGACGTGAGAGGAGAGGGGCGGGCCGCACCATGCAGTCACATGAGCGGCATATACAGTTATATACACACTGAGATATGAGGTATGAATCTGCATATATATTTTAAAAAGCACATACAGCGGTGGCCACTTAATGGATTATAACGCGGCATTTATTACAAAACGGTTATTTTGACAGACACGCACGGAGCGGGGGCGGGGCATGTCGGATGACGTCACGGACATCGATTATTGGGGTCACATGCATCGATGCCGCATCAGGGACCCCCGAATCGCGATGCAGCAATTAAATTCAGCACCCCTACCAACCGCTATCCTCCACCTTCACATCAGAGAACTGACCGTAATTCCACGCTTCCTCACCTACCAATGGGTCATTAGGAGCTTGTATCCATCAAGGGGAAGATCATCCAGGACCACCTTCTTGACATCGTCATTGACAACAGTGCGGCTCCTCCCCTTTCAGAGGTGCTCTTTGATGTTGGTGGTATTCTATGTGTAGCGCACAAACCCCTTTCTTTACCTGCATTAACTTTGGCTCCTTGTAGGAAGAGAGGCACACCGCACTAACAGCCCATACCCTCCTGTGCAAAGAGGTTGAGAGGTGTTGTTGTTGGGTCTTACACGGTCATAATATGTTAAGGACCGATCTTCCGCACTGACTTACCCTCTATATACCTGCCCCACCCCACATACCCCTCTTACCAATAACGACTGACAAGGTTGTGGAGTAAAACTGGCCTTACGGCCTATTTATTTAAAGTGGTGTTCCGGCCGAAATTACACTTTTTAAATAAAAATATCTCTATAATACACAAGCTTAATGTATTCTAGTAAAGTTAGTCTGTAAACTGAGGTTTGTTTTGTTAGGTTATTACAGCATATTGAAAGTTTATAAACTAGAAATAGAACGTGGCCATCTTATGTGTGGGCATCTAAAGCCAAACTGTATTTCTTCCTGGATTTCATTACTGCAGATCTCGCACATGCTCAGTGCTACACAAGCAGTGTAATAGGTTTCAGGTCAGGTTTCCATAGCAAAGGCAGTGTCAGAGGAAGTTGACACTTTTCTATGCAAACCTCTCCTCCCCTCCTCCCTGCAGGAAACAGTAAATATACTGCAGGTTCAAGAAATTATATATATATATATATATATATATATATATTCTTATATATAACCAGGGCCGGTCCTAGGCGGGTGCGCCGCGTGCACCGCACCCAGGCGCCTGCAGAGGGGGGGGCGCTGAAGTGCCAGAGTGCTCTCCACCCGCCTCCTCCTTATGTGCGGAAATAAAATACTTCCGAACTGTCCCAGCTTTGGAACAGCACAGACAGTTCATGGCCGAATCTAGGGAGGTGTGCTGTGCCGTGTGCCCGCCTCCCAGGCAACAACTACCAGGATGTAGATTGTGCCTGGGCAGTGTTGCTAAATTTCAGTGAGAAGAAGCTGTCTCGGGGCATGGCGGGGCGGGATGGACAGGCTGGCTGCACCTGTGAGTGTTGATTTTCCCCGAAGCCAAGCTTTCTGCAGAGATGGGACAGGAGAGGAGAGAGATATTGATTTGCTCATCCTTCTCCCGCCCCTCTCCTCTGTGTCTGCCCCGCCCACACTCCAATCCCTGGCTTAGTACTGTGCACGAGAGAGGGGTGTGGCGGGAAATTTTAAGCAATGGAGGAGACAGATCCACCTGAGTGTATGATTGCTACATCTACTGTCAGAGCCTGCAGAGACCAGCCCTGGGGTGAGTGAGTTCTACATTACTACTGGGCTCTCCCCAGGGAGTGAGTGTATGGGAGGGGTGGAAGACTGCAATCTCCTCATGCTGTGTGGAGGACTGGTGGCAGCCCACTATGCTGGGACTTGCAGTGCCCTCTGTGGGGGGACTGAGGAATCTTAAGTCCCCCACAAAGGGCACTACAGGTCCCAGCATAGTGGAATGCATTCTTCAGTCCCCTCTAGTCTAGGGCACTACAGGTCCCAGCATAGTGGGAATGCATTCTTCAGTCCCCTCTAGGGCACTACAAATCCCAGCATAGTGGAATGCATTCTTCAGTCCCCTCTAGGGCACTACAGGTCCCAGCATAGTGGAATGCATTCTTCAGTCCCCTCTAGGGCACTACAGGTCTCAGCATAGTGGGAATGCATTCTTCAGTCCCCTCTAGTCTAGGGCACTACAAGTCCCAGCATAGTGGAATGCATTCTTCAGTCCCCTCTAGGGCACTACAAGTCCCAGCATAGTGGAATGCATTCTTCAGTCCCCTCTAGGGCACTACAGGTCCCAGCATAGTGGGAATGCATTCTTCAGTCCCCTCTAGTCTAGGGCACTACAAGTCCCAGCATAGTGGAATGCATTCTTCAGTCCCCTCTAGGGCACTACAGGTCTCAGCATAGTGGGAATGCATTCTTCAGTCCCCTCTAGTGCACTACAGGTCCCAGCATAGTGGGAATGCATTCTTCAGTCCCCTCTAGGGCACTACAGGTCCCAGCATAGTGGAATGCATTCTTCAGTCCCCTCTAGTCTAGGGCACTACAAGTCCCAGCATAGTGGAATGCATTCTTCAGTCCCCTCTAGGGCACTACAGGTCCCAGCATAGTGGAATGCATTCTTCAGTCCCCTCTAGGGCACTACAAATCCCAGCATAGTGGAATGCATTCTTCAGTCCCCTCTAGGGCACTACAAATCCCAGCATAGTGGAATGCATTCTTCAGTCCCCTCTAGGGCACTACAGGTCCCAGCATAGTGGAATGCATTCTTCAGTCCCCTCTAGGGCACTACAGGTCCCAGCATAGTGGGAATGCATTCTTCAGTCCCCTCTAGTCTAGGGCACTACAAGTCCCAGCATAGTGGAATGCATTCTTCAGTCCCCTCTAGGGCACTACAGGTCTCAGCATAGTGGGAATGCATTCTTCAGTCCCCTCTAGTCTAGGGCACTACAAGTCCCAGCATAGTGGAATGCATTCTTCAGTCCCCTCTAGGGCACTACAGGTCCCAGCATAGTGGGAATGCATTCTTCAGTCCCCTCTAGGGCACTACAGGTCCCAGCATAGTGGAATGCATTCTTCAGTCCCCTCTAGTCTAGGGCACTACAAGTCCCAGCATAGTGGAATGCATGCATTCTTCAGTCCCCTCTAGGGCACGACAAGTCCCAGCATAGTGGAATGCATTCTTCAGTCCCCTTTAGGGCACTACAGGTCCCAGCATAGTGGAATGCATTCTTCAGTCCCCTCTAGGGCACTACAAGTCCCAGCATAGTGGGAATGCATTCTTCAGTCCCCTCTAGGGCACTACAGGTCCCAGCATAGTGGAATGCATTCTTCAGTCCCCTCTAGGGCACTACAGGTCCCAGCATAGTGGAATGCATTCTTCAGTCCCCTCTAGGGCACTGCAAGTCCCAACATAATGGGAATGCATTCTTCAGTCCCCTCTAAGGCACTACAGGTCCCAGCATAGTGGAATGCATTCTTCAGTCCCCTCTAGTCTAGGGCACTACAAGTCCCAGCATAATGGGAATGAATTCTTCAGTCCCCTCTAGTGCACTACAGGTCCCAGCATAGTGGGAATGCATTCTTCAGTCCCTTCTAGGGCACTACAGGTCCCAGCATAGTGGGAATGCATTCTTCAGTCCCCTCTAGTCTAGGGCACTACAAGTCCCAGCATAGTGGGAATGCATTCTTCAGTCCCCTCTAGGGCACTACAGGTCCCAGCATAGTGGGAATGCATTCTTCAGTCCCCTCTAGTCTAGGGCACTACAAGTCCCAGCATAGTGGAATGCATTCTTCAGTCCCCTCTAGGGCACTACAAGTCCCAGCATAGTGGGAATGCATTCTTCAGTCCCCTCTAGTGCACTACAGGTCCCAGCATAGTGGGAATGCATTCTTCAGTCCCCTCTAGGGCACTACAGGTCCCAGCATAGTGGAATGCATTCTTCAGTCCCCTCTAGTCTAGGGCACTACAAGTCCCAGCATAGTGGAATGCATTCTTCAGTCCCCTCTAGGGCACTACAGGTCCCAGCATAGTGGAATGCATTCTTCAGTCCCCTCTAGGGCACTACAGGTCCCAGCATAGTGGAATGCATTCTTCAGTCCCCTCTAGGGCACTACAAGTCCCAGCATAGTGGAATGCATTCTTCAGTCCCCTCTAGGGCACTACAGGTCCCAGCATAGTGGAATGCATTCTTCAGTCCCCTCTAGGGCACTACAAGTCCCAATATAGTGGAATGCATTCTTCAGTCCCCTCTAGGGCACTACAGGTCCCAGCATAGTGGAATGCATTCTTCAGTCCCCTCTAGGGCACTACAGGTCCCAGCATAGTGGAATGCATTCTTCAGTCCCCTCTAGGGCACTACAGGTCCCAGCATAGTGGAATGCATTCTTCAGTCCCCTCTGGGGCACTACAGGTCCCAGCATAGTGGGAATGCATTCTTCAGTCCCCTCTAGTCTAGGGCACTACAGGTCCCAGCATAGTGGAATGCATTCTTCAGTCCCCTCTAGGGCACTACAGGTCCCAGCATAGTGGGAATGCATTCTTCAGTCCCCTCTAGGGCACTACAGGTCCCAGCATAGTGGAATGCATTCTTCAGTCCCCTCTAGGGCACTACAGGTCCCAGCATAGTGGAATGCATTCTTCAGTCCCCTCTAGTCTAGGGCACTACAAGTCCCAGCATAGTGGGAATGCATTCTTCAGTCCCCTCTAGTCTAGGGCACTACAAGTCCCAGCATAGTGGAATGCATTCTTCAGTCCCCTCTAGGGCACTACAAGTCCCAGCATAGTGGGAATGCATTCTTCAGTCCCCTCTAGTGCACTACAGGTCCCAGCATAGTGGGAATGCATTCTTCAGTCCCCTCTAGGGCACTACAAGTCCCAGCATAGTGGAATGCATTCTTCAGTCCCCTCTAGGGCACTACAGGTCCCAGCATAGTGGAATGCATTCTTCAGTCCCCTCTAGTGCACTACAGGTCACAGCATAGTGGGAATGCATTCTTCAGTCCCCTCTAGGGCACTACAAGTCCCAGCATAGTGGGAATGCATTCTTCAGTCCCCTCTAGGGCACTACAGGTCTCAGCATAGTGGGAATGCATTCTTCAGTCCCCTCTAGTGCACTACAGGTCCCAGCATAGTGGGAATGCATTCTTCAGTCCCCTCTAGTCTAGGGCACTACAAGTCCCAGCATAATGGGAATGAATTCTTCAGTCCCCTCTAGTGCACTACAAGTCCCAGCATAGTGGGAATGCATTCTTCAGTCCCCTCTAAGGCACTACAGGTCCAAGCATAGTGGAATGCATTCTTCAGTCCCCTCTAGGGCACTACAGGTCTCAGCATAGTGGGAATGCATTCTTCAGTCCCCTCTAGGGCACTACAAGTCCCAGCATAGTGGGAATGCATTCTTCAGTCCCCTCTAGGGCACTACAGGTCCCAGCATAGTGGAATGCATTCTTTAGTCCCCTCTAGGGCACTACAGGTCTCAGCATAGTGGGAATGCATTCTTCAGTCCCCTCTAGTCTAGGGCACTACAAGTCCCAGCATAGTGGGAATGCATTCTTCAGTCCCCTCTAGGGCACTACAGGTCCCAGCATAGTGGGAATGCATTCTTCAGTCCCCTCTAGGGCACTACAGGTCTCAGCATAGTGGGAATGCATTCTTCAGTCCCCTCTAGGGCACTACAAGTCCCAGCATAATGGGAATGCATTCTTCAGTCCCCTCTAAGGCACTACAGGTCCCAGCATAGTGGAATGCATTCTTCAGTCCCCTCTAGTCTAGGGCACTACAAGTCCCAGCATAATGGGAATGCATTCTTCAGTCCCCTCTAGTGCACTACAGGTCCCAGCATAGTGGGAATGCATTCTTCAGTCCCCTCTAGTCTAGGGCACTACAAGTCCCAGCATAATGGGAATGAATTCTTCAGTCCCCTCTAGTGCACTACAGGTCCCAGCATAGTGGGAATGCATTCTTCAGTCCCTTCTAGGGCACTACAAGTCCCAGCATTGTGGAATGCATTCTTCAGTCCCTTCTAGTCTAGGGCACTACAGGTCCCAGCATAGTGGAATGCATTCTTCAGTTCCCTCTAGTCTAGGGCACTACAGGTCCCAGCATAGTGGGAATGCATTCTTCAGTCCCCTCTAGGGCACTACAAGTCCCAGCATAATGGGAATGCATTCTTCAGTCCCCTCTAAGGCACTACAGGTCCCAGCATAGTGGAATGCATTCTTCAGTCCCCTCTAGTCTAGGGCACTACAAGTCCCAGCATAATGGGAATGCATTCTTCAGTCCCCTCTAAGGCACTACAGGTCCCAGCATAGTGGAATGCATTCTTCAGTCCCCTCTAGTCTAGGGCACTACAAGTCCCAGCATAGTGGGAATGCATTCTTCAGTCCCCTCTAAGGCACTACAGGTCCAAGCATAGTGGAATGCATTCTTCAGTCCCCTCTAGGGCACTACAGGTCTCAGCATAGTGGGAATGCATTCTTCAGTCCCCTCTAGGGCACTACAGGTCCCAGCATAGTGGAATGCATTCTTCAGTCCCCTCTAGTCTAGGGCACTACAAGTCCCAGCATAGTGGGAATGCATTCTTCAGTCCCCTCTAGGGCACTACAAGTCCCAGCATAGTGGGAATGCATTCTTCAGTCCCCTCTAGGGCACTACAGGTCCCAGCATAGTGGGAATGCATTCTTCAGTCCCCTCTAGGGCACTACAGGTCCCAGCATAGTGGAATGCATTCTTCAGTCCCCTCTAGGGCACTACAAGTCCCAGCATAATGGGAATGCATTCTTCAGTCCCCTCTAAGGCACTACAGGTCCCAGCATAGTGGAATGCATTCTTCAGTCCCCTCTAGGGCACTACAAGTCCCAGCATAGTGGGAATGCATTCTTCAGTCCCCTCTAGGGCACTACAGGTCCCAGCATAGTGGAATGCATTCTTCAGTCCCCTCTAGGGCACTACAAGTCCCAGCATAATGGGAATGCATTCTTCAGTCCCCTCTAAGGCACTACAGGTCCCAGCATAGTGGAATGCATTCTTCAGTCCCCTCTAGGGCACTACAAGTCCCAGCATAGTGGGAATGCATTCTTCAGTCCCCTCTAGGGCACTACAAGTCCCAGCATAGTGGAATGCATTCTTCAGTCCCTTCTATTCTAGTGCACTACAGGTCCCAGCATAGTGGGAATGCATTCTTCAGTCCCCTCTAGTGCACTACAGGTCCCAGCATAGCAGGTTGCTCTGACAGAACAGAAGAAGCCTGAGAAGATTGTCGCCACTCTGCGTGATCCAGGGGCACTGGCAAACTTAATTTGCTGGGCACTGCTAGGCTGCAATTGAGGTATTGATTGAAGCTTCTTCCTTGTGCGTACTGGAGGAATGACGAAAACGTCACTTCCTCCCTGCACTGAACTCTGCTGACACTCCTCCTGGCCCCTAGACCACTCTTAAAGCACCGCAGCCACTGTTATGCTGCTGCCTGTCCCACCTGTCATGCCGTCCCTGCGCTCATTCTTTTCTCTCTCTGCTCCGGGACTCTCTGAACATGAAAACCACCAGAGCCTGATTCTCACCTCTATCTTAATTAGAGACAAGTCCTTGACTTCCCAGTAAAGTGAATGTCCACACCAGCTGAAACTCCAACTCAGAGTTTATTTTCTCTCAGCCAATAACACAGTCTCTGATAGAAGAAAGGTTGGAGCAAGAAACAGGACAGCACAAGGTGTGGAGGAGGTCCAGGCACAAACGTTACGGATATTCGCTCAGCTTATCGAGCAAATTTAACTAGGCTTATGTAGCGGGTATTTACTTTCCCGGGAAAACTTTTGAATTTCTACGGTGACACCGGTGGTGTATCTCCGGCGGTCCACCGGGTGGCGCTGCCACTTTCGGCCGACGGACGAGTCATTGCTGTGTCGAATCCCTTTTTGTCTTTCTTCGGCAGCCGTGTGGTGGGGCGGGGAACCCGCTACGCATGCTGGGGGAAGGTATAAAGGGGGCCGGCCATTTTGTCAGGGGGTTCGTTGTCCCAGGCACCTTCAGCCTGCGGACGGAGTTCGTGTTTGTCCTCTGGGCGGACTAGGCCTAGAGGACCACCGGAGGTTGTGTTCCACCTCAGGCACCTTTAGCCTGAGGTGAGGTACTCAGTTGGCGGTCCCGAGCTCAGTGCCCAACACTGAGTTCCGCGAGGGAAGGATCCTAGGGTGCTCCGGAGATGTACGCCTGAATCCGAGGTGGACGTAATGGACCGGGAAGAGCTCCTCATCTGAAGACCCGGTGCAGCATACTACCGGTGACGGGTGAGCCTCTTGTCGGAGACCGTCCGATAGGTGAATTTCCCTCGTGCGGAGACCATTGTCCACTCTTTGGAGGAGAGTGGAGGAAAGAACTTGTGTCTGGGCCTACATACACATTCACACCTCCTGTTCTGTTTCTGTAAAGCAAGTAAGTCCATGCTATGTTCAAATAAAGGAGTGTTGGACTTGCAACGGTGTGAGACTCGTTTCCTGGCAGATGACTCCTGGAGGGAGGATTCGATACACAATGCAGGTCCGAAGGTAAAGAACTTTTGCTAATACCACTTATACACCTGTGGTGGAGGCCTGGCGTAGCGGACGCACTCCCTTTCCTATCATACCCCTAGACCAGAGACATTGCGAGCGAGAACTTTAATAGAGGGAATTGGGAGTGTGGGAGCCGAACATGCCCGCTACACATGGGGGCTCGGGTCCGGAATATGTATTGTGTATCACTTGGAAGAACGTATCTGCCGGAAACAGTCAAGTGTATAGGCCAAAGTGCAGCCCTACTCGAAAGTCATGGACATGACCTCAGAAGAGGAAAGGCCCGCGCAGGCAGAGTGGTGAAAGGGGGAAAACCCAGCCGTGTGACGGACTGCACGTGGGGGTTTTTAATTGCACTGCGCCATCAGACACAACCCCCACCGCTTAGTTCGTGGGCGTGTCTCAACCAACCAAGTGAAAAAGCCAGCGAACTGGAGCAAAAGGGGAGGAGTCCAATACGTGTGACGGACTACACGTGGGACGTTGGCGCGAAAACTCTGCAGTGTACGATGGAACAGCAACAGGTCGCCATGTTTGGACCCGCCTCGTGGATCCCGGTTCACCCGGCAACTACAACATTGACTGCTGCTGCTCCCATAACGGACACGGGGATCCGACTAAAGCCAAGGGGTCGATTCGCCTTATATTCCTGCATGGATGTGGAGGCCTTGGGCATGATTTGTCCCGGATGCTCGGGACTGGTATGTCTATTAAAGCCCTTCGGACGATGTGACACCTGCGGGGAATTCATGTTTGAGGTGGATCCGGCGGTGGAGAGGCCGAAAACCATCTACTCAGGCCGGGCTTCAGGCATCGCCCCACAGAAGGCAGGAATCACGGCAGTAAGAGTCGTCCCTGCGTACACTGCAACGACCGCGGAGGAGGTCGTGAAACATCAACGGGAGAAATCCGAGGATGCTGACTCGGTCACCACAGTCTCACAGCGTCCGCCACCGAGGAAGAGAACCAGCGTGGTAGCCCCGACCAGCGGTGGTAGTGGACCGTCTCGCATGCCCAAGCCAGGCCCGGATGGATCCGTAGACGAGAGTTCCGGACATCCCAAGAAAGGCCAAGGTAAGCCGGCTGAGAAGACTTGGTGTGAGGGAGGATGTGTCAGGAAGGCATGGCCTAGCAAGTCTCCGGAGTGTGGATGTTCTGTTTCCACACAGGGCTACATACCCGCGGAGGAGTGTGACACTTCTGACCTGGAATCTCTCTCTAATACGGGAGATGATGCCCAAATTGACGATCTGTTTGCCGAGAAGGGCTGGGACAAGGCGCCGCTTGCTGCATCCCGTGGGTTTCGGAATTCGCCTATGTCCGTGGGTGAGAGCGCACCAAGGGTGGAGGCATCAGCGCCTGAAGGAGAATCTCTCCCTCAACTTGTTTCCGTATCCCCTGCACCATCTGCACCTGATGCTGGGGTAAAAAGATTGTTGTTGAGGCCTCCAATGCCCAGATCAGAGGTGGCCAAGGCACTTCGCCATCCAGATGCGGTCGTTCTGCCTGGTGAAGGGGACAGATCAACCATGCCTCCTTTGGCGAGACTACAGCGACTGTTTGGTCAAAAAGTTGCAGCGGAATATGGATGGGAGTATCCTTACTTGCCGAAGGACCTGCTGTACGAGGTGGAGGTGTGCAGGGAGCGTTGGTACAATGATTTTGTTTGGACCCATCTCAAAGTCCCGCACGCTCGCAGATACCTAGCGTGTTCTCCAAAGGCTTCACAGTGTTTTAAAGACTGCAAGGCAGAATGGATGGTGGGAAGACACATCCACGCAGATAAGGTGGTGATCAAACGCAAAGAAGGCGAAGATGTGGAATACCATCTAGAGACTATGGATCAGCACCTAAAGCCACTAACTCTGCCGCACCCACGTTTCTACCTCTAGGAGGAAAAAGACTCCATTAGTATTATGCTGCTGAACTTTCTGGGGAAATTGTGTTTTAGTGTGCCCAGAAAAGAGAAAAGAACTGTTCCTGTTTGTTTCTTCCCGCAAAGAGATCACAGACTCTGGGGTAGATAGTGTTAGGGAAAAAAGGAGAAGATGTTCAACGGGTGCAGTTACCGTGATGCTGTCACCAGGTGGCAGTGTTGCGCAACGTTACAAACACTTTTCACGCACCCACTCTTTGGAGGAAGAGGGATTTCTTTTAGGAGAAATTTCTTTTACTCCCACACACGAATACGTGTCAGGATTTTATATGTTGGTTTTTGTTTTTTTCCCCTCTGCAGGAGAACATCCCAGCAAGATTTTAGACTCTGGGGAGGTCTTTAGTCAGGATGGGGAGGGAAAAAAGTAAATGTTAATATGCAACCTTAAAATGTTTGATGTTGTCTTTTACTTCTCTTTTTGTTGCAGGGGCTCAGACACAACTTTACAGTAGGATAGTGTTTCCAAAAGTTTGGGTTTATTTTTCAATTTGTTAACGGTATCTGGACTGAATCATGTCAGCCGTTGAGGATGTGGTTTATTCCAAACACTGGGAACCAGTGTCAAAAGACAGGGGGGAGTATGTAGCGGGTATTTACTTTCCCGGGAAAAGTTTTGAATTTCTACGGTGACACCGGTGGTGTATCTCCGGCGGTCCACCGGGTGGCGCTGTCACTTTGGGCCGACGGACGAGTCATTGCTGTGTCGAATCCCTTTTTGTCTTTCTTCGGCAGCCGTGTGGTGGGGCGGGGAACCTGCTACGCATGCGGGGGGAAGGTATAAAGGGGGCCGGCCATTTTGTCAGGGGGTTCATTGTCCCAGGCACCTTCAGCCTGCGAACGGAGTTCGTGTTTGTCCTCTGGGCGGACTAGGCCTAGAGGACCACCGGAGGTCGTGTTCACCTCAGGCACCCAGTTGGCGGTCCGGAGCTCAGTGCCCAACACTGAGTTCCGCGAGGGAAGGATCCTAGGGTGCTCCGGAGATGGACGCCTGAATCCGAGGTGGACGTAATGGACCGGGGAGAGCTCCTCATCTGAAGACCCGGTGCAGCATACTGCCGGTGACGGGTGAGCCTCTTGTCGGAGACCGTCCGATAGGTGAATTTCCCTCGTGCAGAGACCATTGTCCACTCTTTGGAGGAGAGTGGAGGAAAGAACTTGTGTCTGGGCCTATATACACATTCACACCTCCTGTTCTGGTTTTGTAAAGCAAGTAAGTCCATGCTATGTTCAAATAAAGGAATGTTGGACTTGCAACGGTGTGAGACTCGTTTCCTGGCAGATGACTCCTGGAGGGAGGATTCGATACACAATGCAGGCCCGAAGGTAAAGATCTTTTGCTAATACCACTTATACACCTGTGGTGGAGGCCTGGCGTAGCGGACGCACTCCCTTTCCTATCATACCCCTAGACCAGAGACATTGCGAGCGAGAACTTTAATAGAGGGGATTGGGAGTGTGGGAGCCGAACATGCCCGCTACACTTATATGCCATAAAAAGTGTTTGGGGACCCGGGTCCTGCCCCAGGGGACATGTATCAATGCAAAAAAACAGTTTTAAAAACGGACGTTTTTTCGGGAGCAGTGATTTTAATAATGCTTAAAGTGAAACAATAAAAGTGAAATATTCCTTTAAATTTCGTACCTGGGGGGGTGTGTATAGTATGCCTGTAAAGTGGCGCTTGTTTCCCGTGTTTAGAACTGTCCCTGCACAAAGTGTCATTTCTGAAGGAAAAAAAGTCATTTAAAACTCACTCGCGGCTATAATGAATTGTCGGCTCCCGGCAAAACATAGAAAAGTCATTGATTAAAAAAAAATAAAAATGCGTGGGGGGTCCCCCCAAATTCAATTACCAGGCCCTTCAGGTCTGGTATGGATATTAAGGGGAACCCTGACGCAAAATTAAAAAAAAAAATGCGTGGGGTTCCCCCCAAATATCCATACCAGGCCCTTCAGGTCTGGTATGGATTTTAAGGGGAACTCCACCCCAAACTTGATTCCCTTCTTTAGCTATGGCCCTTGTTTAGGAGAAGACATCCCTCCGGAGAGTTACCGGGACCCTACCGTCACCGAGACACTAAACTGGGTCTCCGGAGAGTTCCTTCCCGGCCTCCTCATCCTAGATACGGGTCCCCTCACAAGGCGGCACCCTGACATTCCTCGATCCCTGACGGACCCCAGCCAAAGATGCTGGGCTCCAGGCCTTCACTGCGTTTCCTGGGCTTACATGCCCAGGGCAGACAGGAACAACACGATAGTACCTCACCCTGGGCTAAGGGTGCCCAGGATGTAACCGGAACACTCCCTGGGAGTAGGACTCCCGGCAACCGAACCAACGACAACCTACCCCCGGGCCAAAGGTGCCCGGGGTGGACAGGAACAACACCTGGGGTATAGGGTGACCACATGTCCCGGATTGCCCGGGACAGTCCCGCATTTTGCAGGTCTGTCCCGGGCACATTCATTCCAGGACAATACAGTGTCCCGGAATGAAACTGACACAGCCACCCCCCCCCCCCCCGGGCCAATCTGATGCCCCCAAAAAAAGCAGCCACATCACCACTTTACTCACTGACAGTACTTGTCCTGGCCGGAAATTCCTGGAGGAGCACAATCCCCGCCCTCTGCTTGAAATCATAAATCCCACCTCTTGTGTCCAATCACTGTGCTGTGATTCGTTACAGCACAAGCTGATTTTTGGGAAGGGAGGGGTGTCCCTGAATGGTAGTTTGGAAATGTGGTCACCCTACTGGGGTAGGACCCCCCGCTGACAGAACCCCCGAACAGGCAGCGTCTGCCCCTTTTATATCCTCTCCCAACATGCCCAGCAGGCCTGCCACACCCACGGTACAGCTGCTGAGAGGGGACACACAAGGCACAGCACTGTAGCAGCGGTTCAACCCTAGCCTACTATGGCAGCGCCACAGGGAACTACACACTAGACATGTGCACACTGAAATATTTCGTTTCGGAATTTCGTTTTCGTCCGAAAAATAAATTTATTTAGTTACTCCCGAAATTCGTTTTTATTTATTTTGTTTTTCGTTAGAAATTGCATTCGTCCGAAAATCTGAATTAATTAAGGTCGAATCTGTCATTGAGGGCTTATGGTGTCTGTCGAATGTTCAAAGAAGATTAGACGGAGCAGCTAAACTGTACGACGCCGCAATCATACATTTCCGGTCGAATGTTCCGCCTACAAGCTATAGAAGAATTCTAATGTTGTATGACTAGTAATAATTATATTTATTCATTACTATTACTAGTCAACCAACATTAGAATTCTTCTATAGCCTATGGGCGGATGCATTTGACCGGAAATGTACGATTGCAGCGTCGTACAGTTTTGCTGCACCGTCTAATCTTCTAACTTTCGACAGACACCATAAGCCTTCAATAAGAGATTTGACGTTTGTATGTTTTTCGATGCTTTGTCGAATCTTCGTCGTTCATGTTGAATTCTCAAGTTAGTTCTAGCTATTTTACTGCTCCTCCTCTTTGGTTACAGTCAGCCAATAACATTCATCATCATCATTATTTTTATTTTACTTCCCCCACCCAATTCCAGCAGTGATCTTTTCTCTCTATAATGTCGAATCTTTTCTCTCTATAATGTCGAATCTTTTCTCTCTATAATGTCGAATCTTTTCTCTCTATAATGTCGAATCTTTTCTCTCTATAATGTCGAATCTTTTCTCTCTATAATGTCGAATCTTTTCTCTCTATAATGTCGAATCTTTTCTCTCTATAATGTCGAATCTTTTCTCTCTATAATGTCGAATCTTTTCTCTCTATAATGTCGAATCTTTTCTCTCTATAATGTCTAATCTTTTCTCTCTATAATGTCTAATCTTTTCTCTCCTATGTCGAATCTTTTCTCTCTATAATGTCAAATCTTTTCTCTCCTATGTCAAATCTTTTCTCTTTTATGTCGAATCTTTTCTCTCCTATGTCGAATCTTTTCTCTCCTATGTCAAATCTTTTCTCTTTTATGTCGAATCTTTTCTCTCCTATGTCAAATCTTTTCTCTCCTATGTCGAATCTTTTCTCTCTATAATGTCAAATCTTTTCTCTCCTATGTCAAATCTTTTCTCTCCTATGTCAAATCTTTTCTCTCTATAAATGTCGAATCTTTTCTCTCCTATGTCAAATCTTTTCTCTCCTATGTCGAATCTTTTCTCTCTATAAATGTCGAATCTTTTCTCTCCTATGTCGAATCTTTTCTCTCCTATGTCGAATCTTTTCTCTCCTATGTCAAATCTTTTCTCTCCTATGTCGAATCTTTTCTCTCCTATGTCGAATCTTTTCTCTCCTATGTCAAATCTTTTCTCTCCTATGTCAAATCTTTTCTCTCCTATGTCGAATCTTTTCTCTCTATAAATGTCGAATCTTTTCTCTCCTTAAATGTCGAATCTTTTCTCTCCTATGTCGAATCTTTTCTCTCCTATGTCGAATCTTTTCTCTCTATAAATGTCGAATCTTTTCTCTCCTATGTCGAATCTTTTCTCTCCTATGTCGAATCTTTTCTCTCCTATGTCAAATCTTTTCTCTCCTATGTCAAATCTTTTCTCTCCTATGTCGAATCTTTTCTCTCTATAAATGTCGAATCTTTTCTCTCTATAATGTCGAATCTTTTCTCTCCTATGTCAAATCTTTTCTCTCCTATGTCGAATCTTTTCTCTCCTATGTCGAATCTTTTCTCTCCTATGTCGAATCTTTTCTCTCCTATGTCGAATCTTTTCTCTCCTATGTCGAATCTTTTCTCTCCTATGTCGAATCTTTTCTCTCCTATGTCGAATCTTTTCTCTCCTATGTCAAATCTTTTCTCTCTATAATGTGAAATCTTTTCTCTCCTATGTCGAATCTTTTCTCTCTATAATGTGAAATCTTTTCTCTCCTATGTCGAATCTTTTCTCTCTATAAATGTCGAATCTTTTCTCTCCTATGTCGAATCTTTTCTCTCCTATGTCGAATCTTTTCTCTCCTATGTCAAATCTTTTCTCTCCTATGTCGAATCTTTTCTCTCTATAATGTCGAATCTTTTCTCTCCTATGTCGAATCTTTTCTCTCTATAATGTGAAATCTTTTCTCTCCTATGTCGAATCTTTTCTCTCTATAATGTGAAATCTTTTCTCTCCTATGTCGAATCTTTTCTCTCTATAAATGTCGAATCTTTTCTCTCCTATGTCGAATCTTTTCTCTCCTATGTCGAATCTTTTCTCTCTATAATGTGAAATCTTTTCTCTCCTATGTCGAATCTTTTCTCTCTATAAATGTCGAATCTTTTCTCTCCTATGTCGAATCTTTTCTCTCCTATGTCGAATCTTTTCTCTCTATAATGTCGAATCTTTTCTCTCTATAATGTCGAATCTTTTCTCTCTATAATGTCGAATCTTTTCTCTCTATAATGTCGAATCTTTTCTCTCTATAATGTCGAATCTTTTCTCTCTATAAATGTCGAATCTTTTCTCTCTATAAATGTCGAATCTTTTCTCTCTATAAATGTCGAATCTTTTCTCTCCTATGTCGAATCTTTTCTCTCCTATGTCGAATCTTTTCTCTCTATAAATGTCGAATCTTTTCTCTCCTATGTCGAATCTTTTCTCTCCTATGTCGAATCTTTTCTCTCCTATGTCGAATCTTTTCTCTCCTATGTCGAATCTTTTCTCTCCTATGTCGAATCTTTTCTCTCCTATGTCGAATCTTTTCTCTCCTATGTCGAATCTTTTCTCTCCTATGTCGAATCTTTTCTCTCCTATGTCGAATCTTTTCTCTCCTATGTCGAATCTTTTCTCTCCTATGTCGAATCTTTTCTCTCCTATGTCGAATCTTTTCTCTCCTATGTCGAATCTTTTCTCTCCTATGTCGAATCTTTTCTCTCCTATGTCGAATCTTTTCTCTCCTATGTCGAATCTTTTCTCTCCTATGTCGAATCTTTTCTCTCCTATGTCGAATCTTTTCTCTCCTATGTCGAATCTTTTCTCTCTATAAATGTCGAATCTTTTCTCTCCTATGTCAAATCTTTTCTCTCCTATGTCAAATCTTTTCTCTCCTATGTCAAATCTTTTCTCTCCTATGTCAAATCTTTTCTCTCCTATGTCGAATCTTTTCTCTCCTATGTCGAATCTTTTCTCTCCTATGTCGAATCTTTTCTCTCCTATGTCGAATCTTTTCTCTCCTATGTCGAATCTTTTCTCTCCTATGTCAAATCTTTTCTCTCTTATGTCAAATCTTTTCTCTCTATAAATGTCGAATCTTTTCTCTCTATAAATGTCGAATCTTTTCTCTCTATAAATGTCGAATCTTTTCTCTCCTATGTCGAATCTTTTCTCTCTATAAATGTCGAATCTTTTCTCTCCTATGTCGAATCTTTTCTCTCTATAAATGTCGAATCTTTTCTCTCTATAAATGTCGAATCTTTTCTCTCTATAAATGTCGAATCTTTTCTCTCTATAAATGTCGAATCTTTTCTCTCTATAAATGTCGAATCTTTTCTCTCTATAAATGTCGAATCTTTTCTCTCTATAAATGTCGAATCTTTTCTCTCCTATGTCGAATCTTTTCTCTCCTATGTCGAATCTTTTCTCTCCTATGTCGAATCTTTTCTCTCCTATGTCGAATCTTTTCTCTCCTATGTCGAATCTTTTCTCTCCTATGTCGAATCTTTTCTCTCCTATGTCGAATCTTTTCTCTCCTATGTCGAATCTTTTCTCTCCTATGTCGAATCTTTTCTCTCCTATGTCGAATCTTTTCTCTCCTATGTCGAATCTTTTCTCTCCTATGTCGAATCTTTTCTCTCCTATGTCGAATCTTTTCTCTCCTATGTCGAATCTTTTCTCTCCTATGTCGAATCTTTTCTCTCCTATGTCGAATCTTTTCTCTCCATAAATGTCGAATCTTTTCTCTCCATAAATGTCGAATCTTTTCTCTCTATAATGTCAAATCTTTTCTCTCTATAATGTCAAATCTTTTCTCTCCTATGTAGAATAATCTCGGACTAATAGAGTTAAGGTTAGGCACATTCGACCACAGGTTCCATAGACACAGATTGTTATTGTCAGCATCACGTCGAATCTCCTATCTATATCGAACTTGTAGCAACGAAAACAAAACATTTGTTTATGTCGGATCTTTCGGTTTTCGGATTCTGTGCTTTCGTTTTCGTTTGTTAAAACGATAACGAAAATACCTGAAATTTGGACGAAAATGCATTCGGACGAAAACATAGAAATGGTTGTAAAAACCCTGACAAATTAGGGTGTTTGAGCACAACTAGCTCTCAAACACTTCCCTTAAATTGAGGACCCCGCTACATATGTGCTGATTGGTGGAGAGCGCTGCAGAAGGTGATGGCATGGCGGCCATCTTTGTTGATCTGTCAGAGTCTGGGATGGATCTGAGGTGAGAAGATACCGGCAGGTATTGTATGAGATAACTGGAGAGGGAGTATAGAGGTGGTGGTCCTGGATGATATTCCCCTTGGGGGGGATACAAGGACTTAATGACTTATTGGTAAGTGAGGGGGTCATAGAATTCCGGTGAGTTCTCCGATGTGAAGGTGGAGGATAGCGGGGGGGGGGGGGGTGGAGCACTGAGAACATTTCTATTAAACTCTGTCGGAGAATTTCTCACAGGAGAACAGAAGAGACATAGCACTGCGCACTTTGTGTTTGGAGCGCCGGACGCTTTCGCTTGGTTTGTATTCGTATTTTTCTCTTCTAATCCATTCCGGAGCTCTTATAAATGATTTGGTGAGGGACCAACATATATGACTCCTGAATGGAAGGTTATAACATTTAATGGTTAATTGTTTCCCAACAGGTGGACACGATGTGCGGAATCCCTCTGAGGAACATCTCATTGTATCTCCAGATTATAAAGCAGAAGATAATAACATTGTACAATATTCTCCAGGAGGAAATCCCGTCACTCCAAATATACATCCCAGACCTTCCCAATTGGGGGGATCAATGGATCCCTCTAATCCTGAGGAATCTTCTGACGGATCACACACCAAGACTATAGGATCTCACAGTACAGAGACTTCAATAGATCCGTCTATTCCCCAGGAATCTTCTGACGGATCACACACCAAGACTATAGGATCTCACAGTACAGAGACTTCAATAGATCCGTCTATTCCCCAGGAATCTTCTTTAGGTCACAAAGGAGTTCCCACAGAAGAGAGTTCATTGTCATGTTCAGAGTGCGGGAAAGTGTTTACAAAAAAATGGTTACTTCTTAGGCACAAGAAAATTCACACAGGCGAGCGTCCATATTCATGTTCAGAGTGCGGGAAATCTTTCACTCTGAAATCTTCACTTATTACACACCAGAAAATTCACACGGGCGAACGCCCCTATTCATGTGCAGAGTGCGGGAAATCTTTCATTCGTAAAGACCTTTTTGTACACCAGAGAATTCACACAGGTGAGCGTCCTTATTCATGTTTAGAGTGTGGGAAATCTTTCATGTATAACGCAAGCCTTGTTATACATCAGAGAATTCACACGAGCGAATGCCCCTATTCATGTGCAGCGTGCGGGAAATCTTTCATTCAAAACGCAAGCCTTGTTCAACACCAGAGTATTCACACAGGTCTACGTCCCTATTAATGTCCAGAGTGCGGGAAATCTTTCACTGTTAAATCTTCACTTATTACACACCAGAAAATTCACACGGGCGAACGCCCCTATTCTTGTGCCGAGTGCGGGAAATCTTTCATTCGTAAAGTAGTCCTTTTTATACACCAGAGAACTCACACAGGT
Source organism: Rana muscosa (assembly GCA_029206835.1). Taxonomy (NCBI): domain Eukaryota; kingdom Metazoa; phylum Chordata; class Amphibia; order Anura; family Ranidae; genus Rana; species Rana muscosa. The sequence goes on along the minus strand of CM055123.1, from coordinate 432,432,976 downwards.
GAGCGTCCTTATTCATGTTTAGAGTGTGGGAAATCTTTCATGTATAACGCAAGCCTTGTTTAACACCAGAGAATTCACACACGTCTACGTCCCTATTCATGTTCAGAGTGCGGGAAATCTTTCATTCATAAAGCAAACCTTGTTCAACACCAGAGAATTCATACGGGCGAACGTCCCTATTCATGTTCAGAGTGCGGGAAATCTTTCATTCATAAAGCAAACCTTGTTCAACACCAGAGAATTCACACGGGCGAACGTCCCTATTCATGTTCAGAGTGCGGGAAATCTTTCATTGACAAAAGAGGCCTTGTTACACACCAGAGCAATCACACGGGTAGGCGTCCTTATTCATGTTCAGAGTGCGGGAAATCTTTCAATCGTAAAGCAAACCTTGTTCAACACCAGAGAATTCACACAGGTGAGCGTCCTTATTCATGTTCAGAGTGCGGGAAATCTTTCAGTGATAAAGGACACCTTGTTAAACACCAGAGAATTCACACGGGTGAGCGTCCATATTCATGTTCACAGTGCGGTAAATCTTTCATTGATAAAGGAAACCTTGTTAAACACCAGAAAATTCACACGGATGAGCGACCGTATTCATGTTCAGAGTGCGGGAAATCTTTCATTGATAAAGGAAGCCTTGTGGGACACCAGAGAGTTCACACGGGTGAGCGCCCTTATTTATGTTCAGAGTGCGGGAAATGTTTCACTCACAAAAAATCACTCGTTGCACACGAGAAAAGTCACACAAGCTAACAACCTTTTTCATGTTCATGGTGTCTTAGGGGGAGAGGTTACAATATTATTTTTTGGGTACTCTTTGGGTTAGGTGCCTGGAATTGAATTCTAGTAATACGATCCTCTAAACATACAGAGATGACTCGGTCCCGCACTCACACAGACCGCACCATACAACTAAACTGTGCTAATACATGGCCAGATATGACAATACATGGACAACACTTCTTATTGGTTCCTGTACATTATTGCTCTTTTGATGTCTCACAGAAGAAGCCGGCTTCTCATTGGTCCATCCAATAATTATTACATTTTATAGTTTTATGTTCTTCAGTTATAGAAGATTTGATGTAGATTCTAGCTTTGTTTTTATTGTTTGTTAATCAATAATTCTGATTTTCTATAATAAACAAGAACTCTCCGCACTTTCCAATACTCTGTTCTCAGATTTCTGCAATCACTATGGAGAATTTAGAGAGTCAGTCCACCCAAAAGAGAGATTTTAATGTTTGTTGGATACTGGAGAGTTAATTCTCCTGATAGTCTCTTCTACATCTCCGGGACTTTATTGGTAAGATCTCGGAACAGCATGGTGTGCCCATTATGAGGGTTTCCCACCATCTCTGTTTTGAATTCCCAGATCCAATACCCCTCTGTACCCATTATGAGGGGTTCCCACTGTAGCGAGGTCCCGGACCCCCAGAGGCCTAATGGTAGGGTGACCACGTGTTCCGGATTGCCCGGGACAGTCCCGCATTTTGCAGGTCTGTCCCGGGCACCTTCATTCCAGGACAATACAGTGTCCTGGAATGAAACTGACACAGCCACCCCCCCCCCAGGCCAATCTCATGCCCCCAAAAAAATGCCTTCACATCACCACTTAACTCACTGACAGTACTTGTCCTGGCCCGGAATGCCTGGAGGAGCACAATCCCCGCCACCTCGCTTGTGATTGGAGAAGATATAAATCCCGCCTCTTGTGTCCAATCACTGTGCTGTGATTCGTTACAGCACAAGCTGATTTTTGGGAAGGGAGGGTGTTCCTGAATGGTAGTTTGGAAATGTGTTCACCCTACCCTAATGGTGACCTCCAGAGTTCGGGGCAGCTGACATTCTTCTGTGTAGAGGGGGTTACAAGGCATGGTGGGTGTAATGCAAGGTGGGCTGATGGGCGCCAGACACTTCTTGAATGCAAAGAGACTTATTGTCTCTTAAACAGAACTGTGGGAGAGAAGGTCGGGGCTAGTACACCCTTAAGTAGATGCAATGTTAATTGGCAAACTCCGAGACTTTCTATAGGCAGACAGCCAAACAAGAAAAGGCATCCAGCTAGACACCACATCTGCATGAGTAGGACCGCTGTCTATCGCAACAATCTTGTAACAGTTTCTTAAGCCTCGTACACACGGTTGGACTTCCATCGGACTTTTCCGTGGTTTTTTGTCCGAACTGAGTTGGTCGGGAACACCCATAGCATACACACCACAGGACTTTTCTGCAAACTTTCCCAAAACTTTTTGCAACATCAAGTGGTTTTTCTGCTCTTTTCTGCTCTTTACCACCACCCTTTGGTCAACTTCTGCTATTGTTGGTTTATTTTAACATTAGTTGTTTTGTCCATCGGACAAAAGTCCGATGATTTTCTGTACACACGTTCGGACTTTGCTCCATCGGACTTTTGTTGGGCAACTTTTGTCCGATGAAAACAAGAAAAAAGCAAAAAAAGTTTGTCCGATGGAGCGTACACACGGTCGGATTGTTGGTCCAACTTGCTCAAAATGAAGTTTGTTGGCCAAAAGTCCGACCGTGTGTACGGGGCTTAACAAAAGGTTGCAATGAACTCCTTCACTTCTTCTACAATCTTCTATTGTAGATCTTCACTCAACTGAGCCCTCAGAATTTCACTAGACTTATGCCGCGTACACACGATCGAAAATTCCGACAAGAAAAGTGTTGTGGTTTTTTTAGTCAGAAATTCCGACCGTCTGACTTTTCCCTGTCGGAATTTCCGACAACAAAAATTTGAGAGCTGGTTCTCAAATTTTCCGACAAGAAAAGTTCCGATCGTCTCTATGCAATTCCGACGCACAAATAAAAACACACATTTTCCTGGGCTCGTTGTAGTGTTGTACGTCACCGCGTTCTTGACGATCGGAATTTTGTGTGACCGTGTGTATGCAACACGAGTTTGAGCCAACATTCCGTCAGAAAAAAAAAATCCAAGTTTTTCTTGTCGGAATTTCCGATCGTGTGTACGCGGCATATCAGATCCACTTGCCACTGGATCCCCTGAGCTCTTCCAATCTTATCACTCAGTATCTTCCTCAAGCTTCACCACCGCTTACCTGCTGGGTCTCTAGCTTGGCACTCACAGATACTCCTCAAGCGTCACCCCGCTGGCCTGCTCAGTCCCTGGCTTGGCACTCAATAATGCTCTGCAAGCGTCACCTCCGCTGGCTGGGTCCCTAGCTTGGCATTTGTTGAAGTTTTTCCACTTCTTCACCGTCCCCAGCTGGTGAGAAGACTGCTTTGGTACTGGCTTCAGCTACTCACAGTGGTCCCCGGTAACAAGGTGGATGGCCCCTTAGTGGCGGCAGCTTCCCCCTCTACCTCCGACCACAGCAGATTCTCCAGGCCTGTAGAGCCATTACTTTTGGTTGGACTGGAAGCCCGCAGTCCCAACCCTATGCTGCTCTCCTACTTCTGGATAGGCCCTCAGGCAGCCTAGCAGCCAGATGTCCCCGGGATAGGCCTAATGCCGCGTACACACGACCGTTTTTCATGACGAGAAAACTAGATTGGCCGTGAAAATCAGTTGTGTGTATGCTCCATAGCAGTTTTCTCGACGAGAAAACTGGCCGCAAAAAAATTAGAACCTGCTCTATTTTTTCTCATCGTTTTTCCCGTCTTTCTTTTCCTCGTCGCGAAAACCGCTCGTGTGTATGCTTTTCTGAGGGGAAAAAAAGCGCATGCTCAGAATCAAGTATGAGACGGGAGCGCTCGTTCTGGTAAAACTAGCGTTCATAATGGAGATAGCACATTCGTCACGCTGTAACGGACTGAAAAGCACAAGGCTGAAAAGTGTGAATCGTCTCTCACCAAACTTACTAACACGAGATCAGCAAAAGCAGCCCAAAGGGTGGCGCCATCCGAATGGATTTTCCCCATTATAGTGCCGTTGTACGTGTTGGCGGACGTGTTGTACGTCACCGCGCTTTGCTCAAGCGTTTTTTTCCTGAACGTGTGTATGCAAGGCAGGCTTGAGAGGAATCACGACGAGAAAAACTTTGTTTTTTTGCATGACAGGAAAAACGGTCGTGTGTACGCGGCATTAGGCTTCCGGTTTAGCAGCCTGGGGCAGCACAACACAAGTCCACCCAGACAGCCATCCAGGTGGCACAGAACCCTGATCACCTGACTCCACCCGAATAAATGGATCCCTTGGCCTGCTGGGAGAGCCTAAGAAAATCTCTGCCCATTGGCTGAGACATCCCATTCATTCTTAATTTGTCCTTGCAATGCCCTTGTCTTATCTAATGTCACCAGGTACCCCACCACCAAGCGACAGAAGAGAGAAGTGAAGCAATTCCAGGGTTAGGGCCAAATCAATTGATCTTCTAACAATTGGCCAAGGCAACTAGCGCCTGGCAACTTAATTTAATAGCATTCCTGCCTAAACATCAGGGTGCTGCAGGCATATTTTAGAATCCCACTCCCCCCCCCCCCGCTATTCCTCCTGAGAATGGGTGTATGAGGACACCACGCTATTCCTCCTGAGAATGGGTGTATGAGGACACCACATGTGTGAGACCTTTTCAGAGCCTAGGAAACTCACAATAACCTGACCCTTTCAAAGCCTAACCACATACAGAGGCCAAAAATCCAAGGAGCACCTTCAGGTTTGCAAGGGGTATAAATTATGCATATGATTACTTAACAACATATCACATTTTGGAGGCCCTGGAGCACCCACAGAATGATCCCTTTTTGGAAAGCAAACACCAAAAATTATTTTTCAAGAGGCAAGGTGAGTCTTTGGAATATATCATATATTGTCACACATTTTTGTAAAATAAAGAAAATAATATTTGTTTTTAAAAAAGTAGTCAATTTCTAAGCTATTCCTGCCACGCAGCATAGACATACTTACAAATTACACCCCAAAAAAACATCTACTACTTCTTGCTAGCATAGAGGGGCTGTCACCGACTTTGGTTGGAGGCTGAGCTGACCAGAGGGCTTCCCTTGTGGCTGTGTGCTGAGCATGGGAGCCAATAGCACGGAAACGGGTAACTGCCAGAGACAGACATAGTCACGGTAGGCCAGGTCATACATGGTAAGGCAAAGAGAAACATAGTCAGGTAGCAGACTGAGGTCGGTACCAGGGAAGCAGGCAGAGTGAGGTCCAGTAGCAAACCGGGTTCAGTACCAGGGAAGCAGGCAAAGCGTAGTCAGTGATGAGCCCAGGTCAGTATCTAGAATCCACAGATCAAGGTCAGGAGCAAGCTTGGTCAGCAGCTTGAAGTCTTAGCAAAAGCAAGAACACAGGTCACAGGGAAACTGAAGAATATCCAGCGATTAGCACACATCAAGACCTCCTTTAAATAAGCAGCTTGGCACCATTACTGAGATTGGGTTTGTGTAAACGCCGGTGTGTGCTGGCTCACACAGATATGTCAATGTCTCAGTGCATGCTGTTTACTGGCCCAAGCTCATCTGTATGCTGAAACATGTGCATAAGCATTAGCTGCATGAGAATGAACATCAGCTGTATTAGTTTCCTGGCAGGGGCCCAAAATACAAAGAGCACCTTTAGACTTGCAAAGGGAATAATTAGGCTTTTCTTTTCCCAACTACCTATCATATTTTGGAGGCCTTGGAGCACAAGGACAGTAGAAACACCCACAATAGTACCACATTTTACAGAGTAAACACCCCAAGATATTTTTTAAGAGGCATGGTGAGTCTTTTGATGATTTCATTTTTTTGCCACTAATTTTTGGAAAATGCAGAAAGATAATGAAAATTTATTTTCATTTTTCATAGAAAACGTTGTCAGTCTAATAAGATCATTCTCACTTGCAGCATAGGCATACCTATAATTTCACCCCAAAGCATATTCTGCTATTCCTGGCGAGTATGAGGATACCACATGTGTGAGACTTTTCCAATGTTTGGAATGATTATGTACCTGACAATGGGGGAGATCTACTAAAACTGGTTTACTCAGAATCTGGTGCAGCTGTGCATGGTAGCCAATCAGCTTCTAACTACAGCTTGTTCAATTAAGCTTTGACAATAAAATCTTGAAGCTGATTGGTTTGCATGCAGAGCTGCACCAGATTTTGCACTCTCCAGTTTTAGTAAATCAACCCCAATGTGTCTTGTGTATCACAAAAATCAACCAATTGTATTACAAAAATGTACTGCAATGTTCACTTCTGTATGAGTTGTCAGGGAAAATAGCTTAGTGATCACCTCGTACCTTTAAGCCAAGCAAACCTTGCCTGTTGGTCCGTGGCCACCAGGACACCAGAATGCTATGTTCACTGGCCAGGAAGTATAGGAGGCTGAACAGAGGATGAGCAAAAGTGTCCCTGTGGTTCCCCAGCTGGGCTGACCCTGGGTATTTAAGAAGGTCTGCCCCCTGCCAATCCAGGTTGGGTATTGGTCAGTGCTCCTTAGAATACCCCAGGCAACCCCACCTCTCATCTTCTCCTCTCTTCCCAGAACCTTCCAGAAAGCTCTAGGAAGAAGGAGGTCTCAGGGAGGATGCCTGTGAGTCACCATCTCTACACTGAGCCACTCCTAGCCCAGAATGAAAACAAACAGGCCTAGCCACCAGCTAGGCATGTCTACATTTTCCTACTCTCACTTATAGCACAGCTAGAGGGTGCTACATATATACTATTCTCTCTATACATCTTTGCAGTTATTGTCTCTCTCTCCCATGTACATTACACAAAATGTTTTTCTATATATATATATATCTCTGCACAGTTTCCTCTCATGCCTCACCTCCATGAGCTATGCCACACATCCCCCCCCCCCCCATGTCACTGCGCCTCTCTAACCTCTAATGTTAAAGCTCCCCTCACCACCACGCCCTTTCTTGCTCTTTGCACTGTGCCCCTGCACAACTCCTCTCTCCGTCTCCAATTGGCCCATTCCACTGCCTGTCAGCCATCCTTGTCGAGCCACCCGGCCCCTCCCTGACTGTATTAATGAAGGAAGAGGCAAGAAAAAGAAAAAACAATCATCCGGGAGCTGCTTTCTTGGCTCGGGGGGCTCTGTGGTGGCAGAATGGGGCAGAGAGGAGATGAGAGAAGATAACGGATGCTGCCACATGAAGAGGTGGCCCGACCGGAGACACTGAGCCGCCTCCTCCATTACCCTGCCCCTTGTGTGTGACTTCTTCCATGGACATCTCCCGCATTCTGCTTCTACTATAGATATGCAGTAATGTGCAAAATTTATGGGCATTTCTAAAATAAAAATGATGTAAATGAAGAATGCTTTCAGAAATGGAAGTGTTATTAGGTCACTTTTATCAATGACAATAATGGAAAGTAAATGAACAGAAGAGAAATCCAAATCCAATCAATAGAAAAAACACCAAAAAATCACAAGCGCTAAACAGTGGCAGAGGGTAGTCCAAATAGTAGCGGGGGGGGGGCACAAAAGTCCATGGGGAGATTCTCACTTGAACCCAGTGCTGCTGGAATACCATAGCTAAGACACAGGGATATACAACAACACAAAAATCCAGCGCTACATGGTCAAGGACAAGCAGACTATTGAGATGGCTATAAAACATTTATTGTAGCTTCCATAAGATAAAAAGGCAGTTGGTGAAATAGCTGAAAACAGCACAAAGAAAAAAGGACTGTGTATAAAACCAAAGTCACCTGACACCCATAGCAGAACTGTAAGGTACCTGTGATAGGTAGTGTCCGAAGTGGAACTTGTGTGCTGAGGATTCAGGCGAAAACGTAGTCAGGCAGATTAGGTTGGCAACAGATCAGGCAAAATGGTACACGATCGAAATCCAGAGAGTGGTCAGGCAGGCAAAGGTCATACACGAGCTGGCAGTGAAGTACAAAATCAGCAGGCTGGAGAGTAGTCAGGAATTCAGGCAGAAGTTCAACACGAAACTCAGGATCAAAAAGCAGTCACAACACCCAGGGAGCTATTCCACACAAACGGGCGCTGAGAGATAGCATCACTTCCTTTTTAAGGGCTGCTTTGATTGAAAATTGTCCACAGCTGGCAGTAGGTGGGGCTGGTGAGTCCAAGGTAATGTTTAATACTGAGAGGACATTTCCAAAAGTCTAGATCTGCTCAGTAGCGCAACAAGTAAGGCTGCAGCTTTGGGACCAGGAAGATCCCGGTTCAAATACACCCAGGTACATGACAGGGCCCCCTCCCCAGTGGACCCCTCCGGGGGCCTAGCGGGGCTTAGTGGGAAAGGAGGCATGGAAGTCTCGAATAAGAGAAGGGGCATGCAGATCTTTGGCTGGAACCCAGGAACGGTCTGTGACAGGATATCCCTTCCAATGAACCAGATACCGAAGGCCACGACCCTGTCTTCTAGAATCAAGAATCTTGGAGACTTCAAACTCATTTTGTCCATCAACAAGAACAGGAGGAGGTAGCTGTTGCGTTCTGGAGTAGCGATTGAAAATTGCTTTTTTGAGGAGGGAAACGTGGAACACAGGATGAATCCGGAGAGAGGAGGGTAATTTCAACCGATAGGAGACTGGCCCGACTCGAGCAATAATTCTGTAAGGACCAATGAATCGAGGGCCCAATTTGGTAGAAGGTTGTTTCAGTCTCACATATTTGGTTGATAGCCAAACTCTGTCCCCCACCACATATGGAGGTATATGGCGTCTTCGTTTGTTGGAAAAAAGTGCATACTTGCCTGCTGACTTCCGTAGTAATACGAAATCTTTTTCCAATGTAGCAGAATATTTTTAACCCGCTGATCTGCTGCTGGTACACCAGAAGAAGACTGAAGTAGGGGAAAAGTCTGAAGGTGATAGCCTAGGGCTGCGTAGAATGGTGTGGTATGAAGAGCACTGTGCCAACGGGAATTAATGGCGAACTCAGCTAAAGGCAAATACTCAGACCAGTTGGAGTGTAAGGCATTGACATAATGTCGAAGATAAGTTTCTAGGGTCTGGTTCATGCGTTCGGTTTGACCATCTGTTTGAGGGTGATGTGAGGTAGAGAGTGAAAGCGTTACTCCCAGTTTCTTGCAGAACGCTCTCCAGAATCGGGAAACAAACTGGGATCCGCGGTCTGAGACGACATTGGTAGGTATGCCATGATATCTCACAATATGGGAAAGGAAGAGAGTAGACAGTGCTTCCGCTGTAGGTAATCCCGGGAGCGGCACAAAATGAGACATTTTTGAAAAGCGATCCACTATGACCCATATAGCAGTCATGCCCTCGGACTTGGGTAAGTCTGTAATGAAGTCCATAGTCAAATGGGTCCAAGGCTGACGAGGTGCTGAAAGTGGTTGAAACAGTCCAGTAGGCAATGTACGGGGTACTTTATTAGCAGCACAAGTTGGACAGGCAGCCACATAGTCAGTAACATCCCTTTTCATATGAGGCCACCAGACATGACGCTGCAAGGTCTTAAGAGTGATGGTGACACCAGGATGACCAGATAAAACACCATCATGTGCCCAGAGGAGTACAGGTTTTCTGAGGCTAGGGGCTACGAACAGGCGACCTGGTGGTATCTTCAAGCCTTGGGGAACACAATTCTGGGTTTCTTGTAACTGTTGGGAAAGAGCCGTAGAGATCTGTGCGACAATTTTGTGAGGTGGGATTATATACTGCTCGGTAGGTTGGTCTTCTTCAGAGGTAGCAAACTGCCTGGAAAGAGCATCGGCTTTCTTGTTTTTATGCCCAGGAACATAAGAAAGAACAAAATTAAAACGGGAGAAAAACAGAGCCCATCGAGCCTGACGTGAGTTCAAACGTCTTGCAGTCTGAAGGTACAGTAGGTTTTTATGGTCAGTGAGGATAGAAAAAGGTTTGGGAGCCCCTTCCAGAAGATGTCGCCATTCAGACAATGGCAATTTGATGGCCAGTAGTTCTCGATTCCCAACATCGTAATTCATCTCCGCTGGAGAAAACTTTCTAGAAAAAAATGCTACTGGATGGATTCTACCAGACTTAGGCTGTCTCTGGGAGAGCACGGCACCTGCTCCTACCTCAGAGGCATCAACCTCAACTATGTACTGGAGATCGGGATTTGGATGCTGAAGAATTGGAGCTTTGCTGAACATGTCTTTTAATTGCTGGAAAGCCGATTCTGCTTCTGAGGACCATACCTTGCAATTTGTACCTTTCTTAGTCATAGCAGTAAGGGGGGCCGCAATGGAGGCAAAACCTTTGATGAAGCGTCTGTAGTAATTTGCGAACCCTAGAAAGCTTTGGAGCCCTCTTAAAGTGGTCGGTTGGGGCCATTGCAAGACAGCGGAAAGTTTTTGAGGGTCCATTTGGAAACCGGCAGCACTTATAATGTATCCAAGGAAAGGAATACGGCTTTGATGGAAACTGCATTTCTCAATCTTCGCGTAAAGATGGTTTTCTCTCAGTCGTTGCAATACCTGCTTTACATGCGAGATGTGCTCTAGATGAGTCTTGGAAAAGATTAAAATGTTGTCCAAGTAGATGATCACAAAACTGTTGCTGAAATCATGAAAAATTTCATTCATGAAACGTTGGAAGACAGCAGGGGCGTTACACAACCCAAATGGCATAACCAGATATTCAAAATGTCCATTACGAGTGTTGAATGCTGTCTTCCACTCGTCCCCGTCTTTAATTCGAATTAGATTATAAGCCCCTCGTAGGTCTAGCTTGGAGAAGATAACAGCCCCCTTAAGTACATCAAACAGTTCAAGAATGAGAGGCAAAGGGTAGGAGTCTTTTACAGTGATTTGATTTAACCCTCGATAGTCTATGCATGGTCGAAGACCCCCATCTTTTTTTTCAACAAAGAAAAAACCTGCCCCTACTGGAGAAGAAGAGGGTCGGATAAAACCTCTTTCCAAGTTGTCTTTTACGTATTCCTCCATGGATTTTTGTTCAGGCAAAGACAGGGGATAGGTCCTTCCTTTGGGAAGAGGTGCTCCAGGAATCAATTTAATTGTACAGTCAAAAGAACAATGTGGAGGTAAAACCTCTGCCTTTTGCTTGCAAAATACGTCTGCAAACGCATGGTATTCATGAGGCAAGGTAGGTGGGACGGCCACGGAAGCCAACATACAAGCAGGAAGTCTTTTGGGTTGAGACAAACAGTTTGAATGACAGAACGACCCCCAAGAGGTTAGTTCTCCATTTTCCCAATCAAAAGAAGGGTTATGTTGTTGTAACCATGGGTAACCACGGATAACAGGCAGAAGTGGAGAATCAATAAGAGACAAGACAACTTCCTCTTTGTGGGAGTACGCCTACCTGAAGGGTGATTGTCATAGTCTCAAATTTTACAATGCCATCTCCCAAGGGTTGTCCATTCACGGTGGTAATGTTCAGGGGTCTAGATTTTGGAACAAATGGGATATTATTTTTTTTAGCAAAAGTGTAGTCCAATAATATGCCAGCAGCTCCAGAATCCACAAAAGCCTCACAGGAGACAAGTTTAGAGGGTAAATGGATAATTGCAGGAATGGTAATCTTGGTCTTGGAGGATATACCTGTAAGGTCTAAGCCAGCTCCTCCAACACTGGTTAGACCCTGCCTTTTACTGGACGGGAAGGGCAGACAGATAATAAATGTCCTTTAAGTCCACAGTATAGGCATAGGCCCAATGCACGCCTCCTTTGTTTCTCAGACTCAGTTAGGTGGAGACGGGTTACATCCATGGGTTCCACAGGTGTCTGGGGTTCAACTGAGATTTCAGGTTCTGGCTGAGGTGGTGCTTGGAAGTTAGGGGCCAAACGGTAGACTGGCCGAGGAAACTTGCGAGTTCTAAGTCTCTCTTGGCATCTTTCATGATACCGGACATCCAGACGAACACAGAGCTCTATGAATTTCTCTAGGTCTTCTGGGGAATCCTTATAGACTAATTCATCTTTGATGCGATCTGCAAGACCTTTTCGGAAGGCTGCACGTAATGCCCTTGTGTCCCAAGTAGTCTCAGCAGCAAGGGTACGAAACTCAATAGCATATTGTGCCACAGACCTGGTGCCTTGTTGCATGTCCAAGAGTGAGTACTCAGCTGCAGAAGCTCTATCTGGCTTGTCAAATACAGTCTGGAGAGAAGCCAGAAATTTGTCAGCGTCTTGCAGCACAGGATCATTGCGTTCCAGATAAGGAGAGACCCAGGCCAGGGCCTTCCCCTTTAACAAGGAAATTACAAAAGTCACTTTGGCAGAAGAAGTGCTAAAGGTCCCAGGGTTGTTGCGGAAATGCAAACGGCAAACATTTAAAAAGCCTCTGCAGTCCTCAGTATCACCACCAAATTTGTCAGGCATAGGAAGTTTGGGTGGTACAGAAGAGGTGGGTTGGATCGTAGCAGGAGTAGGATCCAGAGTCTGGACCGTTGCAGAGGAAGCAGGCAAACAAGATTTAAGCATAGTACAAAGTTCATCTAACTTGGCGTCCAGGGAAGAAAGATGCTGTTCATGAGCTCCAATCAATTGTCCCTGACGTGAAATCGCCTTAACAATCTCAGCAGGGTCCACTGTCATTGTGGCCCGTTTGTAATGTAAGGTACCTGTGATAGGTAGTGTCCGAAGTGGAACTTGTGTGCTGAGGATTCAGGCGAAAACGTAGTCAGGCAGATTAGGTTGGCAACAGATCAGGCAAAATGGTACACGATCGAAATCCAGAGAGTGGTCAGGCAGGCAAAGGTCATACACGAGCTGGCAATGAAGTACAAAATCAGCAGGCTGGAGAGTAGTCAGGAATTCAGGCAGAAGTTCAACACAAAAATCAGGATCAAAAAGCAGTCACAACACCCAGGGAGCTATTCCACACAAACAGGCGCTGAGAGATAGCATCACTTCCTTTTTATGGGCTGCTTTGATTGAAAATTGTCCACAGCTGGCAGTAGGTGGGGCTGGTGAGTCCAAGGTAATGTTTAATACTGAGAGGACATTTCCAAAAGTCTAGATCTGCTCAGTAGCGCAACAAGTAAGGCTGCAGCTTTGGGACCAGGAAGATCCCGGTTCAAATACACCCAGGTACATGACAAGAACGAAGCTAAATCCAGTCTGTTCTTCCTCAGCACAACTTCCTCTTCCATGGAGAGGGAAGAGAAGGCGGCTGCCAAGCTGGCCGATATCGAAATGATAGAAAAACAGACACTCCAGCAAGCCTGAAAACGATGGTCAGATGAGTGGGGAGACAGGAGCGGTGAACACTGTGGGAACTGCCGGATACCGCACTGGCAAGTGGAAAACCAGAACTGTTGCACAGTGACACCGGAACTATCGATTTTCGACCAGAGATACTTTTCAGCTGGTAATGCGGTGGAAATGATGAACAAATCACACGTGCTGTGGGGCTCATGGATCACACTTCCACTTGAAAGAATATATTCACCCCAATGTAAAAGGGCTGCTGGAGAATTTGGTAGAAGGTGACATTCAGTTGTAAATGGAGTCGGGTCATTGACAAATAACAGTTTGGGGTGGCCTCAATGACGCGTTTCGCGCTTCTAGCGCTTTGTCATCGCACTAGAAGCGGGAAACGCGTCGTCGAGGCCACCCAGGACTGTTATTTGTCAATGACCCGACTCCATTTACAACTGAATGTCACCTTCTACCATTCTCCAGCAGTCCTTTTACATTGGGGTGAATATATTCTTTCAAGTGGAAGTGTGATCCATGAGCCCCACAGCACGTGTGATTTGTTCATCATTTCCACCGCATTACCAGCTGAAAAGTATCTCCGGTCGAAAATCTACAGTTCCGGTGTCACTGTGCAACAGTTTTGGTTTTCCACTTCCTGTTCCCCCTGCCAGTGTCACAGCTGGTCTGTCGTCACTGGCCAATGCGGTATCCGGCGGTTCCCACAGTGTTCACCGCTCCTGTCTCCCCACTCATCTGACCATCGTTTTCAGGCTTGCTGGAGTGTCTGTTTTTCTCTTCCCTCTCCATGATATAGGAAGTTGTGCTGAGGAAGAACAACAGACTGGATTTAGCTTCGTTCTGCTATGGGTGTCAGGTGACTTTGATTTTATACACAGTCCTTTTTTCCTTGTGCTGTTTTCAGCTATTTCACCAACTGCCTTTTTATCTTATGGAAGCTACAATAAATGTTTTATAGCCATCTCAATAGTCTGCTTGTCCTTGACCATTGAGCGCTGGATTTTTGTGTTGTTGCAAATCCAATCAATAATTAGTGTGACCGCCCTGTGCCAGTGTAGCACCCTCTACTTAGGTGCTAGATTAGGATTTTTAGGTAGTGCAGGCAAATTTAGTCAGGCCTGGCTGGAAGTCAGGCCTGTTTGTTTTGGTGTGTCTGGGCTGGGAGTGGCTCAGGGTAGCAGCTGGTGACTCACATGCAGCATCAATGAGAGAGAAAAGGCTGGGGGTGTTGGAACAAGAGGTCCCAACAGAAAATGTGTAGGTGAATTAACCACAAAAACCATCAGCTCTATGAAAAATACTTTATTATTGAATGCAAATCATAGTATCAAAAAACTGCTCTTCCAAAATGGTATCAAAAATCCAAAAGGAGAGAGGTTCCTCCAGAACATACAAAAAACACTAAAACATTACATCACGCTGTTGACGTCCTGTGATCTCTGAACCCATCAGAGGGAAACCACGTGACTTGACGCTGTCTGCGCTGGTCAGCTCGGGGCTCTGCAAGCACCAGCTGCCGCCGCTGATCCATACAGCGTGGTGCATATGCGTTACCAGCTAGACCGGTCCTATCAGAACAACACTACATGTGTAGGTCGCTGACAAACTTCACAGGACAGTATTGTAGACCGAGAGGATACACAGGGCTTTGACACTAAAGTATCCCGGATCTGGACTACAGGAAGGGTAAGCGTACCCCGAGCAATATCTCTCAGTCCTTTCACAGTATTATCAACGGTGTTTATTTCAAGTCTGCAGATGTACATAATTCCGCTGGGAATCCATATGGTTTGCTGTTTAGCATCAGTTTCTACCAGTTGGACCGATGCCATTTGAATGAGAACTTATTGTTATTCTTTTGCCGTAGGTGTGCTAACACTTGACTATTGTATAACATAGTAGTACCCACTGCTACCACCATTTTCTACCCCAAATTCTTATCCTCTATATTAATTGAGACCACACCAATTTTGGTGTAAAAACCCAGGCCGTATCAGCCTACTTTATTTAATCAAATATATAAATATAAATTAACATTAACGTAAAATAAACAGTCATTAAACCCAGGCTACACAGAGTTGATCTTTGCAGGTTCTTCCATAAACCTCTGTGAACACCATATTGCACTGCGGTACCTCTCCAATGTGGATCCTAGGCCTCAAGCCGACAAGCTGGCTCAGAGACAATCCCTGACCGCAGTGCCCCATTACCAATTCCCAGCTAAACCTGGGATACCACTATCAGGACCCATACCAACGATGGATGCTGAACTCCTCCTTCTTCTGAAATCTCTTCCATCCCTTGCAAAGATCAACACCCGCCACTGCCACGACATCCAAGTCTAAACCTGTGATAAGAAAACACTCCGTGCCTTTCTGGCTATTGACACCACAGGTGTCCATGGACTACTCCCCAGTGGAATTCGCCAGTACTTTGATTATAGCCTATTCCACCTAGATGTGCAATTGTTTATTGTTCATGTTCAGTTTGGTATGTCCCATGATCACTGACACATACCTAGACTTATTTTTGTCCGGACTACAGGGGGTAGATTTATTTTCAGCTATCTGAGAGGGAGGATTGCAGGTATTCAGAGAAACTGTTCCAGCGAGATAGACTACCAAAGGGAATCAGAATCCCTATACCAGCGGTTCAGGGAGCGTGGGTATGGACATAGGACTCTACGTTAGGGTGACCAGACATCCCCAGTTTTGTCCCCGGATTGGATTTGAACAGGGGCTGGGGCAATTTCAAAGACAGTCAGTCAGTGCAGAATAAAAAAAAATAAAATCAGAATTACACCCCCGCCGCTCCTACTAGCTTAGGGGTTACATTTTTTTCCATTATTTGTACCCCTTTCTGATGATCGTGTGCTGGTCGGAGTGGAGGGAAGATTTCATCAGTTTTGGGTGCATGCCCATTCAGTTCCGCTCGCATGTTCTTCTGCCTTGGCTCAAGTCCCAGCCAGCCGCCTGCCTGCTTATCTCCTTGCCCTCCCTGGGCGCTCCCCACCCAGTAGTAGCCGGGACCCGGAGAGTAAGACTCGACAGGCTGTGAGGCGGGCGGTGGTGGCGACGGGCAGAGAGTCGCTGATTGCCGTCATTACTAGTAAAAAAAAATATGTCCCCAGATTTCATTAAAAAAATCTGGTCACCTTACTCTACGTAGAGAAAAACTTATTGCTGGTAGACGTCCACGCAGTGACCTCTTACAGCCAAGCCTGGATAGGAAGTCAAAACTAGATGGCCCGGTGAGATTCATTACCCCCTTTGGGATACAATGGCACCAGGTAGAGACTGTCCTTGCAGAACACTGGCACATCCTCACTGGATGCGAGGTGCTCAAAGGGATAGTGGGAGACAGACCTATGCTAACAGCGAAGAGGGCTAGAAATCTCAGGTATGAGTTGGTTCGCAGTGAATTCAAGCGTCCAGTAGATAGAAACTGGTTGACTGATATGCCACGTACCACGGGCATGTTTGCCTGTGGACACTGTGGCACTTGTAGATTTGTGGATAAAACCAAGACGTTTAGGGATTCAAGTTCTAGGGAAATTTTTGAAATTAAATCCTTTATCAACTGTAGCACATCTAGGGTCCTCTATATCCTAGAATGTCCCTGCCACCTTTTGTATGTAGGGAAGACAAAACGTCAACTTAGGATAAGATTTTCTGTACACTTAAAAAGTATCCGTCTTAAAGAGGATACTCCTATTGCCCAGCATTTTCTTCAGCATCATCAAGGGAAAACAGTGGGACTCAAGGTAAAAGGGCTTTTATGCCCTTGATCTCTCAGAGAGACGGGGCGATTTTGACTCAGTATTAATTAAAAAAGAAAAGTCTTGGATATTCAGGCTCCAGACACTTCAACCTAGGGGCCTGAATACTGAGCTCAGTTTGAGTATTTTTGGAGCCCTGAGGTCTAGTACTCTATTTCCCCTTAAGTAGGCTACCATTAGCGTATCTGTAGGTCCCAGCCTATGAATATGAATGGTTTGCTTTGAGACTCATACGGGTCCCCTTCAACAATCAATAAGCCACTGACTATGTGATCTGTTAGCTCAATAGGCCATCTGTAGTTATAGACATGACTGTAAAGCCCCGTACACACGATCGGTTTGACTGATGAAAACCGTCCGATGGATGGTTTTCATCAGACCAACCAATCGTGTATGGTACCCATCGGTCTTTTTTCCATCGGTTGTAAAAAATAGAACTTGTTTTAAAATTTCCCGATGGATAAAAAACCGATGGGAATTTCCGATCGTCTATGGGCAAGTCCATCGGTTAAAAAACCCACGCATGCTCAGAATCAAGTCGACGCATGCTCAGAAGCATTAAACTTCATTTTAATCGGCTCATCGGAGTGTTTTACGTCACCGCGTTTGGAACGGTCGGTTTTTTGACTGATGGTGTGTGGCCAAGACTGATGAAAAACAGTTTCATTGGATTTCCGATGGACAAATCCATCGGACGAAAATCCATAGGTTATCCGACCGTGTGTACAGGGCTTAAGTGTTAGATTCTATACCAGATCTAGTGTAAAATGTCGTCCCTGCCATGATTGACAATAGAAGAAGATGATATGCCAAAGTACATGTTAATTCAGTAGGATATTTATAGTATTCAATACTTCAATCCACTAGATAGGTAGAGGTTATCTGATAAGTAATCCCTCCTACCATGTTATTTGGAATCGGATGTTTCACAATAATTTTCATATACATGTAGCGCCCCTTTAATTTTCAGGGGTGCTATGTACTTAAATTTAGGGGTTGGTCTGAGCCAGTAGCCAGGCTCAGACCACTTTGATTTATTAGTACCCGCTTCTGCTTATGTGATGTAACCTGATGCACAGTTCCCTGTGGCCTGTAGGTGGCACTGCCATATCAGGTCAGGGTTGAACCGTGGGTGACATTGCTATGCCTTAGGATGTCCTCTCTCGGCACAGGTATGATGGGCATGGTTGGCCTGCTGTGCATGCTGGGAGAGCATACATAAGGGGCAGACGCCATTCTTTTGGGGTGGAAGTCAGGAGTCTGGAGTGTGAGCGGTTCGCGCCACCCGGCCCTCCAGGCCAGGGGTGCGTGCATGCATCGATCTCAGGCACCTTTAGCCTGGGGCTGCAGCTCCACCAGTAGGCCCAGCTCCTTTGGCTGGGGCCTACCTCCAAAAGAAGAATCCCAGGGTGCCCGGGAAAGGGTGGACCCGCTCTAAGAAGAGGAGACCGGGGGAGGACCTTTCTGATGGACCGGTGAGAGTTTCACGGTGAAAGAGAGGCCTGGTTACCTTCTGGAGGGATTCAAAGATCCGTCACAGGCCTTGTAACGTGCTATCACTGGCACCTGTCCTTGTGTTGCAAGTGCTGAGAAGTTTGGGACTTAAAGATTCTGTGGCAGAGGGTCTCCCGCACTCACACAGACCGCACCATAGAACCAGGGCCGCTGATAGAGGGGGACAACCTGTCCTGTTGTAGGGGGCCTGAGCACACAGGGGGTCCAAAAAAGGGAAGAGGATTAGCGAGGGAAGACAATTGTGTCTCTTCCTCCAGCAGATGAAAGCTAGTCTCTCCCTCTCTCCCTGCTGCCAGCTTTCAGCTGCTGGAGGAAGAGACACATTTGTCTTCCCTCGCTAATCCCCTTCCCTTTTTTGGACCCCCTGTGTGCTCAGGCCCCCTACAAGAGGACAGGGATGACAATTGTGGACAGGGATGACAATTGTGTCCCTCTTCCTCCAGCAGCTGAAAGCTAGTCTCTCCCTCTCTCCCTGCTGCCACCTTTTAGCTGCTGGAGGAAGAGGGACACAATTGTCATCCCTCACTAATCCCCCTCCCTGTGTGGGCCCCTCTCCCTCTTAGCACTCGCTCTAATGTTAGCTCTGCTAGGTAAGTTTTTTAGCTGTGTAACTTTGATTCTCTCCCTGCAGTTTCTCCCATCTCATCTTCCCTGCCATCTGATCCCGTAGCTCCAATTGCCCAGCCTTTATCTTTTTTTTTTCATCTCTCCCCCCATTGCTCTGTCTTCCTGACACAGCCACAGCTGATCAGCTGCATTCCGAAGGGGTGAAGAATTTACTGTTACACCCAGTGGCAGCTGGTGCTGTATATTTGGGGAGGGCAAACAAGACACCCGGGCCGCCCTCCGAACCCCCCCCTCCGGTTAATCGCCCAGTCAAAATCACCCCCCGTCGCTTGCTCGTTTCCCCCCACCAGCCCCGCACTTACCCCATCTAGGTCGCGGACAGCTTCGGCTCCTTTCTGTGTCTCCTCTTTGGCAGCAGCTTCACCCTGTATCTCCAGCTTCTCTGCGGCTTCTCCCTGTGTCTGCAGCTTCTCGTGGCTTCACCCTGCATCCCCCCGGCTTCACTGCAGCTTCCACCTCGGCGGCTTCCCTCGGCAGGCCAATATGTTCGTTTCTCCTCTCGGCCAATCGGGTCTTAAGACCCGCTTCCTGTTTGGCTGGGAGGACAATCAGGAAGACAATAATGAATATTAATTTGCTATTGTCACACAACTGGTTGGGCTCAATGCACAGTGCTCTGTGCCCCGAGCCCACACTTTTCTTAAAGCGAATTAGAGCCCCAGGCTCTAACCACGTGCTTCAAAAAAAGAAAAAAACATTTAAATTCATGCGTCCGTGGCCAGTCACATGGATTGGGGGGGAGGCACCGCCCCATGCCCCTAATGGACGGGCCGCCGCTGATTACACTGCTTCTATACAGGCAGTCCCCGAGTTACGAACACCCGAGTTACGAACGACTTCTCCTTACAAACGGCCTCAAATGCCAGCCACTTGTGCTTCCACGCTGGTCCTGGATATCTCCAAGGACCTCCGGACACATCCCACACTGCAGCACTACATGTACTGCATGGCCAGAAGAGCCCCAGATAGCATAACAAGCGCCCAGAACATCCCACATCCATGCACAGGCGAACGTTACACTTACGAATGCAGTGTTCCGACCGGAAGTTACACTTACAAATGCAGTGTTGCGACTTACGAATAACTTCGACTTACGAACAAACCTACAGTCCTTATTGTGTTCGTAACTCGGGGACTGCCTGTAGCTGCCTTTATCTTGTCCCAGTGCAGTTTAGTGTGCTTTATGTAGCTGGGCTTCTCACTCCTCTCCCCAAGACTGCTTCCTGGCCTATGCAACTTGGCTTCTTCTCTACTCTGCCAGTTCCCTCTGCAAATCCATTTATCAACTCCTCATATTTAACCGTTTAATAACTGATCTGCTCGTAGTAAACTCCATTTTTTATCTTGAATCTACAGGTAAGCCTATTATAGGGCTTACCTGTAGGCAGTGGTGGCAGGTGCTCAATATTTTTTTGGGGGGGGCGGCAAACAAACGCCTACATGTGCATGAGCCCCGAAACCTTATCCACAAAGACTTGTGTAGCACTACCCCCGAAGGAGCCGCTGGTTTTGTTTGGGACTGTACTCTGGTTCTCAACCCCTTAACTGACTCGAACCCTCCCTTGACACAACTGGTATAGATAGAAACTGTGAGACCCACTGACTACTGGGAAACACAGTTCTGCATATATCACCACAGTAAATTGCACATATATTACATAGTTACATAGTTAGTAAGGTTGAAAAAAGACAAAGTCCATCTAGTTCAACCATAAAAAAAAAAAAAATACCGTACAATCCCATATACCCAATTCTATACCCACAGTTTATCCAGAGGAAGGCAAAAAAAAAACAGCAGAGCATGATCCAATTTGCTACAGCAGGGGAAAAAATTCCTTCCTGATCCCCCGAGAGGCAATCGGATTTACCCTGGATCAACTTTACCTATAAATGTTAGTACTCAGTTATATTATGTACATTTAGGAAAGAATCCAGGCCTTTCTTAAAGCAATCTACTGAGCTGGCCAGAACCACCTCTGCAGGGAGTCTATTCCACATTTTCACAGCTCTTACTGTGAAGAAACCTTTCCGTATTTGGAGGTGAAATCTCTTTTCCTCTAGACGTAAAGAGTGCCCCATTGTCTTTTGTGTTGACCGTAAAGTGAATAACTCATCACCAAGTTTACCATATGGACCCCTTATATATTTGTACATGTTGATCATATCCCCCCTTAAGCCGCGTACACACGATCGGTTTTATCGATAAAAACAGTCCGTTGGATTTTTTTTATCGGACAAACCAATCATGTATGGGCCCCATCGGTCTTTTTTCCATCAGTGTCAAAAAATAGAACATGTTTTAAATTTTTCCGATGGATAAAAAACCGATAGCAAATTCCAATCGTCTATGGGCAATGGTTAAAAAACCCACGCATGCTCAGAATCAAGTCGACGCATGCTCAGAAGCATTGAACTTCATTTTTCTCGGCTCATCGGAGTGTTTTACGTCACCCCGTTTGGAACGGTCGGTTTTTTGACTGATGGTGTGTAGGCAAGACTGATGGAAGTCAGCTTCATCGGTTTTCCGATGGAAAAATCCATCGGTTTAAAAACCATAGGAAATCCGATCGTGTGTACAGGGCTTTATTCTCCTCTTCTCAAGAGTGAATAAATTCAGTTCCTCTAATCTTTCCTCATAGCTGAGCTCCTCCATGCCTCTTATCAGTTTGGTTGCCCTTCTCTGCACTTTCTCCAGTCCCCCGATATCCTTTTTGAGAACTGGGGCCCAAAACTGAACTGCATATTCCAGATGAGGTCTTACTAATGATTTGTACAGGGGGGCAAAATTATATCTCTCTCTCTCTGGAGTCCATACCTCTCTTAATACAAGAAAGGACTTTGCTCGCTTTGGAAACCGCAGCTTGATATTGCATGCCATTATTGAGCTTATGATCTACCAAAACCCCCGGATCCTTCTCCACTACGGGTCCCCCCAGTTGTACTCCCCCTAGTATGTATGATGCATTCATATTCTTAGCCCCCAAGTGCATAACTTTACATTTATCAACATTAAACCTCATCTGCCACATAGTCGCCCAATTAGACAGAGCACTGAGGTCGGCTTGTAAATTGGCGACATCCTGTAAGGACGTTATCCCACTGCATAGCTTGGTGTCATCTGCAAAGACTGAAATGTTACTTTGATCCCAGACCCAATATCATTTATAAAGATATTAAAAAGTAATGGTCCCAGCACTGAACCTTGGGGTACACCACCGATAACCTTGGACCATTCAGAGTAAGAATCATTAACCACTACTCTCTGAATTCTGTCTTTTAGCCAGTTTTCTATCCATTTACAAACTGATATTTCCAATCCTGTAGACTTTACCTTACACATGAGCCGTGTTTTCGGGAACTGTATCGAATGCTTTTGTAAAATCCAAGTATACCACATCCACAGCCACGCCTCTGTTCAAGTATACCACGTCCACCGCCACCCCTCTGTCCCAAGTATACCCCGTCCACCGCCACCCCTCTGTCCAAGTATACCACGTCCACCGCCACCCCTCTGTCCAAGGTTTTACTTACCTCTTCATAAAAAGAAATCAGGTTTGTCTGACAACTTCTGTCTTTCATGAATCCATGCTCTCTGTTGCTTAAATAGTTTTTTTCCAGCAAGAACTCATCTATGTGGTCTTTTAATAATCTCTCCAGTATCTTCCCAACTATAGAAGTTAAACTAACAGGTCTATAGTTACTTGTTAAAGACTTTGTTCCCTTTTTAAATATAGGCACCACATTGGCCCTGCGCCAATCCAGTGGTACTATTCCTGTCATTAATGAGTCCCTAAAAATTAGATACAATGGCTTTGAAATTACAGAGCTCAATTCTTTTAGGATCCGTGGGTGTATGCCATCTGGTCCAGGTGCTTTATCCACCTTTATTCTGTCTAAATATTTCTGGACCATATCACTTTTGAGCCATTGTGGATTTGGGGCTGTGTCACTACCACCCCCATTATGGACATGAGCTCCCCCATGTTCCATTGTATACACACATATTGTTAACTTTCTCTGGCTTGAAGACCTTTCCTAACAAAGATACTTCACAAGGTTCTGCACTTAACCAAGGATAAACTTTACTTGGTATGAGATAAAAGACAAAGGTAAGACATTTATATATACAATTGACTTATGTGGATAAGACCTATGCTTGCGAGCTCCCCCTGGTGGGTGATATCACCCCCGAGTCCCGTCACTAGCTGTTCTAGTCAAGCCCGACTAAGATCAGTGTACAGTTTCTTCAGGAGAAAGAGTCTTCGCTAGCGATCGTTGGTGCACGTTGTATTTGTAATCCAAAAGATAGTCACAGAACTAACTAAACTCCCGCAATGCTTTTGGGAGTGTAATTCTCAGTCAGGGCAACGCCAAACTTTAACTACGCAGCTACCACACGTTGCGCTATGTCCTGGTGCGTGTGGCGCACTACTCTGATGATGATGGGCCTTCAAGAGTCACGGACCTAATAAACAGTTATGAATTCTGGGCAGGTGCCCTCTCACCAAACAGGCCTCAGCTCTCTGGATGCTCCGCTGACAGTGTCCCGTTCCCGATTCTCTCTGCTCCTCGCAGACTCCGGTTCCTCTCTCCACCGCACTGGATGTCGGTTTGCCGATGGTTCCGGTCTCTGGCGGCGAGAGCTGATCATGCTGAAGGGGATTGGTCTTCTTAACAGAGGGATCCCCCGCACTAGCTATAGGCCCAGACCTCGGGCCTAGATACTCCGGCAGCAGGCCTCACTCAGACTTCCTGCTTGATTGAGGGCCAAAGAGGCCGAACATAGCCCCTCCCTTCCTTTAAGTAACCTCCCCCAGAAAGCTGTGCAAGAATGCAATGCACTTTGGGAGTACAGCTGCACTGTGGGTACCATAGTCTATTAGATACCCATGGCAATGGAGTCTTTTTCTCCCCGTACCATAAGTTCCACAATGCATCGATCCATGTTATTAAACCTTAGTCACTGTAATATTATAAGGGGATCCCAGAGGGAGCTGGGGTTATTCTAAAGATAACAATAGTCTTTATAACACACGACAAATCGGCACCCCGCTACAATTGTATTTATTAACTCTGTTTCATCTTTTAGATTTAGCAGGAATTCTGTGAGTTATGTTGTATTTGTGTCTGCTAATAATGATTTTATTGTATGTTTAGCGAAACATAGCTTCAATATTTTTTTGGAGGGTGGGGGGCCCCGGTTTAGGTAGTCTGTACGGGGCCCTGTGATTTGTATCAGCAGCCCTGCATAGAAGTAAACTGTGCTAATACATGGCTAGATATGACAATACATGGACAACACTTTTTATTGGTTCGTGTACATTATTGCTCTTTTGATGTTTCACTGAAGAAGCCGGCTTTTCATTGGTCCATCTAATAATTAAAGCATTTTATAGTTATATAAGATTTGATGTAGATTCTAGCTTTATTTTTATTGTTTGTTAATCACTAATTCTGATTTTCTAAAATAAACAAGAACGCTCCGCACTTTACAATACTCTCTTTTCAGATTTCTGTAATCACTATGGAGAATTTCGAGAGTAAGTCCACCCAAAAGAGACAACCACTTCCTGCCTGTAGGATGTCATATGACATCAGGGATTTTGAGTGGAGATATCTGGAAGATGGGTGCAGCTACTGGCATCATTCAGATATCTTTTTTCTCAGCCGGCGATTTCCTGTAAAGTAAAAGCAATCATAGCGGTTGTTTAGCCGCTTGATTGCTTTTTACAGGTGGCGAAAGGGGACATCCCCCTCCCTCCTGCCACCCTCTGACGCTTCTCCCGGCTGGCCTGTGCGATCAGGGAGCCGGATAATGAATCCACTGGTGGCGGCAGTTTACTACAGAGCTGGCTGGGGACCAGATGGTCCCTGACCATCTCTATGACCCTCGGATGCCGCAAGCGACTTCATGACATCACTTCCGGTGCCGGCAGAAGTAACCACTGCTGTTTTTTTTGCTGGGAAGCCTGAGATCTGAACCTGAACTCCACTTTAGACAGATACTATAAAGCTTTCTTTTGGCTGTGTTTTGTTTACTCTTAAAGGAAAAAAAACAGTTTCCTTTAGTCCCTGTTATAAAATTGCAAATAAATAATCTTTCTTCAAAATGTATTCTGCTACATATCTTTTATAAAATAAAAAAACAAATCATTGTGTATTATTTAGTCTGTGTGACAGTTTTAGATCCTAAAAGCTATGATAGAAATTTCTGAAAATTGATCAATCCCGAGGTTCTGACGGCCTATCTCGTTTCCTGAGGCCCTAAAATCCCAGGACAGTACAAATACCCCCCAAATGACCTATTTTTGGAAAGTGTACACCACAAAGTATTTAGTAAGAGACAAGTAGCAAATTCAATAAAAAACATACACAATGCTGTTGTTCATTATAGATATGCAGTAATGTGCAAAATTTATGGGCAGTTTTAAAATAAAAATGATGTAAGTGAAGAATGCTATTAACACCTCGTTAATAGGTAATTTTTATCAATGAGCAAAATGGAAAGTAAATGAACAGAAGAATAATCCATATCCAATCTATATTTCATGTGATCGCCATTTTCCTTCAAACCAGCATCAATTCTTCTAGGCAGACTTGCACAGAGTTTTTGAAGAAACTCGGCAGGTAGGTTATTACAAACATCTTGGAGAACTAAGTACAGATCTTCTATGGATGTCGGCTGTCTCAAATCCTTCTGTCTCTTCATGTCATCCCTGACTGAATTTCTTTTTGTATGTGATATTTATTTGTATGTGATATTATGCAAAAAAACTGAAAAACAAACAAAGACACGGCTGTTAAAGGTATTTAAATACACTGACTGCAGTTTTTATTTTATCCACAAGGTGGAGAACTCACTTATTGTCAATGGAATGCAGAGACAGGAAGTAATAAAAGATACAGACAGGAAGTGATAGAAGGTACAGACAGGAAGTGATAGAAGGTACAGACAGGAAGTGATGTCATCTACAGACAGGAAGTTCCTATAGAGAGCATCGTTTTCAGGAAGTAAAGGGAGATATTCCTTCACTCTGCAGCAGAGGAGGTAATAAGAATTTTTACATTTATATCCAGTAACCCCCCATCATGTCCGTCTTCTTCTGCCATAGTCACTGTGATGCGACTTTAAATTCAGCAGATGCTTCTACACTATTATAATATGTAAACAGTTACATATCCAACTGTCCATCCAGAGCCTCTGGTTTATAGACCAGATACATCCTAAATATAGAGCCATTTATCCAACTGTCCATCCAGAGCCTCTGGTTTATAGACCAGATACATCCTAAATATAGAGCCATTTATCCAACTGTCCATCCAGAGCCTCTGGTTTATAGACCGTATACATCCTCAATATAGAACCATTTATCCAACTGTCCATCCAGAGCCTCTGGTATATAGACCGGATACATCCTAAATATAGAGCCATTTATCCAACTGTCCATCCAGAGCCTCTGGTTTATAGACCGGATACATCCTAAATATAGAACCATTTATCCAACTGTCCATCCAGAGCCTCTGGTATATAGACCCGATGCATCCTAAATATAGAACCATTTATCCAACTGTCCATCCAGAGCCTCTGGTTTATAGACTGGATACATGCTGGACAGGAAGTGAAAGGAAATCTCCCCAGCCAGGACACAGAAGAATACCTTAAAAGAAGTCCTAACTCTTCCCCAGTCACCCCAAGCCTAAAATGAAAGATTTTGGTAGGAGTTGTTATTTAAAGAGAATTTAAGATGTCAGAACTCTGGAGGAACTCTGTGCAGACATTTTTCATCCCAGTACAGTCCAGATAATTCTCAGTT
Source organism: Rana muscosa (assembly GCA_029206835.1). NCBI lineage: Eukaryota > Metazoa > Chordata > Amphibia > Anura > Ranidae > Rana > Rana muscosa. The sequence goes on along the minus strand of CM055123.1, from coordinate 432,406,161 downwards.
TATTATCCGTCTACAGAGAGGAGAGTCCTGTGTAGATCACATGATCACATCAATGAGGATGGAGATGGACCAAAATCACATGACTGAAAGGATATTGAACCTCACCCTGGAGATTATCTACCTTCTGACAGGAGAGGTGAGGAGGATTCAGGGAGTGTTAAATCATTCTTAACTCTAATAATAAAACACAGACCTGCCCTTGTTAGGTGAGGAGGATTCTGATATACTAATAATTGATGTATATTACAGGACTGTACTGTAGTTATGAAGTCATCTATTGAGAATATTATAGGAAGGAGAAGCCACCGCGTGTCCACAAGACAAGAAGAAAGACAACGACCCATCACCATGCATCCACCACCCCTCCTAACCCTACAGGAAAATAATGAGAAGAAGATTCTAGAAGTCACCAACAAGATCACTGAGCTGCTGACAGGAGAGGTGAGCGGTGTCGGGAATTCTGGGACATTATCCAGTAACAGACAAGGGATGTGTCTGGATGGTGACTGTATCATTGTGTGTGTCAGGTTCCTATAAGGTGTCAGGATGTCACTGTCTATTTCTCCATGGAGGAGTGGGAGTATTTAGAAGGACACAAGGATCTCTACAAGGACGTCATGATGGAGAATCAGCCGCCCCTCACATCACCGGGTAAGAGGAGACTTTATTGTAAAGGAGAGAGCAGTACGGAGGGTCCACCTAGATCCCCCATCATCTGATAAACACATAGAAACAATGTATTCAGTCAGTGTGTGTGTTTCCTACAGATGGATCTAGTAATGGGAACCCACCAGAGAGATGTCCCCGTCCTCTGTATTCCCGGAATTCCACACAGGAAGGTCACACCATCCCTCACCATCATCAGGTAGGTGGGACTGAGCAACTAGAGCTCAGAGAGAATTCTGAGCTATAAGAGGATATTCTTCTATGTAATCTCTTGTTCATTTTTATAAATGTATTCTATCACACTTGGGGTTTAGGGTGAAGAACTGAAAGACTTCAAAGTTGAGATTAAAGAGGAAGAAGAAGAGACGTTGGTGAGTGGAGATCAGCAGTCTTTAAAGAAAGAGGGGAAGATGACTATGAAAAGTAAACAGGAGGAATCTTCTCTACATATGGACACAAGTAAGTAAAAAAACACTAAATATAGAACCGGTTCTCCTTATTTAAAAAAAATATATATTTTTATTGACAAAGATGCAAAAGACAAATCGGTACAACTTACAACATGCTCAACATGAGCATAACAGAGAAAAGGTGTAAAGTGTGGTACACATAGATGTTAAAGGGACAGAGTTACAGTTGTATATAGTTAAGCTTCCAGTCTTGTCTTAAAGAACAGGGACAAATCTAAATGTCGGAATGTGTAGCAATGCTACAGCTAGTGCATAGAAATAATCTGTTATGTACACAGAAAGCAATAACCAATAACACTTCCCTTACATATGAGTAGTAGTGAGAGTGGAGGAGTACCAGACCTCCCACACCTTGTCGTACTTATTGGGACATCCCCCATGTTCAAATTTTTTTTTTTCATAAGGCAGTATCTGGTTCATCATCTGGATCCTTTGGCGGATGGATGGAGGAGCAGATTGATTCCACTTAAGGGCAATAATAATAGTGTTTACCTCAATAAAATCCTGATATATTTTGGTCATTGTTCCTCATCAAGTATACCCAACAGGCAAATGTGCGGGATGCATGGCACAGGAACAGAAAGAACTCTAGACCAGTGGTCTCCAAACTGCGGCCTGGGGACTTTTATCCGGCCCTTGGGCACTATTTTATTCGTTGACATCAATGTTCCTCTAAGTTCCTCCAATTGACAACAATGATGGAGCACAATTCCTACCAATGACATCAGCTCTATGGGTCACATATCCTCCCACTGACACTGATGATGGGGGATTGTTTGCTTCCACTGATGCTGGGACACTTTGTACTCCTGATGGCCACAGTCTGGCCCAACTAAAGTCTGAAGAACAGTAGACTGGCTCTACGTTTAGAAAGTTTGGAGACCCCTGCTCTAGACAATAGACATGTGCAATTCGTTTAGTTCCAAATTAGTTTTTTGACTAATTCGGAAATATATAAACTAAGGAAAAATGATTTAAAGCGGAGTTCCACCAATATAAGAGTCAGCAGCTACAAAAAGTGTAGCTACTGACTTTTATTAATCGGACACTCGCCTGACTCAGGTTCCAGCGATGCGGGCGTACGAAGCCCCGCTTGTCTCCCCCTCCTCTCTGCGGTGTCGGCATCGTGACTGTGGGCGCCCGGCTGTGGCTTCACAGCCGGGCATGCATTGTGCATGCGCGAGCTGCGCTGCGTGCCGCGATTGGCCGGGCAATCATCTGGGACCTGTGACCTGTCCCAGATGATTGCCGAGAGGGAGGGGGGAGAGGTGAACTTCCTTCCGGCGCCGCGGTGCCCCGGGAGGAAGTGGGAGCTGGAACCCCCCCCCAAAAAAAATGACATGCCAAACGTGGAATGTCAGGGGGTCACCTTCCCTTAAAGGGGAAGTTCCATTTTTTGGTGGAACTCCGCTTTAACTAATTTTTCTGAAAATTAAAAATTTGAAAATCTGAAAATAAGAACGAAAATCCGAAATAATAACTAACTAATAATACTAACTATTTCTAACTATTAAATTATAGGTATTAGAATTTCCTTTCAAATTTGTCTGTTAGTGAACGTAACGAATATGAATTTATCTGAAGTTACAAATTATCTGAAATAACGAATGTCACATCTAAACAAATGGAACGTAATGAATTAATAATAATAAAAACTTTTTGTTTTGTTACGAATGGAACGTAACTAATTAATAATAATAAATAATAATAATAAAAACTTTTTATTATTATAATTATTATTAAATCATTACGTTCCATTTGTTTAGATGTGGCATGCGTTATTTCGGATAATTCGTAACTACCAATTCTAACCCTGGCACCTTATGGTATAGAGAGAAGCTAAAAAAAATACACAGGTTTACTGATATCACTCTGGAGCTACCCTTGTGGCTCAACTCCATGTTCCCTCAGGTTCTAAGTTTCAAGCCTCGTACACACGGGCGGGAATACCATCGGGGGAAAAAAAACGTCGGTTTTCCCGACGGGATTCCCGGCAAGCTTGCCTTGCACGCCGAGTGTACACATGGCCATTCAAAAGAACCGGCGTTCTTTTGAATGGCAAGAACGCAGTGACGTCATTGACTACAACGAGCCTGCGCTCGTCACATTCGATGCCGTCGCCGCCATCTTGCTACACCCCACACTATCCTTGTAAGCTACCGCGCATGCGTCAAAGTCTTTTCGAGCATGCACGGGTTTACCATGGACCGGTAAGCATACACACTCATGGTTTTCTCGGCAGGAAACCCTCTGCCGAGAATCCAGACGAGAAAAATAGAGAGCAGGTTCTCTATTTTTCTCATCGAGATTCTCTGCAGTTTTCCCGACGAGAAACCATACAAACGGACGGTTTTCTCGGCAAAAAGCTCTCCCAGCAGTTTTCTTGCTAAGAAAACCTGTCGTGTGTACGAGGCTTCACAGATTATTCCTTCTGGGAAAGTGGAGGTATAGTTACACTGTGAATGTATAGAAGAAAAGACTCTGTTGACACCTTTATTGAAGACGGTTTAAAGATTCTTGTGGTACAAAGACATCAGAGGCACAGGATCAATGAAAAGCTGACATGTTTCACACCACTTTGGAGTGCTTAATCATAGCTGCAGGACATATAATGGAAACGTTTTGGCCTCGTTCACGGATTTGCAGAGTAAATATGTACTCATTATGCACTGATGTGGTGGCACTGATGAGGTGACACTGATGGGCTGCACTGGTGGGCACTGATGGGTTGCACTGGTGGGCACTGATGAGGCTGCACGCAGTTCTCATTATTATTTTACTTCTATGAGTATAAAGTTTGTATTTACATTGTTACATCAGAGGAGAAAAGGTCTATGTCTACTGAATTCACCCAGGAGGAAGACAGAATAACCATATAAAGCTCGGCCTCATTTTCTTTAGTTTAAAAATGTTCTTTCCTGATCCGAAAAGGCAATCAGATAACTTCCCAGATCAACATTCTAAAAAAGTTTTTCCTACAATTATTAGTAATCACATACAGTATTTGTAATAAGAAGAACACCCAATCATTTTTATTAGTCACCTGGAACCAGATTATTCCTCATCCACAGAGCTCTAAAAACAAAGCACCCCTTTCGTATGTATTCAGTCAGTGTGTGTGTTTCCTACAGATGGATCCAGTAATGGGAACCCACCAGAGAGATATCCCCGTCCTCTGTATTCCCGGGATTCCACACAGGAAGATCACACTATCCCTCATTTATATACTTGTGTATATTCATATATAACAAGGCTATCCCTCATCCACACAGCTCTAAAAATAAGGCACCCTTTCCATATACAGAGGTTTTTTTTATTTAGTTACACACAAAGTTGGCTTGTCATGTACAAAATAGAGAGCATCATATCCTTCTGTAAATTAAATACTGAGAAACCTTATGCCGCGTACACACGGTCGGAACTTCCGCCGGGAAAAGTCCGATGTGAGCTTTTGGTCGGAAATTCCGACCGTGTGTATGCTTCATCGGACTTTTGCTGTTGGAATTTCCGCCAGCAAAAGACTGAGAGCAGGTTCTCATTTTTTCCGATGGAAAAAATTCCGATCGGAAATTCCGATCGTCTGTAGCAATTCCGACGCGCAAAATTACGACGCATGCTCAGGAAACAATTTGACGCATGCTCGGAAGCATTGAACTTCATTTTCTCGGCTCAACCTTGTGTTGTATGTCACCGCGTTCTTGGCGGTCGAAAGTTAAGAGAACTTTTGTGTGACTGTGTGTATGCAAGCCAAGCTTGAGCGAAATTCCGTCGGAAAAACCATCCAAGGTATTTCCGTTCGTGAGTAGGGGGCATAACTGTCGACAGCAAGAACATCATCAATGTACCCACCCCACCACCCAATGTATCATGTGTATTGTGCCCAACAATTGAAGTGGGGATACTGTACACCATATGAAAGGTCCATCTCCATTCCTCAATATAACGTCATGTTCCCAACAAATGAGGAGGAGATACTGTACACCATATGAAAGGTCCATCTCCATTCCTCAATATAACGTCATGTTCCCAACAAATGAGGAGGAGATACTGTACACCATATGAAAGGTCCATCTCCATTCCTCAATATAACGTCATGTTCCCAACAAATGAGGAGGAGATACTGTACACCATATGGAAGGTCCATCTCCATTCCTCAATATAACGTCATGTTCCAAACAAATGAGGAGGAGATACTGTACACCATATGAAAGGTCCATCTCCATTCCTCAATATAACATCATGTTCCCAACAAATGAGGAGGAGATACTGTACACCATATGAAAGGTCCATCTCCATTCCTCAATATTACGTCATGTTCCCAACAAATGAGGAGGAGATACTGTACACCATATGAAAGGTCCATCTCCATTCCTCAATATAATGTCATGTTCCCAACAAATGAGGGGGAGATACTGTACACCATATGAAAGGTCATCTCCATTCCTCAATATAACGTCATGTTCCCAACAAATGAGGAGGAGATACTGTACACCATATGAAAGGTCCATCTCCATTCCTCAATATAATGTCATGTTCCCAACAAATGAGGAGGAGATACTGTACACCATATGAAAGGTCCATCTCCATTCCTCAATATAACATCATGTTCCCAACAAATGAGGAGGAGATACTGTACACCATATGAAAGGTCCATCTCCATTCCTCAATATAACATCATGTTCCCAACAAATGAGGAGGAGATACTGTACACCATATGAAAGGTCCATCTCCATTCCTCAATATAATGTCATGTTCCCAACAAATGAGGAGGAGATACTGTACACCATATGAAAGGTCCATCTCCATTCCTCAATATAACATCATGTTCCCAACAAATGTGGAGGAGATACTGTACACCATATGAAAGGTCATCTCCATTCCTCAATATAACGTCATGTTCCCAACAAATGAGGAGAGATACTGTACACCATATGAAAGGTCCATCTCCATTCCTCAATATAATGTCATGTTCCCAACAAATGAGGAGGAGATACTGTACACCATATGAAAGGTCCATCTCCATTCCTCAATATAACATCATGTTCCCAACAAATGAGGAGGAGATACTGTACACCATATGAAAGGTCCATCTCCATTCCTCAATATAACGTCATGTTCCCAACAAATGAGGGGGAGATACTGTACACCATATGAAAGGTCCATCTCCATTCCTCAATATAATGTCATGTTCCCAACAAATGAGGAGGAGATACTGTACACCATATGAAAGGTCATCTCCATTCCTCAATATAACGTCATGTTCCCAACAAATGAGGAGGAGATACTATACACCATATGAAAGGTCCATCTCCATTCCTCAATATAATGTCATGTTCCCAACAAATGAGGGGGAGATACTGTACACCATATGAAAGGTCCATCTCCATTCCTCAATATAATGTCATGTTCCCAACAAATGAGGAGGAGATACTGTACACCATATGAAAGGTCCATCTCCATTCCTCAATATAATGTCATGTTCCCAACAAATGAGGAGGAGATACTGTACACCATATGAAAGGTCCATCTCCATTCCTCAATATAACGTCATGTTCCCAACAAATGAGGAGGAGATACTGTACACCATATGAAAGGTCCATCTCCATTCCTCAATATAACGTCATGTTCCCAACAAATGAGGAGGAGATACTGTACACCATATAAAGGTCCATCTCCATTCCTCAATATAATGTCATGTTCCCAGCAAATGAGGAGGAGATACTGTACACCATATGAAAGGTCCATCTCCATTCCTCAATATAATGTCATGTTCCCAACAAATGAGGAGGAGATACTGTACACCATATGAAAGGTCCATCTCCATTCCTCAATATAACGTCATGTTCCCAACAAATGAGGAGGAGATACTGTACACCATATGAAAGGTCCATCTCCATTCCTCAATATAACGTCATGTTCCCAACAAATGAGGAGGAGATACTGTACACCATATGAAAGGTCCATCTCCATTCCTCAACATAACGTCATGTTTTCAAGAAATGAGGTGGGGGGAAGGTCCATCTCCTTTCTTAATTTCCAACATGAAAGTGATTCAATAAAACAAAAAATAAACTGTCCATCGCACCAAACACAATGAGAACATTTCTATTATTCTCTGGAAGAGAATTTTGCACAGGAGAACAGAAGAGACATAGCACTGCGCACTTTGTGTTTGGAGTGCCGGACGCTTTCGCTTGGTTTGTATTCGTATTTTTCTCTTCTAATCCATTCCGGAGCTCTTATAAATGATTTGGTGATGGGACCAACATATATGACTCCTGAATGGAAGGTTATAACATTTAATGTTAAATTGTTTCCCAACAGGTGGACACGATGTGCGGAATCCCTCTGAGGAACATCTCATTGTATCTCCAGATTATAAAGCAGAAGATAATAACATTGTACAATATTCTCCAGGAGGAAATCCCGTCACTCCAAATATACATCCCAGACCTTCCCAATTGGGGAGATCAATGGATCCCTCTAATCCTGAGGAATCTTCTGACGGATCACACACCAAGACTATAGGATCTCACAGTACAGAGACTTCAATAGATCCGTCTATTCCCCAGGAATCTTCTTTAAGCCATGAAGGAGTTCCCACAGAGGAGAGTTCATTGTCATGTTCAGTGTGTGGGAAATTGTTTACAAAAAAATGGGTACTTCTTAGGCACAAGAAGTTTCACACGGGTGAGCGTCCCTATTCATGTTCAGAGTGCGGGAAAAGTTTCATGTATAATGTAGACCTGTTAAGACATCAGAGACTTCACACTGGTGAGCGTCCCTATTCATGTTCAGAGTGCGGGAAATCTTTCAGGCGGAAAGGAAGTCTTCTTCAACATCAGAAACTTCACATTGATGTGAGTCCCTACTCATGTTCAGAGTGTAGGATATGCTTCATTGAGAAAGGAAAACTTATTAGGCACCAAAACACTCACACTGGTGAGCGTCCTTATTCGTGTGCAGAGTGCGGGAAATGTTTCAATAATAATGGAGACCTTCTAAACCATCAGAGAATTTACACAGGCGAACGTCCCTGTTCATGTTCAGTGTGCGGGAAATGTTTTCTTTATAATGGAGACCTTCTAACACACCAGAAAATTCACACAGGCAAACGCCCCTTTTTATGTTCAGAGTGTGGGAAATCTTTCATTCTTAGAGTAAACCTTGTTCTACACCAGAGAATTCACACAGGTGAGCGTCCTTATTCATGTTCAGAGTGCGGGAAATCGTTCATGTATCAAGGAGTCCTTGTTAAACACCAGAGAAATCACACAGGCGAGCGTCCTTATTCATGTTCAGAGTGCGGGAAATCTTTCACGGTTAAACAACAGCTCATTTCGCACCAAAGAATTCACACGGGTGAGCGTCCTTTTTCTTGTTCAGAGTGCGGGAAATCTTTCAGTCATAAAGGAGCCCTTGTTGTACACTGGAGAATTCACACAGGGGAGCGTCCCTTTTCATGCCTAAAGTGTGGCAAATGTTTTAATCAGAGCGCAAGCCTGCTTAAACACCAGAGAACTCATGCAGGTGAGGCCCCTATTCATGCTCAGAGTGTGGGAAATGTTTCATTTACATAGGTCGAAAAAGAAAAAAAAAAGTCCATCTAGTTCAACCAATAAAAATTATTTAGAAAATCACTTGTTGCACAGTGTGGGGCCACCCCCGTAGGAGCCGCTGGTATTCCCTCTTATTTCAGCCCCTGCAGCCAGGCACACAGTATTTCCCACTGCCAGGTGCACAACTTCAGCTCGTTACTCCAATGACCAGTCCTGGGTTTCTGTTTTGTTTTTTATTTTATTTCAGGAACTTGGATGGGGGAAGGGATAAATTAGGATGCTCCAAATTAACTATTCACCTATGAGGACAGCTTTCTCAGTAGAACCGTATAGCCAACAGTACAAGGTGAAGCAATGTCCCCTTTAAGTAGAAGGGACTAAGTGGACCCTGCTCTTTAAGACGCCTGCCGGTGTCCCCTTTAGCCTACACCCAACAGTTGACTTCTAGCACCCAGAGGACTCAGCAGCAACAGTCTCTAAGACCCCTTTTAGGGGTGTGTATACTCACAAGGCTCTGGCTGCAGGCCACCTTCCTCCGTTATACCAGACAGGATGTGTAATATGATGATACCAGAAATTTTTGTTTTGTTTTTTTATTCATTAAAGTGAGTTTTTTGGAAGTTGTAATTTTTCGCCACACATTTTGGGAAAATTAAGAAAGTTAATAAAATGTTATTTTATTTCACAAAGTTGTATTTTTAACAGTTTCTTTCTCACTTACAGCATAGACATACTTAAAACACATTATTCCACTGTTCCTCAGTATGAGGATACCACATGTGTGAGTTTTTTTGCTGATTTTATGCATAGAGGGGCCCAAAATCCAAGGAGCACTTTTAGGCTTACTAGTGGTATAAATTGTGCATCTAACTTTCTGACTACCTATAACATTTCTTGAGGCTCTAAAGTTACAGAACAGTTGAAACACCCAAAAACTGACGTAATTCTGAAAAGCACACCTTCAAGTATATTTATTTTGGAGGTATGGTAAGTCTTTAAAACACTTTTTTGCAACAAGTTTTTGGAAAATTAAGAATTTTTTTTTTTTTTTACATACAGCTGTCAATTAACAAGATATTTTTCAAACAGCATGGGCATATTTAGAATTACCCCCCCCCCCCCCAAAAAAAAAAAAACACTCTGCTATTCCTCTTGAGCATGTGGATACCACATATAGGAGTTTTTTTTGCAGTCTAGTCGCATAGGGGGGCCCAAAATCCAAGGAGCACCTTCAAGCTTTCAATAGTCATAAAGGAGCACCCACAAAATGACTTTTTGGAAAGTAAACACCCAAAAAATTTTTTCAAGAGGCAAGGTGAGTCTTCAGAATATTTCATATATTGTCACATTGGAACCACATGAGGCATCTGACCCGGCGATCATCTGGACACCAAACATACAGATATCCTTTTGAATTGGAAGATTGGGACTGTACATACAGTTGCTTCACTGTTACAGTAGTGCATATTTGATGCATTTTTCTTTAACCGAGGACTTCCTCTATTGGTGAAGCTTTCTCAAGCTCTCTAATCTACTCTACTGATTGGGTGATCTCCCCCCTTTTTTCCACACTGATTGTCGCCACTTGGGAACCCTTGTTGAAGCTCCCTGGACCTTTGTCAACATCGGAGCCCCCTTTTATGGGGTGTTTGATGTCCCACCCCATGATCACAACTAATGCATGTGACCTACTGATGCACGAAATGTCGAATTAATTTTGGCAAATTTTTTTTAATCTGTCTCTCCATAGACAATTTCTGAACTTTATGTTTACAAATCCCCCGAAGAAGGTTTTACCGAAACAGCTGTCGGGTTTGATCATAAATGTCTAAATTCTCTCCTCATCAATGCAACTAGCCTTCTGGATTGTTACATAATTTATGTGGTTTATATTCAGATTGTTTTTGTATTTTTGTACTCATTTATTAAATTTACATATTTTTGATATACTTTGGTGTGTTTTCAGTCACTTTTAAAGTCCCACCTCCAAGGGGGTTTTTTGCTTTATCTAATTCATTTGGGATGCGGTGACTGTTTAACAATTACAATTCTGCAGGTGTTGGTTGTCTTTAAATCCCTAAAGTTGGGCTTAATTCAGAGTTGGGTCTAACCATGTGCTAACTGTGCTAGGAATCAAGTATTGCACAGGAGAGAAAGTAACAGTCTACAAAGAAGCGTTGTGCTAGAGAAGTCTGGAGCTTTAGAAGATGTGAATAGAGGTTCCAATCAATCATTTAATCGGTTAATACTATTGATTCTGGGCATCCCATAATCCCTTTACCCCATCCAAGTTCAATCCCTCAATAAAACAACAAAAACAAAGCTGATGGACTGTTCATTGTCTGGAGAGTGACTGGAAGTGAATGCCAGGCTGGGCAGGGTGACAGGTGGAACTACTACAGTCAGCAGCCCCATGGGGGTACCGCTACACATGGTTTGGGACAATTTAGATACTCTCCTCCTGCACAACACTTGCTGCAGACTATCTCTCCTTCTCCCTGCAGCACAATTCTTCAGGTGCAGCTAGCACTTGGTTAGGCCTGACACTGGTTTCATCCAGACCTTAGCAGGAGTAACTTATTTCAAGCAGGGACCGCGGGCCCCTATAGTGTAGCAAAATAATGTTTTGGTGCTAGATGCCCTCTTTGGTGGACTACTGGTCCCAGTCAGCCCTCTGCAGACCCTGACAACCCTCCCAGCTGCAGCGGCCTGACTTTACTGCCAGTGACATCACAGTCTCTCCCACTGGCTTTACATCCATCTCAGACTGCACACTACCAGTCCGCTCCGGCATGCCTCCCCCATCTCTCCCGAATGTGCCTGTCACTCACCGACACCTGGTGGATCCCTCCTGGAGACTTGCCGGGCAGTATTCCCTGCTATCCTCTTCTGCTCCTGTTCAGGACATCCCTTGGGTTGTGTGGGGTTCCTGAACAGCTCCGAGCCCCAGCCCAAGGTCACCCCCCCCCAGACTGGGGAGCTTCCTCTAAGGCCACCGACAGCCTAGTACCCCATCTCCAATTCTTCCACCCGAACAACTCCTCCCCAGATGGGCTGACTCTAGATATTTAAGGAGGCCTGCCCCCTGCCAATCCAGGTTGGGGATTGGTCAGGGCTCCTTAGAACACCCCAGACAGCTCCACTTCTCTTCTACTCTTTCTTTCTAGAATGCTCTAGAAGTAAAAGGGAGGTAACTAAAAGATAATGCTATCTGTGAATCACCAGCCTACTCTGGGCCACTCCGAGCATTACAGATCAAAACAAACAGGCCTAGCTTTTTTCTAGTGCTGCCTTAATATACCTGTTCTACAAAAATCTCACTTTAGCACCTTCACTAGGTAGAGGGTGCTACACACTAAAGACTTTTTGTGTATCAGGCATAATTTAGCCATATTGTTTTTGCAAAGTTTTTGTTGTAATCTGTATGTCATACTTGGTTAAAAATGTAAGAGCTGGTGCCATTGAGCTAATGAGCAAATTCCATCCTGAAGCTTTAAATACGCAACTCTGCATAAACCACAGGACTTTTAAAGGTACCATACATTACTATTTATTATGAATAAAATGATATATATTTAATGGTCACAAAAAAGTAGTAAATTCAATAAAACATACACACCGCTGTTCATTATAGAAGAATAGTACGTTTTTGTGAGAGTAGATAAATTTCTAGGCTTGGCTGGCGGCCAAGCCTGGGTGTGTACTGATCTGGGCTGGGAGTGGCTCAGGGTAGTGCAGGGTGACTCGCAGGTAGCAACACCAGGACCTCCCACTTTTTTCCAGAATGTTCTGGTATTTTCTGGAAAGAAAGGTGGAGAGGGGAGGTGGAGCTGCCTGGGGTGTTCTGAGGAGCCCTGACCAATCCCTAATCTGGATTGGGAGGGGGCAGGCTTCCTTAAATTTCCAGGGTCAGCCCAGCTGGGGAGGAGTTTATCCGGTGGAAATGGAGATGGAGTGTTAGGCTGTCAGGGCCTTGGAGGAAGCTCCCCAGTCTGGGGGGGGGTGACCTTGGGCTTGGGTGTGGATGGGACCCTCTTACAACCCACAGAGATGTCCTGACCAGGAGGCACAGGAGGAGCAAGAGAGGACAGTGGGAGAACACTGCCGGGCAAGTCTCCAGGAAGGCTGGTGAGAGTTCACACCATTGGGAGGACTGGGAGGCACGCCAGAGAGGACTGGGATGGAGCAGTCTGGGATGGGTGCAGAGCCAGTCTGGAGGATTGTGGTGGCACGGGCAGTGGAAAGGGGCAGCTGCAGCCAAGAGGGCTGGCAGTGCCTGAAGAGCTGGTACTGGGAGCAGTAGCCACAGGGACAGTTAGCACTGGGATTTTCTATATTTTTTGGTACACCATAGGGGCCCACGATCACTCCCTGCAAAAGACATGTTTATGGCTTGTTTATCAATGAGAAAATGGAAAGTAAATGAACAAAAGAGAAATCCAAATCAAATCCATATTTGGTGTGATCGCCCGTTGCCTTCAAACCAGCATCAATTCTTCTAGGTAGACTTGAACAGAGTTTTTTTAAGAAACTCAGCAGGTAGGTTGTCCCAAACATATTGGAGAACTAAGTACAGATCTTCTATGGATGTCGGCTGTCTCAAATCCTTCTGTCTCTTCATGTCAGCCCTGACTGAATTTCTTTTTGCATGTGATATTTATTTGTATGTGATATTATGCAAAAAAAAATGAAAAACAAACAAGACACGGCTGTTAAAGTATTTAAAAACACCGGCTGCAGTTTGTATTTTATCAATATACAAAAAATGTAGCGCTATGTGTAAAAATAAAAATAAAAATAAAAATAACACCCAAGTGCAGTGCTCTAAATGACTTAAATCACAAAGATTCTATAAATGAGTCCAACTGTGAAAAATAGTAAGTTAGAAAAAGTCTCTGATGACCAAAACGTGGATGTTGCTGAAACTTCCAAAACAGAATGGTGACCTTTCAAAAAACAAGTGACTTGTAACGTAACCACCACCACATGGAGGGGAGGCTTACCGGATGAAATGGACCCAATAGACGTACGTCCGTAGGGTCAAACAGGCTTGGTATATGTATATCCGTACATATGGGATCCCAGTTGGCACTGCACACATATATATCCAAAATCCGGAACAAGTGATGACACCAGATATCCAAGCTCGATGGATAGTAAAATGGCTCACATAGGAGTCATGGAGGAAAAAAGAAGGAGAGGGCACATAGCGTAATACCGTAAAGGATATTTAATAAATGTGGGCAAATACACTTACATTCAATCCATGAACATAGCGCTTTGCAAAACACTCAGTGGCAGCAGTGGAGTCTCCCGACGCGTTTCGCAATAACTTGCATCGTCTGGGGCGATGCAAGTTATTGTGAAACGCGTCGGGAGACTCCACTGCTGCCACTGAGTGTTTTGCAAAGCGCTATGTTCATGGATTGAATGTAAGTGTATTTACCCACATTTATTAAATATCCTTTACGGTATTACGCTATGTGCCCTCTCCTTCTTTTTTCCTCCATGACTCCTATGTGAGCCATTTTACTATCCATCGAGCTTGGATATCTGGTGTCATCACTTGTTCCGGATTTTGGATATATATGTGTGCAGTGCCAACTGGGATCCCATATGTACGGATATACATATACCAAGCCTGTTTGACCCTACGGACGTACGTCTATTGGGTCCATTTCATCCGGTAAGCCTCCCCTCCATGTGGTGGTGGTTACGTTACAAGTCACTTGTTTTTTGAAAGGTCACCATTCTGTTTTGGAAGTTTCAGCAACATCCACGTTTTGGTCATCAGAGACTTTTTCTAACTTACTATTTTTCACAGTTGGACTCATTTATAGAATCTTTGTGATTTAAGTCATTTAGAGCACTGCACTTGGGTGTTATTTTTATTTTTATTTTTATTTTTATTTTTACACATAGCGCTACATTTTTTGTATATTGTTTGTTTTTTGCCCTTTTCCACAGGTATTGTAGCTGCTTATATGTGTTAGTAGCGCGAATATTGTTTGTATTTCAGTTTGTATTTTATCCACAAGGTGCTGACCTAAACTTATTGTCAGTGGAATGCAGAGACAGGAAATGATAGAAGATACAGACAGGAAGTGATGTCCTATACAGACAGGAAGTGAGGTCATCTACAGACAGGAAGTTCCTAGAGAGAGCAATGTTTGCAGGAAGTAGAGAGATATTCCTTCATTTGGCAGCAGGTAATAAGAATTGTTTTATATGTATATCCAGTAACCCCCCGTCATGTCCATCCTCTTCCTCCATAGACACTGAGATGTCCTTTAAATTCAGCAGATGCTTCTACACTATTATAATATGTACACAGTTACATATCCAACTGTCCATCCAGAGCCTCTGGTTTATAGACCGGATACATCCTAAATATAGAGCCATTTATCCAACTGTCCATCCAGAGCCTCTGGTTTATAGATCAGATACATTCTAAATATAGAGCCATTTATCCAACTGTCCATCCAGAGCCTCTGGTTTATAGACCAGATACATCCTAAATATAGAACCATGTATCCAACTGTCCACCCAGAGCCTCTGGTTTATAGACCAGATACATCCTAAATATAGAACCATTTATCCAACTGTCCACCCAGAGCCTCTGGTTTATAGACCAGATACATCCTAAATATAGAACCATTTATCCAAGTTTTACTCCAGAGTCTCTTGTTTTCTGACCAGATACATCCTAAATATAATGCTTTTTATCAACCTTTCCATGGGGAACCTCTGGTTTATAGACCGGGTACTTCCTAAATATAGAACCATTTATCCAACTGCCCATCCAGAGCCTCTGGTTTATAGACCATATACATCCTAAATATAGAACCATTTATCCAACTGCCCATCCAGAGCCTCTGGTTTATAGACCGGATACATGCTGGACAGGAAGTGAAAGGAAATCTCCCCAGCCAGGACCCAGGAGAATACCTTTAAAGAAGTCCTAACTCTTCCCCAGTCATCCCAAGCCTAAAATGAAGGATTTTGTTAGGAGTTATTATTTAGAGGAAATTTACAATGTCAGAACTCTGGAGGAACTCTGTGTAAACATTTTTCATCCCAGTACAGTCCAGATAATTCTCAGTTTATTATCCATGTACAGAGAGGAGAGTCCTGTATAGATCACATGATCACATCAATGAAGATGGAGGAGGGCATAAATCATACGACTGAAAGGATATTGGACCTCACCCTGGAGATCATCAACCTGCTGACTGGAGAGGTAAGGAGGATTCTGGTAGTGTTTAATCATTCTTAACTCTAATAATAAAACACAGACCTGCCTTGTTAGATGAGGAGGATTCTGTTATACTAATAATTGATGTATATTACAGGACTGTACTGTAGTTATGAAGTCATCCATTGAGAATAATATAAGAGGAAGAAGTCACCGCTCGTCCACAAGACAAAGAGAAAGACAAGGCCCCATCACCGTGCAACCACCACCCCTCCTAACCCTACAGAAAAATAATGAGAAGAAGATTCTAGAAGTCACCAACAAGATCAGTGAGCTTCTGACAGGAGAGGTGAGCGGTGCCGGGAATTCTGGGACATTATCCAGTAACAGACAAGAGATGTGTCTGGATGGTGACTGTATCATTGTGTGTGTCAGGTTCCTATAAGGTGTCAGGATTTCTACAAGGACTTCATGATGGAGAATCAGCCGCCCCTCACATCACCGGGTAAGAGGAGACTTTATTGTAAAGGAGAGAGCAGTACGGAGGCTCCACCTAGATCCCCCCATCATCTGATAAACACATAGAAACAATGTATTCAGTCAGTGTGTGTGTTTCCTACAGATGGATCCAGTAATGGGAACCCACCAGAGAGATGTCCCCGTCCTCTGCATTCCCGGGATTCCACACAGTTTTTTCTACTTGTGTATAGTCATATATAATTAAACTATCCCTCGTGCGCACAGCTCTAAAAACAAGGTTTTCACTTCCATATACAGAGGTTTTTTTATTTAGTTAATCACAAAGTTTGCTTCTCATGTACAAAATAAAGATCATCACATTCTTCTGTAAGGAAATACGGAGAAACCTGACTGTTGACAGCAAGAACATCATCAATGTACCCACAACCCAATGTATCATGTATATTGTGCCCAACAAGTGAAGTGGGGATACTGTACACCATATGAAAGGTCCATCTCCATTCCTCAATATAACGTCATGTTCCCAACAAATGAGGAGGAGATACTGTACACCATATGAAAGGTCCATCTCCATTCCTCAATATAACGTCATGTTCCCAACAAATGAGGGGGAGATGCTGTACACCATATAAAAGGTCCATCTCCATTCCTCAATATAACGTCATGTTCCCAACAAATGAGGAGGAGATACTGTACACCATATGAAAGGTCCATCTCCATTCCTCAATATAACATCATGTTCCCAACAAATGAGGGGGAGATACTGTACACCATATGAAAGGTCCATCTCCATTCCTCAATATAACGTCATGTTCCCAACAAATGAGGGGGAGATACTGTACACCATATGAAAGGTCCATCTCCATTCCGCAATATAATGTCATGTTCCCAACAAATGAGGAGGAGATACTGTACACCATATGAAAGGTCCATCTCCATTCCTCAATATAACGTCATGTTCCCAACAAATGAGGAGGAGATACTGTACACCATATGAAAGGTCCATCTCCATTCCTCAATATAACGTCATGTTCCCAACAAATGAGGAGGAGATACTGTACACCATATGAAAGGTCCATCTCCATTCCTCAATATAACGTCATGTTCCCAACAAATGAGGAGGAGATACTGTACACCATATGAAAGGTCCATCTCCATTCCGCAATATAATGTCATGTTCCCAACAAATGAGGAGGAGATACTGTACACCATATGAAAGGTCCATCTCCATTCCTCAATATAACGTCATGTTCCCAACAAATGAGGAGGAGATACTGTACACCATATGAAAGGTCCATCTCCATTCCTCAATATAATGTCATGTTTTCAAGAAATGAGGAGGAGGAAGGTCCATCTCCTTTCCTCAATTTCCAACATCAAAGTGATTTAATAAACACAAAAAACACTGTCCATCGCACCAAACACAACAAGAACATTTCTATTAAATTCTGTCGGAGAATTTCTCACAGGAGAACAGAAGAGACATAGCACTGCGCACTTTGTGTTTGGAGCGCCGGACACTTTCGCTTGGTTTGTATTCGTATTTTTCTCTTCTAATCCATTCCGGAGCTCTTATAAATGATTTGGTGATGGACCAACATATATGGCTCCTGAATGGAAGGTTATAACATTTAATGGTAAATTGTTTCCCAACAGGTGGACACGATGTGCGGAATACCTCTGAGGAACATCTCATTGTATCTCCAGATTATAAAGCAGAAGATAATAACATTGTACAATATTCTCCAGGAGGAAATCCCGTCACTCCAAATATACATCCCAGACCTTCCCATTTGGGGGGATCAATGGATCCCTCTAAGCCTGAGGAATTTTCTGACGGATCACACACCAAGACTATAGGATCTCACAGTACAGATACTTCAATAGATCCGTCTATTCCCCAGGAATCTTCTTTAAGCCACAAAGGAGTTCCCACAGAAGAGAGTTCATTGTCATGTTCAGTGTGTGGGAAATTGTTTACAAAAAAAATTGTTACTTCTTAAGCACAAGAAAATTCACACTGGTGAGGGTCCCTATTCATGTTCGGAGTGTGGGAAAAGTTTCATGTGTAATGGAGACCTGTTAAGACATCAGAGAGTTCAGACTGATGAGCGTCCCTGTTTATGTTTAGAGTGCAGGAAATGTCTCAATCGGAAAGAAAACCTTCTTCAACACCAGACACTTCACATTGATGTGAGTTCCTACTCATGTTCAGAGTGTGGGAAATCTTTCATTTATAAAGGAGACCTTGTTAAACACCAGAGAATTCACACAGATGAGCGTCCTTTTTCATGTTCAGAGTGTGGGAAATCTTTCACTTGTAAAGGAGACCTTAATAAACACAAGCAAATTCACACGGGTGAGCGTCCATATTCATGTTTAGAATGCGAGTAATCTTTTACGGTATAACAACAACTCATTTTGCACCATACAGAATTCACATTGGTGAGCGTCCTTTTTCTTGTTCAGAGTGCGGGAAATGTTTTGTTCATAAAGGAGCCCTTCTTGTACACCAGAGAACCCACACGGGTGAGCATCCCTTTTCATGCCTAGAGTGTGGCAAATGTTTCAGTCAGAACAAAAACCTGCTTAAACACCAGAGATATCACACAGGTGAGCATCCCTGTTCTTGCTCAGAGTGTGGGAAATGTTTTGTTTCTAAAAATTCACTTGTTGCACACCAGAAAATTCACACAAGTGTAGGGCCACCCACGTAGGAGCCATTGGTATTCTCTCTTATTTCAGCCCCTGCAGCCAGCCACACAGTATTTCCCACTGCCAGGTGCCCAACTTCAGCTTGTTATTCCAATGACCAGTACAGGGGTTCTGTTTTGTTGTTTATTTTAATTTAGGAATTTGGATGGGGGAAGGGATAAAGTAGCATACTCCAAATTAACTATTTATATCTGAGGACAGCTTTCTCAGTAGAACCGTATAGCCAACAGTACAAAGTGAAACATTGTCCCCTTTAAGTAGAAGGGATTAAGTGGACCCTGCTCTTCAGGATGCCTGCCGGTGTCTCCTTTAGCCTACACCCAGCAGTTGACTTCTAGCACCCAGAGGGGGATTCAGCAGCAACAGTCTCTAGGATCCCTTTGGGGGTCTGTACTCACAAGGCTCTGTTCGCAGGTCATCTTCCCCAAGATACGAGACAGGATCCATGGACATCCTCTTTCATGGTCATTATAAAAAGTGTTCGTGACTTTACTCTTCACTGATTCTCCTGTTACTTATCCAACCGCACCGCAGCTTTACTTAAAATTCTACTACCTCCTCTGCTCTTCCTTTCTCTGTCGAGGTCCTCCAAGATCCTGTTCTTGGACCTCCCTTATTCTTGATCTACACCTCCTCCCTGGGTCAGCTGAAACCCTCCGATGGCTTCCAATACTATCTCTACACCGACAACACCCAAATGTATCTCTCTACACTTCAGCTCACTCCCTCAGTCTCCTCACTAATTTACTAACAGACATATCAGTCTGCATGTCACACCACTTCCTCAAACTCAAGCCTCGTACACACGGCCGGTTTTCTCGGCAAGAAAACTGCTGGGAGAGCTTTTTGCCGAGAAAACCGGTCGTGTGTATGGTTTCTTGTCGGGAAAACTGCGGGAATCTCGACAAGAAAAATAGAGAACCTGTTTTCTATTTTCTCGTCAGGATTCTCGTCGGCCTGTTTCACGACGAGAAAACCGTGCGTGTGTATGCTTACCTGTCTCCAGGTAAACCCACGCATGCTCGAAAAGACTTTGATGCATGCGCGGTAGCATACAAAGGTAGTGTAGGGTGTAGCAAGATGGCGGTGATGGCATCAAATGTGACGAGCGCATGCTCATCGTAGTCGATGACGTCATCGCGTTCTTGCCATTCAAAAGAACGGCAGTTATTTTGAATGTGCGTGTGTACACAGGCTTGGCAAGACAAGCTTGCCAGGAATCTCGTCGGGAAAACCGACGGTTTTTTTCCCGACGAGATTCCCGCCCGTGTGTACGAGGCTTCAGTCTATCCAAAACCAAGCTCATATTTTTTCCTCTCTCACGTGCCACTTCCCCTGATCTCTCTGTTGAGATCGATGGCACAACAAACAGCCCATCCCCCCATGCCAATGTGTAATCCTGAACTCTGAACTATTCTTTAGGCCCCAAATCCTATTGCTGTCTAAAGCTTGCCATCTCAACATCTCCAAAATATGCCCCTTCCAAACCAATGACACCACAAAGTGCCACAAAATGCACTCCTGTGACCTGTTTTCAGCGGAGAGCGGTCAGAAGTCCGCTTTCAGCTGACGCCACTGCAATCAGTCAAGGCACCGCGTCATCCTGAATTCCGAAGTCTGGATACGCCAGCTGCCTGGACTGATGGCAGTGTGAGTGTCTCAACAAGCCGCTGAGACGGCCGCTCCCCACCCCTCCACTACTCAGCGCTCCAATGAGCTCAAAGCAGAGAGGAGAGACACTAACTGACAGTCAGCAACTCTCCTCTCAGGGATCTGTGAGAACCGAGCCATCGGTGGCTCGGTTCTCAGTGCAGAGATGACAGGGGACAGCTGCAGCATCGGTCTGATGCTCCATCCACGTAGGAAAGTATGAATCTAAAAAAAAAAACATATTTCTCTTTTAAGCAATCTGCTGATCTGGCCAGAACAACCTCTGGAGGGAGTCTAATCCATATTTTCACAGCACTTACCGTGAAGAAACCTTTCTGTATTTGGAGATTAAATCTTTTTTCCTCCAGATGTAAAAAGTGCCCCCTTGTCCTCTGTGATGACCTTAAACTGAATAACTCAACACCAAGTTCACTATATAGCCCACTTATGTATTTTTACATGTTGATGATATCCCCCCTTTTACTCCTCTTCTCAAGAGTGAATAAATTCAGTTCCTATAATCTTTCCTCATAGCTGAGCTCCTCCATGCCTCTTATCAGTTTGGTTGCACTTCTCTGCACTTTTTCCATTCCCTGATATCCTTTTTGAGAACTGGGGCCCAAAACTGAAATGCATTTTCCAGATGAGGTCTTACTAATGATTTGTACAGGGGCAAAATGATATCTCTCTCTCTCTCCGGAGTCCATACCTCTCTTAATACAAGCAAAGACTTTGCTCACTTTGGAAATCGCAGCTTGGCATTGCATGCCATTATTGAGCTTATGATCTCCCAAAACCCCCAGATCCTTCTCCACTACGGATCCCCCCAGCTGTACTCCCCTTAGTATGTATGATGCATTCATATTCTTAGCCCCCAAGTGCATAACTTTACATTTATCAACATTAAACCTCATCTGCCACATAGTTGCCCAATTAGACAGTGCATTGACGTCAGCTTGTAAGTAGGAGACATCCTGTAAGGACGTTACTCCTTTCCATAGCTTAGTGTCATCTGCAAAGACTGAAATGGTACTTTTAATCCCAGACCTAGTGGGGGCCCGTCCATGAGGGGTGCAGGGGCTCTGCACCCCTGATCTCTATGTGTCTGGCCCCTAATCTCAATGCAGGACGCTGGACGCATAGATTTCTACGTGCTTTTTTTAAAAACACATGATTAGAGCCTGAGGTTCTAATTGGCTTCAAAATGGGTTAACTAGGGGTGTAGTCGCAGACCACTGTGTCCTGAGCCCACCCACTTGTGACAAAAGCGAATCAACATTCACTATTGTCTTCCTGCTTCTCCTCCTGGCCAATCAGGACAGGAAGCTGGTCCTGAGACCTGATTGGCCCGGGAGGAGAAGCGACCAGATTGGCCTGGAGGAGACGCCGTCTGGGACCTGGATGGGCTAAGTGTGGGGCTGGTGGGGGGGGACTGTTTGTGGCCCCCCCCAAACAACATGGAGCACCAGCCGCCACTGCCATTTATAAAAATAACAGACTTTTCATGTTCATTATGTCTTGGGGGTGGGGCAGAAATATTCTTTTTCAGCTACACTTTGGTTTAGGCCGCCTGGAATTGAATTAGGGTTTTGAATTGCCAGATCTGTACACCCTCTGTGCCTATTATGAGGGGTTCCCACTATCTATGATTTGAATTCCCAGATCTGTAACCCTCTGTGCCCATTATAAGGGGTTCCCGCCATCTCTGTTTTGAATTCCCAGATCCATACACCCTCTGTGCCCATTATGAGGGGTTTCCACCAGTCACTGGATTTGTTCCCACTTCGCCACATCTGCTGTGGGGGTATCCCACCATAAAGGAACAATATACTTAAAACGAATTCTGGGGACGCCCTACTTACCACACCCATTTTAACCACACCTACTTCTAGGTGAACTACTTGAAGACCTGCATGTTGACCCCCTTCCTGTTCATGCAATTTTTGTCAGTTTTCAGGTACTGTGATACTTTGACAGTTATTTTGTCATGCAACACTGTACCCAAATGGATTGTATATCAATATTTAAGACAGAGCTTTCTTTTGGTTGTGTTTTTTTTTTTTTGCTTTTTTTTTTACCATGTATAATTTTTAAAGGAAAAAAAATGTGTTTGTTTCTGTTATAAAACTTTCAAAATGTTTTCTGCTACATTTCTTTTATAAAAAAATAAAATAAAAATCAGTGTGTATTATTTAGTCTGTGTGACTGTTTTAGAGACTTAAAACTATGATATAAATTTCAGAAAATTGATCTATTCTGAGGTTCTGACTGTCTATCTCATTTCCTAATGCTCTAAAATGCCATGACAGTACAAATACCCCCAAATTACCTCTTTTTGGAAAAGTGTACACCCCAAAGTATTTAGTAAGAGACATTGGGGTTTATTTACTAAAGGCAAATCTACTGTGCACTACAACTTAAAAACAGCACTTGGAAGTGCAGTCGCCGTAGCTCTGAGATGGACATGCAAGGAAAATAAGAAAACAGCAATTTTGCTTGCACATGATTGGATGATAGAAACCAGCAGAGCTTCCCTTTATTTAAGATCTTCCCCTCAGATTTACAGGGACTGCACTTCCAAGTGCACTTGCAGTGCACAGTGGATTTGCCTTTAGTAAATCAACCCCATAGTGAGTTTTTTGGAAGTTGTAATTTTTCGCCACAATTGTTTGGAAAACAAAGAATGGAAAATTCTATTTTATTTCCCAAAGTTGTCATTATAAAAAGTTATTTCTCACACGCAGCATGGACATACTTAAAATTACACCCCAAAACACATTCTTCTGCTATTTCCCATTATGAGGATACCACATGTATGAGACTTTTCTGCTGCTTTTATGCATAGAGGGGCCCAAAATCCAAGGAGCACCTTCAGGCTTACTAGGGGCAATTATGCATTTAATTTCCTACGTTAAATATTTCTTGAGGCTCTAAAGTTACAGAACAGTGGAAACACCCCAAAACTGACCCAATTTTGCAAAGTACACCCTCCAGCCTATTTATTTGGAGGCATGGTGTGTCTTAAAATTTTTTATTTGGAAATTTTTATTTGTTTTACATACAGCTGTTAGAGAAAGACATATGGAGGGGGAGCCTACCATGGACTTTAATCACTTGCTGACCGGCGCACACACCGATGTATGTCGGCAGAATGGTGCGGGCAGGCAGATTGGCATACAGGTTTGTCCCTTTAAATCTGCCGCCGCGTGCCTCGTGTCTCTGAGGTGATAGATGAGGTCTGGCAGCAGGGTGATATGGTGGATGTTAGTAACTAGTAGCAACCATCCGCTACATTAATAAGATAATTCTCACATGCAGCACTGGCATGCCTAGAATTTCACCCCAAAGCATATTCTGCTATACCTGACAGGTATGGTGATACTACATGTGTGAGACTTTTCCAATGTTCGGACTGAATAAGTACTGGCTATGGCTATGTATCGATTATGTGCCAGTCTTGTGTATTACAAAAATCAACCAATTGTATTAAAAAAATGTACTGCAATGGTCGCTTCTGTATGAGTTGTCAGGGAATATAGCTTTGTGTAGCATAACCTTGTACCTTTAAGCCAAGAAAACCTAACCTGCTGGTCCGTGGCCGTCAGGCTACCAGGAATGCTACGTTCAAAGGTCAGGAAGTATAGGAGTCAGAAGTGCAGTTGTCTGCAGAGAATGGCTAGCACTGGAGTCTCAGGAACTTAGTTCAGGTGGCAGGCAGAGGTAAGCATACAGACAAAGAACTGTTTCAGGCAACAAGGAAGAAATGTTGGCAATAAACAAGCCTGGCCCAGGACATAGACACAACACTACATTGGTGTGATGGTGTTTAGGAACAGTTGTTGACTGCACTGGCTCTGGTGACACTGGGAATGGTAATGACAGGACAGAAACTAACCCACCCAAAGATAACCCCCAAGACAAAGTTTTTCTGCACAGTCTTACACCAAAGACGTTTTGTGTATCTGACATAATTTAGGGATATAATTTTTGCAAAGTTTTTGTTGTAATCTGTATGTCATACTTGGGTACAAATGTAAGGCCTGGTGCCATTGAGCTAATGAGCAAACTATATATATATTTAAGGTGACCAGGTTTTTTAAATTAAATCCGGGGACAAATTTTTTTTCTTACTAGTAATAGCGGCAATCAGCGACTCTCTGCCCGGTCGCCCGCCTCACAGCCTGTCAAGTCTTACTCTCCGGGCCTCAGCTACTACTGGGTGGGGAGCGGAGGAAGATCACTCCGCCAGGGAAGGCAAGGAGATAGGCAGGCAGGCGGCTGGCCGGGACTTGAGCCAAGGCAGAAGAACATGCGAGTGGAGCTGGATGGGCATGCACCCGAAACTGAAGAAATATTCCCTCCGCTCCGACCAGCACATGATCATCAGAAAGGGGCACAGATAATTGAAAAAATTACACCCCCCCTAAGCTAGTAGGAGCGGGGGGGGTGTATTTCAGATTTTTTATTTTTTTTATTCTGCACTGACTGTCTTTGAATTTGCCCCAGCCCCTGTTCAATTCCAATCCGGGGACAAAACCGGGGACAGACTTGGTCCGGGGACAGTGTCCTCAATCTGGGGACTGTCCCCTGAAACCGGGGATGTCTGGTCACCCTAATTTAATGGTCATATAAAGTAGACAATTCAAAAAAACATACAAAATGCTGTTCATTATAGATATGCAGTAATGTGCAAAGTTTATAGGCAGTTCTGAAAAAAAATTAAGAATGCTTTCAGAAATAGAAATGTTAATCATTTATTTTTATCAATGAACAAAATGTAGAGTAAATGAACAAAAGAGAAATTCAAATCCAATCCATATTTGGTGTGACCGTCCTTTGCCTTCAAACCAGCATCAATTCTTCTAGGTAGACTTGCACAGAGTTTTTGAAGGAACTCGGCAGGTAGGTTGTTCCAAACATCTTGGACTTGGAGAACTAAGTACAGATCCTCTGTGGATGTCGGCTGTTAAAGTATTTAAAAAACACCGGCTGCAGTTTGTATTTTATCCACAAGGTGGTGAACTCACTTATTGTCAGTGGAATACAGAGACGGGAAGTTATGTCATATACAGACAGGAAGTGATGTCATATACAGACAGGAAGTTGCTAAAGAGAGCCATATTTGCAGGAAGTAGAGGGAGATATTCCCTCACCTGGCAGCAGAGGAGGTAATAAGAATTGTTTTAGATTTATATCCAGTAACCCCCCGTCATGTCCGCCCCCTTCCTTCATAGACACTGAGATCTGTCCCTCTTTCCTCCTCATGTGTTCCTCATTTTGGTCTGATCTATGAAGTTGTATATAAAATGCACTTTTTATCTTTCAAAAAGTGTTTCCCAGTGCTAAACCTTTCATCCAAATTATAAATTGCTGTATTTATACATTTTAAAAGCTAATATAAAGGAATAGTAGTGGTAAAAAAAAAGTCCCTTGTGAACTCAATTAACCTTTTTTTTGGGGTTAATTCTCCTTTAAGGGGGTGTGACGGGGGAATGTCCTATGCCTACATACATTTGCTAGTAGGCGTCCCTCATTCCCATCTCAAAATGTTGGGAGGTATGTATGTACACAGATACATATCCTACTGTCCACCCAGAGCCTCTGGTTTATAGACCGAATACATCCTAAGTATAGATCCATTTATTCAACTGTCCATCCAGAGCCTCTGGTTTATAGACTTAGATGCATGATGGACAGGAAGTGAAAGAAATAAGTCCTAACTCTTCCCCAGTAATTTCAAGGAGTTGTTATTTAAAGGGAATTTACGATGTACAAACTTAAGGGAGAACTCTGTGCAGACTTTTCATCCCAGTAGAGTCCAGATAATTCTCAGTTTATTATCCATCTACAGAGAGGAGAGTCCTGTATAGATCACATGACCACATCAATGAAGATGGAGACGGGCCCAAGTCACATGACTGAAAGGATATTGGACCTCACCCTGGAGATCATCTACCTGCTGACCGGAGAGGTGAGGAGGATTCTGGGAGGTCACATGACATCACTCTTATCTTTAATAATAAAACACAGACCTGACCGGAGAGGTGAGGAGGATTCTGGAAAATCTGTAGTGATAATTGTGACTTTTTCTCTATACACAGGATTATAAAGTTGTGAGAAAAATATCTGGTGATCCATTAACACCCAGCAGTCGTCTTTACAGGACATCACCCATCACAGCGCCTCCACCTCACTGCCTGACAACAGAGGTAGCCAGTGCCAAGAAGATTCTAGAAGTCATCAAGAAGATGTTGGAGCTGCTGACAGGAGAGGTGAGCGGTGCCGGGAATTCTGGGATATTATCCAGTAACAGACAAGGGATGTGTCTGGATGGTGACTGTATCATTGTGTGTGTCAGGTTCCTATAAGGTGTCAGGATGTCACTGTCTATTTCTCCATGGAGGAGTGGGAGTATTTAGAAGGACACAAGGATCTCTACAAGGACGTCATGATGGAGAATCAGCAGCTTCTCAATGATGTACATATGAAAAAAAATAATCTCCATAATGAGATATTAATACTCACGCTGGAGATCGTCTGTCTACTGACTGGAGAGGTGAGGAGGATTCTGGGAGTGTTTAATCATTCTTAACTATATTAATAAAACACAGACCTGCCTTGTTAGGTGAGGAGGATTCTGATCTACTAATAATTGATGTATATTACAGGACTGTACTGTAGTTATGAAGTCATCTATTGAGAATAATATAAGAGGGAGAAGCCACCGCTTGTCCACAAGACAAAGAGAAAGACAAAGCCCCATCACCGTGCAACCACCACCCCTCCTAACCCTACAGAAAAATAATGAGAAGAAGATTCTAGAAGTCACAAAGAAGATCATTGGTCTGCTGACAGGAGAGGTGAGCGGTGCCGGGAATTCTGGGATATTATCCAGTAACAGACAAGGGATGTGTCTGGATGGTGACTGTATCATTGTGTGTGTCAGGTTCCTATAAGGTGTCAGGATGTGACTGTCTATTTCTCCATGGAGGAGTGGGAGTATTTAGAAGGACACGAGGATCTCTACAAGGACGTCATGATGGAGAATCAGCCGCCCCTCACATCACCGGGTAAGAGGAGACTTTATTGTAAAGGAGAGAGCAGTACGGAGGGTCCCCCTAGATCCCCCATCATCTGATAAACACATAGAAACAATGTATTCAGTCAGTGTGTGTGTTTCCTACAGATGGATCCCTTAATGGGAACCCACCAGAGAGATGTCCCCGTCCTCTGTATTCCCGGGATTCCAGGAAGGTCCCACCATCCCCCATTTATATATATTTTGGGTATAGTCATCTAGAACAAGACTATCCCTCATCTGCACAGCTCTAAAAACAAGGCACCTCTTCCATATACAGAGTTTTATTTTATTTATTTACACACAAAATTTGCTGCTCATGTATAAAATAAAATAGAGATACTCACATCCTTCTGTAAAGGAAATACTGAGAAACCCTAACTGTAGACAGCAAGAACATCATCAACGTACCCACCTCACCACCCAATGTATTATGTATATTAAAGGAAAAGAAAACTGCGCCAGTTTTCCTTTTCCTTTATTATTGTTTATGTTTATCACATTATTGCTGCTGCCTTATGTTTATTTTAATTTTACTATTTTGATACGTTAGTCTTAGCGCAGTTTTTTCTTTTTATTATATCATGTATATTGTGCCCAACAATACAGAGACAGAAGTGCAGTAAAAATCATACTTTTTGGTAAAATGGTACGAACAGAGCAAACGTAGTCAAAACATAGCCATGGTTCGGTAACCAGAGTGGGTAGTCAGAACAAGCCAGTGAAACAGGAATTCAGAGATCAGCATAGTAGAGGCAGAAAACAGGATCAGGAACCAGAAGGGAAGTCAGCCAGGCAAAGTCTTTAACAGGAAAACACAGCAGAGAGTATGCAGATATGTTGACAAGGTGAAGGCACAGAAGATCTGATCCTGGCAGTTTAAATAGCCAGCAGGGCTAACTGACGAGCAGGAAATGAAGACCGGGTGAGTCATCTCCATTCCTCAATAAAATGTAATATTCCCAACCAATGAGGAGGAGATTCTGTACACCATATGAAAGGTCCATCTCCATTCCTCAATATAACGTCATGTTCCCAACAAATGAGGAGGAGATACTGTACACCATATGAAAGGTCCATCTCCATTCCTCAATATAATGTCATGTTCCCAACAAATGAGGAGGAGATACTGTACACCATATGAAAGGTCCATCTCCATTCCTCAATATAACGTCATGTTCCCAACAAATGAGGAGGAGATACTGTACACCATATGAAAGGTCCATCTCCATTCCTCAATATAACGTCATGTTCCCAACAAATGAGGAGGAGATACTGTACACCATATGAAAGGTCCATCTCCATTCCTCAATATAACGTCATGTTCCCAACAAATGAGGAGGAGATACTGTACACCATATGAAAGGTCCATCTCCATTCCTCAATATAATGTCATGTTCCCAAGAAATGAGGAGGAGATACTGTACACCATATGAAAGGTCCATCTCCATTCCTCAATATAACGTCATGTTCCCAACAAATGAGGAGGAGATACTGTACACCATATAAAGGTCCATCTCCATTCCTCAATATAATGTCATGTTCCCAACAAATGAGGAGGAGATACTGTACACCATATGAAAGGTCCATCTCCATTCCTCAATATAACGTCATGTTCCCAACAAATGAGGAGGAGATACTGTACACCATATGAAAGGTCCATCTCCATTCCTCAATATAACGTCATGTTCCCAACAAATGAGGAGGAGATACTGTATATCATATGAAAGGTCCATCTCCATTCCTCAATATAACGTCATGTTCCCAACAAATGAGGAGGAGATACTGTACACCATATGAAAGGTCCATCTCCATTATTCAATATAACGTCATGTTCCCAACAAATGAGGATGAGATACTGTACACCATATAAAGGTCCATCTCCATTCCTCAATATAATGTCATGTTCCCAACAAATGAGGAGGAGATACTGTACACCATATGAAAGGTCCATCTCCATTCCTCAATATAACGTCATGTTCCCAACAAATGAGGAGGAGATACTGTACACCATATGAAAGGTCCATGTCCATTCCTCAATATAACGTCATGTTCCCAACAAATGAGGAGGAGATCCTGTACATCATATGAAAGGTCCATCTCCATTCCTCAATATAATGTCATGTTCCCAACAAATGAGGAGGAGATACTGTACACCATATGAAAGGTCCATCTCCATTCCTCAATATAACGTCATGTTCCCAACAAATGAGGAGGAGATACTGTATATCATATGAAAGGTCCATCTCCATTCCTCAATATAACGTCATGTTCCCAACAAATGAGGAGGAGATACTGTACACCATATGAAAGGTCCATGTCCATTCCTCAATATAACGTCATGTTCCCAACAAATGAGGAGGAGATCCTGTACATCATATGAAAGGTCCATCTCCATTCCTCAATATAATGTCATGTTCCCAACAAATGAGGAGGAGATACTGAGATATCAGGTTTGGTCTCCACCCAGAGACTGGCCACATTAATCACCTTGCAGGTGGACAGACAGACATGGAGAAGGCCATATGAAAGATCCATCTCTATTCCTCAATATAACGTCATGTTCCCAACAAATAGAAATCATCATCAATCTATGCCAGAACTCCTAAAAAATGATTAATGCTAATACTATTTAATAAATTAATTGTTTCCCAACAGGTGGACACAATGTGCGGAATTCCTCTGAGGAACATCTCATTGTATCTCCAGATTATAAAGCAGAAGATAATAACATTGTACAATATTCTCCAGGAGGAAATCCCGTCACTCCAAATTTACATCCCAGACCTTCCCAATTGGGGGGATCAATGGATCCCTCTAATCCTGAGGAATCTTCTGACGGATCACACACCAAGACTATAGGATCTCACAGTACAGAGACTTCAATAGATCCGTCTATTCCCCAGGAATCTTCTTTAAGTCACAAAGGAGTTCCCACAGAAGAGAGTTCATTGTCATGTTCCGAGTGCGGGAAAGTGTTTCCAAAAAGAAGTGCACTTCTTAGGCACAATAAAATTCACACTGGTGAGCGTTCCTATTCATGTTCGGAGTGTGGGAAATCTTATTTTTATAAAGGAGACCTTGTTAGACACCAGAGAATTCACACGGGTGAGCATCTCTATTCATGTTCAGAGTGCGGGAAATCTTTCATTAATAATAGAGATCTTCTAAAGCATCAGAGAGTTCACACAGGTGAACGTCCCTATTCATGTTTAGAGTGTGGGAAATGCTTCATTGAGAAAGGAAAACTTATTAGACACCAAAGAACTCACACGAGTGAGCGTCCCTATTCGTGTTCAGAGTGTGGGAAATGTTTCCTTTATAATGGAGACCTTGTAATACATCAGAGGATTCACACAGGTGAACGTCCGTATTCATGTTCAGAGTGTGGGAAAAGTTTTTCTTGTAAGGGACTCCTTCTAAGACACCAAAAAATTCACACGGGCGAACACCACTTTTCATGTTCAGAGTGTGGGAAATGTTTCCTTTATAATGGAGACCTTCTAAAACATCAGAGAATTCACACTGGTGAGCGTCTGTATTCATGTTCAGAGTGTGGAAAATCTTTCAATGATAAACGAAACCTTGTTAACCACCAAAGAATTCACACGGGTGAGCGTCCCTTTTCATGTTCAGAGTGCGGAAAATCTTTCATTGATAAAGGAAGCCTTG
Organism: Rana muscosa; assembly: GCA_029206835.1. Taxonomy (NCBI): domain Eukaryota; kingdom Metazoa; phylum Chordata; class Amphibia; order Anura; family Ranidae; genus Rana; species Rana muscosa. The sequence goes on along the minus strand of CM055123.1, from coordinate 432,374,676 downwards.
TTAAACATCAGAGAAGTCACAGCAGTGAGCGTCCTTATTCATGTTCAGTGTGCGGGAAATCTTTCATTTATAAAGGAGGCCTTGTTAAACACCAGAGAATTCACAGCAGTGAGCGTCCTTATTCATGTTCAGAGTGCGGGAAATTTTTCCTTAATAAAGAAGGCCTTGTTAAACACCAGAAAAGTCACACGGGTGAGCGTCCTTTTTCATGTTCAGAGTGCGGGAAATCCTTCCTTCATAAAGCAGGCCTTGTTAAACACCAGAAAACTCACAAGGGTGAGCTTCCTTATTCATGTTCAGAGTGCGGGAAATCTTTCATTTATAAAGGAGACCTTGTTATACACCAGAGAATTCACACGGATGAGCGCCCTTTTTCATGTTCAGAGTGCGGGAAATCTTTCTTTGATAATGGAAAACTTGTTAAACACCAGAGAATTCACACGGGTGAGCGTCCTTTTTCATGTTCAGAGTGCGGGAAATCTTTCTTTCATAAAGCAGGCCTTGTTAAACACCAGAAAACTCACAAGGGTGAGCTTCCTTATTCATGTTCAGAGTGCGGGAAATCTTTCATTTATAAAGGAGACTTTGTTATACACCAGAGAATTCACACGGATGAGCGCCCTTTTTCATGTTCAGAGTGCGGGAAATCTTTCTTTGATAATGGAAAACTTGTTAAACATCAGAGAATTCACACGGGTGAGCATCCTTTTTCATGTTCAGCATGCGGAAAATCTTTCAATGATAAAGGAACCTTTGTCAATCACCAGAAAATTCACACAGGTGTGAGCGTCCTTACTCATGCTTAGAGTGCGGAAAATCTTTCATAGCAAAACGATATTTTGTTAAACACCAGAGAACTCACACGGGTGAGCGTCCTTAATCATGTGCAGGGTGCGGGAAATGTTTTTATCACAAAATATCACTTGTTGCACACCAGTATTTTCACACAAGCTAACAACCTTTTTCATGTTCATATTTTTGGGGGCGGGGCAACAATATCATTTTTCAGGTACTCTTTGGTTTAAGGCGCCTGGAATTGAATTCTAGTAATATGACCCACTAAACATACAGAGATGACTCGGTCCCGCACTCATACAGACCGCACCATACAACTAAACTGTGCTAATACATGGCCAGATATGACAATACGTGTGTACCCAAGGTTTACTACTATGCTTATGATTAAGGGACAGTTTCTTTAATGTTATATGGGTTTGGCTTCCTCTAGTGCATGCTGGACAATGTGTGTTTCTTTTCCACTGTGTGAAGATTCAGAGCGAAGCATCATGGGACATGTAGTTCGGGATAAGGAAGTGACACTGTCAGCAGGACTAATCTAGACCACAGGTAACAGAATGCCGTGCGCACAAAACAGCCTGCTGGGAGAGGAAATAAAAAAGTGGGTGTGGCCTGATTTCGCTCTCTCTGGACGCCATTCTGACCCTGCCAGCAGGTCGTCTGTGTGACGGGGAGTACTGAGAATCTGCGGCCTACACAGCGGAGAGCCGGATAGCCAGCCCCAGAGGGATCTCTGGGGACAGCATCGCTATTCCAGTACAGCGGACCGGCGTGTGTTCCAGACCATCCGGAGGTGCCTGCAATCCAGTCCACCGGGAGCTGCCGCGTGGTGCGGCACCACGCCGCCATTTCCACAGGAAAAGGATACAGAGACAAGAAATTCCAGCTGGAACTCTTTATTCATCTGATCCATTCATCTGGTGGTGAGCGGGCACAGCCCAAGTGTTAATTAACAACAGTGTTGCTGAGTAACATTTATACAGACTGGCTGGTGGTACTTGTAGTTCCACGGATGTGAATCTACTTCTACACAGGCCTCACGCAGCAGGCACTTGGGGCCTATATACCCTTTGTGCTTTAAAGTCAGTATTGTGAACACTTCTTTGTCACAGTAAAGGAGGAGCATACACTGGTTATCATTTCTTCAGACAAATTTAGTCTACTAGCATCCCTCACGCGGGTACCGCTACATTTGGAGGTCCCACCGAGATACCCCGTCTGGGACACTCAAACAGATCAGGTGATGTGTCCAGGGTGGAAGGAAACATGGACCCGGTCACAGCCACTGCAGTCTAGTTCACTCCTGCTACCCTTTTCTCCATTTTGGATTACAATTAACTGCAGTATAAAGAACATAGGCTAGCTGAAGATAACTGGAACCAAGGAACATTTCTTATTTCCTCTCTGTTGTGCACAATTTCTTTAAACCCATTTGCATACTGCATTGATCCACTTCAGGGAGCCACCCTATAAGAGATTATTTGAGTTTTATTGTAATTGTTATATTGCATTTTTGCTGGTCTGTGTATTGAGGACACAGAGGGGAGAAAACCAATACACATGATATAGTGAGTGCAATCACTATACAATCACTTAAACTGATTGCACGGAATATCTCCAGATATTTCTTTTAGCGCTGTTAATGCTGCGATTTTATCTAGGCATATTTTTTAATGTTCATTGTATACTTATAATAGTTGCTTTTAGTGCGTGATTCCTTTACCTTTGAGCATTGGGATCAGTGACACGTAGTGCCTCTGATACTTTATAACAGGGATATGCAATTAGCAGACCTCCAGCTGTTGCCAAACTACAAGTCCCATGAGGCATAGCGAGACTCTGACAGCAGCAAGCATGACACCCAGAGGCAGAGGCATGATGGGACTTGTAGTTTTGCAACAGCTGGAGGTCCGCTAATTGCATATCCCTGCTTTATAATAACATATCATATAGTATTGGGTATTTATTCCTCTGTCCACCCTGTCCACATAGGTCTTGTATTAGATTTATGTCAATTGTTCATGCATAATAACGTATGGAGCATCTTTACTGTTGATCTAAGCTGAGTTTACTTATGCAATTCTTTGTGTTTCTTTACTTCAGTAAACTTATCTGATGTGTTCATTGACATTGTGTGAGTCTCTTATTTCTATCACAGCTGTGACAGGATGGAACCCAAGGTGTCAGAGGTAAGAGAGGATTTGCAGAGTCGAGGTAACCAATGGCGTATAGAGTCTGCTAGCAGCCCTCACGGGGGTACCGCTACATTTGGAGGTCCCATCGAGATACTCCATCTGGGACACTCGAGAAGATCAGGTGACATGTCCAGGGTGGAAGGAAACATGGACCCGGTCACAGCCACTGCAGTCAATTGCAGTCTAGTTCACTCCTGCTACCCTTTTCTCCATTTTGGATTACCGTATATACTCGAGTATAAGCCGACCCGAGTATAAGCCGAGGCACCTAATTTTACCAAAAAAAAAATGGGAAAACTTATTGACTCGAGTATAAGCCTAGGGTGAGAATGCAGCAGCTACTGTAAGCGGAAAAGAGGGTCAACAATGCCCATTTGCAGCTTCACTGTGCCCATTTTCAGCCTGACCTCACTGTGCCCATTTTCAGCCTGACCTCACTGTGCCCATTTTCAGCCTGACCTCACTGTGCCCATTTTCAGCCTGACCTCACTGTGCCCATTTGCAGCTTGACCTCACTGTGCCCATTGCAGCTCTTCGACTCGACCATCCTCTCACCTACATTCTTTCTACTGCAGGCCCTGTTACCTTTCCAGCCTGACCTCACATTGCAAAACACTGTGTTCAGTGTTCCGCCTATCACGATCGCCCTCTCGTTCGTGATTACGAGCATAATCCGTTCCAGGAGAATGCTCGTAATCCAAAGCACTCACATATCAAAGCGAGTTTCCCAATAGAAGTCAATGGCAATGAAAATAATTTGTTCTGCATTGACTTCTATGGCATGCAATATCGCATGTGGCCAGAGGTGGGGGCGCCGGAGATCCTTGGAAATACTCGGGGACAGCTCAGCTGAACTGGGAAACCCTCTGGAACTGAGTATTTCCAAGTGTTTTCCGAGTATTTCCGAACGACTCCGGCACCCCCGCACCTCTAGCCAAATGAGGTACTGCACACCGCTGTGGCTTGAATCCTGCTCGTTTTGCAAGACAACACTCGCAAACCAAGTCAGGATTTAAAAAAAAAAATGCTCGTATTGCGAAACGCTCGTTAACTGCGTTACTCGCAATCCAAGGTTTCACTGTACTAAGTCATTTGTATTGAATTTGTTAATGATAACAAGAAAAGCAGTCAAATTGATCCCCTGCAGCCAACAGCAATAGAACTCCAGCAACAGTAGATTCCACCAGCAACAATAGACCACCCGCAACAAAACACCCCCTAGCAACAATAGACCCCCGGCAGCAACAACAGAACTCCACGCAGACAGCATCAATAGACCCTCCTGCAGCAAGCTACAATAGACTGCTCCCTCAACAGTAGATCCATCCCAGCAACATAAGACCAACCCCAGCAACAATACGTCCCCCACCAGCAACAATAGACCTCCCCAGCAACAACAGACCTCCCCTCCCTGCAAAAATAGATCTCTTCCAGAGACAATAGGTCCCCCAGCAGCATCAATAGACCCCCCTGCAACAATAAACCCCTCCCCCCGCAAAAATAGATCCCCTGCAGCAATAATATATTCCCCAGCAGCCAGCATCAATAGACACTGTAGCAAAATCCAGCACCCCTTGCCACTACATACATTCAGTTATGGAAGTGCCAGAACTGCGTTCTCCCATGTTCCCACAGAAAAAAAGCCCTGAGTAAACTTATCTGATTTGTTCATTGACATTGTGTGAGTCTCTAATTACTATCACAGCTGTGACAGGATGGAACCCAAGGTGTCAGAGGTAAGAGAGGATTTACAGAGTTGAGGTAACCAATGGGGTATAGCGTCTACTAGCAGGCCTCACGGGGAGTACCGCTACACACGGACAACACTTCTTATTGGTTCCTGTACATTATTGCGCTTTTGATGTTTCACAGAAGAAGCCGGCTTGTCATTGGTCCATCCAATAATTATTACATTTTATAGTTTGTTCTTCAGTTATAGAAGATTTGATGTCGATTCTAGCTTTATTTTAATTGTTTGTTAATCAATAATTCTGATTTTCTATAATAAACAAGAACGCTCCGCACTTTCCAATACTCTGTTCTCAGATTTCTGGAATCACTATGGAGAATTTCGAGAGTCAGTCCACCCAAAAGAGAGATTTTAATGTTTGTCGAATGCTGGAGAGTTAATTCACCTGATATTCTCTTCTACAGCTCAGGGACTTTTTTTGGTAAGATCTCAGAATAACATGGTGTGCCTATTATGAGGGGTTCTAACCATCTTGGTTTTGAATTCCCAGATCCGTACACCCTCTGTGCCCATTATGAGGGGTTCCCACCATCTCTGTTTTGAATTCCCAGATCCGTACACCCTCTGTGCCCATTATGAGGAGTTCCAACCATCTCTGTTTTGAATTCCCAGATCCGTACACCCTCTGTGCCCATTATGAGGGGTTCCCACCATCTCTGTTTTAAATTCCCTAATCCGTACACCCTCTGTGCTCATTATGAGGGGTTCCAACTGTAACGACAGGGGTTAACGTTGTTTAAGATATTCCATTCCCGAACACACGGCAGCTACCAGACACTCCAACCAGCCGAATAAGACCCAATACAAGTAATTCTCCCTCCACAAACGAGACAACGCTCTGTGTTGAGGTTCCAAACAGGGAATGAAAATCTTTATTGAAAAACTACAAGTTTTATACACCAAAAGAGGAGGTTCTTACATTCTCCTCATTTTCCGCTGAAAAATACACCTTTTGACCAGACCGAATTTACATGAGCTATTTACCTAATTCCTTTAGCAGCCGGGCTGTCTCCTGAACTTCAATACACATTATCACAGGAATCCTTTATACAATACAGGGTCAATTAGCCCAATCCACAAAGAGAAGATCTTTAGAAGTTAGTCTGGATTCATTTACATCACAACAGGCAGACAGGTGGGCTGGAGTTGGTGATATTAGCATCTAACAGTATGTGTCCCAACATTATGAATGAGTCACTTTTTCAGTTAACCTGTTGAGTTCAGAATCAACAACCAGTAAATAGTTATTTTACTTATATCCTGGGAGATATTGTGGATAAATATTACTATCCCATTTTAGGTAGTCCAAGGTATATTTCCTCAGTCACCCTATGCCCAAAGTGACTCCTGTCACACCAACCATCTTGGTTTTGATCTCCCAGATCCATATACCCTCTGTGCCAATTATGAGGGGTTCCAACCATCTCTGCTTTGAATTCCCAAATCTGTACACCCTCTGTGCCCATTGTGATGGTTCCAACCATCTTGGTTTTGAATTCCCAGATCCATATACCCTCTGTGCCAATTATGAGGGGTTCCAACCATCTCTGTTTTGAATTCCCAGATCCGTACACCCTCTGTGCCCATTATGAGGGGTTCCCACCAGTCATTGGCTTTTGTTCCCACTTTGTCACATCTACTGTGGGGGTATCCCTCCATAAAGGGACAATATTTTTAAAATGAATCCTGGGGACGCCCTACTTACCACACCCATTGTAACCACGCCCACTTCTAGATTAACTACTTGAAGATCGGCATGTTAAAACCTCTTACTGTTCATGCTATTTTTTAGGTTGAAGGTACTGTGATACTTTGACTGACAGTTACTTGGTTATGCAACACTGTACTCAAATGAAGTTTATATCAATATTTAAGACAGATAGAGCTTTCTTTTGAATGTGTTTTTTTTTTAACATGCTTACTCTGTAAAGGTAAAATGTTTCCTTTTTGCTTCTTTTATAAAACTTGCAAATAAATAAACTTTCTTTAAAATGTATTCAGCTACATTTCTTTTTTTAAATAAAAAAAAAACAAATCAGTGTGTGTGACAGTTTTAGAGACTATAAACTATGGTATAAATGTATGGAAATTGATCAATTTTGAGGTTCTGACTGTCTATCTCAGACCTCACCTGGATCCAGTCTTACATGCTGTCTACCACTGTGGGGGTGCGAGAAGCTGGTGAGTGGGGACCCTTGTGGGGGAGCACCTATGAAGTTTTTGGAAGATTTGCTGGCACCAATTATAACTCACTTTGGAGATTGGAATCACTTATTTAATATATATACATATATGTCTTGTGTACCCTAGAAAGTGGACATTATACACTGGCACACATATACTTTTATATATTTTTTTATAATGTTGTCACTACACAGTCATTTATATGCAATGTATCACTACGGTGGTATACATCTGGAGGAAGTATAGTATAGTACATTCCAATTTTTTTACTGTATTTATTTAATATCTTTGGACCAATAACAGTAACTAGGTTGCTGCTATTGTATTAGCACTGTAGAGCACCACCCCCCATTTTTAGCATCAGGCCATCTGTGGCCATGACAATGATGGGCTTTTGAGTTCCTAATATTTCACTTTATACACATTATTGCTCAGCCACAAGTCTACCTGTGCACTAAGCGGGACCCACCTAATTAGGGGAGGGGTCCAATTAGTTCCTGTTCTCCTTTTATATATGATATCTTTTATTTTATTTTATTCTTGAACCCTCTGGCTTACACGTGAGGGGTGAGCAGCGCCGTACCCCACAGCAATTTACTCATTTTATATAGGATCCCCTTGTAGGATCTCATTAGGGGGGCTGCAGCTCTACAATATTCAACATATATTCACTCCTAAGCGCAGGAACATTCATATTCCTTTACCATCTGACTTTTGTTGGCAAAAAGTTTGTCCGTTTGCAGAGCGAACTTTTGTCCGATAAAAAAAGTTTGTCCGATGGAGCGTACACACGGTCGGATTTTTTGAAAAACTTGCTCATTTTGAAGTTTGTTGGCAAAAAGTCCAACCGTGCGTACGGGCCTTTACACACAACCCGAACAATTGATTCTGTTTTCTAAAATGGGACAAAATTGGGGACACATTTTAGCTGGGGTCAGCCTCTTTAAATTGGGGACGTCTGGTTACCCTATCCCACCATCGCTGTACATCTCTTTATCCTGGCTCTGCACACCTCCTGTGTCCATTATGAAGGGTTCCCACCAGTCTTCCAGAATACTTGGGTACAAATGTAAGGCCTGACACCATTGAGCTAATGAGCAAATTCCATCCTGAAACTTGAAATACACAACTCTGGATAAACCACAGGACTTTTAAAGGTACCATGCATTACTATTTATTATGAATAAAACTATATTTATTTAATGGTGACATAAAAGTAGACAATTCAATAAAAAAAAAAACATAGACAATGCTGTTCATTATAGATATGCAGTAATGTGCAAAATGTATAGGCAGTTCTAAAAAAAAACGTGAAAAATAATAATGTTTTCAGAAATAGAAGTGTTAATAGGTTATTTTTTTAGATGAGCAAATTGGAAAGTAAATGAACAGAAGAGAAATCCAAATCCAATCTATATTTGGTGTAATCGCCCTTTGCCTTCAACTCAGCATCAATTCTTCTAGGTAGACTTGCACACAGTTTTTGAAGGAATTTGGCAGGTAGGTTATTGCAAACATCTTGGAGAACTAAGTACAGATGTTATGTGGATGTTGGCTGTTAAAATTTTTAAAAACACCGGCTGCAGTTTGTATTTTATCCACAAGGTGGTAAACTCAATTATTATCAGTGGAATGCAGGGATGGGAAGTGATGTCATCCACAGACAGGAAGTGATATCATCCACAGACAGGAAGTTCATAGAGAGAATGTTTGCAGGAAATAGAGGGAGATATTCCTTCAAATGGCAGCAGAGGAGGTAATAGGAATTGTTTTCCATTTATATCCAGTAACCCCCCCGTCATGTTCGTCCTCTTCCTCCATAGTAACTGAGATGTCCTTTAAATTCAGCAGATGCTTCTACACTATTATAATATGTACACAGTTACATATCCAACTGTCCATCCAGAGCCTCTGGTTTATAGAGCAGATACATCCAAAATATAGAGCCATTTATCCAACTGTCCATCCAGAGCCTCTGGTTTATAGACCAGATACATCCTAAATTTAGAGCCATTTATCCAACTGTCCATCCAGAGCCTCTGGTTTATAGAGCAGATACATCCAAAATATAGAGCCATTTATCCAACTGTCCATCCAGAGCCTCTGGTTTATAGACCAGATACATCCTAAATTTAGAGCCATTTATCCAACTGTCCATCCAGAGCCTCTGGTTTATAGATCAGATACACCCTAAATATAGAGCCATTTATCCAACTGTCCATCCAGAGCCTCTGGTTTATAGACCAGATACATCCTAAATTTAGAGCCATTTATCCAACTGTCCATCCAGAGCCTCTGGTTTATAGATCAGATACACCCTAAATATAGAGCCATTTATCCAACTGTCCATCCAGAGCCTCTGGTTTATAGACCTGATACATCCTAAATATAGAACCATTTATCCAACTGTCCATCCAGAGCCTCTGGTTTATAGACCAGATACATCCTAAATATAGAACCATTTATCCAACTGTCCATCCAGAGCCTCTGGTTTATAGAGCAGATACATCCTAAATATAGAACCATTTATCCAACTGTCCATCCAGAGCCTCTGGTTTATAGAGCAGATACATCCTAAATATAGAGCCATTTATCCAACTGTCCATCCAGAGCCTCTTGTTTATAGACCGGATACATCCTAAATATAGAGCCATTTATCCAACTGTCCATCCAGAGCCTCTGGTTTATAGACTTAGATAAATGCTGGACAGGTAGTGAAAGAAAAAAGTCCTAACTCTTCCCCAGTTATTGCAAGCTTAAAATGAAAGATTTTGATAGTTGTTATTTAAAGGGGAATTTACGATGTCAGAACTCTGGAGGAACTCTGTGTAGACATTATTCATTCCAGTACAGTCCATATAATTCTCTGTTTATTATCCGTCTACAGAGAGGAGAGTCCTGTATAGATCACATGATCACATCAATAAAGATGGAGACGGGCCAAAATCACACGACTGAAAGGATATTGGACCTCACCCTGGAGATCATCTACCTTCTGACAGGAGAGGTGAGGAAGATTCTGGGAGGTCACATGACATCACTCTTATCTCTATTAATAAAACACAGAGGTGGCCGGAGAGGTGAGGAGGATTCTGGGAGGTCTGTAGTGATATTTGTTACTTTCTCTCTATACACAGGATTATAAATTAGTGAGAAAAATATCTGGTGAACCAATAACACCCAGCAGCCGTCTTCACAGGACATCACCCATCACAGTGCCTCCACCTCACTGCCTGACAACAGAGGTCACCAGTGCCAAGAAGATTCTAGAAGTCACCAAGAAGATCATTGGTCTGCTGACAGGAGAGGTGAGCGGTGCCGGGAATTCTGGGACAATATCCAGTAACAGACAAGGGATGTGTCTGGATGGTGACTGTATCATTGTGTGTGTCAGGTTCCTATAAGGTGTCAGGATGTCACTGTCTATTTCTCCATGGAGGAGTGGGAGTATTTAGAAGGACACAAGGATCTCTACAAGGACGTCATAATGGAGGATCGGCAGCTTCTCAATTATGTAAATTTGGAAAAAAATAATCTCCATAATGAGATATTAATACTCACGCTGGAGATCGTCCATCGCCTGACTGGAGAGGTGAGGAGGATCCTGGGAGTGTTTAATCATTCTTTCCTGTTTTATTAAAACACAGACCTGCCTTGTTAGGTGAGGAGGATTCTGATATACTAATAATTGATGTATATTACAGGACTGTACTGTAGTTATGAAGTCATCTATTGAGAATAATATAAGAGGGAGAAGTCACCGCTTGTCCACAAGACAAGGCCCCAGCACCATGCATGCACCACCCATTCTAACCCTACAGAAAAATAAAGAGAAGATTCTAGAGGTCGCCAGCAAGATGATGGAGCTGCTGACAGGAGAGGTGAGTGGTGCCGGGAATTCTGGGAAATTATCCAGCAACAGACAAGGGATGTGTCTGGGTGGTGACTGTATCATTGTGTGTGTCAGGTTCCTATAAGGTGTCAGGATGTCACTGTCTATTTCTCCATGGAGGAGTGGGAGTATTTAGAAGGACACAAGGATCTCTACAAGGACGTCATGATGGAGAATCAGCCGCCCCTCACATCACCAGGTAAGAGGAGACTTTATTGTAAAGGAGAGAGCAGTACGGAGGCTCCACCTAGATCCCCCATCATCTGATAAACACATAGAAACAATGTATTCAGTCAGTGTGTGTGTTTCCTACAGATGGATCCAGTAATGGGAACCCACCAGAGAGATGTCCCTGTCCTCTGTATTCCCGGGATTCCACACAGGAAAACCACCATCCCTAATTTATATACATGGGTATAGTCATCTAGAACAAGACTATCCCTCATATGTACAGGTTTAAAAACAAGGCACCTCTTCCATATACCCAGGCCGTCTCCTAATTACAAACATCTGACTTACAAATAGGGATGAGCCGAACAGCCCCCGGTTCGGTTCACAGCAGAACATGCGAATAGGCAAAAAATGAGTTCGAACACACCGTTAAAGTCTATGGGACACGAACATGAAAAATCAAAAGTGCTAATTTTAAGGGTTAATATGCAAGTTATTGTCATAAAAAGTGTTTGGGGACCCGGGTCCTGCCCCAGGGGACATGTATCAATGCAAAAAAAAGTTTTAAAAAGGCATTTTTTTCGGGAGCAGTGATTTTAATAATGCTTAAAGTGAAACAATAAAAGTGAAATATTCCTTTAAATATCGTTCCTGGGGGGTGTCTATAGTATGCCTGTAAAGTAGCGCATGTTTGCCATGTTTATAACAGTCCCTGCACAAAATGAAATTTCTAAAGAAAAAAAAGTAATTTAAAACTACTCGCGGCTGTAATGAATTGTCGGGTCCCAGCAATACAGATAAAAGTCATTGAAAAAACAGTAGGGGTTCCCCTCCAGTCCATTACCAGGCCCTTTGGGTCTGGTATGAATATTAAGTGGAACCCCAAACCAAAATTAAAAAAAGAAAATGCGTGGGGGTCCCCCCAAATTCCATACCAGGCCCTTCAGGTCTGGTATGGATTTTAAGGGTAACCCCGCGCCAAAATTAAAAACAAAATGGCGTGGGGGTCCCCCTCAAAATCCATTAGGATTTAGGTCTGGTATGGATTTTAAGGGGAACCCCGTGCCAAACTTAAAAAAAAATGGCGTGGGGTTCCCCCCAAAAATTAATACCAGACCCTTATCCGAGCACGCAACCTGGCAGGCCGCAGGAAAAAGGGGGGGGGACGAGAGAGCGCCTCCCCTCCTGAACTGTACCAGGCCTCATGCCCTCAACATAGGGAGGATGTCCCCATGTTGATGGGGACAAGGGCCTCATCCCCACAACCCTTGCCTGGTGGTTGTGGGGGTCTGCGGGCGGGGGGCTTATCAGAATCTGAAAGCCCCTTTAAAGGAGCACTAAAGCTTCCCTTTTTTTTGCTTAAAAATAACAAACATGTTATACTTACCTCCACTGTGCAGCTCGTTTTGCACACAGTGGCCCCGATCCTGGTCTTCTGGGGTCCCTCGGCGGCTGTTTCAGCTCCTCCCCGCAGGGACTCCACACCTTAATGCGAGTGAGCTCGCATGGTGTGGAGTGATTGCGGGCGCGCTCCCGTGATACAGCGGCGGCCATAGCCGCCGACTGTATCACTCGGCCCCGCCCCCCGCGTGCCGCGTCATTGGATGTGATTGACAGCAGCGCCAGCCAATGGCTGCGCTGCTTTCAATCCATCCAGTGTAGCCAATCGTCGGCCTGGCTGAAAAACGAAGAGGATGACGGGGACGAGCATGGGACTTTCGAGGGGCCAGGTAAGAAAAACGGGGGCTCGGGGGGGGGGCGGTATTGTCGAATGTTTTTTCACCTTAATGCATAGGATGCATTAAGGTGAAAAAACATGTAACTTTACTACTCCTTTAACAAAGGGGACCCCAAGATCCCGGCCCCCCCTATGGGAATTGGTAAAAAAAAAATGTTAAAAACCACAGTAGACAGCTTGGGACAAGTCCTTTATTAAAAAGAGAAACAAAGTTTCCAACGATGTAATCCATTCTCGAACGATACGGAGAAAAAAAAAAGCCGACTCGATTCTGCTTCCATGGGAGGCACCCGCGGAATAATGCCCTCCCGTCGTGACAGCTCTTTTATAGATGAGGGCGGGGCCATCCGCCACCCCGCCCCCTCTGAGGCAACGGGGAAATGCCGGGGTTACCCAGTGACATGTACGGGTGACATCGCCCCCTCTGATGCGTCACAGGAAACCCGCGTTGCGTCAGAGGAGGGTGGGGTCACCCATACATGTCACTGGGTAACCCTGGCATTTCCCTGTTGCGTCAGAGGGGGCGGGGTCACCCGAGCATGTGACGGGTGGCCCCGCCCTCAGCTATAAAAGAGCTGTCACGACGGGAGAGCGTCATTCCGCAGGTCCCTCCCATGGAGGCAGGATCGAGTCTGCTTTTTTTTTTTTTTTCTCCATATCGCTCGAGAATGGATTACATTGTTGGAATTTTTTTTCTTTTTTTTTTTCTTTTTAATAAAGAACATGTCCCAAGCTGTCCTACTGTGGTTTTTAAAAATTTTGACACATTTTTTTGTCAAATGGTAGGGGTACAATGTACCCCGTTACCAATTCACATGGGGTTTGGGATCTTTGTTAAAGGGGGCTTCCAGATTCCGATAAGCCCCCTGCCCGCAGACCCCCACAACCACCGGGCAAGGGTTGTGGGGATGAGGCTCTTGTCCCCATCAACATGGGGACATCCTCCCCATGTTGAGGGCATGTGGCCTGGTACGGTTCAGGAGGGGGGGCTGCTCTCTCGTCCCCCCTCTTTTCCTGCGGCCTGCCAGGTTGTGTGCTCTGATAAGGGTCTAGTATGGATTTTTTGGGGAAACCCCACGGCATTTTTTTTTTAATTTTGGCGCGGGGTTCCCCTTAAAATCCATATCAAACCTAAAGGGTCTGGTATGGATTTTGAGAGGGACCCCCTACGCCATTTAAAAAAAAATTGGTGCAGGGTACCCCTTAAAATCCATACCAGACCTGAAGGGCCTGGTATGGAATTTGGGGGACCCCCACACATTTTTTTTTTTATTTTGGTTTGGGAGCAGTGATTTTAATAATGCTTAAAGTGAAACAATAAAAGTGAAATATTCCTTTAAATTTCGTACCTGGGGGGTGTCTATAGTATGCCTGTAAATTAGTGCATGTTTCCCGTGTTTATAACAGTCCGTGCACAAAATGACATTTCTAAAGGAAAAAAAAATAATTTAAAACTATTTGTGGCTATAATGAATTGTCGGGTTTCGGCAATACATATAAAAGTCATTGAAAAAAACAGCAGGGGTTTCCCCCCAGTCCATTACCAGGCTCTTTGGGTCTGGTATGAATATTAAGGGAAACCCCTGCTGTCACTGCTCCCAAAAAAACGGCAGTTTTTAAAACTTTTTTTTGCATTAATACATGTCCCCTGGGGCAGGACCCAGGTCCCCAAACATTTTTTATCAGAATAACTTGCATATTAACCATTAAAATTAGCATTTTTGATTTCTTCCATAGACTTTTAAAGGGTGTTCTGCGGCTTTCGAATTTGCCGCGAACACCCCAAATTGTTCGCTATTCGGCGAACAGGCGAAGCGCCAATGTTCGAGTCGAACTCATGTTTGACCCGAACATAAAGCTCATTCCTACTTACAAACGACTTTTACTTACAAACGGAGGGAGACAACAGTTAGTGAGAGGAAATCTATCCCTAGGAAGGGAAATTCTCTCCTGTAAGAGTTAATATGGGAAAAAGGTGTCTCCACTGATGCTTTATCACCAATCCTTGTTTGCCTAATAACCCAAATTTTTCGAAATCCAATTAGAGATACTCACATCCTTCTGTAAAGGAAATACTGAGAAAACCTGTCGACAGCAAGAACATCGTCAATGTACCCACCTCACCACCCAATTTATCATGTATATCATGGATATGCAATTAGCGGACCTCCAGCTGTTGCAAAACTACAAGTCCCATCATGCCTCTGCCTCTGGGTGTCATGCTTGCTGCTGTCAGAGTCTCGCTATGCCTCATGGGACTTGTAGTTTGGCAACAGCTGGAGGTCCGCTAATTGCATATCTCTGATGTATATTGTCAGTAACCATGAATCAGACTGAGACAGAAGTGCACTAAAAATCACACTTTTTAATAAAATGGTACAAATAGAGCAAATATATCATAGCCATGGTTCGGTAACCAGAGCGGGTAGTCAGAACAAGCCAGTGAAACAGGAATCCAGAGATCAGCATAGTAGAGGCAGCAAACAGGATCAGGAACCAGAAGGGAAGTCAGCCAGGCAAAATTCTTTAACAGGAAAAAACAGCAGAGAGTATTGACAAGGTGAAGACACAGGAGATCTGATCCAGGCAGTTTAAATAGCCAGCAGGGCTAACTGACAAGCAGGAAATGAAGACCGGGTGAGTCACTTTGGAATGAAGAGTATTGTCTATTAACCGACAGCTGAGCACTAGAGCTCTGAGAAGGGAGGGCTGAGCCCAGCCCTGACACAAATGAGGTGGAGATACTGTACATCATATGAAAGGTTCATCTCCATTCCTCAATATAACGTCATGTTCCCGACAAATGAGGAGGAGATGCTGTACACCATATGAAAGGTCCATCTCCATTCCTCAATATAATGTCATGTTCCCAACAAATAAGGAGGAGATACTGTACACCATATGAAAGGTCCATCTCCATTCCTCAATATAACGTCATGTTCCCAACAAATGAGGAGGAGATACTGTACACCATATGAAAGGTCCATCTCCATTCCTCAATATAACGTCATGTTCCCAACAAATGAGGAGGAGATACTGTACACCATATGAAAGGTCCATCTCCATTCCTCAATATAACGTCATGTTCCCAACAAATGAGGAGGAGATACTGTACACCATATGAAAGGTCCATCTCCATTCCTCAATATAACGTCATGTTCCCAACAAATGAGGGGGAGATACTGTACACCATATGAAAGGTCCATCTCCATTCCTCAATATAACGTCATGTTCCCAACAAATGAGGAGGAGATACTGTACACCATATGAAAGGTCCATCTCCATTCCTCAATATAACGTCTTGTTCCCAACAAATGAGGAGGAGATACTGTGCACCATATGAAAGGTCCATCTTCATTCCTCAATATAATGTCATGTTCCCAACAAATGAGGAGGAGATACTGTACACCATATGAAAGGTCCATCTCCAGTCCTCAGTATAACGTCATGTTCCCAACAAATGAGGAGGAGATACTGTACACCATATGAAAGGTCCATCTCCATTCCTCAATATAATGTCATGTTCCCAACAAATGAGGAGGAGATATTGTACACCATATGAAAGGTCCATCTCCATTCCTCAATATAACGTCATGTTCCCAACAAATGAGGAGGAGATACTGTACACCATATGAAAGGTCCATCTCCATTCCTCAATATAACGTCATGTTCCCAACAAATGAGGAGGAGATACTGTACACCATATGAAAGGTCCATCTCCATTCCTCAATATAACGTCATGTTCCCAACAAATGAGGAGGAGATACTGTACACCATATGAAAGGTCCATCTCCATTCCTCAATATAATGTCATGTTCCCAACAAATGAGGGGGAGATACTGTACACCATATGAAAGGTCCATCTCCATTCCTCAATATAACGTCATGTTCCCAACAAATGAGGGTATACTGTACACCAATGTTTCTCAACTCCAGTCCTCAAGTGCCCTCAAAAGGTCATGTTTTTAGGCTTGTTATTATTTTGCACAGGTGATTTGATCAGTTTCACTGCCATAGTAATTACCACAGCCGTTCCAGCTGAGAAAAATCCTGAAAACATGACCTGTTGGGGGTAGTTGAGGACTGGAATTAAGAAACATTTCTGTACACCATATGATAGGTCCATCTCTATTATTACATAGTTACATAGTGGGCGAGGTTGAAAAAAGTCCATCAAGTCCAACCTATGTGTGTGATTATGTGTCAGTATTACATTGTATATCCCTGTATGTTGTGGTCGTTAAGGTGCTTATCTAATAGTTTTTTGAAACCATCGATGCTCCCCGCTGAGACCACCGCCTGTGGAAGGGAATTCCACATCCTTGCCGCTCTTACAGTAAAGAACCCTCTACGTAGTTTAAGGTTAAACCTCTTTTCTTCTAATTTTAATAAGTGACCACGTGTCTTGTTAAACTCCCTTCCGCGAAAAAGTTTTATCCCTATTGCGGGGTCACCAGTACGGTATTTGTAAATTAAAATCATATCCCCTCTCAAGCATCTCTTCTCCAGAGAGAATAGGTTCAGTGCCCGCAACTAATATACTCCAGACCCTTTATTAGCTTTGTTGCCCTTCTTTGTACTCGCTCCATTTCCAGTACATCCTTCCTGAGGACTGGTGCTCAGAACTGGACAGCATACTCCAGGTGCGGCTGGACCAGAGTCTTGTAGAGTGGGAGAATTATAGCTTTATCTCTGGAGTTACTCCCCTTTTTAATGCATGCCAATATTCCATTGCATGCCATTGCTGAGCGTATTATCTACTAGGACCCCCAGGACCTTTTCCATCCTTGATTCCCTCAGAGGTTCTCCCCCCCCAGTGTATAGATTACATTCATATTTTTGCCACCCAAATGCATTATTTTAAATTTTTCTACATTAAACCTCATTTGCCATGTAGTGGCC
Source organism: Rana muscosa (assembly GCA_029206835.1). NCBI lineage: Eukaryota > Metazoa > Chordata > Amphibia > Anura > Ranidae > Rana > Rana muscosa. Next base: position 432,357,046 of record CM055123.1, on the reverse strand, counting down.
CAACCCATTAATTTGTTAAGATTTTCTTGCAAGGTTTCCACATCCTGCGGAGAAGTTATTGCCCTGCTTAGCTTAGTATCGTCCGCAAATACAGAGATTGAACTGTTTACCCCATCCTCCAGGTCGCTTATGAACAAATTAAGCAGGATTGGTCTCGGCACAGAACCCTGGGGGACCCCACTACCTACCCCTGACCATTCCGAGTACTCCCCATTTATCACCACCCTCTGAACTCGCCCTTGTAGCCAGTTTTCAATCCATGTACTCACCCTATGGTTCATGCCAACGGACCTTATTTTGTACAGTAAACGTTTATGGGGAACTGAATCCAGATACACCACGTCTACGGGCTTTCCTTTATCGTGATGGCAACTCACCCCCTCATAGAAGGTTAATAGATTGGTTTGGTAAGAACGATTCTTCATAAATCCATGCTGATTACTGCTAATGATACCATTCTCATTACTAAAATCTTGTATATAGTCCCTTATCATCCCCTCCAAGAGCTTACATACTATTGATGTTAGGCTAACCGGTCTGTAATTCCCAGGGATGTATTGTGTGCCCTTTTTAAATTTTGGTGCTACATTGGCCTTTCTCCAATCAGCTGGTACCATTCCAGTCAGTAGACTGTCAGTAAAAATTAGGAACAATGGTCTGGCAATTACTTGACTGAGTTCCCTAAGTACACTCGGGTGCAAGCCATCTGGTCCCGGTGTTTTATTAATGTTATGTTTCCCAAGTCTAATTTTATTTCTGTCCTCTGGTAACCATGGAGGTGCTTCCTGTGATGTGCCATGAGGATAAACACTGCAGTTTTGGTCACTGAAGCCCCCTGATTCCCTCGTGAAGACTTGAGGAGGAGAATAAATTCAATACCTTCACCATCTCCCCATCCTTTGTAACCAGATGTCCTTTCTCATTCTTTATGGGGCCAATATGGTCTGTCTTCCCTTTTTTACTGTTTACAAAAAGGACCTTATTTTGTACAGTAAACGTTTATGGGGAACTGTGTCATAAAATCCAGATACACCACGTCTACGGCCCTTCCTTTATCTAGATGGCAACTCACCTCCTCATAGAAGGTTAATAGATTGGTTTGGTAAGAACGATTCTTCATAAATCCATGCTGATTACTGCTAATGATACCATTCTCATTACTAAAATCTTGTATATAGTCCCTTATCATCCCCTCCAAGAGCTTACATACTATTGATGTTAGGCTAACCGGTCTGTAATTCCCAGGGATGTATTGTGTGCCCTTTTTAAATATTGGTGCTACATTGGCCTTTCTCCAATCAGCTGGTACCATTCCAGTCAATAGACTGTCAGTAAAAATTAGGAACAATGGTCTGGCACTTACTTGACTGAGTTCCCTAAGTACCCACGGGCGCAAGCCATCTGGTCCCAGTGATTTATTAATGTTAGGTTTCCCAAGTTTAATTTTATTTCTGTCCTCTGGTAACCATAGAGGTGCTTCCTGTGATGTGTTACAAAGATAAACACTGCAGTTTTGGTCACTGAAGCCCCCCGATTCCCTCGTGAAGACAGAGGAGAAGAATAAATTCAATAGCTTTGCCATCTCCCCATCCTTTGTAACCAGATGTCCTTCCTCATTCTTTATGGGGCCAAAATGGTCTGTCCTCCTTTTTTTACTGTTTACATACTTAAAACATTTCTTGGGATTTTTTTTGCTCTCATCTGCTATGTGTCTTTCGTGTTCTATCTTAGCCGCCCTAATTGCACCCTTACATTTCTTGTTGCATTCTTTATAAAGTCTGAATGCTGATGATGATCCCTCAACCCTGTATTTTTCGAAGGCCTTCTCCTTTGCTTTTATATGCATTTTGACATTGGAGTTAAGCCATCCAGGACTTTTGTTTGCTCTTTTAAATTCATTTCCCATTGGGATGCCCTTATTTAATATGCTCTTAAATCATTCATTCATATTCATAATGTCATCATGGTGCTGGACCAACATATATGACTCCTGAATGGAAGGTTATAACATTTAATGGTAAATTGTTTCCCAACAGGTGGACACGATGTGCGGAATTCCTCTGAGGAACATCTCATTGTATCTCCAGATTATAAAGCAGAAGATAATAACATTGTACAATATTCTCCAGGAGGAAATCCCGTTACTCCAAATATACATCCCAGACCTTCCCAATTGGGGGGATCAATGGATCCCTCTAATCCTGAGGAATCTTCTGATGGATCACACACCAAGACTATAGGATCTCACAGTACAGATACTTCAATAGATCCGTCTATTCCCCAGGAATCTTCTTTAAGCCATGAAGGAGTTCCCACAGAAGAGAGTTCATTGTCATGTTCAGAGTGTGGGAAAGTGTTTACAAAAAAATGGGCACTTCTTAGGCACAATAGAATTCACACTGGTGAGCGTCCCTATTCATGTTCAGAGTGCGGGAAATGTTTCATTAATAATAGAGATCTTCTAACTCATGAGAGAATTCACACAGGTGAACGTCCCTATTCATGTTCAGAGTGCGGGAAATGTTTCAGTCAGAAACAAAACCTTCTTCGACACCAGAAATATCACCATGTAGATGTAAGTCCCTACTCATGTTCAGAGTGCGGGAAATGCTTCATTGAGAAAGGAAAACTTATTAGACACCAAAAAACTCACACCAGTGAGTGTCCCTATTTGTGTTCAGAGTGTGGGAAACGTTTCATTTATAATGGAGACCTTATAATACATCAGAGGATTCACACAGGTGAACGTCCATATTCATGTTTAGAGTGTGGGAAAAGTTTTGCTTGTAATGGACTCCTTCTAAGACACCAAAAAATTCACACGGGCGAACGCCCCTATTCATGTTCAGAGTGTGGGAAATCTTTCATTCTTAAAGGAAAATTTGTTAGACACCAAAGAACTCACACGAGTGAGTGTCTCTATTCATGTTCAGAGTGTGGGAAATGTTTCCTTTATAATGGAGACCTTCTAATACATCAGAGAATTCACACTGGTGAGCGTCCATATTCATGTTCAGAGTGTGGAAAATCTTTCAATGATAAACGAAACCTTGTTAATCACCAAAGAATTCACACTGGGGAGCGTCCCTTTTCATGTTCAGAGTGTGGGAAATCTTTCATTTATAAAGGAGACCTTGTTAATCACCAAAGAATTCACACTGGTGAGCGTCCCTTTTCATGTTCAGAGTGCGGAAAATCTTTCAATGATAAAGGAAGCCTTGTTAAACACCAGAGAAGTCACACGGGTGAGCTTCCTTATTCATGTTCAGAGTGCGGGAAATCTTTCATTCATAAAGGAGGTCTTGTTAAACACCAGAGAAGTCACACAGGTGAGCGTCCTTATTCATGTTTAGAGTGTGGAAAATCTTTCATTGATAAAGGAGGTCTTGTTAAACACCAGAGAAGTCACACAGGTGAGCTTCCTTATTCCTGTTCAGAGTGCGGGAAATCTTTTATTTATAAAGGAGACCTTGTTATACACCAGAGAATTCACACAGATGAGCGCCCTTTTTCATGTTTAGAATGCGGGAAATCTTTCTTTGATAATGGAAAACTTGTTAAACACCAGAGAATTCACACAGGGGAGTGTCCTTTTTCATGTTCAGAGTGCGGGAAATCTTTCAATGATAAAGGAAACCTTGTTAAACACCAGAGAATTCACACGGGTGACCTTCCCTATTCATGTTCAGAGTGCGGAAAATCTTTCAATGATAAAGGAACCTTTGTCAATCACCAGAAAATTCACACTGGTGAGCGTCCTTACTCATGTTTAGAGTGCGGAAAATCTTTCATAGCAAAACGATATTTTGTTAAACACCAGAGAACTCACACGGGTGAGCGTCCTTAATCATGTGCAGGGTGCGGGAAATGTTTTTATCACAAAATATCACTTGTTGCATACCAGAAAATTCACACAAGCTAACAACCTTTTTTATGTTCATATTTTAGGGGCAGGGCAACAATATTATTTTTTGGGTACTCTTTGGTTTAGGTGCCTGGAATTGAATTCTAGTAATATGATCCTCTAAACATACAGAGATGACTCGGTCCCGCACTCACACAGACCGCACCATACAACTAAACTGTGCTAATACATGGCCAGATATGACAATACATGGACAACACTTCTTATTGGTTCCTGTACATTATTGCTCTTTTGATGTTTCACAGAAGAAGCCGGCTTCTCATTGGTCCATCCAATAATTATTACATTTTATAGTTTATGTTCTTCAGTTATAGAAGATTTGATGTAGATTCTAGCTTTGTTTTTATTGTTTGTTAATCAATAATTCTGATTTTCTATAATAAACAAGAACTCTCCGCACTTTCCAATACTCTGTTCTCAGATTTCTGGAATCACTATGGAGAATTTTGAGACTAATGCCGCGTACACACGATCGATTTTTTCGACGGTGAAAACACCGTCGAAAAAATCGACGTTAAAAACGAGGAACAGCTTGTTCCCCTCACACACGGCCGTTTTAAATGTCATTTTTTTTTTGGTCGAAAAAAACGACCGTGTGTGGGCTCCGCGGCAGTGTTTCCCTATGGGAAAACTGCCACGGAAAACATGTCGAAAAAAACAACGAGAAAAATTAGAACATGTTCTAATTTTTCTCGTCGTTTTTAATGCCGTTTTTCTCGTCGAAAAAAAAACGACAGAAAGCCCACAGACTATCGTTTTTCTCGTCGAATGGGAAAAATTTTGTTTTTTTCGACGGGAAAAACGGCCGTGTGTACGCGGTATCAGTCCACCCAAAAGAGAGATTTTAATGTTTGTCGGATGCTGGTGAGTTAATTCTCCTGATAGTCTCTTCTACATCTCCGGGACTTTATTGGTAAGATCTCGGAATAGCATGGTGTGCCTATGACCAACCCTCATGCTCAACAGGACTACGTCCGCCGTCAATGCTGCCTTTGTCCAGAACCAGCACTATCCAAGACTCTTTAGCCCACCCTTTTTTTTTTTGGGGTGAAAACCAGCAGACTAACTTTATTCAAGCACATGTTACAACAGATATATCACTCAGAGACACTCCCCCTACCCTTGGATTCATGGCGGGTTAAACTGTCCAATGACAATAGACACACAGGTCAGGTGTATTCAAACTTCTCATCAGTAAACAGTCTTATCAGCAGGGGGGCTGCTGGAGGAGTCCCCCTCCCTCTTTCCTCACAGCAAACACACTTGCACATCCCATAATATTTGAGGCAGACTACAATAGAACAATAGAATACAGTCACACCCCAAATGATCACAGCAAAGAGTACACAATAAAATTAGACAATATACAATATATATATATATATATATATATACACACAACATTCCAATGTGGCTGTACCGTGAGTCCGATCAGTACAGATCAGACTGGATTTCTCGGTCACCCTGTGCCTCCATTAGAGACACCAGGTGATTTACACATAAGAGGGTCCAGGGAAAATGGACACAAAGTTTCCAGAGCTCTCCAAGGTAAGCTGAGTTGCACAAACCCCCCACCCAAAGTGACTCCTGTCGCAGTGCCCATTATGAGGGTTCCCACCATCTCTGTTTTTAATATCAAGATCTGTACACCCTATGTGCTCATTTAAGGGGTTCCAACCATCTTGGTTTTGAATTCCCAGATCCATATACCCTCTGTGCCCATTATGAGGAGTTCCAACCATCTCGGTTTTGAATTCCCAGATCCATACACCCTCTGTGATGTAGATTCTAGCTTTGATTTTTATTGTTTGTTAATTAATAATTCTGATTTTCTATAATTAACAAGAATGCTCCGCACTTTCCAATACTCTGTTCTCAGATTTCTGTAATCACTATGGAGAATTTCGATAGTCAGTCCACCCAAAAGAGACAACCACTTCCTGCTTGTAGGATGTCATATGACATCGGGGACTTTGAGTGGAGATATCTGGATGATGGGTGCAGCTACAGGCATCATTCAGATATCTTCTTTTTTTTTTTTTCAGCCAGTGATTTCTTGAAAAGTAAAAGCAATCATAGTGGCTGTTTAGCTGTTTGATTGCTTTTACAGGTGGCTAAAGGAGATGTCCCCTTTCCTCCCGCCACCCTCCGATGCTTCTCCCGGCTGGCCCCTGCGATCAGGAAGCCGGAGAATGAATCCGCTGGCCTCGGTGGTTTACCATAGAGCTGGCTGGGGACCATCTCTATGACCCTCAGAGGCCAGAAGCGACGTCACTTCTGGCGCCGGCAGATGTAAACACTGCTATTGTTTTTGCTGGAAGCCTGAGATCTATTTTTATTTTTATTTTTTGGAGGAGAGATGTGGGGACTTATACATCCCAGATCTCTCTGTAAAGAGGACCTGTAATGCCCTATTCCTACTAAGGGATGTTTACATTCCTTGTAATAGAAATAAAAGTGATCAAAAAATGTTTTAAAGGGAAAGTGTAAAAATAAAAAATAAAATAAACATAAAAAAATGTAAAGCACCCCTCGTGCTCGCACACAGAAGCGAACGCATACGTAGGTCGTGCCCGCATATGTAAATGGCGTTCAAACCACACGTGAGGTAGCACCACAAACATTAGAGCGAGAGAAATAATTCTAGTACTAGACTTCATCAATAACTCCAAACTGGTGACCAGTAGGGATGAGCTTTATGTTCGAGTCAAACTCATGTTCAACTCGAACAGCTGTTCGGCGAACAATTTGGGGTGTTCGCGGCAAATTCGAAAAGCCGCGGAACACCATTTAAAAGTCTATAGGAGAAATCTAAAGTGCTCATTTTAAAGGTTGAATTATCAAGTTATTGTCATAAAAAGTGTTTGGGGACCCGGGTCCTGCCCCAGGGAACATGTATCAATGCAAAAAAAAGTTTTAAAAACGGCAGTTTTTTCGGGAGCAGTGATTTTAATAATGCTTAAAGTGAAACAATAAAAGTGAAATATTCCTTTAAATTTCATACCGGGGGGGGGGGGGGGGTTACTATGCCTGTAAAGTAGCGCTTGTTTCCCGTGCTTAGAACTGTCCCTGCACAAAGTGTCATTTCTGAAGGAAAAAAAGTAATTTAAAAGCATTTGCGGCTATAATTAATTGTCGGCTCCCGGCAATACAAAGAAAAGTCATTGAAAAAAAAATGCGTGGGGGTCCCCCCAAATTCAATTACCAGGCCCTTCAGGTCTGGTATGGATTTTAAGGGGAACTCCACGCCAAATTTAAAAAAGAAATGGCGTGGAGTTCCCCCCAAAAATCCATACCAGACCCTTTAGCCGAGCACGCAACCTGGCAGGTCGCAGGAAAAGAGGGGGGACGAGAGCACCCCCCCTCCTGAACCATACCAGGCCACATGCCCTCAACATGGGGAGGATGCTTTGGGGGTCTGTGACCCTTCAAAGCACCATGTCCCCATGTTGATGGGGACAAGGGCCTCATCCCTGCAACCCTTGCCCGGTGATTGTGGCGGGCGGGGGGCTTATCGGAATCTGGAAGCCCCCTTTAACAAAGGGGACCCCCAGATTCCGGCCCCCCCTATGTGAATTGGTAATGGGGTACATTGTACCCCTACCATTTCACAAAAGAAAGTGTCAAAAATTTTAAAAACCGCTCAGACACCGTTGTGAAAAGTCCTTTATTAAAAATAAAAAATTAAAAAAGCCATTCCAGCGTTGTAATGCAGTCTGTCCAGCGACGATCCATGAATCATTCTCCAGCGATGCGGCGAGTCTCCAGCGATGAACGACGCACATCTTCCCTGCATCGGAGCCTATGAAATAAATTTCTGAAAGTTTATCAATCCTGAGGTTCTGACGGCCTATCTGGTTTCCTGAGGTCCTAAAATGCCAGGACAGTACAAATACTCACCAAATGATCTATTTTTGGAAAGTGTATACACCCCAAAGTCCTTAGTAAGAGACATGGTGAGTTTTTTGAAAAATTTTATTTTTCGCCACAAATTTTTGGAAAATGAGCAAAGTAAATAAAATGTGATTTTATTTCACAAAGTTGTCATTTTGACAAGTTATTTCTCACTTACATCATGGACATACCTAAAATTATACACAAAACACATTCTTCTGCTCCTCCCCAGTATGGGGATACCACATGTGTGATACTTTTTTGCTGCTTTTCTGCATAGAGGGGCCCAAAATTCAAGGAGCACCTTTGGGCTTTCTAGGGGCATAAATTACACATTTTCCTGACTACCTATAACATTTCTTGAGGCTCTAAATTTGCAGAACAGTGGAAACACCCCAAAACTGACCCAAAGTGGAAAATAAAGAAGATGAAATCTTATTTTTTTAACATACAGCTGCCAATTAACAAGATATATTTCAAACAGTATGGGCATATTTAGAAGACGCTATTCCTCCTGAGCATGGGGATACTTCATATAGGAAACTTTTTTGCAGTCTTGTCGCATAGGGGGGCCCAAAATCCAAGGAGCACCTTCAAGCTTTCAAGAGGCAAAAATTAGGCATCTCATTTGTTTACTACCTATCTTGTGTAAGAACAGGAGCCGATAGCTAGGTAAAGGGTAACTGCCAGAGACATAGTAATGGTGAGCCAGGGTCATACATGGTAAGGCAAAGAAAAGTATAGTCAGGTAGCAGGCTGAGGTCAGTACTAGGGAAGCAGGCAGAGCGAGGTTCAGCAGCAAACCGGGGTCAGTACCAAGGAGGCAGGCAAAGAGTAGTCAGTGACGAGATGAGGTCAGTATCTAGAATCCACAGAGTAAGGTCAGGAGCAAGCTGAGTCAGCAGCTAGAAGTCTCAGCAAAAGCAGGAACACTGGTCACAAGGAAGCTGAAGCACTTCCAGCGATTAGGACACATCAAGACCCCTTTAAAATAAGCAGCTTGACGATTGTGGGCGTGGCCTGACACCAATGTGAGCAGGCATGAATACTTGCAGGGGGCAGAGGGCACATGGAGAAGCGGTGTTCTGGAGTTTTGGACACCGTGGACGCTGAGCGGCTTCAAATTCCCCTGGCCCCGGCTGATTAGCAATAGATCTTTCAGAAATCTCTGTGCTCCTTTGTGCCTGCTCGCAGGAGGAAGATGGGCTGGATGACACTCGGCTGAAGATGGAGGAACCCAGGGAAGATTCGGCGTCCACTCATGGGGGACGAGTGTGTGAAGGGTACCTCAGGGCTTGGCCAGGCTCTGACCTCCCTCGGCTTCTACCAGTCCTCTTCGGCTCTGGTCGGCTCTTGCCGGTGTTCTGCCGAGAAACGTCCCCCCGGCGGATTCTGCCCCCACCTGTACTGCGCAGGAGCGGCGCTTGCGCAGTACGAACGTGAATGAGCTTCCGAAAATAGCCGAACATGTAGAGCTGAGAGTCAGCTCTAGACGGCGCCTGTGTGGACCTAGCTGTAAGTGGCCAGTCGGCCTCACGTCCTCACTTTGCTCGCTCGGCCTCCTGGCTCTTTTTTTAATATCCTCCATGTCCACGGGGATAGTAAAGAAAGAGCCTGGATGTCATAAGTGTAGCACAATTTGGTGTGCGCAGGTCCCTGCTGAGTGTTCATGACCTTTGGCTGATCCTAATCTGGGATTCACGGCAGGCATGGGCTTTTCTTAGCCCAGATGACAACTCCCTGTAGTCTTCTCTGGCAGTCATTACCTGTTGCTAAAGACCTGGTATTTGTTTTCTTCCCTTCACTATACTAACCCTTGCTGTGTCCAGCTCATTTTCTTTTGTTGGTGATAAGAAATCTGGTACACTCTCCTGGCCTGTTTCCCTGACTACTGATGACCTCCACAACTGTCAGCGGATCAGATAAGTGATAAACTTTATTTTTTCCCTTTGTTTTGTTCCTCTCTGCATTGTACACTTAGCCATACTTGAGCAACGCAAAGGAAAGTGGTTTGGAGAATAGAGTCTGTACTTAGACTATTCCTGGAGACAGGATTGGGAACTATGACAAGAAAAAAGAGAGATGCATCAGCATCACAGGATGCCTCCAGTACACAACCACAAAAGAGGGTAAAAGACAAAAGTAAGGAAATAGCTAATACGCTGGAGCGGTTTGGACATAATTTGTCCCCAAAAATTTGAAACATACAACAACCTAGGTTATCCTTGTCACAGTTGATAGACAAAATGACAGACTGGAGGACGTGGAGAATTGACTAAGCGGGAACAATGTTCGTATAATTGAACTACCAGAGAAAAGTAAGTATGAGATACTTTCTTAAAAAAATTATATAACCAGAAGTCTGATACTCACATATCAGCTCAGCATAAAAATCCAGCCTACAAGATGGATGTGAGGGTTGCCAATGACAAAGTCTGACCCGGGGCTGAGGCAGGGACATTCCACCGGACCAGGGGAACAGTACAGGAACCAGCCAGGGGGAGGGGTGATCCATGTATGGAAAGCAAAAAAGCACATCTGACCAACACTAGTCTAAAAAAACATAATAAAAAATATATGATTGAGTATGGGTAGATATAACAAACAGTCTATAAATGTGTAGGTGTAGATGAGGGTGAAAAAGAAAGAAAAAAGAAACGGATGAAGAGTGCCATCACTGGACATCCTGGGGAAAGATGGTAAAGTGAACGTGAAAATAAATGTGAGTCACAAAAGTCAAAAGACCCCTGGCTGTGAAAAAAGATCAAAAGTGTGTGTAAAAAAACACATGACTCAGCCAAACAAAAAACACAGTTGTGACTCTGTGTGGGAACTGGATGAACGTGTCTGTCTGGTGGAAAGTGCAGAGACAAGTGTGCTGGCCAGGTCTGGCTAAATACCCATGAGACTGGGCGGGGCCACGCCAGCGTCATGCAAGATGCCAATGAGGATCTGGCAAGGATGTGTCCACATTCACCCATCCCAGGCGTCAGATGGTACACAACCACGCCAGTATCGCGGCGTCAAAAGATGTCACGAGCGGGACGTGTCTGCATGGCGCCGATGCACAGGAGGGCATTCCCCGCACTGAACCCATAAGGGGAACAGGAGGGGAAGTCATGCCGTGCATCGCAACCCCCGGGAATAAGACAGGGACATGACAAACCCCCACCCATCATGAAGCTGAGAGATGTTAACCAAAGCTGGAGAAACTGTATGACAGGTTCTATGAAAAAAAAAAAAAAAAAAACTGGAATGAAATCTAAACCAGCATGAAGAAAAATATATAATGGTGGTGTGGCAAATCACAGTAGACCGATCTGACAGCACCACCATAACATGCCTCCATCCCTATAGTATACATACAAAAAAAATTCTGGTCACGGGACTTTAAATTAGGCTTATTACAAAATAAAATGACAAAAATAGAAAATATATTATAAAGTTTGAGATAATTGAGCTAATGAGCAAATTCCATCCTGAATCTTAAAATACGCAACTCTGTATAAGCCACAGGACTTTTAAAGGTACCATGCATTACTATTTATTATGGATAAAACTATATTTATTTAATGGTCACATAAAAGTAGACAATTCAACAAAAAACATACACACAGAAGAACTAAGTACAGATCTTCTGTGGACGTCTGCTGTAAAGTATTTAAAAACACCGGCTGTAGTTTGTGTTTTATCCTCAAGTTGGTGAACTCACATATTGTCAGTGGAACGCAGAGGCAGGAAGTGATAGAAGCTGCTGACAGGAAGTGATGTCATCTACAGACAGGAAGTGTATAGAGAGAGCAATGTTTTCAGGAAGTAGAGGGAGATATTCTTTCACTCGCGCAGCAGAGGAGGTAATAATAATTGTTTTACATTTATATCCAGTAACCCCGTCATGTTCGTCCTCTTCCTCCATAGTCACTGAGATGTCCTTTAAATACAGCAGATGCTTTTACACTATTATAATATGTCCACAGTTACTGTCCATCAAGAGCCTCTCGTTTGTAAACAAGATACATCCTAAATATAGAGTTATTTATCAAAGTTTTACTCCAGAGCCTCTGGTTTATAGACCAGATACATCCTAAATATAGAGCAATTTATCCAACTGTACATCCAGAGCCTCTGGTTTATAGACCAGATATATCCTAAATATAGAACCATTTATCCAACTGTCCATCCAGAGCCTCTGGTTTATAGACCAGATACATCCTAAATATAGAGCAATTTATACAACTGTACATCCAGAGCCTCTGGTTTATAGACCAGATACATCCTAAATATAGAGCCATTTATCCAACTGTCCATCCAGAGCCTCTGGTTTATAGACCAGATACATCCTAAATATAGAGCCATTTATCCAACTGTACATCCAGAGCCTCTGGTTTATAGACCAGATATATCCTAAATATAGAACCATTTATCCAACTGTCCATCCAGAGCCTCTGGTTTATAGACCAGATACATCCTAAATATAGAGCAATTTATACAACTGTACATCCAGAGCCTCTGGTTTATAGACCAGATACATCCTAAATATAGAGCCATTTATCCAACTGTCCATCCAGAGCCTCTGGTTTATAGACCAGATACATCCTAAATATAGAGCCATTTATCCAACTCCATCCTGAGCCTCTGGTTTATAGACCAGATACATCCTAAATATAGAACCATTTATCCAACTGTCCATCCAGAGCCTCTGGTTTATAGACCAGATACATCCTAAATATAGAGCCATTTATCCAACTGTCCATCCAGAGCCTCTGGTTTATAGACCAGATACATCCTAAATATAGAGCCATTTATCCAACTGTCCATCCAGAGCCTCTGTTTTGTAGACAGGATACATCCTAAATATAGAGCCATTTATCCAACTGTCCATCCAGAGCTTCTGGTTTGTAGACCAGATAGATCCTAAATATAGAACCATTTATTCAACTGCCAATCCAGAGCCTCTGGTTTATAGATCAGATACATCCTAAATATAGATTCATTTATCAAAGTTTTACTCCACAGCCTCTGGTTTATAGACCAGATACATCCTAAATATAGAACCATTTATCCAACTGTCCATCCAGAGCCTCTGGTTTATAGACTTAGATAAATGCTGGACAGGAAGTGAAAGAAAAAAGTCCTAACTCTTCCCCAGTCGTTTTTAGCCTAAAATGGAAGATTTTGATAGTTGTTATTTAAAGGGGAATTTACGATGTCAGAACTCTGGAGGAACTCTGTGTAAACATTTTTCATCCGAGTACAGTCCAGATAATTCTCAGTTTATTATCCGTCTACAGAGAGGAGAGTCCTGTATAGATCACATGATCACATCAGTGAAGATGGAGACCGCCCAAAATCACACGACTGAAAGGATATTGGACCTCACCCTGGAGATCATCTACCTGCTGACTGGAGAGGTGAGGAGGATTCTGGGAGGTCACATGGCATCACTTTTATCCCTAATAATAAAACACAGACCTGACCGGAGAGGTGGGGAGGATTCTGGGAAGTCTGTAGTGATATTTGTTACTTTCTCTCTTTACACAGGATAATAAAGTAGTGAGAAAAATATCTGGTGAACCAATAACACCCAGCAGCCGTCTTCACAGGACATCACCCATCACAGCGCCTCCCCCTCACCGCCTGACAACAGAGGTAACCAGTGTCAAGAAGATTCTAGAAGTCATCAAGAAGATGTTGGAGCTGCTGACAGGAGAGGTGAGCGGTGCCGGGAATTCTGGGACATTATTCAGTAACAGACAAGGGATGTGTCTGGATGGTGACTGTATCATTGTGTGTGTCAGGTTCCTATAAGGTGTCAGGATGTCACTGTCTATTTCTCCATGGAGGAGTGGGAGTATTTAGAAGGACACGAGGATCTCTACAAGGACGTCATGATGGAGAACCAACAGCTTCTCAATTATGTAAATATGAAAAACAATATTCTACATAATGGGATATTAATACTCACACTGGAGATCATCTGTCTACTGACTAGAGAGGTGAGGAGGATTCTGGGAGTGTTTAATCATTCTTAACTCTATTAATAAAACACAGACCTGCCTTGTTAGGTGAGGAGGATTCTGATATACTAATAATTGATGTATATTACAGGACTGTACTGTAGTTATGAAGTCATCTATTGAGAATAATATAGGAAGGAGAAGCCACCGCTTGTCCACAAGACAAAGAAAAAAACAAAGCCCCATCACCATGCATCCACCACCCCTCCTAACCCTACAGAAAAATAATGAGAAGAAGATTCTAGAAGTCACCAAAAAGATGATGGAGCTGCTGACAGGAGAGGTGAGCGGTGCCGGGAATTCTGGGACATTATCCAGTAACAGACAAGGGATGTGTCTGGATGGTGACTGTATCATTGTGTGTGTCAGGTTCCTATAAGGTGTCAGGATGTCACTGTCTATTTCTCCATGGAGGAGTGGGAGTATTCAGAAGGACACAAGGATCTCTACAAGGACGTCATGATGGAGAATCAGCCGCCCCTCACATCACTGGGTAAGAGGAGACTTTATTGTAAAGGAGAGAGCAGTACGGAGGGTCCACCTAGATCCCCCATCATCTGATAAACACATAGAAACAATGTATTCAGTCAGTGTGTGTGTTTCCTACAGATGCATCCAGTAATGGGAACCCACCAGAGAGATGTCCCCGTCCTCTGTATTCCCCTGATTCCACACAGGAAGATCACACCATCTCTCATTTATATTATTGTGTATATTCATTTAGAACAAGACTATCCCTCATCAACACAGCTCTAAAAACAAGACACACCTTCTATATTCAGAGGTTTTCTTTATTTAGTTACACACAAAGTTTGCTTCTCATGTACAAAAAAGAGATCATTACATCCTTCTGTAAAGGAAATACTGAGAAACCTTAACTGTAAACAGCAAGAACATCATCAATGTACCCACCTCACCACCCAATGTATTATGTGTATTGTGCTCAACAAATGAGGAGGAGATACTGTACACCATATGAAAGGTCCATCTCCAGTCCTCAATATAACGTCATGTTCCCAACAAATGAGGAGGAGATACTGTACACCATATGAAAGGTCCATCTCCATTCCTCAATATAACGTCATGTTCCCAACAAATGAGGAGGAGATACTGTACACCATATGAAAGGTCCATCTCTATTCCTCCAATATAATGTCATGTTCCCAACAAATGAGGAGGAGATACTGTACACTGAAGTGTTATTTTGCATTACCTAAGAATACACCTGGGTGGTTATATTACATATCGTCATCAAATATAATGTCATGTTCCCAACAAATGAGGAGGAGATACTGTACACCATATGAAAGGTCCATCTCCATTCCTCAATGTAACGTCATGTTCCCAACAAATGAGGAGGAGATACTGTACACCATATGAAAGGTCCATCTCCATTCCGCAATATAACGTCATGTTCCCAACAAATGAGGAGGAGATACTGTACACCATATGAAAGGTCCATCTCCATTCCTCAATATAATGTCATGTTCCCAACAAATGAGGAGGAGATACTGTACACCATATGAAAGGTCCATCTCCATTCCTCAATATAACGTCATGTTCCCAACAAATGAGGAGGAGATTCTGTACACCATATGAAAGGTCCATCTCCATTCCTCAATATAACGTCATGTTCCCAACAAATGAGGAGGAGATACTGTACACCATATGAAAGGTCCATCTCCATTCCTCCAATATAACGTCATGTTCCCAACAAATGAGGAGGAGATACTGTACACCATATGAAAGGTCCATCTCCATTCCCCAATATAATGTCATGTTCCCAACAAATGAGGAGGAGATACTGTACATCATATGAAAGGTCCATCTCCATTCCCCAATATAATGTCATGTTCCCAACAAATGAGGAGGAGATATTGTATACTATATGAAGTGTCCAACTCCATTATTCATTATGTCATCATGTTTTCCAGAAATTAGTTCCATCTCCTTTTCTCAATTTCCAACTTGAAAGTGCTTCAATATACAAATAAGAAACTCTTCAGCGCTCCAAACACAACATGCACAGTTCTATGTCTGTTCTCTTCTCTCATGCAAAATTCTCTTCCAGAGATTAATAAAAAAACTCTCAGTGCTCCACACCACCAGCTATCCTCCACCTTCACTTCAGAGAATTCACCGTAATTCCATGACTCGTCAGTTACCATTGTGTCATTTTTAGAGCTTGTATCCATCAAGGGGAAGATCCACCATGACCACCTTATCGACTTCATCATTGACAGCAGTGCGGCTCCTCCCCTTTTGGTCACCCTACAGAGCTGTCGGAGGTGCTTTCTGTCATTTGCGTTAGTCTATGTGCTGATTGGTGGAGAGCGCTGCAGAAGGTGATGGCATGGCGGCCATCTTTGTTGATCTGTCAGAGTCTGGGATGGATCTGAGGTGAGAAGATACCGGCAGGTATTGTATGAGATAACTGGAGAGGGAGTATAGAGGTGGTGATCCTGGATGATATTCCCCTTGGGGGATACAAGGGCTTAATGACTTATTGGTAAGTGAGGGGTCATAGAATTCCGGTGAGTTCTCCGATGTGAAGGTGGAGGATAGCGGGGGTGGAGCACTGAGAACATTTCTATTAAACTCTGTCGGAGAATTTCTCACAGGAGAACAGAAGAGACATAGCACTGCGCACTTTGTGTTTGGAGCGCCGGACGCTTTCGCTTGGTTTGTATTCATATTTTTCTCTTCTAATCCATTCCGGAGCTCTTATAAATGATTTGGTGAGGGACCAACATATATGACTCCTGAATGGAAGGTTATAACATTTAATGGTAAATTGTTTCCCAACAGGTGGACACGATGTGCGGAATACCTCTGAGGAACATCTCATTGTATCTCCAGATTATAAAGCAGAAGATAATAACATTGTACAATATTCTCCAGGAGGAAATCCCGTCACTCCAAATATACATCCCAGACCTTCCCAATTGGGGGGATCAATGGATCCCTCTAATCCTGAGGAATCTTCTGACGGATCACACACCAAGACTATAGGATCTCACAGTACAGATACTTCAATAGATCCGTCTATTCCCCAGGAATCTTCTGACGGATCACACACCAAGACTATAGGATCTCACAGTACAGATACTTCAATAGATCCATCTATTCCCCAGGAATCTTCTTTAAGCCATGAAGGAGTTCCCACAGAAGAGAGTTCATTGTCATGTTCGGTGTGTGGGAAAGTGTTTACAAAAAAATGGTTACTTGTTAGGCACAAGAAAATTCACACAGGCGAGCGTCCGTATTCATGTTCAGAGTGCGGGAAATCTTTCATTCATAATGGAGACTTTCTAAGACATCAGAGAGGTCACACAAATGAACGTCCCTATTCATGTTCAGAGTGCGGAAAATGTTTCATTAATAATAGAGACTTTGTTATACACCACAGAAGACACACAGGTGAGCGTCCCTATTCATGTTTAGAGTGCGGAAAACATTTTATTAATAATAGAGACCTTGTTATACACCAGAGAAGTCACACAGGTGAACATCCCTTTTCATGTTCAGAGTGTGGGAAATGCTTCAGTCAGAAAGGAAAACTTATTAGACACCAAATAATTCACACGGGTGAGCATCCCTATTCCTGTTCAGTGTGCGGGGCATGTTTCAATCAGAAATCTTCCCTTGTTACACACCAGAAGACTCACACAGGTGAGCGTCCATATTTGTGTTCAGAGTGTGGGAAATGTTTCATTGATAAAGGAAACCTTGTTAAACACCAGAGAACTCACACAGGTGAGCGTCCATATTCGTGTTCAGAGTGCGGGAAATCTTTTATTACGAAAAGAGAACTTAATAAACACCAGAGAACTCACACAGGTGAGCGTCCATATTCATGTTCAGAGTGCGGGAAATCTTTCACTTTTAAAGGAAGCCTTTTTAGGCACAAGAGAATTCACACAGGTGAGCGTCCTTATTCATGTTCAGAGTGCGGGAAATCTTTCACTGATAAAGGAAGCCTTGTTAAACACCAGAAAATTCACACGGGTGAGCGTCCTTATTCATGTTCAGAGTGCGAGAAATCTTTCATTGAAAAAAGAGACCTCGTTTTACACCAAAGAATTCACACTGGTGAGCGTCCCTTTTCTTGTTCAGAGTGCGGGAAATTTTTCATTCGGAAAGGAGACCTTCTTAAACACCGTAGAATTCACATGGGTGAGCGTCCATTTTTATGCCTAGAGTGTGGCAAATGTTTCAATCGGAACACTAGTCTGCTTAGACACCAGAGAATTCACACAGGTGAGCGTCCTCATTTATGTTCAGAGTGCGGGAAATCTTTCATTGATAAAAGAGACCTTGTTTTACATCAGAGAACTCACACAGGTGAGCGTCTGTATTCGTGTTCAGAGTGCGGGAAATCTTTCATTGATAAAAGTGACCTTGTTAAACATCAGATAAGTCACACTGGTGAGCATCCTTATTCATGTTCAGAGTGCGGGAAATGTTTCAGTCGCAAAAAATCACTTGTTAGACACCAGAAAATTCACACAAGGTAACAACCTTTTTCATATTCGTGATGTCTTGGGGGAGGGGTAACAATATTTTACGGGTACTCTTTGGTTTAGGTGCCTGGAATTGAATTCTAGTAATATGATCCTCTAAACATAGAGATGACTCGGTCCCGCACTCACACAGACCGCACCATACAACTAAACTGTGCTAATACATGGCCAGATATGACAATACATGGACAACACTTCTTATTGGTTCCTGTACATTATTGTGCTTTTGATGTCTCACAGAAGAAGCCGGCTTCTCATTGGTCCATCCAATAATTATTACATTTTATAGTTTTATGTTCTTCAGTTATAGAAGATTTGATGTAGATTCTCACTTTGTTTTTATTGCTTGTTAATCACTAATTCTGATTTTCTATAATAAACAAGAACTCTCCGCACTTTCCAATACTCTGTTCTCAGATTTCTGCAATCACTATGGAGAGTTTTGATAGTCAGTCCACCCAAAAGAGAGAACCACTTCCTGCTTGTGGAACGTCATACGACATCTGGGACTGTGGAGATATCTGGATGATGGGTGCAGCTACAGGCATCATTCAGTTATGTTTTATTTTCAGCCGGTGATTTTCTGAAAAGTAAAAGCAATCATAGCAGCTGTTTAGCCGCTTGATTGCTTTTACAGGTCGCTAAAGGGGATGTTCCCCTCCCTCCCGCCACAATCCGGTGCTTCTCCCGACTGGCCCCTGTGATTACAAAGCCAGAGAATGAATGTTCTGGCCTCTGAGGTTTACCATAGAGCTGGCTGGCGACCATCTCTATGACCCTCGGAGGCCGGAAGCGACGTCACTTCTGGCGCCAGCATATGTAAACACTGCTGCTGTTTTTGCTGGAAGCCTGGGATCGATTTTTTTTTTTTGATCTCAGGCTTGCCGGCAATAGAGGAGAGATGTGGGGACTTATAGACCCCAGATCTCTCTGTAAAGAGGACCTGTAATGCCCTATTCCTATTATAAGGGATGTTTAGTGATATATATTTTTTTTTTAAAGGTAAAGTGTAAAAATAAAAACCTAAAAAAAAATGTAAAGCACCCCCGTCCCCTCGTGTTTGCACGCAGAATCGAGCGCATACTTAGATTGCACCTGCATATTTAAATGGCGTTCAAACTCCAAATGTGAGTTATTACCACCATGGGCGTCCGCTGAACTTTTTTCAGGGGGGGGGCATCATTTTAAGGTCATCCATGCATCTTTGGGGCAGTGGAGCAGCGCTGTATACACCACTCCTCCACCACCCCTGCCCATTGAAATAAATGGGCACCGCTGCCGAAGCGCCTGCAAAGCACTTCGGCAGCGGAGATACACAGTTGCATTTAACCCTGTCTTCGACCCCACTAGCAGCCGAATAGCGCCACTAAAACGATGGTAAGGCACTGCTAAAACTAGCGGCGCTTTACCGATAATGCGACCAGCTGGCAGTGTGAAATAGCTCTTGAGGATAATTCAGCTTTACTCCACCATGTCCATATAAATATAGCCTAGAGAATGTACATCTTTCTATATTGCAATACATCTGTTGTGGCCATATTTTGATATTTATGAAAACAGCCTATACTGTATAGGTTGTTTTCATCAAGATCAAAATATGGAAGCCCACAACAGATGTATTGCAATACAAAAAGATGTACACAGTGGTCTCATGACACAGGCACTGCTGTTACCCATAGTTCTTCAGCGATAGGCCCAGGGCAGGCACTGGCAACGTAGCCTATGGTGATTTTTAAGTACAATGGAACCTTGGATTACAAGCATAATCCGTTCCAGGAGAATGCTCGTAATCCAAAGTACTCGAGTTTCCCCATTGAAGTCAATGGAAACGAAAATAATTTGTTCCGCATTGACTTCAATAGCATGCAATACCACATGAGGCCAGAGGTGGGGGGGGCGCTGGAGAGCCTCAGAAAGGCCGAGGACAGTTCGGCTGACCTCAGCAAACCTCGGAAAGACTTAGTTCACGAGCCTTTCCGAGGTTTGCCGAGGTCAGCCGAACTGTCCTCGGGCCTTTCCGGCCGTTTCCGAACGCCGCCAATTGGTGCCATTCGGCTCCGGCGCCCCCCCACCTCAGGCCAAAATACTGCACCCGTTTTGGCCTGAATCGTGCTTGTTTTGCGAGACAACACTCGCAAACCGAGTTAGGATTTTAGCAAATATAGTGCTCGTATTGCGAAACGCTCGTTAACCTCGTTACTCACAATCCGAGGTTCCACTGTACCAAGGTTTGGCACCATTCAACAATTTTAAAGAGCGACATGTTAGGTATCTATTTAAGCATAACATCATCTTTCACATTATACAAAAAAATTGGGGTAAAACATTTTTTTTTAATTCATTAAATTGAAATTTTTCCCCAAATAGTTTTTTTAAACATTTCTGTGCAAATACTGTGTGCCATAACAAATTAAAATTACCGCCATTTTATTTGCTAAGGTCTCTGGTAAAAAAATATATATAATGTTTGGGGGTTTTGAGTAATTTTCTAGCAAGAAAGTGATGATTTCTACATGTAGGAGAGAAATGACAGAATTGGCCTGGGTGGCAAGTGGTTAAAGTGGTTGTAACCCAAAAAAACAGTGCTTGTAATGTCTAATCTGCCCCTCTCTAAGCTGTAAAAAACTTGGTATATTCTGCCAGTTCCTGTGTCCCCCTCTGTGTGCTGACTCCGGTAATCAGTTTATGTTCCTCAATCATCCGCTGCTCTGCTCTCTCCCCCCTCCCCCTGCATGTTGGCTCCTGTGTGTGTGAGCCATCTCTATTTCAAACAGCATGGGCATATTTAGAAGATGCTATTCCTCCTGACATAGGGATACCACATATAGGAAACTTTTTTGCATTCTAGTCGCATAGGGGGGCCCGAAATCCAAGGAGCACCTTTTAAGCTTTTAAGAGGCAAATATTAGACATCTATTTTTTTTACTACCTATCTTATGTTTGGAGGCCCTGGAACACCAGTACATGTAAACACCCACAAAATCTCCCCAGTTTGGAGAGTAAACACCCCACAGTATTTTTGAATAGGCAACATGAGTTTTGTGAGTATTTCATTTTTCTGCCACATATTTTTGAAAATGTAATTATTTTTTACACAAAGTTGTAAATTAATAAGTTATTTGGACCACACCGCATAGGTCCACTTAAAATTTCACCCAAAACACATTCTGCTACTCCTCCTGAGCATGGGGACACTGTATGTGTGAGACCTTTTCAGAGCCTGAAGCCTCGTACACACGATCGGATTTTCATCGGACAAATCCGTGGAATTTTGTCCGAAGGGCGTTGGCCGTGAACTTGTTCTGCATACAGATGGCAAAACTTTGTCAGCCAACATTCATGAAACTACGTGGTTTTTCAGCTCTTTAGCGCCACCCTTTGGGCAACTTCTGCTAATGTTGTCTTATGGTTAGCATTGGTTTGGAGCATGGGTGTTTGTACTTTTGTTTTTGATTCCGATGGACTTGTCCGACAGCGATCGGATAATCCGACGGCACACATTTGTTGTCGGAAAATTTGAAAGCATGCTATCCAACATTTGTTGTCGGAAAATCCGACAATTGTCCGATGGAGCTTACAAACGGTCGGATTTTCCAACAAAACCCTGCAATCACACATTTGTTGTCGGAAAATCCGATCGTGTGTACGAGGCCAGACAATAAACTGACCTTTTCAGGGCCTAACCATGTATAGAGGCCCAAAATCCAAGGAGCACATTCAGGTTTGCAAGGGGCATAAATTATGCATCGGATTACCTTACAACATATCACAATTTGGAGGCAGAATGACCACATTTTGGAAAGTAAAAAAAAATTCAAGAGGCAAGGTATATTTAATTTATTGTCACACATTTTTGTAAAATGAAGAAAATAATATTATTTTTTTACAAAAAGTTGTTAATTTATAAGCTATTCCTACCACACAGCATAGACATACTTAAAATTACACCCCAAAAACACCATCTATTACTTCTCGCGAGCATAGACGGGATGTCGCATACTTTGGTTGGAGGCTGAGCTGACAGAAGGGCTTCCCTTGTGGCACTGTTCTGATCACCCATGAATGGTGTGACAGAGGTCCAAGGCTCAAAGAAGAACAGGAGCCAATAGCTAGGTAACAGGTAACTGCCAGAGACAGACATTGCCATGGTGAGCCAGGGTCATACATGGTAAGGCAAAGAGAAGCATTGCAGGTAGCTGGCTTTGGTCAGTACCAGGGACGCAGGCAAAATAAGGTTCAGCAGCAAACCGGGGTCAGTACCAGGGAAGCATGTAAAGAGTAGTCAGTGACAAGCTGAGGTCAGTATCTAGAATCCACAAAGCAAGGTCAGGAGTAAGCTGGGTCAGAAGCTAGAAGTCTCAGCAAAAGCAAGAACACTGGTCACAGGGAAGCCGAAGAACATCCAGCGATTAGGACACATCAAGACCGCCTTTAAATAGGTAGCTTGGCACCATTCCCAAGACTGGGCATGTGTAAGCGTTGGTGTGTGCTGGCACACGCAGATATGTTGACATCAGTGCTGTGTCTTAGCCTAGCCGACAAGGCTCAGGCTAGGTTGGCACTTTGGGGGGGGGGGGTGGGCTGCAAAAAGCCACCCCCTCCGCATGAGCAAAAGCCTCCGACCTCCTCCCGAGTCCTGGCCTAGCCTCCTGCACAAAAAACAGTCCCCAGTGGCTTATGGGGCGGACTGGGCAGGGACTTTTCGAACTGGCAAGGGCTGAACTGTGCTCAGGAGGGGGGCCGTCTTTGTTCGGCTTGGTGTTGAGCAGAGGGGCACCTCGGCTGTGCTCGGGAGGGGGCAGTCTCGGCTCCCCTCGTGTGTTTGGGAGGGGGCGGGCTCAGCTCACCTCGGCTGTGCTCGGGAGGGGGTGGGCTCGGCTCACCTTGGCTATGCTCGGGAGGGGGCAGGCTCGGCTCACCTCAGCTGTGCTCAGGAGTGGTGGGCTCGGCTGTGCTCGGGAGGGGGTGGGCTTGGCTCACTTTGCGTCTATGTGCTCAACGAGGGCGGTCACAGGGATGTAATGGTAACTGGCAATTATTATTACTAGTAAAAGGACAATGATCATGTCACAGAAGATGCTGTAACTTATCTTGCTTGTCGTATTTTTAGAACTTAAGCTGTTCCCCACTGTGATTACAGTGAATGAATGGCTGGAGACTTTTCTATTCACTATGATGACCATGGGGAGTCATGTCCGCTGTCTTTGACCATCTCCTGTATTATGTCCGCAGCCTCTGACCATCTCCTGTACCATATCCGCAGTCTCTGAACCTCTCCTGCATCACGTCCGCAGTCTCTGACCATTTCCTGTATCATGTCTGCAGTCTCTGACCATCTCCTGTATCATGTCCGCAGTCTCTGGTCCTCTCCTGTATCATGGCCGCAGTCTCTGACCCTCTCCTGTATCATGTCTGCAGTCTCTGACCATCTCCTGTATCATGTCTGCAGTCTCTGACCCTCTCCTGTATCATGTCCGCAGTCTCTGACCCTCTCCTGTATCATGTCCACAGTCTCTGGCCCTCTCCTGTATCATGTCTGCAGCCTCTGACCATCTCCTGTATCATGTCTGCAGTCTCTGACCCTCTCCTGTATCATGTCTGCAGTCTCTGACCATCTCTTGTATCATGTCTGCAGTCTCTGACCAACTCTTGAGGTGGAGCGCTAAGAGGAAAAGGTGAAGCCTAAAGAGGAAGGGGTGGCTCTTAAACAGGAAGGAGTGGGGCAAATTTAGATGGCGCCGGATTTTAGTCTTGCCTAGGGCAGCACAAAACCAAAATGCACCATGTCAGTGCATGTTGGTTACTGGCCCAAGCTCATCTGCATGCTGAAACGTGCACGAGCATTAGCTGCATGAGAATGAACATCAGCTGTATTAAATTCCTGGCAGGAACTCAAAATCCAAAGAGCACTCTTATGCCGCGTACACACGACCATTTTTCATGACGAGAAAAATGCAATTTTTTAGATTGGTCGTGTGTATGCTCCATAGCATTTTTCTCGACGAGAAAACTGCCTGAAAAAAAAATTAGAACCTGCTCTATTTTTTCTCATAGTTTTTCACGTCGTGAAAAATGGTCGTGTGTATGCTTTTACGAGGGGAAAAAAAACACACATGCTCAGAATCAAGTATGAGACTGGAGCGCTCGTTCTGGTAAAACTAGCTTTCAAAAGGAGATAGCACAATCGTCACGCTGTAACGGACTGAAAAGCACGAGGCTGAAAAGCGTGAATTGTCTCTCACCAAACTTTACTAACACGAGTATCAGCAAATGCAGCCCAAAGGGTGGCGCCATTCGAATGGAACTTCCCCTTTATAGTGCTGTTGTACGTCACCGCGCTTTGCTCACGATTTTTTTTCATGAACGTGTGTATGCAAGGCAGGCTTGAGAGGAATCACGACGAGAAAAACGTTGTTTTTTTTGCATGACATGAATAACGGTCGTGTGCACGCGGCATTAGACTTGCAAAGGGCATAATTGGGCATTTTTTTCATGACTGCCTATCCTATTTTGGACAGTAGATCCAAAATTACCACATTTTTTTAAAGGCATGGTGAGTCTTTTGAAGATTTTATTTTCATTTTTTGACACAAATTTGTGGAAAATGCAGAAAGAAAATGAAAATGTATTTTTTTACACAAAGTTGTCAGTGTAATGAGATAGTTCTCACAGCATAAGCATACCTGGAATTTCACCCTAAAACATATTCTGCTACTCCTGCTGAATATTAGGATACCACATGTGTAAGGCCTCGTACACACGACCGATTTTCTCGGCAAGAACCAGCAAGAAACTTGCTGGCAGAGATGTCTTGCCGAGTAAATCGGTCGTGTGTACGCGGCTATCGGGTTTCTCGTCGAGAAAACCGACAAGTAACCTCGACGAGAAAATAGAGAACCTGCTCTCTATTTTCTCGTCGAGAATCTCGTCAGCCTGTTTCTCGACGAGAAAAGTGAGTGTGTGTACACTTACCTGTCCGCCGGGAAGCCCGCGCATGTTCGAAATGAATTTGACGCATGCGCGGTAGCTTCCTAGGCATACGTAGGGTATACCAAGATGGCGGCGACGGCATCGAATGTGACGAGCGCATGCTCGTCGTAGTCGATGACGTCACCGCGTACGCTCCATTCAAAGAACCGCGGGTTCTTTGAATCGAGCGTGTGTACACTCGGCCGGGACAATTTTCTTGTCCAAGAATCTCGTCGAAAAAAACGACATGTTTTTTTCGACGAGAATCTCGGCCGTGTGTACGAGGCCTGAGACTCTTCCTATGTTTGGACTGATTATGTTCCGGACATTGTGTCTTGTGTATTACAAAAATCAATCAATTGTATCCAAAACAGTGTACTGCAATGGTTGCTTCTGTATTAGTTGTCAGGCAATATAGCTTAGTGTAGCATCACCTCGTACCTATAAGCCAAGCAAACCTAGCTTGCTGGTCCGTGGCCACCAGGAATGCTATGTTCACTGGCCAGAAAGTACAAGAGGCTAAACAGAAGATGAGCAAAAGAGTCCCTGTGGTTCCAGAAAGGCAGTTTTCTTCAGGGGATGGCTGGGATTGGTGTCTCAGGAATTAAAGCCTCATACACACAAGAAACGACAAGAAAACTACCGCCCGTGTGTGCGAGGCTTTCAGGTTTCTCGTCAGGAAAAACTGCCAGAATCTCGACGAGAAAAATAGAGAACCTGCTCTCTATTTTCTCGTCGGGATTCTCGTCGGCCTGTTTCCCGACGAGAAACCCGAGGGTGTGTACGCTTACCTGTCGCCGTGGAAACACGCGCATGCTCGAAATGACTTTGAAGCATGCGCGGTAGCTTCCTAGGCATAGGTAGGGTGTAGCAACATGGCGGCGACGGCATCGCATGTGACGAGCATACGCTCGTCGTAGTCGATGACATCATCGCGTTCGTGCCATTCAAAAGAACGGCGGTTCTTTTGAATCGTACGTGTGTACACTCGGCCGGGACAAGATTCTTGTTCAAGAATCCCATCAGGACAAAATACGTGTTTTTTCCTGACGAGATTCTCGGCCGTGTGTACGAGGCTTTAGTCAGTGGGAGGTGCAAATGATTCAGTTCAGGCGGCAGGCAGAGATGTGCTAAGCAAACAGGCAAAGGATCAATCCAGACAGCAGGCAAAAATGTGGTCAATAAACAGTACAGGGTCAGTACAGGCAGACACAACACTGCACTGGTCTGGCGGTTATCAGGAGCAGTGTTGCTGACTGGACTAATCTTGTGAGACTGTCACTGGTGTGGCAGTGGCCAGGAACACTATTGCTGGCTTTCACTGGTTTGGCAGTACTGGCATGAATAGAGCCCAAGAACACTGTTACTGACTTAAACTGGTCTGATAACATTGGAACTGGTTTTGCTGCCATTAACCGCCTCAATACCGCACGCCATCATATGACGTCCTGGTATTTAGGGGGGATATCTGAATGATGCCTGCAGCTACAGGCATCATTCAGATATCCTTATTTTGGGCATCATTCAGATATCCTTATTTTCAGCCGGCGATTCTGCGCACCATAAGAATGATCATAGCGGCAGTTCCACCTCTTCATCCTTTTAATAGGCGACGGGAGGGGGCGTCCCCCCTCCCGCCGCCATCCGGTGCTTCTCCGGGCTCTCCCGTGCCATCGGGGACCCGGAGAACGAATCGGCCGGCGCCGGATGACGAGGATAGAGATTTCCAGTGACCAGATGGTCACCAGTCATCTCTATGACCGTCGGAGGCCCGGGCGCAACGTTATGACGTCACGCCCGGGTACCCGGAAGTAAATAAAGCCGCAATCGTGTTTATTGTTAAAAGTTGTTAAACTTTCTGGAATACACATATTTCTGTTGTTGTGTAGGATCTAGGCCTGCTGTCCCTCCATCCCTCTTTCCTTCCTTCTCTCTCCTTCCCTCCCTCTTTCTTTCCTTCTTTCTCCCTCCCCCTTTCTTTCTCCATCCCTCATTCATCTCAGACGCTAACCACACCCCATTTGAGCCACGCCCATTTAAGCCACACCCGTTGATTTGTGTAAACCACGCCCATTTTCGCAGCGGCGCACATAGCGCGCCGCATTTTTTTCTTTTCGCTTTCCCACACCTACAAATCCATGTCTGCCCCCTAATTATAATAAGACTCCGCCTACAGCCAAAAAAGTGTCCCTAAATTTTTTTTTACAATGTTGGTAGCTATGCATACTTGGGTACAAATGTAAGGCCTGGCGGCATTGAGCTAATGAGCAAATTCCATCCTGAAGCTTAAAATACGCAACTCTGTATAAACCACAGGACTTTTAAAGGTACCATATGTAGCGGGTATTTGAATTTAGGGGAAGCATCTGGGTGGTAGTGTAACCCAGATGCACTGATTGCTAGGGGATCTGAGGCCCTTTTATGGTTCTTGGAGGACTCTGGTGGTGTGAGGTTCCCTGGGCCTATAGGTGGCGTTGTTGCCAGGGGCCGGAGGTGAACTCACACTGCAAGACTGTGCCTTTTTGTCCTCCCCTGGAGCTGGTACAGCGGGGCGGGGAACCTGCTGTGAAGCGAAGGGAGAGGAGATAAAAGGGGCGGACGCCCTTACCACGGGGTTCAGAGTGCAGAGTTGGAGGATGCGGCCGCACCCAGGCACCTTCAGCTTGGGTGCTGGCGTTCCGGTGTTCCGGGCCCAGGTGCCTTTGACCTCCATCTCAGGCACCTTTAGCCTGGGGTGAGGTACTATGGCGGATGCCTGGGGCTCAGTACCTTCGACTGAGTTCCGCGAGGGTGGAGGAATCCGAGGGGGCCCTAACTCCTTGGGTGCCCGTGTCTGAGTTCGTGAGGACTGGTGCGCAGTAACTCCTCCGAAGAGTCCGGCGCGGCATCGCTGGTGACAGAGAGGCCTCCGGTATCTCCCTTGGACGGATATCCTGTCAGGGGCCTTGCTAGCGAAGGTAATTCACGTTCTACTTCACATAGTCAGTGGCAGTGACTATTCGCCACTGGTGATACCACAGTGGTTGGCAAGAGAAGGGAAAGGATTGTGCCTCGACCTATTCCCATTACTACTAAGTTGTTGCAAAAGAATCCAACTTAACCGTGCTGTGTGTTTATTCGCTGAAAATAATAAAACTGTGTTGGACCTATTCACTGTGTGGAACTCTGGTTACTAGGAGCAAAGGAGTCAGGGACGAAGTACAGGACTTGACTCTAGGACACCTACACAAAACCCGATCTTTCTGGTCTTCACCTCGTCACTATAAAGGACATGGGCCGTAGTGTATCTCATCCCTTCCCCCAGCACTAACACCCCTAGACAAAGAAAGACAAGCCGAGAATGAGAAGGGGAGAGAGGGGTGAGGCCGCTACACATACATTACTATTTATTATGGATAAAACTATATTTATTTAATGGTCCAATAAAAGTAGACAATTCAATAAAAAACATACACACAGAAGAACTAAGCACAGATCTTCTGTGGATGTCTGCTGTAAAGTATTTAAAAACACCGGCTGTAGTTTGTATTTTATCCACAAGTTGGTGAACTCACGTATTGTCAGTGGAACGCAGAGACAGGAAGTGATGGAAGATACAGACAGGAAGTGATGGAAGATACAGACAGGAAGTGATGGAAGATACAGACAGGAAGTGATGTCATCCACAGACAGGAAGTTCATAGAGAGAGCAACATTTGCCGGAAATAGAGGAAGATATTCCCTCACTCGGCAGCAGAGGAGGTAATAAGAATTGTTTTACATTTATATCCAATAAGCCCCGTCATGTCCGTCCTCTTCCTCCATAGTCACTGAGATGTCCTTTAAATTCAGCAGATGCTTCTACACTATTATAATATGTACACAGTTACATATCCAACTGTCCATCCAGAGCCTCTGGTTTATAGACCAGATACATCCTAAATATAGAGCCATTTATCCAACTGTCCATCCAGAGCCTCTGGTTTATAGATTGGATACATCCTAAATATAGAGCCATTTATCCAACTGTCCATCCAGAGCCTCTGGTTTATAGTCCAGATACATCCTAAATATAGAACCATTTATCCAACTGTCCTTCCAGAGCCTCTGGTTTATAAACCAGATACATCCTAAATATAGAACCATTTATCCAACTGTCCATCCAGAGCCTCTGGTTTATAGTCCAGATACATCCTAAATATAGAACCATTTATCCAACTGTCCATCCAGAGCCTCTGGTTTATAGACCAGATACATCCTAAATATAGAACCAATTATCCAACTGTCCATCCAAAGCCTCAGGTTTATAGACCAGATACAGCCAAAATATGAAACCATTTATCTGGTGGATCCTAGAACCAGAACGTGGCGGACCTTTCAAGATTTGTAGGAAACTTATAACCTGCCTAGACAGGTCTTTAGGACCCCTTTCACACTGGGTCGCTTTTCAGGCGCTATAACGCTAAAAATAGCGCCTGCAAAGCGACCTGAAACAGCGGCTGCTGTTTCTCCAGTGTGAAAGCCTTTCACAGGGCTTTCACACTGGAGCGGTGTGCTAGCATGATGGTAAAAAAAGTCCTGCTAGCAGCATCTTTGGAGCGGTGTGTATACCGCTCCTCCACTGCTCCTGCCCATTGAAATCAATGGGCACCCCGGCTATACCGCCGGCAAAGCGCCTCTGCAGAGGCCCTTTTACGGTGCTTTTAACTCTTTCTCGGCCACTAGCGGGGTAAAAGTGCCCCGCTAGCGGCCCAATAGCGACGCAAAATTGACGGTAAAGCACCGCTAAAAATAGCGGCGCTTTGCCCCCGCCCCAGTGTGAAGGGGGCCTTATAGTTACTTACAAATTTGACATTTTGCGCAGTCCTTAGTAACAAACCACGAAGTCTCCCCTCCCTGACGAAATTCGAGAAAGCCTGCTTGAAGGGCCCATACTCCAGGGGTATGATCTTGTGTACTTACCAACTTTTAATTATGGACCTATCCCCGTCCGTCCGGGCCTCGGCGCGTCTATATGCGTAAATGGGTGCAGGCCTTGGGCAAGGAGTTTCCCTTGAAAACGTGGCAACTTATTTGGTCACAGGTCTCCAAGAGCTCTATTTGTACCTTTTACAAAGAAAGCCAATATAAGATACTCTATCATTGGTATCAAACCCCAGAGCTGCTCCATTCCATGTATCCCTCTGCCAACCGCGGGTGCTGGCATTGTAATGTAGACGTACTGTAGGTACATTATATCATAGTTTCTGGACAGTTTCTGGACATGTCCTCTAATCACCCCCTACTGGCGGATGGTTCACTCCCTACTCCATTCCATCTTTGGCTCCTGAGTGCCTTTCAATCCTAAAAGCTTCCTTTTGGGCCTTCCACACCCCCCCCCCCCTCTCTCTTTCTCTAAACTGGCTAGAAAGCTATAGTCACACGTTTTAACCACCGCACAATGCTTTGTTTCCCTTGAGTGGAATAAACGGGAACCTCCCTCTCTGTTTGATTTTCACTCCAGGATCCGAGATGTGAAACGGGTGAAAAACCTGACCGCTTCACTGAATAATACTCTTGATGCCCATAATCAGGTTTGGCAACTGTGGGATCTGTTAGAATCCCCTTCAACCTGAAGTGTCCCTAAATTGGTGACGCCCTGTGCAGACAGTGACTTTGGACTTTGGGGGGGGGGGGGGGTCCTGGTGTGAGTGGTTCCTCTTTACTATTTTCTCTATTCTTTTCTTTCTACCTTTGTCTTGTTCTATTGTATTTTCTTGATTTTTGCCATTGTGCTCATTTCAGTGCTTTTTCACACTCGGCTACACACAATTAGACAGTTGTGATGTTGTAGCATTACTGCTGCTGTGGTTGTGATCATTAGACCTGACATTGTTGTATATTATCTCTATCTACAGGATCTACATGTCTTATTCAAGTTTTTCAAGTGATTGCATTTTCAGTGGGCACTTATTGGTTTTTGTCATGTATATTGTTTTGTACATTTTTGTTTTTTATTGTTGAAAGTTTATAAAACTGTCAGTTTTTTAAAACCATTTATCTAACTGTCCATCCAGAGCCTCTGGTTTATAGACCAGATACATCCTAAATATAGAACTATTTATCCAACTGTCCATCCAGAGCCTCTGGTTTATAGACCAGATACATCCTAAATATAGAACCATTTATCCGACTGTCCATCCAGAGCCTCTGGTTTATAGACTTAGATAAATGCTGGACAGGAATTGAAAGAAAAAAGTCCTAACTCTTCCCGAGTCGTTTTTAGCCTAAAATGGAAGGTATTAGTAGGAGTTGTTATTTAAAGGGAATTTATGATGTCCGAACTCTGGAGGAGCTCTGTGCAGACATTTTTCATCCCAGTACAGTCCATATAATTCTCAGTTTACTTTCCGTCTACAGAGAGGAGAGTCCTGTATAGATCACATGACCACATCAATGAGGATGGAGAAGGGCCAAAGTCACACGACTGAAAGGATATTGGACCTCACGCTGGAGATTATCTACCTGCTGACTGGAGAGGTGAGGAGGATTCTGGGAGGTCACGTGACAACATTCTTAACTCTATGAATAAAACACATATCTGACCGGAGAGATGAGGAGGATTCTGGAATGTCTGTAGTGATATTTGTTACTTTCTCTCTTTACACAGGATTATAAAGTAGTGAGAAAAATATCTGGTGATCCCTTAACACCCAGCAGCAATCCTCACAGGACATCCCCCAGCACAGCGCCTCCACCTCACTGCCTGACAACAGAGGTAACCAGTGCCAAGAAGATTCTAGAAGTCACCAAGAAGATCATTGGTCTGCTGACAGGAGAGGTGAGCGGTGCCGGGAATTCTGGGACATTATCCAGTAACAGACAAGGGATGTGTCTGGATGGTGACTGTATCATTGTGTGTGTCAGGTTCCTATAAGGTGTCAGGATGTCACTGTCTATTTCTCCATGGAGGAGTGGGAGTATTTAGAAGGACACAAGGATCTCTACAAGGACATCATGATGGACAATCAGCCGCCCCTCACATCACCGGGTAAGAGGAGACTTTATTGTAAAGGAGAGAGCAGTACGGAGGCTCCAACTAGATCCCCCATCATCTGATAAACACATAGAAACAATGTATTCAGTCAGTTTGTGTGTTTCCTACAGATGGATCCAGTAATGGGAACCCACCAGAGAGATATCCCCATCCTCTGTATACCTGGGATTCCACACAGGAAGATCACACCATCCCTCATTTATATTAATGTGTATATTCATCTAGAACGAGACTATTCCTCATCCACACAGTTTTAAAAACAAGACACCCCTTCTATATTCAGAAGTTTTCTTTATTTAGTTACACGCAAAACAAAATTCTCATGTACAAAATAGAGAGTATCACATCCTTCTGTAAAGGAAATACTGAGAAACCTTAATGCCGCGTACACACGATCGATTTTTTCGACGGTGAAAACACCGTCGAGAAAATCGACGTGAAAAACGAGGAACAGCTTGTTCCCCCCACACACGGCCATTTTAAATGACATTTTTTTTTTGGTTGAAAAAAACGACCATGTGTGGGCTCCCCGGCAGTGATTCCCTATGGGAAAACTGCCGCGGAAAAAAATGACGGGAATCACGACGAGAAAAATTAGAGCATGTTCTAATTTTTCTCGTCGTGATTAATGCCGTTTTTCCCATCTGGAAAAATGACCAAAAGCCCACACACGGTCGTTTTTCTTGTTAAAAAAATAAATTTAATTTTTCCAGACGGGAAAAATGATCGTTTGTACGCGGCATAACTGTCAACAGCAAGAACATCATCGATGTACCCACCCCACCACCAAATGTATCATGTGTACTGTGCCCAACAAGTGAAGTGGAGATACTGTACGTCATATGAAAGGTCCATCTCCATTCCTCAATATAATGTCATGTCCCCAACAAATGAGGAGGAGATACTGTACACCATATGAAAGGTCCATCTCCATTCCTCAATATAACGTCATGTCCCCAACAAATGAGGAGGAGATACTGTACACCATATGAAAGGTCCATCTCCATTCCTCAATATAATGTCATGTTCCCAACAAATGAGGAGGAGATACTGTACACCATATGAAAGGTCCATCTCCATTCCTCAATATAACGTCATGTTCCCAACAAATGAGGAGGAGATACTGTACACCAGGGATATGCAATTAGCGGACCTCCAGCTATTGCAAAACTACAAGTCCCATCATGCCTCTGCCTCTGGGTGTCATGCTTGCTGCTGTCAGAGTCTCGCTATGCCTCATGGGACTTGTAGTTTGGCAACAGCTGGAGGTCCGCTAATTGCCTATCCCTGCTGTACACCATATGAAAGGTCCATCTCCATTCCTCAATATAATGTCATGTTTCCAACAAATGAGGAAAAGATACTGTACATCGTATGAAAGGTCCATTTCCATTCCTCATTATAATTTCTTGTGCCTAACAAATGAGGAGATACTGTACACCATATGAAAGGTCCATCTCAATTTCTCAATGTAGTGTTACCCCCGTAGGAGCTGCTGAGTATTGTGGTCCGTCTGTCACCTTGCCCCAGCCAGGCACACATTTGTCATTCATCCAGAGACATGAAAGCAGTCCGTGCTCTTTCTTTTTGTTTTTTTATTAAGGGAGAATGAACTTGGATCGGGATGGGGACTTATGAGATGTCCATGGAATCAAAACATCAACAGTTGGGACTTTATATACATTCTGTATATACATCACTCCATTTCTCCTCCTGCACATCACTTAATTTCTTCTGAGAATCACTCCATACTCCTTCTACGCATTGCATCCCCTCCTCCTCTCTCCAGACCAGCTAGCACTGATTTGGTAGGACTGACACTGGCTCAGCCAGGCCCAAAGTAGATGCCCTTTGCAGACAGGGACCGTGGCCCCCTATAGTGTAGCAAAATGGTAGAAAAGTCCCAATGCTAGCTGTCCCTGTGACTACTGCTCCCAGTACCACCTCTTCAGGCACTGCCAGCCCTCCTGGCTGCAGCTGCCCCTTTCCTCTGCCCATGCCACCACAATTCTCCTGACTGGCTCTGCACCCATCCCAGACCACTCTACATCAGTCCTCTTAGGTGTGCCTCCCAGTCCTTCCAATTGTGTAACTCTCATTGGCCCTTCTGGCTGCTGCTCAGTGTAACGCCTGGAGTCTTGCCCAGCAGTTTTCTTTCCTTGTCCTCTCTTGCTCCTCCTGTGCCTCCTGTCCAGAAGACCTCCACGTTTTCTTGGAGGGCCCCGTCCGCACCCGAGCCCAGGCCCAAGGTCCCCCCCCCCCCCAGACTGGGGAACTCCCTCAAAGGCCCCAACAGCCTAACACTCCATCTCCATTCTTCCACCCGATCAACTCCTCCCCTGCTGGGCTGACCTTGGGTATTTAAGGTGGCCTGCCCCCTGCCAATCCATGTTGGGGGTTGGTCAGAGCTCCTTAGAACACCCCAGGTGGCTATACCTCCCCTTCAACCTCTCTTTATTGAAAACGCTGGAACATTCTAGAAAGAGGTCCTAGTGATGCCACATGTGAGTCACCCAGCACTGCTCTGAGCCACTCCCAGCTCAGATCACAAAACACACCCAGGCTTGGCTACCAACCAAGCCTGGAAATGTACCTGTCCTAGGGAAAAAAGAACCTATAATATTTCCCTAGCACACTAGAGGGTGCTACATCAATATAATGTCTTGTTCCCAACAAATGAGGAGGAGAAACTGTATACCATATGAAAGGTCCATCTCCAGTCCTCAATATAATGTCTTGTTCCCAACAAATGAGGAGGAGATACTGTACACCATATGAAAGGTCCATCTCCATTCCTCAATATAACGTCATGTTCCCAACAAATGAGAAGGAGATACTGTACACCATATGAAAGGTCCATTTCCATTCCCCAATATAACGTCATGTTCTCAACAAATGAGGAGGAGATACTGTACACCATATGAAAGGTCCATCTCCATTCCTCAACATAACATCATGTTCCCAACAAATGAGGAGGAGATACTGTACACCATATGAAAGGTCCATCTCCATTCCTCAATATAACGTCATGTTCCCAACAAATGAGGAGGAGATACTGTACACCATATGAAAGGTCCATCTCCATTCCTCAATATAATGTCATGTTCCCAACAAATGAGGGGGAGATACTGTACACCATATGAAAGATCCATCTCCATTCCTCAATATAATGTCATGTTCCCAACAAATGAGGAGGAGATACTGTACACCATATGAAAGGTCCATCTCCATTCCTCAACATAACATCATGTTCCCAACAAATGAGGAGGAGATACGGTACACCATATGAAAGGTCCATCTCCATTCCTCAATATAACGTCATGTTCCCAACAAATGAGGGGGAGATACTGTACATCATATGAAAGATCCATCTCCATTCCTCAATATAACATCATGTTCCCAACAAATGAGGAGGAGATACTGTACACCATATGAAAGGTCCATCTCCATTCCTCAATATAATGTCATGTTCCCAACAAATGAGGGGGAGATACTGTACACCATATGAAAGATCCATCTCCATTCCTCAATATAATGTCATGTTCCCAACAAATGAGGAGGAGATACTGTACACCATATGAAAGGTCCATCTCCATTCCTCAATATAACGTCATGTTCCCAACAAATGAGGAGATACTGTACACCATATGAAGCGTCAATCTCCATTATTAATTATGTCATCATGTTTTCCAGAAATGAGGTCCATCTTCTTTCTCAATTTCCAACTTGAAAGCACTTCAATATACAAATAAGAAACTGTCCAGCGCTCCAAACACAACATGGACAGTTCTATGTCTCTTCTCTTCTGTAAAATTCTCTTCCAGAGATTAATAAAAAACCTCTCAGTGCTCCACACCACCCGCTATCCTCCACCTTCACATCAGAGAACTGACTGTAATTCCATGACTCTTTGGTTACCAATGGATCATTAAGAGCTTGTTTCCATCAAGGGGAAGATCATTCAGTACCACCTTCTCAACGTTATCATTGACAGCAGTGCAGCTCCTCCCCTTTCGGTCACCTTACAGAGCTGTCGGAGGTGCTCTCAGTCATTGGCATTATTCTATGTGCTGATTGGTGGAGAGCGCTGCAGAAGGTGATGGCATGGCAGCCATATTTGTTGATGTACTACAATGTTATTATCTTCTGCTAAGTCTGTGATGGACCTGAGGTGAGTAGATACCAGCAGGTATGGTATGAGACAACCAGTTTTCAGATACATTCCCTGATTCCAAATCCAGGGATGGAATATTCTTTGTGTTGCTGTTTGCTGCCATGACTCTTCTGACCCCACTTCTGGTACCATGTGATGTTTTAACACCAAGTATAGGCAAACCGCAAGGAGCTTAAACATGAGCCTAGTGTTTATTCAGCAGCATCCATATTACAACATATCACAGCTCCGTGCCCCCAGATCACATGACTAAAACTGTTAACTGTTTCCTAACATGCATAAGGAACTAGGCATAACAATTGAACTTGAAGTATAACAAAAAAGCATATACATCATTACAGTGGTGGTCCTGGATGATCTTCCCCTTGGGGGATACAAGGGCTTAATGACCCATTGGTAAGTGAGGGGTCATAGAATTCCGGTGAGTTCTCCGATGTGAAGGTGGAGGATAGCGGGTGGTGTGGAGCACTGAGAGTATTTTTATTAATCTCTGTCGGAGAATTTTTCACAGGAGAACAGAAGAGACATAGCACTGTGCATTTTGTGTTTGGAGTGCCGGACACTTTCGCTTGGTTTGTATTCATATTTTTCTCTTCTAATCCATTCCGGAGCTCTTATAAATGATTTGGTGATGGACCAACATATATGACTCCTGAATGGAAGGTTATAACATTTAATGGTTAATTGTTTCCCAACAGGTGGACGCGATGTGCGGAATACCTCTGAGGAACATCTCATTGTATCTTCAGATTATAATTCAGAAGATAATAACATTGTACAATATTCTCCAGGAGGAAATCCCGTCACTCCAAATATACATCCCAGACCTTCCCAATTGGGGAGATCAATGGATCCCTCTAATCCTGAGGAATCTTCTGACGGATCACACACCAAGACTATAGGATCTCACAGTACAGATACTTCAATAGATCCGTCTATTCCCCAAGAATCTTCTTTAGGCCACAAAGGAGTTCCCACAGAAGAGAGTTCATTGTCCTGCTCAGAGTGCGGGGCATGTTTCAATCAGAAATCTTCCCTTGTTACACACCAGAAGACTCACACAGGTGAGTGTCCATATTCATGTTCAGAGTGCGGGATATCTTTCATCGATAAAGGAAGCCTTGTTAAACACCAGAGAACACACAAGGGTGAGCGTCCATATTCATGTTCAGAGTGCGGTAAATCTTTCACTTTTAAAGGAAACCTTATCAGACACCAGAGAATTCACACAGGTGAGCATCCTTATTCATGTTCAGAGTGCGAGAAATCTTTCATTGAAAAAAGAGACCTCGTTTCACACCAAAGAATTCACACTAGTGAGCGTCCCGTTTCTTGTTCAGAGTGTGGGAAATTTTACATTCGAAAAGGAGACCTTCTTAAACACCGTAGAATTCACATGGGTGAGCGTCCATTTTCATGCCTAGAGTGTGGCAAATGTTTCAATCGGAACACTAATCTGCTTAGACACTGGAGAATTCACACAGGTGAGCGTCCTTATTCATGTTCAGAGTGCGTAAAATCTTTCATTGATAAAAGAGACCTTGTTAAACATCAGAGAACTCACACAGGTGAGCGTCCGTATTCATGTTCAGAGTGCGGGAAATCTTTCATTGATAAAAGAGACCTTGTTAAACATCAGAAAACTCACACTGGTGAGCGTCCGTATTCATGTTCAGAGTGCGGGAAATCTTTCATTGATAAAAGTGACCTTGTTAAACATCAGATAAGTCACACCGGTGAGCGTCCTTATTCATGTTCAGAATGCGGGAAATGTTTCAGTCGCAAAAAATCATTTGTTAGACACCAGAAAATTCACACAAGGTAACAACCTTTTTCATGTTCGTGATGTCTTGGGGGAGGGGTAACAATATTATTTTTCGGGTACTCTTTGGTTTAGGTGCCTGGAATTGAATTCTAGTAATATGATCCTCTAAACATACAGTGCTGACTCGGTCCCGCACTCACACAGACCGCACCATACAACTAAACTGTGCTAATACATGGCCAGATATGACAATACATGGACAACACTTCTTATTGGCTCCTGTACATTATTGCGCTTTTGATCACAGAAGAAGCCGGCTTTTCATTGGTCCATCCAATAATTATTACATTTTATAGTTTTATGTTCTTCAGTTATAGAAGATTTGATGTAGATTCTAGCTTTGTTTTTATTGTTTGTTAATCACTAATTCAGATTTTCTATAATAAACAAGAACTCTCCGCACTTTCCAATACTCTGTTCTCAGATTTCTGCAATCACTATGGAGAGTTTTGATAGTCAGTCCACCCAAAAGAGAGAACCACTTCCTGCTTGTAGGACGTCATATGACATCTGGGACTGTGGAGATATCTGGATGATGGGTGCGGCTACAGGCGTCATTCAGTTATGTTTTATTTTCAGCGATTTCAGTGATTTCCTGAAAAGTAAAAGCAATCATAGCAGCTGTTTAGCCGCTTGATTGCTTTTACAGGTCGCTAAAGGGGATGTTCCCCTCCCTCCCGCCACAATCCGGTGCTTCTCCCAGCTGGCCCTTGCGATCGCGGAGCCAGAGAATGAATGTGATGGCCTCTGAGGTTCACCATAGAGCTGGCTGGCGACTATCTCTATGACCCTCAGAGGCCGGAAGCGACGTCACTTCTGGCGCCAGCAGATGTAAACACTGCTGCTGTTTTTGCTGGAAGCCTGAGATCGATTTTTTTTTCCAGCAATAGAGGAGAGATGTGGGGACTTATAGACCCCAGATCTCTCTGTAAAGAGGACCTGTAATGCCCTATTCCTATTACAAGGGATGTTTAGTGATCTTTTTTGTTTTTTTAAATGGAAAGTGTAAAAAAACAAAAACAAAAAAAAAATGTAAAGCACCCCCGTCCCCTCGTGTTTGCACGCAGAATCGAGCGCATACTTAGATCGCACCTGCATATTTAAATGGCGTTCAAAACTCCAAATGTGGGTTATCACCACAAACGTTAGAGCTAGAGCAATAATTCTAGCGTTAGACCTCCTCTGTAACTCTAAACGTGACCAGTAAAAATTTCTAAAGCGTAGCCTATGGAGATTTTTAAAGCGGTTGTATACAGTTTTTTTCAACTTTTACCTACAGGTAAGCCTATACTAAGGCTTACCTGTAGGTAAAAAAAATATCTCCTAAACCTTTACGGTTTAGAAGATATTCCCCTTGCACTGCACCGCTGACTGCAGAAGCGCATGCGCACAGGGGACTCTCGGCTGAAGGCCCGGCGGACGCCGGACCTTGCCGGAAAGAAGTCTCCCGCACTCATGCTCACTCGCAGCGCTGGAGCCGCGATACCCGGAAGACACGCCGAGGCATAATGTTAGCTGCTTCAGCGTGGACCGAGAGGGACACCGACGCCTCGTTCTAAGATAAGTATTTCATAATGAGCTAGTATGCGGTGCATACTAGCTCATTATGCCTTTTCCTTTACAGGTTTAAAAAAATAAAAGTCATCGGGTATACAACCGTACAATGGAACCTTGGATTACGAGCATAATCCGTTCCAGGAGAATGCTCATAATCCAAAGTACTCGCATATCAAAGCGAGTTTCCCCATTGAAGTCAATGGAAACTAAAATAATTTGTTCCACATTGACTTCAATGGCATGCAATACCGCATGCGACCAGAGGTGGGGGGGGGTGCTGGAGAGCCTCGGAAAAGGCCAGAAAGGCCAGAGGACAGTTCGGCTGACCTCGGCAAACCTTCGTTCAAGAGCCTTTCCGAGGTTTGCCAAGGTCAGCCGAACTGTCCTCGGGCCTTTCCGGCCATTTCCAAACGCCGCCGATCGGCACCATTCGGCACCGGCGCGCCCAGCCCCCCCCCCCCCCCCACCTCAGGCCAAAATACTGCACTCATTTTGGCCTGAATCGTGCTTGTTTTGTGAGACAACACTCCAAACCGAGTTAGGATTTTAGCAAATATAGTGCTCGTATTGCGAAACGCTTGTTAACCGTGTTACTCACAATCCGAGGTTCCACTGTACTGAAGTTTGGCACCATTCCAAAATTTTAAAGCGCGACATGTTAGGTATCTATTTAAGCATAACATCATCTTTCACATTATACAAAAAAATTGGGGTAAAACATTTTTTTTTAATTCATGAAATTGAAATTTTTCCCCAAATTTTTTTTTTCTAAATTGCTGCGCAAATACCGTGTGCCATAACAAATTTAAATGACTGCCATTTTATTCGCTAAGGTCTCTGGTTAAAAAATATATTTATATATATATATATATATATATATATATATATATATATACACAATGTTTGGGGGTTCTGAGTAATTTTCTAGCAAGAAAGTGGTAATTTTTACATGTAGGAGAGAAATGTCAGAATTGGCCTGGGTGGCAAGTAGTTAAAGTGGTTGCAACCCTAAAAAAAAAAGAAACAAAAAAGAGCTCCTGTTCCCTTATAGCAGAATAAACAGCACAGTGCTTGTAATGTCTAATCGACCTCTCTAAGCTGTAAAAAACTTGGTTGATCCTGCCAGTTCCTGTGTCCCCACTCTGTGTGCTGACCACAGCTGCTGAGCCCTGATTACCATGGTCAGTTTATGTTCCTCCATCGTCCGCTGCTCTCCTCTCCCCCCCCCCCCCCCCCCCCCCGCCTGTCAGCTCCTGTGTGTGTGAGCCGTCCTGCCACTATTAGTGGTAATGTAAACTTTAAAAAATGTCTCTGCCAGCCCTTCTCTTTTATGCAGCCATAATGCACAGTGTAAGTGTTTGTTGAAAACAAAGCCTGTAAATACCTTTTTTAGAGCTTTAAAGGCTGGTCATGTGACTCCCGGCCGCTCTCCTCCCCCATCTAAGGGCTACAGCAGAAGGGGCTAAGCGGTCAGCACGCCGGTCATGTGACCTCCCTGGCTGATGACAGAGAGAAATC
This sequence comes from Rana muscosa, assembly GCA_029206835.1. NCBI lineage: Eukaryota > Metazoa > Chordata > Amphibia > Anura > Ranidae > Rana > Rana muscosa. Next base: position 432,315,629 of record CM055123.1, on the reverse strand, counting down.
CGGTCTCTCCCACTGAAGCCCATATATGGAGTAAGAGAGCTGCCGGGAGTCATGTGACCGGCCTGAAGAGATCTGAAAAACGGGTATTTACAGGCTTACGCTGTGTGTTATTGCTGCAAGAGAGGGTCTGGCAATTACATTATTTTATGTTTCAATGGTTTTTATTAAAGTTTTCCAATACAAAAATATAACAATCTCGACTTTACATTGTACAGTTATTAAAACAAGATTTGGGAATCATATACATCTTATGCCAAGGCACTTGAGAGCCAAATCTTAACATCTACCATGTCCAGAAGGATCGTGAAATGTGGGCTGTGATTCGCGTTAACAGGACAATAAACCCTGCCCAGGTTAACTATGTCCCGGACTTCCAGTCCCTCTCCATTCCCAGGCCATCTCAGGTGATCCACCCGTCCGGAAGAGCCTGCTCCCCATCCTGCTATCGGGGGGAGCCCAACTCCGCAGATGGTGCGAGCGTCTCACCAGAGAGTGCGAACTAACAATGATCTCTTATAAATGAACACACATTAACCTAACCTAAAAGGTTTAATTCTAAACCCAGTAGCAAGTGTAGCGCACCAACCCCAGACTTTACCTGCTTTTCTTCTGCTTGGCTCCTCCGCAGGAAAAAACTGAGGCACACCGCACCACAAGCCCGTACCCTCCTGAATAGGGAGGTTGAGCGGTGTTAGTTTCTCGGGCCTGCCTGCGACTGATGTAAAAAGGCCTCCAGTGCTGACCTTGTTTCTGCAGTAATCAGAACAAGTCTTTAATTTTCCACAGTAAGCAACTGTCCACACCAACTGAAAGGTCCAACACTTGTTTATTCCTTCTTGCACAATAAACAGTCTCTTTTAGAGCAGACGGGTTGAGACAAACACGGGTCAGATAAGGTGGGAGGAGGTCCAGGCACAAACTTAAATTCTCTTGTTCTGAATAGCACTACCAGGCTTGGCGCACGGTCGCTACCACCGATCATGAGGGGGTCCCTGCCACAGACCAAGTGAATAGGACCTCTGCCACAGGCCCGGTTGTTGGGTCTCTGCCACCCACCAGATTCACTATGAATTACCTTCTAGAAGTAATGACCCCTGTCAGGGAAAAGGACATCCATCCGGAGAGTTACCAGAGGCCCCACCATCACCAGCGATACTGTTCTGGGTCTTCGGGAAGGGTCACCTCCCTGGCATCCTCGTCCTAGATTCGGGCACCCACTTCCAGGGGGGGCACCCTAGGATCCCTCGATCCCTTGCGGGACCCAGTCGAAGGTATTGGGCCCCGGGCCTCTCTCGAAGTACCTCACCCCAGACTGAAGGTGTCTGAGATGGAACAGCAGCTCCGTCTCTGGGCCTAGAGCACCCAGAGACCACCCGACAGGCCTCCGGGCCTAGGGCACCCGGAGGCGACATACCCGCACCCAGCCTTAAGGTGCCTGAGTGCGGAACCGACGACCCCTCTGGAAGATGGCCGCCCCCTTTTATATCCTCTCCCAACAGGCACAGCAGGTTCCCCGCCCCACCGTACTGCTGCTGAGGGGACAAAAAGGACACAACCTCGTACTGCAGTTCAACCCGGGACCCACGGCAACAGCGCCACCTGTAGGCCCCAGTGAACTTAACCACCCGTACTATCTCCCAGGGATAGAAATGGTCCTTGAGACCTAACAATTGGTACATCTGAGCCTGGCTACCACTCAGATGCTTTCCCCTAAATGTAACCACCCGCTACACATCCCCCTCACTTGTGAACACTGGTCCCCAGTGTCTGAAACCAGTTTATGCCTCCTCAACCTGAGTCAACATAAGCCAGATCCAGAGACAAACAAAAAAAGTTGACAATTTAAAATTTTGTCCGTTTGTGCCGGAACCTAACATGGGAAAGGAAAAACACAGATGGGAATGAGGGTGTACAGATATATAAAACATTTTAAGATCACTCAAATTTCACAGTAAAAATTTACAATTTCCTCCCGCAGAACTCGCTAAGACCCACCCCACACTCAGCAGTCTTGCTTGTCGTTCACCTGCAGAGGAAGAAAGAAAAACACATAATCCAACAATATGTACTTTAGAATGAACAGGCCTCTCCCTAGAGAAAAACCTGCTCGCTCTAACAGTAAGTGCAATGTGATGCCGCGTACACACGATCATTTTTCCCGTCGGGAAAAATGACATTTTTTTTTTTCGCCAAGAAAAACGATCGTTTGTGGGCTTTATGCCGTTTTTCTCGTTGAGAAAAACGGCAGGAAAAACGACGAGAAAAATTAGAACATGTTCTAAATTTTCTCATCGTTTTTTCCATCATTTTTTTCCGCGGCAGTTTTCCCATAGGGAGACACTGCCGCGGAGCCCACAGACGGTCGTTTTTCTCGACAAAGAAAAAAATGACGGGAAAAACGGTCGTGTGTGGGGGAAAATGCCGTTCCCTCGTTTTTCATTTAATTTCATGTCGTGATTAACGGCGGTGTTTTCACCGCCGTGAATCACGATCGTGTGTACGCGGCATAAGGCCTTCAATGTAACCGTTGCGCAACACCGCCACCTAGTGGTACTACCGCGGTCAGAACACCTGTTGATGACAAGGAAGTTCTCTTCTCTGTGAACTGTGGCCCTCAACTAACTATGACCCCAAAGCCCTGGTTATCTTTGTGGTAGGAAGAGAAGGGAGAACAACAACAGCAACAACTCCCATTCCTCCAAAGAGTAAAATAGCCTTTAACATGGGCAAAGTTCCTGAAGAGAAGAAAAAAAAAGTCAAGCGCAAACACAAGAGTCTGGTCTCTCACAAATAATAGTGTGGATCAGGCAATACCAACGGCTTCCAATGTCTATCGAAGGTACCTATGTGATACTCCACATCGTTCTTATCCTTTCTGCAGATAAGCACTTTATGAATGTGCCGACCCAACATCCACGCAGCTTTGCAATCTTTGAACCGCAGAGTTGCGGCAGGCGAACACGAAAAGTACCTTCTGGCCTGGGGTACCCTAATGTGTGTCCACACAAACTTCGAGTACCACCGATCTCTACAGGCCTCAACCTCGACCAGAAGCTCCTTGGGCAGATACGGGTATTCCCACCCATATTCACTAGCAACCTTCTGGTTAAAGAGTCTCTGTAAGCGGGACAACAGTGGCATAGTGGCGCGGTCTCCTGCGCCAGGCAAAACAACAGCATCCGGGTGTCGAGGCATTTTAACTGCCTCTGGGCCAGTTGCAGGGGCCCGCAGTGACACAGATCTAGCAGTAGAAGTAGTAGCGGAAGCAGGTGCTCCCGATTGTGAAAGGGCAGACAAGGGGACAGATCCCTCCTCAGGCTCAGTGGCCACCACCCGGGGTGTACTTTCCCCAGTAGACATGGGCGGGTTCGTAGGCCTATGGAACAAGGACAGGGGCATCTTATCCCATCCCTTTCTCTCAAACAGTTCGTCAATCGCGGCGTCATCACCCGCATCTGAGATGGACTCTAGGTCAGAGGTATCGTACTCCTCCGCAGGGAAATAATTCCTGGTGAAGGACGATTCACCCTCTCTGGCCAACTCACTAGCATTTGAATCCCCAGGGCTAGGGGCCTGTAACAAAGTCTCTCCCCCTGGCTTACCTCGGCTTGGAGAAGGACTCGGACGTCCGGGACTTTTCCCTTCAGAGACATCTGTTCCGGGTAAGCGCTGGGGCGTTGCTCCTCCACGGCCGCGGGAAGCCTTCACGAGACCCATCTTCCTCTTGGGCGGTGGGAGAAAAGACTCTGTCATTGCAGAAGCAGCATCCTCCGGTTTCTCACTCGCTACAACGAGCTCCTCTGTGACTTCCTCTGAAGTCTTGTCAGTGCGCGCAGGGGTGGCTGTACAAGCTTCGATTCCTCCTTCCAGAGTGGTGGCACCCGTAAGGCAATTGAGGTGGAAGGCCCGAGGCCTCTCTGTAGGTTGCTCCACCTCGAACAGAAACTCCTTACAGCTCTCGCGTCGCCTGAATGGCTTCAGATGAACCACTAGTCCCGAGCAGCCAGGACAAATCACATCGAGGGCCTTCACGTCTTTACACACATAGAGGAAAAATCTACCCCGGGGCTTGAGCCGAATCCCCATATCTGTAATCGAAGCAGCGAATTAAGTAATTTTCACGGTTGTAGAAGCATCTGCTGCTCAATCGCGCACTGACCTTTTCAGCGCCAAAGTCTCAACGTGTAACTCCATACATGGTCAGACTCCTCCCATCTCCTACATCGCTCGCGGGCTTTTCTGAATAGACACGCCCACGAACTACACAGTCAGGGTTCTCCTCGTGGCGCAGTTCCAAACATGGCCAACCTCCGCGGAACTTCACTGGGTAATAAAAGTTCAGCTTCTGGGGGGTTTTCACTCCATGCCCGCAAACACATCCCGGACTCGAGCCCCCACGGGTAGCGCACCAACCCCAGACTTTACCTGCTTTTCTTCTGCTTGGCTCCTCTGCAGGAAAAGGCTGAGGCACACCGCACCACAAGCCCGTACCTTCCTGAATAGGGAGGTTGAGCGGTGTTAGTTTCTCGGGCCTGCCTGCGACTGGTGTAAAAAGGCCTCCAGTGCTGACCTCGTTTCTGCAGTAATCAGAACAAGTCTTTAATTTTTCCCAGTAAGCAACTGTCCACACCAAATGAAAGGTCCAACACTTGTTTATTCCTTCTTGCACAATAAACAGTCTCTTTTAGAGCAGACGGGTTGAGAAAAACACGGGTCAGATAAGGTGGGAGGAGGTCCAGGCACAAACTTAAATTTCGGTTTCTCCTGTTCTGAATAGCACTACCAGGCTTGGCGGACGGTCGCTACCACCGACCATGAGGGGGTCCCTGCCACAGACCAGGTGAATAGGGACCTCTACCACAGGCCCGGTTGTTGGGTCTCTGCCACTGACCAGATTCATGATGAATTACCTTCTAGAAGTAATGACCCCTGTCAGGGAAAAGGACATCCATCCGGAGAATTACCAGAGGCCCCACCGTCACCAGCGATACTGTGCTGGGTCTTCGGGAAGGGTCACCTCCCTGGCCTCCTCGTCCTAGATTCGGGCACCCACTTCCGGGGGGCACCCTAGGATCCCTTGTGGGACCCAGTCAAAGGTACTGGGCCCCGGGCCTCTCTCGAAGTACCTCACCCCAGACTGAAGGTGTCTGAGATGGTACAGCAGCTCCGTCTCTGGGCCTAGAGCACCCAGAGACCACCCGACAGGCCTCTGGGCCTAGGGCACCCGAAGGCGACACACCCGCACCCAGGCTTAAGGTGCCTGAGCGCGGAACCGACGACCCCTCTGGAAGATGGCCGCCCCCTTTTATATCCTCTCCCAACAGGTACAGCAGGTTCCCCGCCCCGCCGTACTGCTACCGAGAGGGGACAAAAAGGACACAACCTCGTACTGCAGTTCAACCCGGGACCCACAGTAACAGCACCACCTGTAGGCCCCAGTGAACTTAACCACCAGTACTATCTCCCAGGGATAGAAATGGTCCTTGAGACCTAACAATTGGTACATCTGAGCCTGGCTACCACTCTGATGCTTCCCCCTAAATGTAACCACCCGCTACACAAGAAAAGTGGAAAGAATAGTAGGAGAAAAAAAATAGAAGGGACGAAAGAAAGTGGGGAAGGAAGGGGGGAGGAGGAGCTACGGCCCACTACCCAGGGACCCATAATGCGAGAATAACTCTAGGTCTTGAGCGTCCTGGGGTTATTCATGAATTATTGAATCCACAGGTCCCATACTTTATGAAATAACTTCATTTTATCTTGCGCCAATGCTGTCAACCTTTCATTTAACATAAGCCAGGATAATTTGCCTTTAAGCTGTTTCAATGGCAGGGCAGTGGACCTCCAATTCCTGGCTATGGTTATTTTAGCAGAAATCAATATAAACGTGAGAAGCCGCCTTCGGGACTTGAAGGTTTCCACTACCCCGCCCCCCAGAAGTGCTTGTTTTGCTGATTTTATCAGGTTTATCTGGGTGAGGGAATTTATAAAATTATAAACCCTAATCCAAAATCTCCTAACCTTGGGGCACGTCCACCATATGTGGTAAGTGGACCCGACCTGACCACATCCTCTGAAACACATCTGGGTAGCACCTGGCACGAAGGCTGCCCCCATGTACCATCTTAGCAAAACCTTATAGTTTGCCTCTATTATCAAGGTATTAACGAGCGATCGAGATGCCGTTTCAGAAATTGCATACCATTCCAAGGGTTTCTTGTAAATCCTGTTCCCATTGGATCATATAGTTCAGCTTCTTCGATACACTCATCAATATCGTATATATGGCAGATATGTGTCCTTTGATTTTATCATATTGACTACATAAATGTTCCATGGGTGTCAGCGTTGCTAGATCCCCCTTACGAGCTAGAGTTTGTACAAAGTGAGAGATCTGAGTATATCTGTAACGTTCTACTGGTGGCATTTGATATTTGTCAATCATAAACCGTTCGGAGAGCATACCCTTTAGAAAAGCCCGGAGCAAGGAATGCAATGAATGGGTGGAGGGCGAACATGACTAGGGAAACAGGGACTTATGTGAAGGATTAGGGGATTGGTGGGGTAAGGCTGAGGAAGAGGGGATAAGATTGGTGGGTTAATTTGGGTGGGAGGGGGCATTGAGGGTATAAAGGAAGACTCCGCCCCCTCCCCAGATAACATGCGGCGCAGAGAAAGTTTGAGATGGCAGACTTAGAGCGGCTCCTGGCCCAATTGCGGGCAGAAACAGCAGCGCGAGGCCCACAGTGGGCCCAGGAACATTTAGGGCCTTTGCTCGGGCGTCCGGTGGAGGAAGAGGTTAATGGGGGGAGAGTGTCAGCGCGAGCTCGGCAGTCAAAACCGCCGGAGCGCTTCTCTCCTGACCTCTCCTCCGGAGCTCGCAGACACATTGGGAATCCCCATTCGCGGGCCCCTTTGGGTCCTCCCGCGAAGCGAGCTGCTGTCGCCGGGTTGGACGCCGGAAGGAATCCCCAGCAGAGTCGGAGCTCCGCGGGCGGCCGTTCCGGGAGTTCCGGAGCGGCCACCAGGCCCGTACGGCGATGGGAGTCGGAGGCAGCGGGCCCCGCCCCCAGAGTGATGTCACCGGGGACGGCGCCTCGGCGGGGGAGATCCAGTGTGGCGGTGGCCGGGCCTTCCACTACGGCGGCCGGGGACCTTGCGGCGGAGGAGCGGAGGGAAGAGGCAGCGGACGTAGGCGACAGGGCTGGACGGAGCCCCCCCGGCCTGGGCAAGGCAATGAAAAAATCGGTGGGCGGGTCCAGAACACGAAGAAGGAGTAGGTGTGGAGCGGGACCCTCGGCATCCAGGGATCCTTCTCCTGGAGGGCTTGCATCGGGAGCTGAAGGGGAGGAGCAACGGTCGGACGGTGCAGGGTCGGAATCGGAGGTGGAACGTGAGCCTCTCGGAAGGTCAGCATCGATGGAGGCGGGACGGTCGGCTGGTGGGTCGCTTCCTAGGCAGCCCGGTAAGTTTGTTTTTCCTTTATCTTCACTGGGTCAGTCACAGGTGTTGGGTGCTGGGGGCTGCAGTGGTAGGGGTGATGCTGGGACGGCTGGGTGGGGGTGCTCGGCTGGGGATGGTGACTTGGCAGACCGGGGTCAGAGGTCGGTAGTAGGGATGGATACAAGTATGAGGGGGTTTTTAGCAGGGATCAAGGAATTGGTGGACAGGTTTGAAAATTCAGCAGGTGGGGCGCCATGCCCGGCAGAGGCATGGGTTTCCCCGGTGGGGGGGGGTGGCAGGGGCAGCGGTGGTGGTGCCACAGCAAGGGGGGACGGACAGTCCTCCGCTAAGGAAGGAGGGGGTTGATACGCCTGCGGCAGTGGGGGAGACGGGCAGGCAGGACCTGGTAAGGTTGGCTGACGCGGCGATGTGCGAGGTCTATATCTGTTTTGAGGGACCGTTGGGAGCGCATTTAAAGATGGAGGTACGGGACAAGATTTGGAAAGGTGAGTATGTGGAGATATTTTCACTGCTGCCGTTGGGGAAGTTCAACTTGGACAGAGTCAAGCCGGATGACTCTAAGAAGGAAGATGAGGAGAAGCGTAGGTATCGACTCATCCCTCGGACATTTACAAATTGGCTGCAGGCATTTGGCATTTTGGCAAGTGTGATAGGGGTAAAGAAGCCGGAGTCCTGCTCTGCTCTGTTTTGCTACCAGGATGCTATAGGGGAAGCATACAGAACCTTCGGGGGCACGGCTTGGTTGAGGTACGATGAGCAGTTTCGCCAGAGGATGGCGATGCGGCCGGAGTTGAGATGGGACCACAAAGACATTAGTTTGTGGATGCGCTTGATGACTTCGGCGAGGGCCCCGAACCATTTTTTTTCAGGGGGGGGCCGGTGGATCGTCTTCCCCTGGACAACCGGCCGGTAAGGCAAAAGGGGTTTGTTGGCAGTTTAATTCGGGTACATGCAAGTTTGGAGGAACGTGCCGTTTCAAACATGAGTGTTCCGGATGCGGGGGTTCCCACCCCTCGTCTAGATGCTTTAAGCAAGGGAAGAACCGTTCCGGAGAACTTACGAATAAGAGGGAAGACGCCGGTGATGGTGGAAAGGATGCGGCCGTTTCTAGGTAGGTATCCTGACAGGGCGGCTGCGCGGTTGTTGGAAAGGGGGTTTGCGGAGGGTTTTCGTATTCCATGCTCGTTGAGGGAGGTTCCCCCCGTGCCGCGCAATTTGCGATCGGCGTTGCTACATTGCGACGTAGTTTCGGAGAAACTACGAAAGGAAGTGGCGTTGGGCCGCATGAGCGGCCCTTTTACAGTTCCCCCTTTAAAGGATTTGGTGGTCTTTCCGCTGGGTGTGGTGCCAAAAAAGGAGCCGAATAAATTTCGGCTCATTCACCACCTTTCTTTTCCTAAAGGGGGTCGGTTAATGACGCCATTGAGCCGGATGCTTGCACGGTGAGTTACACATCATTCGATGCAGCAGTGGTTTGGGTCCGGCATTATGGAAAGGGGGCTCTCATGGCAAAATCAGATGTGGAGGCGGCCTTTCGGCTTCTTCCGGTTCACCCGGATAGTTTTCGATTATTGGGGTGTCACTGGAACGGGGAGTTTTATGTGGACCAGTGCCTGCCTATGGGCTGTTCCATATCGTGTGCATTATTTGAGGAGTTTAGCTCCTTTCTGGAATGGGTGGTCAGGGACGTGGCAGGGGTAAATTCGGTCATACACTATCTGGATGACTTCCTCTGCGTGGGCCCGGCTTCATCCAGGGATTGTGCGATTCTGTTAGCAACGCTGGAGCATATGGCGGATCGTTTTGGCGTCCCATTGGCGCCGGACAAGACGGAGGGGCCAAGAACGGTCATTACGTTTTTGGGGATAACGCTGGATTCTGAAGCCATGGAATGCCATTTACCGGAAGATAAGCTTGCTGCTCTGAAAGAAGAAATTAAACTGATGTTGGGTTTGCATAAGGTACAGCTGCGAACGCTGCAATCTTTATTTGGGAAGCTGAATTTCGCCTGTCGCATTTTGCCGATGGGGAGAGCGTTTTGCCGACGGTTGTCGGCAAGTACGGCTGGGGTGCAGTCGCCGTGACATTTTGTTAGGCTGGTACGTTCCCACAGGTCTGATCTGCAGGTCTGGCATACATTCTTGGAGTCCTTCAATGGTAGGGCACTATGGATGTCGGGCCCGGTCAGCAACTTTGATATGGATTTGTTCATGGACGCTGCGGGCTCAGCAGGTTTTGGGGCTTTTTACCAAGGCCGATGGAGTGCGGGTTCGTGGCCACAGAGTTGGGTGGAGGCAGGCTTCATAAAGAATATGTTGCTGCTGGAACTGTTTCCAGTAGTACTGGCAGTGGAACTTTGGGGCGAGGCTTTCCGGGATCGGAAGGTGCGTTTCCACATCGACAACATGGGCGTGGTGCAGGTGATTAACAGAGCATCGGCGGCATCGCCGCCGGTGGTTCGCCTGCTACAACAGCTGGTGTTGAGATGCCTACAGTTAAACATCTTCATGTATGCGGTTCACATTCCGGGAGTGGACAATGTGGTGGCTGACGCTTTATCTCGCTTTCAGTGGGACAGGTTCCGGGAGTTGGCACCGGATGCGGAGCAACGAGGGGTACCTTGTCCAGACTGGCTGTGGAAGATTGCGTTAGATTAGTCGCCGGATGGATCAGCAAGTCGGTGAGTGAGACGACGTGGGCTGCATATCAGAAAGTTTGGTTGGAATGGGCGGATCTGGGTAGAATGACGGGAGTGGATATTGAGGGTCCGGAGGTGAGGTTGCTAGTCTTGTACTTTATCTCCAGGAGCATGGAAGCAGGGGTGTCTTTCACGAAAGACTTCTGGGTTCGACAAGCTCTCAAAGGTTATAGGCGGGTTAGGCCGTTAAAAGACACCAGACGCCCGGTGTCCTTTGGGGTCCTGAAGGGGGTGTTGGCTAAGCTACCGGAGGTTTGCACCTCGGAATACGAAGCTGCCTTGTTCCGAGTGGCATTTTCCTTGGCATTTTTTGGGGCGTTCAGGATTGGCGAGCTGGTTAGCCCGTCTAAGAAAGTGCACGGGGGGATTGGGGCTAATGAAGTGCGTTGCCAGGAGGATAGAGTGTCCTTGTGGTTACGTAGATCAAAAACGGATCAAAAAGGGAGGGGCAAGAGAGTTCAGATCTTTTCGTTGCCGGGCTCACCGCTTTGTCCGGTTGGGGCCGTTCGGGGCTTTCTGGCGGTACGCCCAGGGAACGTGGGGTCCTTTCTGATACATGCGGATGGGTGTCCGTTGTCCAGGTTTCAGTTCATATCGGTTTTCCGAAAATGTTTGGGGTGCCTGGGTTTAGAGGCGAAAGAATTTTCGTCACATTCGTTCAGAATTGGGGCGGCTACGGAAGCGGCTCGAAGTGGGTTGGATAGTGAGTCGGTCAAGCGCATTGGGAGATGGGAATCAAGGAGATTTCGATCTTACATTCGCCCTCAATTAGTGGTAGGGGTGTGAGGAGAATAGGAGGAAGGGTATGAGGAGAGAAGGAGTGGGGCTGATTGGAGTTTATAAAAAAAAAAAAAAAAAAAAAAAAGGAAATAAAAATAATGAGGTTACGTTGACAGGCTTGGCTGTGGTTACGGTGGATACATGTTTTTCTCTCTTTCAGGTGTGGCGCCGGCGTTGGTCTGGATACTGGGGCACTCTTACGTGTACAGGGGGGGGGTAAGAGGGCTGAGGCAAGACCGGAAGGTCGGCAATTGTGGTTTCCAAGGCAGGAGGCCCGGATTCGCTGGCTGGGAATTCCAGGAATGTTATGGAGTAGGACGGTTCCAGAAGTGCATCGTTATGCGCGACTGGACCGCCCACCTGACGTTTTAATTTTGCACGTAGGTGGGAATGACTTAGGTGTTAGATCTATGCTGGATGTGACGAAGGATATCAAATTTGATATTCTTCGTCTTCGTATGGCATTCCCGGAAATGGTGATAGTGTGGTCCGACATGGTGGCTCGTACTTCATGGCGGACGGCTAGATCCATAGAAGGCATCAATAGGGCGCGGAGGAAAGTTAATCGGGATGTGGCCAGGTTCATGGTGAGGAATGGGGGTTTGGTGATACGCCATTTTGAGCTGGAGTTGGAGACATGGCGGTACCTTCGGGGTGATGGGGTACACCTCAGTGATGTGGGTATAGACCTATGGGTGTTAGGGTTACAGGATGGTATACAGAGGGCTCTCAGGGTGTGGAGGGGCACTCAATTGTAAAGGTTTTTTACATTTGGGTGCTGTGGCGGGTGTCTGTTCTTTGCAGGGGAAGGATGATACCTCGGAAAGAAGGGTTCAGGACCTGTCGTTGGTATGGGTCCTGACGGTGGGCTTACAGTTAACGGAGGTTTAGCTTGAAGCATTGGGATGGTGCACTGCGGTCATGGTTGTCTCTGAGCCAGCATGTCGGCTTGAGGCCTATTAGCGGATTTTGAGAAGTACCGCAGTGCAATAATTGACACAAAATGTTAATAGAGGTTCCTGCAGAGAGCGACACCAGTAATTTACTGAGGGTCCTTTAGGACAGAGTTTATGGTTACTGTTAAAAAAAGTTATACAGCGTTTTTAATAAATAAGGCTGCTACGGCCTATATATATTTCTCCAACTCCTGGTGTGGTCTCGTTTACTTAGTCATAAGTAAGATAGTAAATAAGGGGTATATAATAAGGACATCTGTTATACGATAGTCAAGAAAAGCCCGGAGCAAGGAATGCAATGAATGGGTGGAGGGCGAACATGACTAGGGAAACAGGGACTTATGTGAAGGATTAGGGGATTGGTGGGGTAAGGCTGAGGAAGAGGGGATAAGATTGGTGGGTTAATTTGGGTGGGAGGGGGCATTGAGGGTATAAAGGAAGACTCCGCCCCCTCCCCAGATAACATGCGGCGCAGAGAAAGTTCCCGCCCACCCTCCCCTGAATTTGGACGGAGTTGGGGATGTTGTCTCTACATTTTGTTTTACAGGTACAAGTGGGGTCATTGCAGATGTCGTGGCAGTGGCGGGTGTCTGTTCTTTGCAGGGGAAGGATGATACCTCGGAAAGAAGGGTTCAGGACCTGTCGTTGGTATGGGTCCTGACGGTGGGCTTACAGTTAGCGGAGGTTTAGCTTGAAGCATTGGGATGGTGCACTGCGGTCATGGTTGTCTCTGAGCCAGCATGTCGGCTTGAGGCCTATTAGCGGATTTTGAGAAGTACCGCAGTGCAATAATTGACACAAAATGTTAATAGAGGTTCCTGCAGAGAGCGACACCAGTAATTTACTGAGGGTCCTTTAGGACAGAGTTTATGGTTACTGTTAAAAAAAGTTATACAGCGTTTTTAATAAATAAGGCTGCTACGGCCTATATATATTTCTCCAACTCCTGGTGTGGTCTCGTTTACTTAGTCATAAGTAAGATAGTAAATAAGGGGTATATAATAAGGACATCTGTTATACGATAGTCATGGTCACAAACATCAGCTATTCGCATCAGACCTTTATTTGTCCACCATTCAAATGCAAGAGGAGTGAGACCCGGGGTGAATGCTCTATTTTTCAATAGCGGTGCTAATGGAGAGTGGGGAGACTTGAATTACTGAGATCTTGAGAGCCTATCCCATATCTCTAGCGAGAAGGATAGAGTAGGACATAATATAATAGGCCTCTCTTTAAATGGGAGCCACATAATATGAGAAATTGAGTTTGGACGGCAGGAATAAGATCCCATAGCCATCCATATAGCTTGTGATCGCTGGGAGTGATATCTAGAGAGTTGACCCACCTGAGCAGCGTAGAAATATTTTTGTAGATCAGGTAGTCCAAGTCCCCCTTTCTGTTTTGGAGCATAAAGTGTACCCTTATTCACCCTAGGCCTCTTATCCCCCCAAATAAACTGTGGGTTCTCATGCTGTTCTCTTATTAACCCCTCTAGATTAGCCTCTTGTTGCTTAATTGCTAGTTCTCGGGTCCGCTTTGCTCTGGCCGCCACTTGAATTAATTTGCCCCGTATAGTGGCCTTGTGGGCTGTCCAGTTAATTGCGGGGGAAGTATCTGTTGACTTGATATTCCTAAAATACTCTTGTATTTCCTTCTCAATTTCTACATAGAGTATAGGATCATTCAGTAGGCTAACATTGAGTCTCCACGGGGAGGGTTTAGATTTAGTCCACAGTCCCGTGGTGGAGAGTTTGATCGGGGAGTGGTCTGACCAAGGGATAGACAGTATTTTAGTCGACTTTATATATGGGAGCAAGGGGGTGCAGACTAGATGGTCAATCCTTGAATATGTATGATGAACTTGTATAAAATATGTAAAATCCCTAGCTGTGGGGTTGGTTTCCCACCATGCGTCAATCAGACCGTGTAAATGAAATAAAGGTGCTACCTTGCTACTCCCGGTTGGTGGTCATCTTAAAGTCGGTTTTGTTGAGTCAGATTTGTCCATAATCCTGTCCAAAGGGATATTACTATCACCCCCATTACAATCTGTCCCTGGACCTTGGGCATCAGAATCCTAAGCATCTTACTAAAGAACTCCGGCTGTCCAGTGTTCGGGGCATAGTACGATATAAATGACGCTACCTGATCATGGAGGCGTCCCACTGCCATAAGGTATCTGCCTCCTTTGTCCTTCACTAACGTGATGGGGGTAAAGGGGGTTCGCTTCGAAAAGCATACCGCCACTCCACCCTTTTTCTCCGGGCCACCCGCTAAGTAAAACAGTGGATACTTAACATTAAGATATCGGGGTGCCGAAATTTTAGAAAAATTAGTTTCTTGCAGGAGGAGGACGTCCGCTTTTTGTCTATGATAGAATTGGAAGGCCTTAGTTCTCTTGGTGGGGGAATTGAAACCGTGGACATTATGGCTGATTACTGAGTAGTCAGTGGAATACGTCTTAGCCATCGTGGCAGGGCAGAGCACTTTTACCTTGTCTCATCAGGGGATTGGTTGGGACTACTGAGGTGGAGGCTGTACACTTCTGAATTTTCCTGAACCTTGAAGCGTGGGTAGGACACAGAACCGGAGCTCGTGAAAATAGGGGGAGGGAGGAAAAAGAGTAAAGTTAGAAACATGTAACGAAACAGAGAATAACTTGTCGGCCATAGACCCAAACATTCATTCGTAAAAATTTTTTGCATATGATTAAATGCATGGGGAATGCCCCCTACCGGAAACAACTTCCGGTACAATGAGTGCAAGGGTACTATCCTCCCAAGCTGATAGGTAGACTCGCAAATGGGTGGCATGTGTAGCCGCCCCAACCCAACAAAAAAAAACGCTCTTAAACAGGTCAACCAGAGTTGAACGTAAGATAATGTAGGCATACCATCATGCAATACAGCTGTAGACGATCTGCACCTTCATACTTCCCCAAGGGCTGCGACTCCAGGGCAGGAAGGTTCCCCATCGGTTATTCCTGCCCCAGGGCCACCCCCCCAGGGGTGACCAACATATCAACCTATTTGGGGGCTCCAATACAACAGTAAATAAGCAAACTTTAAACTATCTGCTCAGAGCCCCCTGGAGTGGGCAGTTAACCGTCAGACAACCATTCAAGTTAACAGAAAACTGTGCTGAACATGCACAACTTTAGGTGGCCTCGTAAGGTCCAAATGTAATCGTGGACCCGGAGCAGGCCTTCGTGACGGGACTTTAGAAAGTCCTAGAAGGCACAGAAGGCAACGTCCATCATCAAGTGATCCGGTGAGACTTTCTGGCCTGCGAGCGTTTGCGATCTTGCCACAGCGGAGATAGGGGACGATGATCCAAGTGTGGGGGAGACTGCGCTGGAGACTGTGACGGAGAGTCCCGTGTTATTATTCCTAGATCAAGCAATAGGTCTTCACCCGTTTGAAACATAGAAAATGAGTGGGATCTTCGCTTGTAAGTGAATGACAGCTTGAATGGAAAAGCCCATCGGTATTTGATCTGCTTGTTCATTCGTTTTGCACTGTGGACGGTGCCAAATCCGTAAAGAGCTGTATATGTGCTCCATGTAGTGACAAGTCCTGTCTGTTGCGGGCTGCAAACATCATCTTCTCCTTTATGCGATAATAGTGTGGCTTGACTATGATATCGCGTCGTAAACCATCAGTCCTCTGGGCTGTTAAAGCTTGATGAATATGGTCAATCTCCATTTGGAGGGTGGCAATGTCAGGAATCAGTTCTCTCATTAACTCTCTCATAGCCCCCTCCAGGTTAGTTTGTGATTCAGGGAGACCACGTATTCACAGGTTGTACCTGCGTGAACGGTTCTCTAAATCTTCAATTTTTGTATAGGCCTCCTCCAGCCTATCCTGGAGGTCTGTGATCATGGTAGCATTCTGGTTGACCTTTTTAATAGTACTGTCCACCTTAGTTTCTATGAGCTCAAAACGCTCACCCAAGCTGTGGATGTCCTTCTTTAGGTCAGTTGTGATCAAGGTACAGGCCTTGGAGAGCTCCTGCTGGAGCATGGTGGAGAAGCGGGCCAATAATACTGCATCAGGGGAGTAATGAGCAAGCTGGGGTGCCACAATGTCCTGGCTAGGCTGGCTAAATAAGGCCTCTGTCAGATCAGCCATATTCCTATCCATAGATAATGCAGGGGAATGAGCTGAATACTGTCTGTCAGTGTATGTGGCCGGGGAGGGGGGATGTGAAAATGACTCACCCCGCTGATTGGCCTCCATGTCCCCAGATGATTGCGATGAGAAGGGGTCACTGACGTGCTCCTGATGGCTCCTGTTGTCTCCCCTCTGAGCGGCGTTTTCAGCTCTGGCAGCTGTGCTGTCTCGTGTGTCCGGACGGCCCGGTGCCATATTGGATTGCGGTCTGTATCCTGGGGAAGACCCCGCTCCTCTTTTAGCTCTGGGCTGTCTGTGCTGTCCCCGTTTGGGCTGGCCCTGCGCCCTCCTGTTCATCACAGTCCGGGGGCTTAATTCGAGCTGGTCCCGGTCCACAGACCCTGCTGTCTGCGCTGTATATCACTGAATAGGGTCGGGCGTGGGGAGCTCGGTCAGTTCACGTCCTTCACCGAGGTCCTGCGCATGCGCACTCTGATTACATTATTTTAAAGGTTACAAACACTTTAAGACAGAGTTTTCTTTTGGTTGTGTTTTTTTTTTCTTTTTTTACCTTGTTTACTCTGTAAAGGGGAAAAAAATGTTTCCTGAAGTTTCTGTTATAAAGCTTTGCAAATAAATCATCTTTCTTCAAAATGTATTCTGCTACATTTCGTTTACAAAAAAATAAATACAAAAAATCTGTGTGTATTATTTAGTCTGTGTGACAGTTTGAAGTCTAAGAACTATGATATAAATTTCAGAAAATTGATCAATCCTGAGGTTCTGACAGCCTATCTCTTTTCCTGAGGCCCTAAAATGCCAGGACAGTACAAATACCCACCAAATGACCTACTTTTGTAAATTGTGCACCCCAGTGCGTCTTTAGTAAGAGACATGACAAATTTTTTGGAAGTTGTAATTTTTCACCACAAATTTGGGGAAAATTTGATCTTATTTCAGTTATTTCTCACTTACAGCTTGGACATAATTAAAATTATACACCAAAACACATTCTTCTGCTCTTCCCCAGTATGGGGATACCACATGTGTGATACTTTTTTGCTGCTTTTATGCATAAAGGGCCCAAAATCCAAGGAGCACCTTTGGGCTTTCTAGGGGCATAAATTACGCATCTAATTTCCTGACTACCTATAACATTTATTGAGGATCTAAAGTTGCAGAACACTGGAAGCACCCAAAAACTGACCCAATTTTGCAACATGGAAAATAAAGAAGATGAAATCAAATTTTTTTACACACAGCTGTCAATTAACAAGATATATTTCAAACAGCATGGGCATATTTAGAAGATGCTATTCCTCCTGAGGATAGGTGTAACGACACCCCGAGTATGAAAGGGGTTAAAGTCGTTTAGGACATTCCATACCTGAACACAACCGAACACTCCAATCAGCTGAACAAGAAACCCATACGAATAATTCTCCCCCAAGTACGATACGAGGCTCTGTATTGAGGGTCAAGCAGGAATCAGACTCTTTATTGAAAGGAATACAGGCTCTTTATATACACTTGAGAATACTGCAGTCACCACATGAACAATGACCCGGATCCACCCACAACATCACACAATGGTTACATAACGAGCCCCCAATACACATTATTCTGAGTGTCAATACATCCCTTATCAGACAACAGGTGAGTTCATTAGCACACTTAATAATAGGTGAATGGAAAGCTGCCTCGGACAAGATTAACACAATTTACTTATCCAGTCAAAAGCTACGTCGTTAAGCAATAGACGGTCGGTTTCTTACATTGAACTTCCTGGAATGCCCATATTAGGAGTTATACTTCCTGGTCATAGACTTCAGTGTTAATGAATATTACTGTCCCATTTGAAGTAATCCAATCATATTCTCAGTGTTCATTATTTTCTTGGTCACCCTGTGCCCAAAAGTGACTCCCGTCACATGGCTCCCTCCTTGTGGGACACTCCGGCAGACCCGGCTTGATCCTTCTCGGGTTATCTTGGGGATGTCCGGAACTAGGAGGCCGGAGTGACGTCTGTTTGCCCGGACAACCCATCAGCATTGCCATTTTGCTTACCGGGTCGGTAGCTAATGGTGAAGTTGTAAGGTTGCAGGGCTAAGCTCCACCACAGCAACCTGCCATTGTCTCCTGAGACCCATTTAAGCCAGACCAATGGGTTAAACTTTTTAAGTGCCCAAACCAGGGCCAAACACTCCTTCTCCACTGCCGCATAGCTCACTTATCGGGCTAATAGCTTTTTGCTCAGGTATGCGACAGGGTGTTCGCCTCCATCCTCCCCAACTTTTGGTGTAAAAAGGGGAAATATACTGCGCTGAGATAAATACGACAAAACAATACAACAAAAACAGCCGCCAACACTGCTGTAGATAAAGCAAATAGGAAAATGTGGATGTAAGTGTAGCGCTAATTTTGTTGGTCTGTGTAAAGTGATGAACCATACATAGATGTGACTGGGAAATGTGGTTGAATAGTGTTAAGCCAGTGCAAAACCAAAGACAAAACCAATATAAATAAATCATGTGGTTATGCATAAAAATCATTAAGGTGATAATTAATATGATCCATAGTGATTGGAAAAACAGTAAATAGCAAATATTAGCTGTGAAAACGAAATATTCAAAATGAAATAAAAAATGTAAAATAAAGTCCAAGGAAGAAAATCATCAATTTTGAAAGTAAGGTGAAGATCAATCCAAAAAGAAAGTGTTCATTTGTAGTGCAAACTTGCAGTTCAAATGCGAAGTGCTGTGAAAACCGCCACCAAGAGTGAGTTGAAGGAGGCTTACCGGAAGTCTCAGACTTGGAGAGGCATATGCCAGCCAAGTCGAGATAAGCTTGGGGGTTAACAAACCCAATGTAGATGATCTGAAGTCTGAGGGGTTTCCACTTCAATCAAAAAGGACATCTATTGTGTTGATTACGTGTTCATAAATATATGCAAAAGGCTCGGTATCCGTGTTTCATACGTATGAAAGTAGAAGAAAGCTCACATAGCGTGATACCGTATGGAAAGATTTTTAATGTTAAAAAGGTAACAATAAAACACTCACATTTGAGATGGTTAAAAAGGCATAAATTCGGGTACAGGAGCGATACATGTAGACAGGGTGGACCCCCAAGCTTATCTCGACTTGGCTGGCATATGCCTCTCCAAGTCTGAGACTTCCGGTAAGCCTCCTTCAACTCACTCTTGGTGGCAGTTTTCATAGCACTTCGCATTTGAACTGCAAGTTTGCACTACAAATGAAAACTTTCTTTTTGGATTGATCTTCACCTTACTTTCAAAATTGATGATTTTCTTCCTTGGACTTTATTTTACATTTTTTATTTAATTTTGAATATTTAGTTTTCACAGCTAATATTTACTGTTTTTTCAATCACTATGGATCATATTAATTATCACCTTAATGATTTTTATGCATAACCACATGATTTATTTATATTGGTTTTGTCTTTGGTTTTGCACTGGCTTAACACGTATTCAACCACGTTTCCCAGTCACATCTATGTATGGTTCATCACTGTACACAGACCAACAAAATTAGCGCTACACTTACATCCACATCCTCCCCAACTTGGCTCAGCACAGCCCCAGTACAAACATGGAAGCGTTGGTGTGGACAAGGAAACGTTTGTTAGGTACTGGGGCAGCCAAGACAGGGGCATTTACAAGTGCTTGCTTGAGGGCTAGAAACGCGGCTTCACAAGCTGGAGACCACAGGACCTGCCTAGGTAAATTCTTTTTCATCAGGTCAGTCAGGGGCTTGGCGATAGCACTATAATCAGGGACAAAATGTCGGTAGTACCCTGCAGCCCCAAAGAAGGCTAATACCTGGGTCTTAGTACGGGGTGTGGGCCAGTTAGCTACTGCCTCTACCTTGGCTGACTCTGGTCTCTGGTTCCCACACCCTACTCAGTGTCCCAGGTACTGCACCTCCGCCATACCTAGACCTTGTCTGGTTTCAAGGTTAGGCCTAAGGCCCGAATCTTGTCCAGAACCACCCCTACGTGAACCAGGTGCTCCTCCCAAGACCCACTGTAGATCGCAATGTCATCCAGGTATGCACATGCAAAATCCTGGAAGCTATTGAGGAGCCTATCCACCATACGATGGAAGGTAGCTAGGGCATTTTTCATCCCGAATGGCATGACCTTAGACTGGTAGAGGCCAAACGGGGTAACAAATGCGGACTTGGGGATATCATCCTCGGCCAGGGGAATCTGCCAATAGCCCTTACACAGGTCTATTGTAGTTAAATAACGTCCCCTGGCTATACTATATAGCAGTCCGTCTACCCTGGGCATCAGGTAGGCGTCAGTGGTGGTCTTCTCATTGAGTCGCCTGTAGTCCACGCAGAACCGGGTAGTTCCATCTTTCTTAGGCACCAGGACTACAGGCGAGGCCCCAGGGCTGTTAGAGGGATCAATGACTCCTAACTGAGTCATCTCCTGTAACTCCTTCTGCATTCCTTCTCCGACTGCTTCAGGGATACGGTAGGGGAGCTGTCGAAGGGGTGCTTGTCCAGGGTTCTCTACCTTATGCACAGCCAGAGTCGTGTAGCCCGGTTTTTGGGAGAAAGTCGCCTGTTTCTCCCACAGAAGCCACTTAGCCTGTTCTTTCTTTGTGGGGCTTAACCGGTCCCCTAGCTGTACAAGGCTAATGAGATCAGTCTGAGGGTCTCTCTCTAGTAAGTCAGGGAGGGGTAAACTTTCTGAGCCGTCCGCAGCAGGGGCACATACTGCAGCAACATCCTCCTACCGTTCCTGATACTCCTTCAGCATGTTCACATGAAAGGTTCGCTGGATTCTTTCATCTGCACAGCTGGCAATAACATAGGTAGTATCACATACCTGGGCTACTACTTTATACGGGCCCTGCTAAGATGCCTGCATCTTGTCGGTCTTCACAGGCTTGAGCACTAAGGCCTTCTGCCCAACCTGGAAGATACGCTGTTGGGCCCCCCGATCGTACCATCTCTTCTGTCTCCCCTGGGCCACCTGGAGATTCTCCCTTACCATCAGAGACAGTTGCTCCATGCAGTCCCTGGGTTCCAGAACATAGGGCACTATGGGGGTCCCCTGCTGCTCTGTCTCTCCCTCCCAGTGTCCTCTAATGAGATTGAGGGGTCCGTGGACCCTTCTCCCATAGAGTAACTCGAAGGGAGAGAACCCAGTAGATTCCTGGGGTACCTCTCTGTACGCAAAAACCAGGTGAGGCAGGAATCTCTCCCAGTCTCTGCAAGCATCCGAAAAGGTCCTCAGCATTTGTTTGAGGGTCCCGTTAAAGCGCTCGCAGAGACCATTAGTCTGGGGGTGGTAAGGTGAGCTCAGCAAGGGCTTAATATTGCACACCTTCCACAACTGCTGGGTGAGCACAGCGGTAAACTGGGTTCCCTGGTCAGAGAAAATCTCCTTAGGGAACCCCACTCTAGTAAATATCTTAACCAGGGCATCAGCTACTGTCTCTGCTTCAATGTTGGACATAGCTACTGCCTCTGGGTAACGGGTGGCGTAGTCCACCACGGTGAGAATATATTTCTTCCCGGATGGACTAGGCCAGGCCAAGGGACCCACAATGTCAATGGCTATGGGGTAAAAGGGCTCCCCAATAATAGGCATGGACATAAGTCTGGCCTTAGGGTGGTCCCCCATGCTTACCTACCCGTTAACATGTGTCACACGTTTTTCAGTATTGTCGCACATCCTGGTTAAAATTGGGCCAGATAAAATTCTGTGTAATCCTATGGGCTGTGCGACGGGACCCTAGATGTCCTTCTAGTGGTACCTCATGCCCGTGTCGCAGAATCTCCAGCTGGTATTTCTTAGGCACCACCAGCTGTCGTTTCTGCGAAGGGGCTTTACTTCTCGGGGATGACTTAGGGATCCTATACAGTCTATCCCCCACCTATTCATAAAGCTCCCCATCTATTCTCCTTTCCTGAGTATCTGCCTCAGCCCTATACTTGTGTAAGGACGGGTCCTCCCGGGTTTCCCTCCCGAATGCTTCTGAGGTATCCCAGCCTAGGGGAGCCTGATCTAAGATACATGTCGGGAGAGATAGTCTTACCTGGGTCTCAGCAGCAGGTGGGCCGGTTCCAGCAGCACGGGTCTAGGCACGGGTAGTCACTGGGTTAGCTTCAGAGGGGCCCATCATCCTTCATCACCCCCACATTCACGTGTCCCGAACCAGCCCCCCAATCCAGGTGAACATGGGCAACAGGTAGCCTGAAAAAGGTGCCTCCCGCTACCCTTACGGCTACAGTGTCTCCAGGGTGTTGGCTCTCTGGGATGAGGTTCTTCTGTAGTAGGGTCATGGTGGCGCCAGTATCACGTAGGCCATTGGCTGCCTTTCCATTAACCCAGACAGTCTGCCTGTGTTGCTGCCTGTTGTCCCGGTTAGCTGCTTGTACTGGATCAGCCTCGTGCAGGACGCCCCAATGTTCTTCCTCCTCAATGCAGTGGGCCACAGGCATGCATGTGCGGGGGTTCCTCCCTGCTGGCTTTCTCCAAGACTGGGACTGCCTGGCTGAATTCAACGGACAGTCTGGCTTTTTGTGCCTTAGCTGTTTACACCCGAAACACCTGATGGGTTGTGAGTAGTCCTGGGAGTTAAACCTGGGCTGCTGAGAATAAGTGGCCACTGGAGGTGGTGCTGTAGAGTGGTACGACTGTGGTTGGTAGGCGGCAGCAGGAGGGGGTGCCGCTGATCGATAATCCACCCGAGCTGTTGTCTTGACCACAGGTCTAGCACACCGCCGTAGGAGCTGCTGGTTTAAATTTTGGCCTTGCACAATACCTCAGTATTCGTTGTCTAGGGGAAGAAAATCTGTAAGAATTCCAATGTCCACACAAGATGTAAAACCTTCTGCAGTTAGGTTTTAGTTTCCTTTTGCTTAAACTTGTGTAAGATAGTAGAAGGATGAAGCGAAAGGGGTATGTTCAGATACACAGTACAGATCACTGGGGAAAACTCCTCAATTATAAAGTCAGTCACCACTCTTCCTCGAGTGGGTATTGCTCACCCGGATAGGCCCCTCTCACCTGGCCTAGCAGCCAGAATGATGCACGGACAACGATCAGGACCAGTCTCTGCCACAGGCCGGTTGTGGACAAAATTGGATAATCCGGGATCCTCTGCCACAGGACTTAACGCCCGGACTTCCAGCCAAGTAGTCAAAAAGCCTTTAAGCCAACCCGGCAGACTGCAAGGTAAACTTGAGCTACAGTGCATCCTCCAATAGAATTACCAGGCCCTCCTCAAGACACCAGCCTTCCGCTCGGTCTTTTCCAGGACAGGTCCTCCACTGGTTTCCTCCATTGAGGGCTTCCTCCCGCAGGACGGACAGCACAGGATCACCTTCAAAGTGTAGGCCCAGTCAGCTTAATTGGGCCGACTTGGTAGAGTTGCACAGGGAGAACATGCAAACTCCAGGCAGATGGTGTCGTTGTCGGAATTCGAATCAGCGACCCTTTTTGCTGCTAGGTGAAAGTGCTAACCACTACACCACTGTGCTGCCCTGGTAGCTTGTCCCAGCTCAAAACATCTAGTAGGGAAAAGAAGTCCTAAAAGTCGCACTTCACAGCAAAACCCTGTAAGGAGGTGTATAACAGCCTCAGCCCGGGCTCCAACCAGGGTACGTGGCCTGGTTGGAGCCCAGGCTGAGGCTGTCATATAACTCCTTACAAGATTTAGCTGTGATGTGCGACTTTTAGGACTTCCTTTACCTACTAGATGTAATAAACAAGCCTTTATTAGGAACTCACAAGTTGCGCCCATATAGCAAAAACATTCAAGTTGTATCACCGTAGGGACTAATTTCTGTAGAGCAGACTGATCTTCAGTACCGGACACAAGATCACACACACACTCCTCGTGCCAGGAGGGCCACGAGGGGAAGAAGGACCCCACAAAATGGAGTCTGCCCCTTAAGTACCCTTCCCCAGCATGCTCAGTGGGTAGACCACGCCCACTGAACTGTTCCCGAGGAAAGATACCCAATGCACTCTGGCCTGTTAGTCTTCCACATTGGCCTGAGGTGGTAACGCTACATACAGGCAAACAGTGGGAAGTCTGCCCAACACAGCCATAGCCGGAACAGAGGCTAATTTAGCCTTAATTATTTACATCTGAGCCCAACTATTGGCTCAGATACCCACTAAATTTGACATAGCGCCCAGTCATTGGGAGCAGGGCGCTACATAGGGTTATCCAGTTTGCGGGCGTCTGTGTATTCGTCCACCAGGCAAGCTGTTTCAGGCAAGGCAAAAGGTTTTCGGTCCCAGACCCACTCTCTGACTTCCGGGAACAGCTTGTCAAAGAAGTGCTTCTGCAGGAACAGCTGCAGCACCTCTTCCCCGGATACTGCTTGGCATCCAGCGACCAAGTGGGATGCTGTGCGGTGTAGGTGGCATGCCCACTCTGTATATGAGTCTCCAGTCTGCTTGCTAGTCTCTCGGAACTGCCTCCGGTATGCCTCCGGGGTGATGACATACCTGGCCAAAAGTACTTCTTTTACCAGCCCATAGTTCATAATATCCTCGTCTGGAATGGCCCTGAACGCTTCATTGGCCCAGCCGGACAATTTCCCAGACAAAATGGTATACCTATTCCTCTGTGGGCACCCGGTGTAGGGCACATTGCTGTTCAAAATCGGCAAGGTACCCATCAATCTCCACTTCTGTTTCAATTACATTTTTAAAAGCAGAAAAATTTACCTTTCTCCTTTCAGTTGGTGCTGCTGTGACTTCTGCTGCTGCTGTCTGTTACGCTGGGCCTTTCGGTTATGTTGGGTCTTTCGGCTCTATCCAGTTCGACTAGTTCTGCGATAATGATCAAAAAGAAAAGAAAATCACTTCTGGAAGCAGCACTCCGATTAAAAAGCCTTTATTCCAAAAGGTTCAGGAAACAAAAAACACACTGCACGACACGGCAAACTGATCACATCTAGCTGACACGTTTCACACTATTATAGTGCTTACTCATAGCTGGTTATTGTACAAAAGTTACCTAAGATATACCCTAAAATGGGGGAAGTCATAGGATCCAACCCCAAGGTGAAAATGATTAATTAATTAGTTGGAGATTGATGGACATGAAGTGATTCAAGTGAAATGGGTGTGGTCCACTAACCACGATAATAAAAAAAGGGAAAAGTGCCTCACCATGCATACAATCTTGTGAGAAAGTGTGTGAGAAGGGTGTGTGTGTAAAATATAAAGTGTAGGGTGGTGAAATGAAAAGATATCCCATGAAACATATATATATTAGTGAAAAGTATATTGAAAATATATATTAGAACTTGTAAATAAAAGTGTATCATGTGTTTAATTAATCTAGACCATTTAATATGTATTAATACTGACTGGTCCGTAGTGATATGTCCATGTGACTTTTTATTTTTATTTCTATTTTATTTTCTATTTTTTGTTAATTCTATTAATATATTTTTTTATTTTTTATGTTTTATGATGGTTTGTGACGTAAAAATACTGTGAAGAAAAACAGATGTTTTAAATAAACCGATATCTGAACAAATTGTGATTGTATGTGAGTGTATGTCCCTTTTGTCTGTTGGGATTAAGGTCGTCCCATGGGGTATGCAATGTATAGCAATAAACTGCTGTAAATGCATTCAGTAGATGGATGTATGTGAGTAAACAGTGTGCATGTGTAAAAACACACATATATATATATGCATGTATGCTTAAAAGCTGCACAAAGGTGCTCAATACATGTACCTCCCCTGGAGTCCTAAATGCAAAATGTTCTCAGCATATGCTCTAAACGGAAATTAAATACAGACTAAAATTATGTATAAAAGTGCAAATATGCAGATGTGAATATGGTACGGTATAGTATGGTATGGAGGGACATTGGACCCATGCAGCGTGCATGATAGATGGACACACATGCACGAATAAATTTATTTAAACTGATTGAAATTGGTCAATGTCAATAGCCATCACCAGTCCATATAAAGCATGCATAAAAGGACTTAATAAGATGATATGTAAAGTGTTTTAAGTAGTCTAGGTAATAGGTATGCATTTGGCGAACTAACAAACTATAAAGGTTATGAATATGTCCATATATGTAAGTAATAAATATAAGGATAAAGATAGAAATAATGAGAGAGCGTGTGCAGGTGTGCCTGTCTATTTCGGGACAAAAATGCATGTGAATCCCGGGCCAACAAGAATATGTCATTGTAAACCCACAGATTTAAGTATACACACATAGATAGCCCGCTATAGACGTGTGTCTATGTAAGTAGTCGTTCCAAAATTATGTGTATCAGTTTAGGATGCACATCCGACCATAGACACCTCGATGGAAGTCAATATGTCCAATCAAGGTGTGGAAAGGTACACAGAATGGTTCTGTGTGAACGGTTTTATACTGGAGCAAGTATCTGTGTGGAAAATGTTTATTTAGAAAATGACCATAATGATAATAGCCTTGTGGTTGGATCCCGACTAGAATAGGCATACATGATACCGACATGATTGTAGATGCTCAACAAATACCAATATAGTATTGCATCTATTGCATCTGTTGCATCTATGATGGGATTCAGAATGCAGTTTGAAATGCAGTTTTCCTACATGTATGAGCATATATTTACTTCCAAGATGGAAGATTATAGTTATGTCGCCTGCATATACATAATTATGTCTGTATACATCCAAAGCAATACATGCTATCAAAAATGACATGACAGTACCAACATGAACTAATATCCTCGTCTGGAATGGCCCTGAACGCTTCACTGGCCCAGCCGGACAATTTCCCAGACAAAATGGTATACCTATTCCTCTGTGGGCACCCGGTGTAGGGCACATTGCTGTTCAAAATCGGCAAGGTACCCATCAATCTCCACTTCTGTTTCAATTACATTTTTAAAAGCAGAAAAATGTACCTTTCTCCTTTCATTTGGTGCTGCTGTGACTTCTGCTGCTGCTGTCTGTTACGCTGGGCCTTTCGGTTATGTTGGGTCTTTCGGCTCTATCCAGTTCGACTAGTTCTGCGATAATGTCCCTCTTCTTACGGTTCTTACGGTTGTTGGCCGGTCGGCCCCGGTTCTCCAGTAAGTCCTTGAGGGTAGAGCGCTTTAGCCTTTCATACTGTGCTTCCATTGGCCTGTGTCCTCTTGTAGCTGTCCTTCTGGGCTGTGGGAATCATCCCGCTGCTTGCCACCAATTGTAACGACACCCCGGGTATGAAAGGGGTTAAAGTCGTTTAGGACATTCCATACCCGAACACAAAGGCAGCTACCGAACACTCCAATCAGCCGTACAAGAAACCCATACGAATAATTCTCCCCCAAGTATGAGACGAGGCTCTGTATTGGGGGTCAAGCAGGAATTAGATTCTTTATTGAAAGGAATACAGGCTCTTTATATGAATGGGAAGCTGCCTTAACACAATTTACTTATCCAGACAAAAGAAACGTCGTTAAGCAATAGACGGTCGGTTTCTTACATTGAGCTTCCTGGAATGCCCATATTAGGAGTTATACTTCCTGGTCATAGACCTCACAGTATATAGGGGATAAAATCTTCATATTTCTTGAGGGATATTGTTAATGAATATGGGGATACCACATATAGGAAACTTTTTGCAGTCTAGTCGCATAGGGGGGCCCAAAATCCAAGGAGCAAATATTTCAAGAGGCAAATATTAGGCATCTAATTTTTTTACTACCTATCTTATGTTTGGAGGCCCTGGAACACCAGTACAGGTAAACACCCACAAAATCTCCCCAGTTTGGAGAGTAAACACCCCACAGTATTTTTGAAGAGGCAACATGAGTTTTGTGAGTATTTCATTTTTCTGACACATGTTTTTGAAAAACACAGCAAGTAAATGTAATTCTTTTTTACATAAAGTTATAAATGACTAAGTTATTTGTACCACATCGCATAGGCACACTTAGAATTTCACCCAAAACACATTCTGCTACTCCTCCTGAGCATGGGGACACTGTATGTGTGAGACCTTTTCAGAGCCTGACAATAAACTGACCTTTTCAGAGCCTAACAAAGTACAGAGGCCCAAAATCCAAGGAGCACCTTCGGGTTTGCACGGGGCATAAATCATGCATCGGATTACCTTACAACATATCACATTTTGGAGGCAGAATGACCACATTTTGGAAAGCAAACTCCCCCCAAAAAAATTCAAGAGGAAAGGTGAGTCTCTGGAATATTTCATTTATTGTCACACTTTTTTTGTAAAATAAAGAAAATAATATTTTTTTTTACAAAAAGTTGTCAATTTATAAGCTAATCCTACCACACAGCATAGACATACTTAAAATGACATCCCCAAAACACCATCTATTACTTCTCGCGAGCATAGACAGGCTGTCACATACTTTGGTTGGAGGCTGAGCTGACGAGAGGGCTTCCCTTGTGGCTCTGTTCTGAGCACCCCTGAATGGTGTGACAGAGGTCCAAGACTCAAAGGAGAACAGGAGCCAATAGCTAGGTAACAGGTAACTGCCAGAGACAGAGACATTGCCATGGTGAGCCAGGATCATACATGGTAAGGCAATGAGAAGCATCGTCAGGCAGCAGGCTGAGGTCAGTACCAGGGAAGCAGGACAAAGCGAGGTTCAGCAGCAAACTGGGGTCAGTACCAGGGAAGCAGGTAAAGAGTAGTCAGTGACAAGCTGAGGTCAGTATCTAGAATCCACAAAGCAAGGTCAGGAGCAAGCTGGGTCAGAAGCTAGAAGTCTCAGCAAAAGCAAGAAAACTGGTCACAGGGAAGCTGAAGAACATCCAGCGATTAGGACACATCAAGACCGCCTTTAAATAAGTAGCTTGGCATCATTCCCAAGACTGGGCATGTGTAAGCGTCGGTGTGTGCTGGCACACACAGATATATTGACATCAGTGCTGTGTCTTAGCCTAGGCCGACAAGGCCCAGATCTATGTTGGCACTTTGCAGGGGGCGGCAAAAAGCCGCCCACTCCGCATGAACAAAAGCCTCTGACCTCCTCCCGAGTCCTGGCTCTGTCTCCTGCACAAAAAGCAGTCCCCAGCGGCTTATGGGGCGGACTGGGCAGGGACTTTTCGGACTGGCAAGGGCTGAACTGTGCACATGTGGGGGGTGGTCTTTGTTTGGTTTGGTGTTGAGCAGAGGGACACCTCGGCTGTGTTCGGGAGGGGGAATTTTCGGCTCCCCTCAGGTTTACTCGGGAGGGGGCGGCTCAGCTCACCTTGGCTATGCTTGGGAGGGGGCGGGCTCGGCTCACCTCAGCTATGCTCGGGAGGGGGCGGGCTCGGCTCACCTCAGTTGTGCTCAGGAGGGGTGGGCTCGGCTCACCTCGGCTGTGCTCAGGAGGGGGTGGGCTTGGCTCACTTCGGCTCTATGTGCTCAGCGAGGGCGGTCACAGAGATGTAATGGTAACCAAAATTATTATTACTATTAGAAGGACAATGATCATGTCACAGAAGATGCTGTAACTTATCTTGCTTGTCATATTTTTAGATCTTAAGCTGTTCCCCACTGTGATTACAGTGAATGAATGGCTGGAGACTTTTCTATTTACTATGATGACCATGGGGAGTCATGACCGCAGTCTCTGACCATCTCCTGTATCATGTCCGCGGTCTATGATCATCTGCTGTTTCATGTCCGCAGCCTCTGACCCCCTCCTGTTTCACATCTGCAGTCTCTGACTATCTCCTCTATCATGTTTGCAGTCTCTGACCATCTCCTGTATTATGTTCGCAGTCTCTGACCATCTCCTGTATCATGTCCACAGTCTCTGATCCTCTCTTGTATCATGTCCGCAGTCCCTGACCCTCTCCTGTATCATGTCCGCAGTCTCTGACCCTCTCCTGTATCATGTCCGCAGTCTCTGACCATCTCCTGTATCAAATCCAAAGAGCACTCTCAGGCCTCGTACACACGGCCGATAGTAAATCGGTCGTGTGTACGCAGCTATCGGGTTTCTCGTCGAGAAAACCGACAAGAAACCTCGACGAGAAAATAGAGAACCTGCTCTCTATTTTCTCGTTGAGATTCTCCTCGGCATGTTTCTCGACAAGAAAAGTGAGTGTGTGTACACTTACCTGTCCTCCCGGAAGCCCGCGCATGTTCGAAATGAATTTGACGCATGCGCGGTAGCTTCCTAGGCATACGTAGGGTATACCAAGATGGCGGCGACGGCATCGAATGTGACGAGCGCATGCTCGTCGTAGTCGATGACGTCACCGCGTACGCTCCATTCAAAGAACCGCGGGTTCTTTGAAACGAGCGTGTGTACACTCGGCCGGGACAAGTTTCTTGTCCAAGAATCTCGTCGAAAAAAACGACATGTTTTTTTCAACGAGAATCTCGGCCGTGTGTACGAGGGCTTAGACTTGCAAAGGGCATAATTGGGCATTTTTGTTGTGACTGCCTATCTATCCTATTTTGGAGGCCTTGAAACACAAGGACAGAACAGCCCACTATTTTTAAAAAAAAGGCATGGTGAGTCTTTTGAAGATTTAATTTTTTGACACAAATTTGTGGAAAATGCAGAAAGAAAATGAAAATGTATTTTTTCACACAAAGTTGTCAGTGTAATAAGATAATTCTCACAGCATAGGTGTAGCGCTACCCCCAGTTAAGAGAGCTGCTGGGTTTGTTTCGGGCCCTGAATACAGCACCGCCAACCCCCAGAAATCTACTCGACCCACTCTGGCACAGTTAGTCTAGGGATTGTTATCTTATCACAATCTAGCAATATATGCACAATGATAACACACTGAGGGCGAAGTGTTAAAGTATAACTAGTTTACTTCTGTGTAAAAGGCATAGGTTAACACATACAAAACAAAAATCTCCTGCGCTCTCGGTGTATCCTCAAAACATAGGTGGCGTGGTTCTGTCTAGAGGCAAAGTCTATAGTCTTGCAGCCCTCCTCAGAACAATGGGTGTTCATATGGCTAGAAAAAGAAAGAAAACAGGAGGGCGCACCGACCTAGTGTATTACCACTTACAGGTTTATTAAAATGTAAATAAAAAGCAATAGTCCTACTCACAGACAAAGCTTAAATACAAGCTTATCGGCACTGGACCATTTAGGCTCTGATGAAAGGGGTGCGCCCCTGAAACGTAAGCCATCTGGATGTTTTTGGGGTATCGTCCGACCCTCCCTGTTGTCAAGTCCTGTCGGTGAATGCCAAGATTTCCAGCCATCTTGTCCGATAAGCTTGTATTTAAGCTTTGTCTGTGAGTAGAACTATTGCTTTTTATTTACATTTTAATAAACCTGTAAGTGGTAATACACTAGGTCGGTGCGCCCTCCTGTTTTCTTTCTTTTTATAGTTTAACACATAACACATATATTGTCTGCAGAGCCCTGAAATGGTAAATATAGTACACACTGATGATGCTGGCGATTACACGCCAAGTGCAGCTATTCCTATCTATGCGCCCTTATGGTGCAGCAACAAAAAGTTCTAACTCCTGGTCAGGCCTGACTCAGATATAACTTAGTCTCTTGGGGGAACAATTTCTTCGCATGCAGCTTGAACGGTGGTGCATATATAGAAAGAAACAGTATTTGTAATCCACACGATAGGTAATAGAAGAACACTTCACCGGAGACTGCACGACCCATTTATGCTACTAGTTTCCGGTGGAACAACAGATAAAACTTGGTGGACCAAGGCAGTCTCTAGGCCTAATCAGAATAAAGTATTTTGATGGATTGAGCAGGTGCTCGCTCACCACTCCGGACGCGATCCCAGTCCGGGACTTCCACCGACTGTGTCTCCGCACACAGCGTCTGCAACGGCCGGGTCCCCGGTCCAACTGATGTCAGCAACTTGGAGAAGTCGGATGCCACCCAGGCTCGCAATGGGTTGGAAGGCTCTCTGGAAGTTGTGCAAGGCCCTGGCTTCAGGCCCTGCACTGCAGCAGATCTGCACAGGAAGACCCGTTGATAGCAGCGCGGTGTCCAAAGAGGCCGAGCTCAGCCTCGCCCTCCTCTTATATAGTCCCACCCATGAGTCTCTGCTGTGGCTAAAATGCACCCTGGGTGCCAACGGGGTTATGGGTAACGTAGTCCCGGGGTCTTAAAGGAGACCCCGCTACATAGGCATACCTGGAATTTCACCCTAAAACATATTCTGCTACTCCTGCTGAACATGAGGATACCACATGTGTGAGACTCTTCCTATGTTTGGACTGATTATGTTCGGATATTGTGTCTTGTGTATCACAAAAATCAATCAATTGTATCCAAAACAGTGTACTGCAATGGTTGCTTCTGTATTAATTGTCAGGGAATATAGCTTAGTGTAGCATCACCTCGTACCTATAAGCCAAGCAAACCTAGCCTGCTGGTCAGTGGCCACCAGGCCACCAGAAATGCTATGTTTACTGACCAGGAAGTACAAGAGGCTAAACAGAGTGTCAGGGAAATAGGCGCATCCCTGTACATAATGGTACAGGGTTGGCAAACCTGCATAGGCAAAGGCACTGTCAGGGAACCAACAGCAGAGGAAGGACTTTAGGACCCAGCATCTCTGGCAGGAGAAGGACTTTAGGACCCAGTATCTCTACCAGCAGGTCACATGGGCCTATATAAGGAAGTCTGCTAGTGTCTGCATTTGCTGGTTGATCTTCAGCTGTGTTCCTGTATCCTGAATCACCTGTTGATCTGATCTTCTGTGTACTGACCCGGCTTGTTCTGACCCGCTCTTCCTGATCCTCTGGCTCGACCTTTGGCTTGCACCTGACCTCTTTCTGCCTGCTCCCTGCATCTGACCCCGGCTTGTCTATTGAACTCTGCTTATCCTGCTCCCTGTACTAAGACTCGGCTCACCCCTGGTCATTCTGATTACGGACTGTCTTCCTGTGAATGATCCTTGGCCTGGCTCCCGGCTCAGCTTTCCAGTTGCTTCACTGGTCTCTGTCTCCTGGACCTCCCAAGCACGTCTTTCTTCAGCAACCAGGCACCCGTACTTCTGTGGGCACCACACCTGCTGTGTCATCTTCAGTGGTGTGCTGCACTCGGCCGCAAGGGGAGCCCTCCCAGCATCTCGGCCTCCTACCAAGTTCCTGATACAGAGGGTGAGCAAAAGAGTCCCTGTGGTTACAGCAGTGTATCTTTCTTCAGGGGATGGCTGGGATTGGTGTCTCAGGAACTTAGTCAGTGGGACATGCAAATAGTTCAGTTCAGGCGGCAGGCAGAGATGTGCTAAGCAAACAGGCAAAGGATCAATTCAGGCAGCAGGCAAAAATGTGGTCAATAAACAGTACAGGGTCAGTACAGGCAGACATAACACTGCACTGGTCTGGCGGTTATCAGAAACAGTGTTGCTGACTGGACTAATCTTGTGAGATTGTCACTGGTGTGGCAGTGGCCAGGAACACTATTGCTGGCTTACACTGGTTTGGCAGTACTGACATGAATAGAGCCCAAGAACACTGTTACTGACTTAAACTGGTCTGATAACATTGAAACTGGTTTTGCTGAATTCACTGGTCTGGTGACACTAGGACTGGTGTGGCAGCAATCAGGAACACTGTTGCTGGCTTCATTGGTCTGATGTCAATGGGACTTGTATGGTGGTGTAGCGGCCTCCTCACTCCCCTCTTTGTCTTGTCTCGTCTTTTTCTTTGTCTAGGGGTACCTTAGAGGTGAGGGAGTGGGGACACCATGCCTGGCCTCCACCACATGTGGCGGTATAAGCAACGTTCTTGTATTACCTTCGGGTCAGTGCTGTGCACCTGGGTCCTCCCTCCAAGAGTCACCTTGAACAATGTCTGCTAGGAATTGAGCTCCACACCATTAAAGTTCAACACTCCTTTATTCTTCTTGAATGAACACAAACAGTTAAACTCCCTTGGATATAGAACAGGAAAGGAGGTGTGGATGTGAATAGGCCCAGACACAATTTGGTTCTCCACTTTCCTTCCTGGAAGTGGGTTACGGTCTCCGCACAAGGGGATTTTCCTTCCAGGCGGTCTCCGATGAGAGGCTCACCTGTCACCGGCAATATGCTGCACGGGTCTTCAAGTGAGGAGCTCCCCCCGGTCCATTGTGCCTTCCGGATTCGGGAACCCACTCCCGGGGTTCCCTAGGATCTCCTTCCCTCGCGGAACTCAGTGTTGGGCACTGAGCTCCGGACCTCCATCCGAGTACCTCACCCCAGGCTAAAGGTGCCTGGGATGGAACACGATCTCCAGCGATCCTCTAGGCCTAGGCCGCCTAGAGAACCCACACGAACCACTGCCCACAGGCTGAAGGTGCCTGGGACTCGACCCCCTGACAAAGATGGCCGGCCCCTTTATACCCTCTCCCGGCAAGCACGGCGGGTTCCCCGCCCCACCATACCGCTGCCGAGGGAGGACAAAAAGGAGGTACGGCACACAGCAATGATTCAACCCCAACCCAGGGTGACAGCGCCACCCACTGGGCTGCGGGGAATTACACATCACTAATGTCTCTGCCAAGTTCAAATTTACACCCGGGAAAGTACATACCCGCTACACTCTCCCCCTGGTGGTTTGACACTGGTCCCCAGTGTCTGGAGTAAATCATGCCCTCAACGGCTGACATAATCCAATCCAGAAACCCACTAACAATTGTGTAAGAATAAAACTTTTAGAAAAAAAACTATCATACTGAAACAATTGTGTCTGAGCCCTGTAATAGAAAGGGAAAGAAACAACAACGTGTAATCATAACTTTGAATCACATTTTACATCATACTCTTCCCACCCATCCTGACTAAGATCCACCCCATTCTCAGTGATCTTGATGGAATGCTCTCCTGCAGAGGGAAAAGAAAGAAAACAACACACATAACCCTGACACATGTATGCGTGTGAGAGAAAAGAAACTTCTCCGAGAAGAAATCCCTTTTCTCCAAAGAGTGAGTGCGTGAAAAGTGTTTAACGTTGAGCAACACTGCCACCTGGTGACAGCATCGCGGTAACTGCACTCGTGGAACTTTCCTCTTCTCTTTGGCCCTATCTACCCAGAGTCCAAGATCTCTTGCGGGAAAAGTGAAGAACAAACCAGGAACTGTTCTCCGTTCCTCTGGGCACAAAAGCAACGACCCCAGAAAGTTCAGCAGCATAGAACAAAACTGAGTCTTTTTCTCTCCTTAAAGGTAAAAGCGGGGATGCGGCAGAACAAGTGGCTTCAAGTGCTGGTCCATGGTCTCCAGATGATACTCCACATCTTCCCATTCCTTACGCCGGATCAGCACTTTGTCTGCATGGATGTGTCGTCCCAACATCCGCTCTACCTTACAGTCCTTGAAACGCTGAGAGGCCTTTGGAGAGCATTCCAGGTACCTGCGGGCGTGTGGAACCTGAATGTGAGTCCACACAAAGTCATTGTACCAGCGCTCTCGGTACACTTCCACCTCATAAAGCAGTTCCTTAGACAAGTACGGATACTCCCATCCGTACTCTGCAGCAACCTTCTGGCCAAATAGGCGTTGTAGTCTCGCCAAAGGAGGCATGGTAGCTTTGTCCCCTTCGCCAGGCAAAACTATTGAGTCCGGGTGGCGAGGGACCTTGACCACATCTGATCTGGGCATAGGTGCCTGAAGCAAAAGTCTCTTTTCCCCCGGCCTTCGGTACAGATGGCACCGGGGATTTAGAAGCAGGCTGGGGACGGGACCCTTCTTCAGGCGCTGGTGCCTCCACCAGGGGTGTACTTTCCCCTGTAGACATGGGTGGATCCCTGGTTCTGCGGGATGAAGCAAGCGGTACTTTGTCCCAGCCCTTCTCGGCAAACAAATCGTCTATGGCAACGTCGTCTCCCATGTCCGAGAGCGACTCCAGGTCAGAGGTGTCACACTCCTCCGCGGGTAGGTACCCTGTAGTGGAGACTGAGTTTCCACCTCTTCCCACACACCAAATCTCTCTGCCTGGCTTACCTCGGCCTTTACTTGAAGCGGGATGTCCGGAACTCTTGTCGACGGATTCATCCAGGCCGGGCGTAAGCGGGCGAGACGGTCCACCACCACCGCTGGTCGGGGCTACCATACCGGTCTGTCTCTTCAGTGGTGGGCGCTGCGAGACAGTGGTGACCGAGTCAGCATCCTCGGATTTCTCCCGTTGGGGTTTTACGACCTCTGCGGTCGCTGCAGTGTGCGTAGGGATGGCTCTCACAGCAGTGATTCCTCCTCTCTGAGTGGTGTTGGCTGAAGCCCGGCCGGGGTAGATGGTTCTCGGCCTCTCGACCGCCGGATCCACTTCGAACAGAAACTCCCCACAGGCCTCACAACGTCCGAATGGCTTCAGTTGGCACACCAGTCCCGAACAGCCGGGACAAATCACACCCAGGGCCTCAACGTCCATGCACGAGTACAAGGCGAATCGACCCCTTGGCTTTAGCCTGATCCCTGTATCTGTTACCGGAGCAGCAGCAGTCAATGTCGTGGTAGAAGGGTGAACTGGAATCCACGAGGTATGTCTGAACATGGCGACCTGTTGCTGATCCATCGCACACTGCAAAGTTTTTGCGCCAACGTCCCACGTGTAGTCCTTCACACGTATTGGACTCCTCCCCTTTGCTCCAGTTCGCGGGCTTTTCTTCTTTTTCCTTTTTGAGTCACGCCCACGAACTAAGCGATGGGGGTGTGCCGGGTGGCGCAGTGCAAATAGAAACCCCCCACGTGTACTACTTCACACGGCTGAGCTTCCCCCTCTCCTCGCTCTTCTGCGCGGGCCTTTCCCTTCAATGAGTCATGTCCACGACTTTGAGCACAGGGATGCACTTCGGCCAATAAAGGCCTGCCTATTCGCTTAACTCCTCCAGCAGACACGTTCAGTTCCGTGGTGCACAAACACTATACCGGACCCGAGCCCCCACGTGTAGCGGCCTCCTCACTACCCTCTTTCTCTTGTCTCGTCTTTTTTATTGTCTAGGGGTACCTTAGAGGGGAGGGAACGGGGACACCACGCCTGGCCTCCACCACATGTGTCAGTGTGGTATAAGCAACGTTCTTGTATTACCTTCGGGTCAGTGCTGTGCACCTGGGTCCTCCCTCCAAGAGTCACCTTGAACAATGTCTGCTAGGAATTGAGCTCCACACCATTAAAGTTCAACACTCCTTTATTCTTCTTGAATGAACACAAACAGTTGAACTCCCTTGGATATAGAACAGGAAAGGATGTGTGGATGCGAATAGGCCCAGACACAATTTGGTTCTCCACTTTCCTTCCTGGAAGTGGGTTACGGTCTCCGCACGAGGGGATTTTCCTTCCAGGCGGTCTCCGACGAGAGGCTCACCTGTCACCGGCAATATGCTGCACCGGGTCTTCAAGTGAGGAGCTCCCCCCGGTCCATTGTGCCTTCCGGATTCGGGAACCCACTCCCGGGGTTCCCTAGGATCTCCTTCCCTCGCGGAACTCAGTGTTGGGCAATGAGCTCCGGACCTCCATCTGAGTACCTCACCCCAGGCTAAAGGTGCCTGGGATGGAACACGATCTCCGGCGATCCTCTAGGCCTAGGCCGCCTAGAGAACCCACACGAACCACCGCCCACAGGCTGAAGGTGCCTGGGACTCGACCCCCTGACAAAGATGGCCGGCCCCTTATACCCTCTCCCGGCAAGCACGGCGGGTTCCCCGCCCCACCATACCGCTGCCGAGGGAGGACAAAAAGGAGGTACGGCACACAGCAATGATTCAACCCCAACCCAGGGTGACAGCGCCACCCACTGGGCTGCGGGGGACTAAACATCACTAATGTCTCTGCCAAGTTCAAATTTACACCTGGGAAAGTACATACCCGCTACAGTGGGAATCAGGAACCAGGAACACTGTTGTTGGCTGCACTCATTTGGGCTACTGGCTCTGATGTGGCAGCAGTCAGGAACACTGTTGCTGGCTGCTGGCGTGGTCGTGATCAGGAACACTGTTGCTGGTTTAAACTGGTCTGGTGACACTGGGACTTGTGTGGCCATGATCAGGAACACTATTGCTGACTGCACTGGTCTGGTGACACTCGTGCTTTTGTACTAGTAACCAGGAACAATGACTCCCTAAAAAAAGGTTTTCTGCAAAATCTTACATGCCAAAGACTTTTTGTGTATCTGGCATAATTTAGGGATATCGTTTTTGCAAAGTTTTTGTTGTAATCTGTATGTCATACTTGGGTACAAATGTAAGGCCTGGCGCCATTGAACTAATGAGCAAATTCCATCCTGAAGCTTAAAATACGCAACTCTGTATAAGCCACAGGACTTTTTAAGGTACCATACATTACTATTTATTATGGATAAAACTATATTTATTTAATGGTCACATAAAAGTAAAAAATTCTATGAAAAACATACACACAGAAGAACTAAGCACAGATCTTCTGTGGATGTCTGTATTTTATCCACAAGTTGGTGAACTCACGCATTGTCAGTGGAACGCAGAGACAGGAAGTTATAGAAGATACAGACAGGAAGTGATGGAAGATACAGACAGGAAGTGATGTCTTCCACAGACAGGAAGTTTATAGAGAGAGCACCGTTTGCCGGAAATAGAGGGAGATATTCCTTCACTCGGCAGCAGAGGAGGTAATAAGTATTGTTTTATATTTATATCCAATAAGCCCCGTCATGTCCGTCGTCTTCCTCCATAGTCACTGAGATGTCAATTAAATTCAGCAGATACTTCTACACTATTATAATATGTACACAGTTACATATCCAAATGTCCATCCAGAGCCTCTGGTTTATAGACCGGATACATCCTAAATATAGAGCCATTTATCCAACTGTCCATCCAGAGCCTCTGGTTTATAGACCGGATACATCCTAAATATAGAGCCATTTATCCAACTGTCCATCCAGAGCCTCTGGTTTATAGACCGGATACATCCTAAATATAGAACCATTTATCCAACTGTCCATCCAGAGCCTCTGGTTTATAGACCGGATACATCCTAAATATAGAGCCATTTATCCAACTGTCCATCCAGAGCCTCTGGTTTATAGACCGGATACATCCTAAATATAGAACCATTTATCCAACTGTCCATCCAGAGCCTCTGGTTTATAGACCGGATACATCCTAAATATAGAACCATTTATCCAACTGTCCATCCAGAGCCTCTGGTTTATAGACCAGATACATCCTAAATATAGAACCATTTATCCAACTGTCCATCCAGAGCCTCTGGTTTATAGACCGGATACATCCTAAATATAGAGCCATTTATCCAACTGTCCATCCAGAGCCTCTGGTTTATAGACCAGATACATCCTAAATATAGAGCCATTTATCCAACTGTCCACCCAGAGCCTCTGGTTTATAGACCGGATACATCCTAAATATAGAACCATTTATCCAACTGTCCATCCAGAGCCTCTGGTTTATAGACCAGATACATCCTAAATATAGAGCCTTTTATCCAACTGTCCATCCAGAGCCTCTGGTTTATAGACCAGATACATCCTAAATAAAGAGCCATTTATCCAACTGTCCACCCAGAGCCTCTGGTTTATAGACCGGATACATCCTAAATATAGAACCAATTTCAACTCTCCATCCAGAGCCTCTGGATTATAGACCAGATACATCCTAAATATAGAACCAATTTCAACTCTCCATCCAGAGCCTCTGGATTATAGACTTAGATAAATGCTGGACAAGAAGTGAAAGAAAAAAGTCCTAACTCTTCCCCATTCATTGTAAGCCTAAAATGAAAGATTTTGATAGTAGTTGTTATTTAATGGCAATTTATGATGTCCGAACTCTGGAGGAACTCTGTGCAGACATTTATCCTCCCAGTACAGTCCAGATAATTCTCAGTTTATTATCCGTCTACAGAGAGGAGAGTCCTGTATAGATCACATGATCACATCAGTGAGGATGGAGAAGGGCCAAATTCACACGACTGAAAGGATATTGGACCTCACCCTGGAGATCATCTACCTGCTGACCGGAGAGGTGAGGAGGATTCTGGGAGGTCACATGACATCACACTTATCTCTATTAATAAAACCCAGACCTGACCGGAGAGGTGAGGAGGATTCTGGGAAGTCTGTAGTGATATTTGTTACTTTCTCTCTTTACACAGGATAATAAAGTAGAGAGAAAAATATCTGGTGAACCAATAACACCCAGCAGCCATCTTCACAGGACATCACCCATCACAGTGCCTCCACCTCACTGCCTGACATCAGAGGTAACCAGTGCCAAGAAGATTCTAGAAGTCACCAAGAAGATCATTGGTCTGCTGACAGGAGAGGTGAGCGGTGCCGGGAATTCTGGGACATTATCCAGTAACAGACAAGGGATGTGTCTGGATGGTGACTGTATCATTGTGTGTGTCAGGTTCCTATAAGGTGTCAGGATGTCACTGTCTATTTCTCCATGGAGGAGTGGGAGTATTTAGAAGGACGCAAGGATCTCTACAAGGACGTCATGATGGAGAATCAACAGATTCTCAATTATGTAAATATGGAAAAAAAAAATCTCCATAATGAGATATTAATACTCACCCTGGAGATCGTCTGTCTACTGACTGGAGAGGTGAGGAGGATTCTGGGAGTGTTTAATCATTCTTAACTCTAATAATAAAACACAGACCTGCCTTGTTAGGTGAGGAGGATTCTGATATACTAATAATTGATGTATATTACAGGACTGTACTGTAGTTATGAAGTCATCTAGTGAGAATAATATAGGAAGGAGAAGTCACCGCTTGTCCACAAGACAAAGAGAAAGACAAGGCCCCATCACCATGCATCCACCACCCCTCCTAACCCTACAGAAAAATAATAAGCAGAAGATTCTAGAAGTCACCAACAAGATCACTGAGCTGCTGACAGGAGAGGTGAGTGGTGCCGGGAATTCTGGGACATTATCCAATAATAGACAAGGGATGTGTCTGGATGGTGACTGTATCATTGTGTGTGTCAGGTTCCTATAAGGTGTCAGGATGTCACTGTCTATTTCTCCATGGAGGAGTGGGAGTATATAGAAGGACACAAGGATCTCTACAAGGACGTCATGATGGAGAATCAGCTGCCCCTCACATCACCGGGTAAGAGGAGACTTTATTGTAAAGGAGAGAGCAGTACAGAGGGTCCACCTAGATCCCCCCCATCATCGAATATACCTGGGGGAATAATAATCAACATATGACCACTGTAATATGAATTCAAGCATGTATGGATCACCCCATTCGTCCCCGTCCGGTACACCGCTGTCGGGGATACCATCCCTCACGCAAAGGGTAGGATCAGACTGGGACCCCAGTTACCAGGCTCAAAAACACAGGAGTAATAAACCAATAAGTAATGGGGGAACAGAAAAGAGATAAAAACAAAAACAGAAAAACAAACAAAAAAACAAAAACTAAAGGGGAAGGTAACACCATCTAGCGTAATACATCAATTTGAGCTGCTGTAGGTTTGTGAAAGCTCATCTGTCACTTTATTATCCGACCTGCAGCCTCCCGTCCCCCCTCCCGACCCAACCCCATTACATGGGTGGAGCCGGAGAGGGACCCGGGACACATAGCCCAGGTGGGCTTGCATAGTTTATCCAAGTGGCCCATGTGGAGTAGAATTTTTTGTATCTATCTTTACACTGAGCCATCCATTCCTCAGCAGCCATGATATTATTAACTACATTTATCAATTCCGTGCGGGAAGGTACCTGAAGTGTCTTCCAATAGGTTTTCTTTATTTAGTTACACACAAAAAAAAATTCTCATGTACAAAATAGAGAGCATCACATCCTTCTTTAAAGGAAATACTGAGAAACCTTAACTGTGAACGGCAAGAACATCATCAATGTACCCACCTCACCACCAAATGTATCATGTGTATTGTGTCCAACAAATGAAGTAGAGATACTGTACACCATATGAAAGGTCCATCTCCATTCCTCAATATAACGTCATGTTCCCAACAAATGAGGAGGAGATACTGTACACCATATGAAAGGCCCATCTCCATTCCTCAATATAACGTCATGTTCCCAACAAATGAGGGGGAGATACTGTACACCATATGAAAGGTCCATCTCCATTCCTCAATATCACATCATGTTCCCAACAAATGAGGAGGAGATACTGTACACCATATGAAAGGTCCATCTCCATTCCTCAATATAACGTCATGTTCCCAACAAATGAGGGGGAGATACTGTACACCATATGAAAGGTCCATCTCCATTCCTCAATATAACGTCACGTTCCCAACAAATGAGGAGGAGATACTGTACACCATATGAAAGGTCCAT
Source organism: Rana muscosa (assembly GCA_029206835.1). Lineage (NCBI taxonomy): Eukaryota > Metazoa > Chordata > Amphibia > Anura > Ranidae > Rana > Rana muscosa. The sequence continues at coordinate 432,273,393 of CM055123.1, read as the reverse complement.
CTCCATTCCTCAATTTAATGTCATGTTCCCAACAAATGAGGGGGAGATACTGTACACCATATGAAAGGTCCATCTCCATTCCTCAATATAACGTCACGTTCCCAACAAATGAGGAGGAGATACTGTACACCATATGAAAGGTCCATCTCCATTCCTCAATATAATGTCACGTTCCCAACAAATGAGGGGGAGATACTGTACACCATATGAAAGGTCCATCTCCATTCCTCAATATAATGTCATGTTCCCAACAAATGAGGAGGAGATACTGTACACCATATGAAAGGTCCATCTCCATTCCTCAATATAATGTCATGTTCCCAACAAATGAGGGGGAGATACTGTACACCATATGAAAGGTCCATCTCCATTCCTCAATATAATGTCATGTTCCCAACAAATGAGGAGGAGATACTGTACACCATATGAAAGGTCCATCTCCATTCCTCAATATAATGTCATGTTCCCAACAAATGAGGAGGAGATACTGTACACCATATGAAAGGCCCATCTCCATTCCTCAATATAACGTCACGTTCCCAACAAATGAGGAGGAGATACTGTACACCATATGAAAGGCCCATCTCCATTCCTCAATATAATGTCATGTTCCCAACAAATGAGGAGGAGATACTGTACACCATATGAAAGGTCCATCTCCATTCCTCAATATAATGTCGTGTTCTCAAAAAATGAGAAGGAAATACTGTACACCATATGAAAGGTCCATCTCCATTATTAATTATGTCATCATGTTTTCCAGAAAGGAGGTTCATCTTCTTTCTCAATTTCCAACTTGAAAGCACTTCAATATACAAATAAGAAACTGTCCAGCGCTCCAAACACAACATGCACAGTTCTATGTCTCTTCTCTTCTGTAAAATTCTCTTCCAGAGATTAATAAAAAAACTCTTAGTGCTCCACACCACCCGCTATCCTCCACCTTTACAGTGGAAAACTGACTGTAATTCAATGACTTTTTGGTTACCAATGGATCATTAAGAGCTTGTTTCCATCAAGGGGAAGATCATTCAGTACCACCTTCTCAACGTTATCATTGACAGCAGTGCAGCTCCTCCCCTTTCGGTCACCTTACAGAGCTGTCAGAGGTGTTCTCTGTCATTGGCGTTATTCTATGTGCTGATTGGTGGAGAGCGCTGCAGAAGGTGATGGCATGGCAGCCATATTTGTTGATTTACTACAATGTTATTATCTTCTGCTAAGTCTGGGATGGATCTGAGGTGAGAAGATACCGGCAGGTATGGTATGAGACAACCAGTTTTCAGATACATTCCCTGATTCCAGATCCAGGGATGGAATGTTCTTTGTGTTGCTGTTTGCTGCCATGACTCTTCTGACCCCACTTCTGGTACCATGTGATGTTTTAACACCAAGTATAGGCAAACCGCAAGGAGCTTAAACATGAGCCTAGTGTTTATTCAGCAGCATCCATATTACAACATATCACAGCTCCGTGCCCCCAGATCACATGACTAAAACTGTTAACTGTTTCCTAACATGCATAAGGAACTAGGCATAACAATTGAACTTTAATTATAACATAACGCATACACATCATTACAGTGGTGGTCCTGGATGATCTTCCCCTTGGGGGGGATACAAGGACTTAATGACTTATTGGTAAGTGAGGGGTCATAGAATTCCGGTGAGTTCTCCGATGTGAAGGTGGAGGATAGCGGGGGGGGGGGGGGGGGTGGAGCACTGAGAACATTTCTATTATTCTCTGGAAGAGAATTTCTCACAGGAGAACAGAAGAGACATAGCACTGTGCACTTTGTGTTTGGAGCGCCGGACGCTTTCGCTTGGTTTGTATTCGTATTTTTCTCTTCTAATCCATTCCGGAGCTCTTATAAATGATTTGGTGATGGACCAACATATATGACTCCTGAATGGAAGGTTATAACATTTAATGGTAAATTGTTTCCCAACAGGTGGACACGATGTGCGGAATACCTCTGAGGAACATCTCATTGTATCTCCAGATTATAAAGCAGAAGATAATAACATTGTACAATATTCTCCAGGAGGAAATCCCGTCACTCCAAATATACATCCCAGACCTTCCCAATTGGGGAGATCAATGGATCCCTCTAATCCTGAGGAATCTTCTGACGGATCACACACCAAGACTATAGGATCTCACAGTACAGATACTTCAATAGATCCGTCTATTCCCCAGGAATCTTCTTTAGGCCACAAAGGAGTTCCCACAGAAGAGAGTTCATTGTCATGTTCAGAGTGCGGGAAAGTGTTTACAAAAAAATGGTTACTTGTTAGGCACAAGAAAAGTCACACAGGAGAACGTCCGTATTCATGTTCAGAGTGCGGGAAATGTTTCATTCATAATGGAAGCCTTCTAACTCATCAGAAAATTCACACTGGTGAGCGTCCCTATTCATGTTCGGAGTGCGGGAAATGTTTCATTCATAATAAAGACCTACTAACACATCAGAGAATTCACACAGGTGACCGTCCCTATTCATGTTCAGAGTGCGGGAAATGCTTCAGTCAGAAAGGAAAACTTAATAGACACCAAATAATTCACACGGGTGAACGTCCCTATTCCTGTTCAGAGTGCGGGGCATGTTTCAATCAGAAATCTTCCCTTGTTACACACCAGAAGACTCACACGGGTGAGTGTCCAAATTTGTGTTCAGAGTGCGGGAAATCTTTCATTGATAAAGGAAGCCTTGTTAAACACCAGAGAATTCACACGGGTGAGCGTCCATATTTGTGTTCAGAGTGCGGGAAATCTTTTATTATGAATAAAGATCTTCGTAAACACCAGAGAATTCACATGGGTGAGCGTCCATATTTGTGTTCAGAGTGCGGGAAATCTTTTATTATGAATAAAGATCTTCGTAAACACCAGAGAATTCACACAGGTGAGCGTCCCTATTCATGTTCAGAGTGCGGGAAATCTTTCACTTTTAAAGGAAACCTTCTCAGACACCAGAGAATTCACACAGGTGAGCATCCCTATTTATGTTCAGAGTGTGGGAAATCTTTCACAGATAAAGGATACCTTGTTAAACACCAGAAAATTCACACGGATGAGCGTCCTTATTCATGTTCAGAGTGCGGGAAGTCTTTCATTGAAAAAAGAAACCTCGTTTCACACCAAAGAATTCACACTGGTGAGCGTCCCTTTTCTTGTTCAGAGTGCGGGAAATTTTTCAATCAGAAGGGAGACCTACTTGTACACTGGAGAAATCACACAGGTGAGCGTCCATTTTCATGCCTCGAGTGTGGCAAGTGTTTCAATCGGAACACTAGTCTGCTTAGACACCAGAAAATCCACACAGGTGAGCGTCCTTATTCATGTTTAGAGTGCGGGAAATCTTTCATTTATCATAGAGACCTTGTTTTACACCAGAGAACTCATACAGGTGAGCGTCCGTATTCATGTTCAGAGTGCGGGAAATCTTTCATTGATAAAGGAGACCTTGTTAAACACCAGAGAATTCACACGGATGAGCGTCCTTATTCATGTTCAGAGTGCGGGAAATCGTTCAATCAGAAAGGAGTCCTTGTTAAACATCAGATAAGTCACACTGGTGAGCGTCCTTTCTCATGTTCAGAGTGCGGGAAATGTTTCAGTCACAAAAAATCACTTGTTAGACACCAGAAAATTCACACAAGGTAACAACCTTTTTCATGTTCATGATGTCTTGGGGGAGGAGCAACAATATTATTTTTCGGGTACTCTTTGGTTTAGGTGCCTGGAATTGAATTCTAGTAATATGATCCTCTAAACATACAGTGCTGACTCGGTCCCGCACTCACACAGACCGCACCCTACAACTAAACTGTGCTAATACATGGCCAGATATGACAATACATGGACAACACTTCTTATTGGTTCCTGTACATTATTGTGCTTTTGATGTTTCACAGAAGAAGCCGGCTTCTCATTGGTCCATCCAATAATTATTACATTTTATAGTTTATGTTCTTCAGTTATAGAAGATTTGATGTAGATTCTAGCTTTGTTTTTATTGCTTGTTAATTAATAATTCAGATTTTCTATAATAAACAAGAACGCTCCGCACTTTCCAATACTCTGTTCTCAGATTTCTGTAATCACTATGGAGAGTTTCGAGAGTCAGTCCACCCAAAAGAGAGAACCACTTCCTGCCTGTAGGACGTCATATGACATCGGGGACTGTGGAGATATCTGGATGATGGGTGCGGCTACAGGCGTCATCCTTTTTCAGCCGGTGATTTCCTAAAAAGTAAAAGCAATCATAGCAGCTGTTTAGCCGGTTGATTGCCTTTACAGGTGACAAAATGAGACGTCCCCTTCCCACCGACCTCCGACGCTTCTCCCGGCTGGCATGTGCGTTCGGGCAGCCGGATAGCAAAGCCGCTGGAGGCTGCAGTTTACCATAAAGCTGGCTGTGGACCAGATATTTTCCGGCCATCTCTATGACTCTTGGAGGTCGGAAGTGACGTCATAACGTCACTTCCGGAGCCAGCAGATTTAAAAACTGCCCTTTTTTTTTTTTGCTGGGAGGCCTTATGCCGCGTACACACGATTGATTTTTTTCGACGGTGAAAACACCGTAAAGAAAATGGACGTGAAAAACGAGGAACAGCTTGTTCCCCTACACACGGCCGTTTTAAATGCCATTTTTTTTCTTGGTCGAAAAAAACGACCGTGTGTAGGCTCCCCGGCAGTGTTTCCCTATGGAAAAACTGTCGTGGAATGTCGGGAATCACGACGAGAAAAATTAGAGCATGTTCTAATTTTTCTCGTCGTGATTAATGCCGTTTTTCCCGTCGGGAAAAATGACAAAAAGCCCACAGACGGTCGTTTTTCTCATCCAAAAGAAAAAATTTAATTTTTCCCGACGGGAAAAATGATCGTGTGTATGCGGCATGAGTGTTTTTTTTTTTTTTTATCTCAGGCTTTCCAGCACAGAGGAGAGATGTGGGGACTTATAGACCCCAGATCTCTCAGTAAAGAGGACCTGTCGTGCCCTATTCCTATTACCAAGGATGTTTACATTCCTTGTAATAGAAATAAAAGTGGTAAAAAAAAATGTAAAGGGAAAGTGTAAAGCCGCGTACACACGACCGTTTTTAATGACGAGAAAAATGAAATTTTTTAAAATGGTCATTAAAAATGATCGTGTGTGGGCTTCAGAGCATTTTTCACGACGTGAAAAACGGCCATGAAAAAAATGGAACATGCTCTAATTTTTCACGTCGTTTTTTACATCGTCGTTTTTCTCGTCATGAAAAATGGCCGTGTGTAGGCTTTTAACGACGTGAAAAAAAATGCGCATGCTCAGAATCAAGTGATGAGACGGGAGCGCTCGTTCTGGTAAAACTAGCGTTCGTAATGGAGATAGCACATTCGTCACGCTGTAAAGGACTGAAAAGCACGAGGCTGAAAAGCGTGAATCGTCGCTCAACATACTTTACTAACATGAAGGGTGGCGCCATCCGAATGGAACTTCCCCTTTATAGTGCCATCCTACGTGTTGTACGTCACCGCGCTTTTCTCGAACATTTTTTTCCATGATAGTGTGTAGGCAAGGCAGGCTGGAGAGGAAACACGAAAAATCACGTCGAGAAAAATGCAATTTTTTTCAATGACATTAAAAATGGTCGTGTGTACGCGGCATAAGGGAAAGTGTAAGAATACAAAAATAAATAAAGCACCCCCGTCTCCTCGTGCTCGCACACGGCAGCAATCTCATAAGTAGGTCACGCCCGCATATTTAAATGGCATTCAAACCACACATGTGAGGTATCACCACAAACGTAATTCTAGCACTAGACCACTGCCTCTGTAACTCTAAACTGGTGACCAATAAGAATTTGTAAAGCGTAGCCTATGGAGATTTTTAAGTACTGAGGTTTGGCGCCATTCCACAATTTTAAAGCGTGACATGTTAGATATCTATTTACTCAACATAACATCATCTTTCACATATGTGACAGCAGGAAGGTAAAGTCACCTGGTTGCATCCAGGGGGGTAGATATATTTCGCCCAGATTCAGGCTTTACGCCGACTTATACAACTAGGTGGAGAGTTGTATAAGGCTAGTGGGCTCATGGATGACTCATACCTCTAGGGAGAGTGTGGGGCGTCGTGCAGACAGGGAGTTGATGAGACCAGCTGAAGCTTGTCAGCTCATTTAGGCCTCTATAAAAACTCCCAGCTTCATTAGGTGTTTGCTCATGCCTGGACCCAGACCTGTGTGGACTGTCTAGGGAGAGTGAACCCCTGTGCGGTGAGACAAAGCCTGTGTGGCTATTTGCTTGGACATTTAAAACCAGGGACTTAGGGACTAGGACAGCACTAGGCTGATCCCAGTTGTTAGTTAGGAAACCTGTATGTTTAGTCAGAGGTCAAGTTGACCAGGATTTATTTTGTTTATGTTTCTTTTGGCTTTGCTGTGTTTTGTCACTGTAAATGGAAAATAAACCGCACCTTTTTTTTGATTTTGAAAACCACAACCTCCGTTTGCTGGGCCTGTTTTTGTGTGGGGAGCCCATCCCGGGAGTCACACACACCCGCTGCCGAGCTAACCCCCTCACAGTTGGTGGAGAATGCAGGCAGTTTTTTTTTAAGCCAGCATGGAGGAGATACTGAAGCAGCTGGCTCTAGCAAGTGCCAATCAACAGCAGACAAATGCAGGTTTGCAAAAGAGCATTGCAGCTCATCAACAGAGCCTTGCAGCTCAACAACAGAACTTCGCAGCCCAGCAGCAAGCTCATCAACAGAGCCTTGCAGCCCAGCAGCAAGCTCACCAACAGAGTCTGGAAGCTCAGCAACAAGCCCAGCAGCAATCTGAGGCCCGCTTCATAGACCTGTTACAGAAGCAAGAGCAGAGACTACAACAAATGGAAGCAGTAATGCAGCAACGTCCGCAGACCAGTGAGGAAAGCCGTCCCACTAATACCGCGTCCTTTGGGGTGAGTCGTTTATTGACAAAAATGACTGGAGAGGATGATCCAGAGGTATTTTTGACCACATTTGAAAAGACTGCTGAAAGAGAAAAGTGGCCTGAGGAGCAGTGGGCTGGACTGGTGGCTCCTCTGTTAACTGGTGAATCGCAGAAGGCTTACTATGACCTAGAGCCTGACCAAGCAAAAGACTATGTGATGCTAAAAGCTGAAATATTGGCAAGGCTGGGTGTCACCCAGGCTGTCCGGGCTCAGCGTGTGCATAACTGGACTTTCCAGCTTGGAAAACCCCCCAGGTCTCAAATGTATGATCTCATTCACCTGAGCAGAAAGTGGCTACAGCCAGAGACTTTGTCCGCACCAAAGATTGTGGAACGTGTTGTAATGGATCGGTTTTTGAGAGCTCTTCCTACTGCCATCCAAAAGTGGGTAAGCCATGGAGACCCAGAGACGGCCGATGGTCTTGTGGATCGTGTGGAGAAATACTTGGCTACAGAGAACCTGACGGCCTCTTCCAGAGACACTCGGACTTTCCACCCTAAGACCAGACCATCCCCAGGGGCGGATAAGAGGATTCCAAGGGGTGAGGGTGGAGAGAGTGAGAGGGTGGGAGCTCTACCCCAAGTTTGGCGAGAACAGCCTGGGAAATCAGCGGCTCAAGAGGCGGCAAGAAGGATCGTTTGCTACCGCTGCCGGCAAGCGGGACATATTGCAGCCAATTGCCCGGTTGTGGAGGAACCCATGCAGTGTGACTTTCTGACGGGCAGACGTCAGTCGCTGTGTGCGACAGTCGCATGCACTGCCATTCGAGGAACTGAGAAACATTTATGCAAAATGTGTGTTAATGGTAGAAATGTTGTGGTATTGCTGGATTCAGGTAGCCTTGTGACCCTGATAAAGGCTGAGTTAGTTAAAACAGAGGTCTCTGGGAATAGCAAGGTAGCTGTTATTTGTGTGCATGGGGACACCCGAGAGTATCCAGTGACTACAGTGTGTTTCGAGACCCCCAAAGGTACCCTCTCTCATCCAGTGGGCTTAGTATCTCAGTTACCGCATGACGCCATTGTGGGAAGGGATTTTCCGAAGTTCTGGGAACTGTGGGATGATCCTGAGCCCCCCACTGGTGCCCCTATGTACCAGGAATGGGATAGCCAGAACTCCCCTGAGAGTGGTGAGGACTCTCCGGAATTTCCCTTATCAGTATTGGCAGGGGAGACTCAAGAAACTGGAGAGGAGCCCACCTCCTCAGACGAAAACCTACCGTCTGTGGATTTTTCTGATCTTGAGGTTCACAGGGAAAACTTTGCCACAGAACAGTTGAAAGACCCCGCCCTAATAAAGGCACGGGAAAACGTAGTGAAAATAGATGGCGAGTTAGTGAACCCAGATAATACCTGCACTTACCCATACTTCAGCGTAGAGAAGGACCTACTGTATCGGGTGGCAAAAAGGGCAGAAGAAACCGTTGAGCGGCTTGTGGTGCCCAAACCTTACAGGAAGTTGGTGTTGGAGTTGGCCCATGGGCACATTCTTGGAGGTCATCTGGGGACAGAGAAAACCCGAGAGAGGGTATTACAGAGATTCTATTGGCCGGGGGTGATGAAGGACATAGAAAATTATTGTTCCTCCTGCCCTGTGTGTCAGAGGTCGGCCCCGATGCCACATTTCCGTAGCCCGCTGGTCCCTCTACCCATCATTGAGGTCCCGTTTGAGAGGATCGCCATGGATTTGGTAGGTCCTATAATCAAGTCCGCTAGGGGGCACCAGTACATATTAGTTATAATGGACTATGCCACCCGTTATCCAGAAGCGATCCCTCTCCGAAATACCTCGGCCAAAACCATAGCCAAAGAGCTATCTCTTGTGTTTAGCCGGGTGGGTATTTGTAAAGAACTGCTTACGGACCAAGGTACACCCTTTATGTCCCGGGTTATGAAGGAGCTGTGTAAATTGTTCAAAGTGACGCAATTACGTACATCTGTGTATCACCCCCAAACCGATGGGCTGGTTGAAAGATTCAACAAAACCCTAAAACAAATGTTGAAGAAAGTGGTGGATAGAGATGGAAAGGATTGGGACTGTCTACTTCCTTATCTGATGTTTGCTATTAGGGAGGTGCCCCAATCCTCTACGGGATTCTCCCCCTTTGAGTTACTGTATGGGAGACACCCAAGAGGGCTGTTGGATATTGCCAAGGAAACTTGGGAAAGTGAGAGTTCTCCCCACAGGAGTGTGATTGAGCATGTCGCCCTGATGCAAGACCGAATTGCACAGGTAATGCCCATCGTGAAGGAACATTTGGCCCAAGCGCAGTTAGCACAGCAGAGAGTGTACAACCGTGGAGCCAAGACCCGTACCTTTTCCCCGGGGGATAGGATACTGGTACTTGTCCCTACGGTTGAAAGTAAATTCCTTGCCAAATGGCAAGGCCCCTATGAGATAATGGAAAAAGTGAGCGAAGTGAATTACAAGGTCAGACAACCAGGAAGGCGAAAGCCCGAACAGATCTATCACGTTAATCTGTTGAAAGCCTGGAGGGATAGAGAGTCCCTAGTCGCAGACACTTGGTCACCAGCTCAAACTGGTTGCGTGATTCCTGAGGTTGGAATAGCAGCCACCTTGTCACAACCCCAACAACAGGAGGTTAAGGAGTTTGTGCTTCGCAACAAGGAGGTATTCTCTGAGCTGCCGGGACAAACATCTGGGGTAGAGCATGACATCATTACCCCGCCCGGTGAAAGGGTGAAGTTAAAACCCTATCGGATCCCAGAGGCCCGACGGGAGGCAATACGGGAGGAAGTACAGAAAATGCTGAACTTAGGGGTGATAGAGGAGTCCCAAAGTGATTGGTCTAGTCCCATTGTGTTGGTGCCTAAACCGGATGGGAGCTGGCGATTTTGTAACGATTTTCGTCAGTTGAACAAAGTTACAAAATTTGACACCTACCCCATGCCACGTATAGATGAGTTGATCGACCGGCTGGGAACAGCCCGATACATGACGACTCTTGACCTCACAAAAGGGTATTGGCAAATCCCCCTGGCCAAATTGGCCAAAGAGAAAACCGCATTTGTAACCCCAGACGGGGCGTTCCAATATAAAAGAATGCCGTTCGGGTTACAGAATGCGCCGGCCACGTTCCAGCGGAAAATGGACCAGATGCTGAGGCCCCATCGGAAGTATGCTGCGGCTTACCTGGATGACGTAATTGTCCATAGCACAGATTGGGCCTCACATCTGCCAAAAGTGCAAGCAGTCCTGGACTCTGTTCGGGAAGCGGGGTTTACGGCTAACCCCAAGAAGTGTACCATTGGGCAGGAGGAGGCCAAATATCTTGGGTACACCATTGGGAGGGGAGTAATAAAACCCCAACTCAACAAAGTCGAGGCCATCCAGAGTTGGCCACGTCCCAACAGCAAGAAGCAGGTACGAGCCTTTCTGGGAATCGCTGGGTATTATCGGCGATTCATTCCCCACTTTGCCTCTAAGGCTGTGCCCCTAACCAACCTAACGAAGGGGAAAGGGTCGGTCATGATTAAATGGACCCCCGAGGCTGAGGCAGCATTCCAATTCTTGAAACAAGCCTTATGTAGCCAGCCAGTGTTGTACTCACCCGACTTCTCTAAAGACTTTGTCGTACAAAGTGATGCGTCAGATGTGGGGTTAGGAGCAGTATTGTCCCAGGTCTGGAACGGGGAAGAGCACCCAGTCATTTACCTCAGCAGGAAGTTGAAGTCCCATGAGGTAAATTACGCCACCGTTGAAAAGGAGTGTTTAGCGGTGAAGTGGGCTCTAGATTCCCTTCGGTACTACCTGCTAGGTAGGCACTTTGACATGGTTACGGATCACGCTCCGTTAAAGTGGATGGCTCAAAACAAGGAAACAAATAGAAGAGTGAATAGGTGGTTCCTGGCCCTCCAGGAATTCAACTTCACAGTAAAGCATCGCCCTGGCGTTCAAATGGGGAATGTGGATGCTTTGTCTCGAGTACATGAATGCCTGATTGCTGGTGTTCCAACCCCGAGGTTAAAACAAGAGGGGGGGGTGTGTGACAGCAGGAAGGTAAAGTCACCTGGTTGCATCCAGGGGGGTAGATATATTTCGCCCAGATTCAGGCTTTACGCCGACTTATACAACTAGGTGGAGTGTTGTATAAGCCCAGCTGAGGCTAGTGGGCTCATGGATGACTCATACCTCTAGGGAGAGTGTGGGGCGTCGTGCAGACAGGGAGTTGATGAGACCAGCTGAAGCTTGTCAGCTCATTTAGGCCTCTATAAAAACTCCCAGATTCATTAGGTGTTTGCTCATGCCTGGACCCAGACCTGTGTGGACTGTCTAGGGAGAGTGAACCCCTGTGCGGTGAGACAAAGCCTGTGTGGCTATTTGCTTGGACATTTAAAACCAGGGACTTAGGGACTAGGACAGCACTAGGCTGATCCCAGTTGTTAGTTAGGAAACCTGCATGTTTAGTCAGAGGTCAAGTTGACCAGGATTTATTTTGTTTATGTTTCTTTTGGCTTTGCTGTGTTTTGTCACTGTAAATAGAAAATAAACCGCACCTTTTTTTTGATTTTGAAAACCACAACCTCCGTTTGCTGGGCCTGTTTTTGTGTGGGGAGCCCATCCCGGGGGTCACACACACTCGCTGCCGAGCTAACCCCCTCACACATTATACAAAAAAAAATTGGGTAAATAATGTGTTGTTTTTTTTTTTAATTCTTTAAAATAAATTTTTCCCCAAAAATGTTGTTTGAAAAATTGCTGCGCAAATACAGTTTGTCATAACAAATTAAAACGACTGCCATTTTATTCGCTAGAGTGTCTCGTAAAAAAAATATATAATGTTTGGGGTTCTGAGTAATTTTCTACCAAAATAAGTAGGGCTGTTACTGATTAAAATTTTCGTGTTCGATTAATCGATTTATTTTAAGTCGATTAATCGACTAATTTCAATTAATTATAACGCACATACAGATCCAACTACTTTTAGCTGATCTCCTTGCAGGCCGATTCCCAGGGCAGCTACCAACCACTGGAAAACTGGATAGCAGGATACAAAAAACACACAAAGGCAGCGCTCAATGGGAATAGCATTAAAACTTTTATAGTCTTCAAGTAGGTAACAAAATAAATATTGCACTGGAGATAAAATCGATGTAGCTACATAAACTGTAAAAATGGTGCGAGTAATACCAAATGGTAGCAAAATCAGTCATAAATACATGTAGCTAAGTATGATACTGGTATAAAAATGTGTGCAACGATACCACTGCTGAATCCAGATGAGGAGGGGCTAACATCAGTCCGTCGGCATGTAGATGTCCCGTGAAGGGAACTATCACAACTCCCAGTGGATGGCTGTAGAATCCCAGGTTGATAGAGGGAAGTGTAACAGCCCTTGCGTGTGGCCGGTAGTAAGGTCCTGCCGGCATGCAGATATGAAGGCACAGCAAAGGAGCCCTTCAAATGGACACGGCAAGCCCCGCCGGTGTCCGTGACGTCACCGGATCTCTGACGGAACTCCCTGAAAACCCGGAAGCTGGCGAAGAGGTGAGTACCGATCAAAAGAATTTTGATCGATCAAAAAAATTCATCGATTAATTGAGGAATTAATAGTTAATTTCCACAGCCCTAAAAAAAGTGATGATTTCCTAATGTAGGAGAGAAATGACAGAATTGGCCTGGGTGGCAAATGATTAACCACTTAAGGACTGGAAGGATTTGCCCCCTTAACCACTTGTCCCCCGCCCACTGTCAATTGACGGCGGGCGGAGGATACTCTCGTTCTGGGAGGACGTCATATGACGTCCTCCCTTTAAAATGAGCTAGGAGGCGCGCGCACGCGCCGCCAGCGGCGCGTGCGCGCGCCCGCCGCGTTCACAAGGCCCCGGTGCGCGTGCCCGGCGGCCGCGATTGCCGCCGGGCACCCGCGATTGCCCGGGAAACGAGCAGGAAAGTGGGTCTCTGTGTGTAAACACAGAGATCCATGTCCTGTGAGGGAGAGGAGGCTGATGGTGTGTCCCTTGTACATAGGGACAACCATCAGTCACCTCCCCCAGTCAGTCCCCTCCCCCCACAGTAAGACCACATAGAGGGAACATATTTAACCCCTTCCCGCCCCCTAGTGGTTAACCCCTTCCCTGCCAATCACATTTATACAGTAATCAATGCATTTTTATAGCAGGGATCGCTGTATAAACGTGAATGGTCCCAAAAATGTGTCAAAAGTGTCCGATGTGTCCGCCGCAATATCGCAGTCACAATAAAAAAATCGCAGATCGCCGCCATTACTAATAAAAAAATAAAAAAATAAAAATGCTATAAATCTATCCCCTATTTTGTAGACGCTATAACTTTTGCGCAAACCAATCAATACGCGCTTATTGCGATTTTTTTTTTTACCAAAAATATGTAGAAGAATACGTATCGGCCTAAACTGAGGAAAATTTTATTTTAAAAAAAAAATGGGTATTTATTATAGCAAAAAGTAAAAAATAGTGTTTTTTTTTCCAAACTGGACGCTCTTCTTTTGTTTATAGCGCAAAAAATAAAAACCGCAGAGGTGATCAAATACCACCAAAAGAAAGCTCTATTTGTGGGAAAAAAAGGACGCAAATTTCTTTTGGGAGCCACGTCGCACGACCGCGCAATTGTCATTCAAAGTGTGACAGCGCTGAAAGCTGAAAAATGGCTTGGGCAGGAAGGGGGTTTTCGTGCACAGTAGGGAGGTGGTTAATGACCAAGCCAATTTTTTCGATGCGGCACTGTGTTCACTTTAACTGACAATTGCGCGGTCGTGCGATGATGTACCCAAACAAAATTGACGTCCTTTTTTCCCCCCACAAAAAGAGCTTTCTTTTGGTGGTATTTGATCACCTCTGCGTTTTTTATTTTTTGCGCTATAAACAAAAAAATGAGCGACAATTTTGAAAAAATATATATTTTTTACTTTTTGCTACAATAAATATAAAAAAAAAATTTTTGGGGTAAAAAAAGTACAAAAAGGGGAAAATTGATTGGTTTGTACAAAAGTTATCGCGTCTACAAAATAGGTGATAGATTTATGGCATTTTTATTTTTTAATAGTAATGGCGGTGATCTGAGATTTTTAGCGGGACTGTGACATTTCGGCGGACAGATCGGACACTTTTGACACTTTTTTGGGACCATTGACATTTATACAGAGATCAGTGCTAAAAATAGCCACTGATTACTGTATAAATGTCACTGGCAGGGAAGGGATTAACACTAGGAGGCGATTAAGGGGGTAAGTGTGTCCTAGGGAGGTGTTTCTAACTGTGGGGGGCTGGGCTGACTGGAGGAGGAGAGAGATCACTGTTCCTAATCACTAGGACCAGACGATCAATCTCTCCTGCACTGACAGAACGGGAATCTGTTTGTTTACATTGACAGATCCCCATTCTGCCTGTCTCTGGAGCAAACGCGGGTGGCCGGCAGACATCGAGTCCACCGGACCCGCTGGTTGGCTCCCCTGCTAGTGAATGGGCGTGGGTGCCCACAAATAGCTGTGTACGCACCCAACGCCAGCAAGTAATTAAGATGGTTGTAACCCTAAAAAATAAAAGAGCTCATGTTCCCTTATAGTGAAATAAACAGCACAGTGCTTGTAATGTCTTATCTGCCCCTCTCTAACCCCAAAAAAACTCAGTTGATGCCAGTTCCTGTGTCACCCTTTGTGTGCTGACCACGGTAATCCAGGCTGCTGAGCCCAGATTACCGTGGTCAGTTTACGTGCTTCCATCATCCACTGCTCTCCTCTCTCTCCCCCCCCGCCTCCTGCCTGTCAGCTCCTGTGTGTGTGAGCTGCCCCAACCCCCCACCCTCCTGCCGCTATTAGTGGTAATGTAAACTTTAAAAAATATCACTGGCAGCCCCCCTCTTTTATGCAGCCATAATGCACATTGTTAAGTCGCGTACACACGATCGGTTTTACCAATGAAAACAGTCCGATGGATTTTTTTCATCGGACAAACTGATCGTGTATGGGCCCCATCGGTCTTTTTTCCCCATCGGTGTCAAAAAATAGAACATGTTTTAAATTTTTCCGATGGATAAAAAACCGATAGCAAATTCTGATCGTCTATGGGCAAGTCCATGGTTAAAAAACCCACGCATGCTCAGAATCAAGTCGACGCATGCTCAGAAGCATTGAACTTCATTTTTCTCGGCTCATCTGAGTGTTTTACGTCACCGCGTTTGGACGGTCGGTTTTTTGACTGATGGTGTGTAGGCAAGACTGATGGAAGTCAGCTTCATCGGTTTTCCGATGAAAAAATCCATTGGTTTAAAAACCATAGGAAATCCGATCGTGTGTACAGGGCTTAAGTGTTTGTTGAAAACAAATCCTGCAAATTCCTTTTTTAGAGCTCATCAGGCTGGTCATGTGATTCTTGGATGCTCTCCTCCCCCATCTAAGGGCTACAGCGGGAAGGGCTGTGTGGCCAGCATGCCTGGTCACGTGACCTCCCTGTCTGAGGTCACATTGAGATCTCAGTCCCACAAAGTTGTCATTTTAACAAGTTATTTTTCACTTACAGCAAGGACATACTTAAAATGATACACCAAAACACATTATTCTGCTCTTCCCCAGTATGGGGATACCACATGTGTTATACTTGTTTGCTGTTTTTATGCATAGAGGGGCTCAAAATCCAAGGACCACCTTTAAACTTTCAAGGGGCATAAATTATGCATCTAATTTCCTGACTACCTATATAACATTTCTTGAGGCTCCAAAGTTGCAGAACAGTGGAAACACCCCAAAACTGACCCACTTTTGCAAGCATATTTATTTGGAAGTAAGGTGAGTCTTTAAAACACTTTTTTGCCACAAGTTTTTGGAAAATAAAGATGAAATCAATATTTTTTTACATGCAGCTGTCAATTAACAAGATATATTTCCAACAGCATGGGCACATTTAGAAGACGCTATTCCTCCTGAGCATGGGGATACCACATAAAGGAGACTTTTTTGCAGTCTGGTTGCACAGAGGTGCCCAAAATCCAAGGAGCACCTTCAAGCGTTCAAGAGGCAAAAATTACGCATCTCATTTTTTTACTACCTAACTTGTATTTGGAGGCTCTGAAACACCAGTGCAGGTGGTCCCCTAGTTACAAACATTCGACTTACAAATGACCCCTACTTACAAACGGAGGGAGACAGCAGGAAGTGAGAGGAAATCTACCCCTAAGAAGGGAAATTCACTCCTGTAAGAGTTATTATGGGAAAAAGGTATCTCCACTGATGTGTTATCACCAAGGCTTGTTTCCACAACAACCCAAATTTTTCAAAATCCAATTGTCATTGGAACAGGGGCACAGACAGCAAAACAAATATTACAGGGGTGTTAACCCTTCCCTATGCTATCCAAAAAGCTTAAAAATAGTTTTTTGGCAGGAGCTACAGTTAAAAAATGTACCTATTTAGACTTATAAACAGTTTTAACGTAAGAACAAACCTACAGACCCTATCTTTTTTGTAACCCTGGGGACCACCTGTACAGTAAAACACCCATGTGACGGGAGTCACTTTGGGTGGGGGGCTTGTGGAACCTAGCTTACCGTAGACAGCTCTGGAAACTCATTGTCCAGCTCCTCCAGCCCCTCCTATTTGTAAGTGACCCTGTGTCTATTAGGGGCACAGGGTGACTGAGAACCCCAGTTGGGTCTGCACTAAAACAACTCACCCTACAACCACACTGGATTCAGGATTTCCTTTTACACCTGTTATCCAGGGTCCTATATGTGTGGTTTGTGTTGAAAGAATGAAGGGGCTCTTTCACTTTGGACAATAATATTTCTGAGCAATATCCCTCAAGAAAATATGAAGATAATTTCCTCCTTTCACCTGCTGAAATATTGTACCAGCTTGGTCTCATAAACTGTTGTATACTCTTTACTAGATCGTTTGAGGTGTGACTGTATCCCATTGTTCTATTGTCTCTGTCTGCCTTGGGAGCAACCTATTATGAGATGTACAGTATAGGTTTTTGTGGATTGGCTTACATGTTAATGAAACCCCTTTCAGCTATTAGAGGCAGGGTGGAGGGAGGGGGGAATTCCTCCAACAGCTCTCCCTGCTGATAAGACGGTCTACTAATGAGAAATTTGAATACACCTGTGTGTCTCATGTTACTGGAGGAGGTAAAGTTTACCCCGCCCTGTGTCATTATGCAAAGAAGGGGGGTTGTCCTCTGAGCGTATATCTCTTTGTGCCTGTGTTTGAATAAACAGTCTTATGGTTTCCATCCTACACTAATGTCTTGACAAGTGACTGAGTGAACTAGGGGGTTTTGGATAGTGCTGGTACCAGCCAAAAGAAGCATATATGGCGGACATAATCCTGTAGAGGATGGGTCTGTCACATTGGTGGCAAGCGGTGGGATTGTGCTTCCTGGCTGTGAACACGTCCAAACCACCACCGGGATCCAAGACCAGGATAGCAGACATCAGTCGACCCAGTGGAGATATGGACCTAGCATCAGAGTTGCAGGGGCTGCTGCAGAGAGTCCTTTCAGTAATCCCCAGGACTATGTCTGCGGATCAATACCTGGAGATCAGGCAGCGGATTCGGGTGCAGGTCTAGCTTGGAGCCCTCCATGTCACTGGTACACACCAGGGCAGGGGATTTCCAATGGGACCAACGGGAGTTGCAGATGCCATTCCTGGGAGAGCGGCCCCAGGAGCAATGGCTGACTGAGTTGGACAGGCTGGTCCAGCAGGACATAGAGCTGGACAATTGATATTGGGCTCTGCAATGGCACGCAGAGCAGGAGTATTTAGGGAAGACAACAGAATGCTCTCCGGAGGGATATGACTTTTGCGGCCCTGGATTGTTGTGGGAGAGCCTTACAGATGGTTTTGTGTTTGGCGATGAAGGGGAACCTACCCTTGAGGACCTACGAGAATATAGATAGGCTATGAACGGTCACACAGGGGTTTAAGAGCTTAATAGAAAAAAGGGTAATACTGCGCTTTCAAAAACTCCAACAATGGGTGGATAGAAATTGAGTGATATAAACAAAGCAGCAACTTTCCTCTGAGATATGCACAGCATACATCAAAAATATCCAAAATAAGTTGTGCTGAATTAAATTAAAATAGGAAAATAATGCAAAATGGTGAACACATTCAACAGAAAAAGTCCATAAAGTGACGTGAAGTCCAATGAATCCCACAGTGCTTTATACTGTCACCAGAATTTAGAATTTCAAAAAAAAGCCTCCACCTCATGAAGATGGCCGCTTACCACTTCTTCATGACTTCCTGTTACTTTTCCTACAACACAGCATAGACATACTTAAAATTGCATCCCAAAAAACACCATCTACTACTTTCATGGGCATAGAGGAGACAGAGAAATAGTCATGGAGAGCCAGGATCATACATGGTAAGGCAGAGAGAAGCATAGTCAGGTAGCAGGCTGAGGTCAGTACCAGGGAAGCAGGCAGAGGGAGGTCCCGCAGCAAAACAGGGTCAGTACCAGGGAAGCAGGCAAAGAGTAGCCTGTGACGACTCCGAGCTGAGGTTAGTATCTAGAATCCACAGAGCAAGGTCAGGAGCAAGCTGAGTCAGCAGCATGAAGTCTCAGCAAAAGCATGAACACGGGTCAAAGGGAAACTGAAGAACTTCCAGCAATTAGGACACATCAAGACCTCCTTTAAATAAGCAGCTTGGCACCATTCCCAAAATTGGGCGTGTGTAAGCTCATCTGTATGCTGAAACATGTGCATGAGCATTAGCTGCATGAAAATGAACAGCAGCTTTATTAGTTTCCTGGCAGGGGCTCAAAATCCAAAGAGCACCTTTAGACTTGCAAAGGGCATAATTAGGCATTTAATTTCCTGACTACCTATCATATTTTCGAGGCCTTGGAGTACAAGGACAGTAGAAACAGCCACAAAATTACCACATTTTAGAGAGTAAATACCCCAAGACATTTTTTTAAGAGGCATGGCGAGTATTTTGAAGATTTCATTTTTTTACACATATTTGTGGAAAATGCAGAAAGAAAATGAAAATGTATTTTTTATACAAAGTTGGCAGTGTAATAAGATAATTCTCACAGCATAAGCATACCTGGAATTTCACCCCAAAACATATTCTGCTACCCCTGCCGAGTATGAGGATACCACGTGTGTGAGACTTTTCCTATGTTTGGACTGATTATGTACCGGACATTGTGTCTTGTTTATAACAAAAATCAATCAATTGTATCAAAAACAGTGTACTGCAATGGTTGCTCTGTATGAGTTCTCAGGGAATATAGCTTAGTGTAGCATCACCTCGTACCTATAAGCCAAGCAAACCTAGCTTGCTGGTCCGTGGCCACCAGGCCACCAGGAATGCTATGTTTACTGGTCAGGAAGTATAGGAGGCTGAACAGAGTGTGAGCAAAAGAGTCCCTGTGGTTCCAGAAGTGCAGTTTTCTGCAGGGGATGGCTGGGATTGGTGTCTCAGGAACTTAGTCAGTGGGAGGTGCAAATGGTTCAGTTCAGGCGGCAGGCAGAGATGTGCTAAGCAAACAGGCAAAGGATCAATCCAGACAGCAGGCAAAAATGTTGTCAATAAACAGTCCAGGGTCAGTACAGGCAGGCATAACACTGCACGAGTCTGGCGGTGATCAGGAGAAGTGTTGCTGACTGCACTTATCTTATGACATTGTCACTGGTGTGGCAGTAACAATATTGCTGGCTTACACTGGTTTGGCAACACTGATAGAGACCAAGAACACTGTTATTGACTTAAACTGGTCTGATAACATTGGAACTGGTTTTGCTGCCTTTAATGACACTCTTGCTGGCTGCACTGGTCTGGTGACACTGGGACTGGTGTGGCAGTGAACAGGAACTGTTGCTGGATTAAACTATTCTGGCAACACTGGGACTGGTGTGGCAGCAATCAGGAACACTGTTGCTGGCTTCATTGGTCTGATGTCAATGGGACTGGTATGGTGGCAATCAGGAACACTGTTGTTGGCTGCATTCATTTGGGCTACTGGCTATGATGTGGCAGCAATCAGGAACACTGTTGATGGCTGCTGATGTGGTCGTGATCATGAACACTGTTGCTGGTTTAAACTGGTCTGGTGACACTGGGACTTGTGTGGCCATGATCAGGAACACTGTTGTTGGCTGCACTCATTTGGGCTACTGGCTATGATGTGGCAGCAATCAGGAACACTGTTGCTGGTTTAACTGGTCTAGGGACACTTGAACTGGTGTGGGGGCAATCAGGTACACTGTTACTGGCTGCACTGGTCTTGTAACACAGTACCGGTGTGGTGGTGATCATGAACTCTGTTTCTGGCTTGTAATGGTCTAAAGACACTAGCACCGGTGTGACAGTGAGCAGGAACACTGTTGCTTGCTTATACTGGTCCGGTGACACTGGGACTGATGTGGTGGCTGGGAGCAGCTGGGTAGTAATACACGCACACCTCAATCCCTTTTCCAAAAAACAATGAGTGAACAGCAATAGTTCCTAGGTAAATTAACACACAGCCCGAATTGTTGATGCTTGTAACGGGTGGGCCCGTGGAACCCAGAAGTTCTTAGAAAGTGTGAGCCAGGAAATAATGGACATTGAGAATATGTATTGGATTGCTTTAAAATGGGTCTGTAATATTATTCCACAATATTTCCCAGGATATCTGTAAATAACTATTTTTGTTGATCCTGAACTCAACAGGTTAATTGAAAAGGGCTGATGTGTTCTAAAGATCCTTTCATTGCGAATAGAGATAATTAACTCTGTACTTGTGTGTATATAAAGGTCAGGCCTAGTCATTTAAACTGAAAAGGGATTAGCTAACGAACCCACCTATTGTCTCTTAAGAGATGTCAAAATAATGTGTATTGTAGGAGACAGTAAGGCTAGCCTAAAGGTCATGTGTCTGAGTCATCAGCTGTAGTTAATTAGCTCATGTAAATTAGGTCTGGTCAGAAGTGCTTTGTGAGAGGAAAGAAAAGAAACTCCTCTCTGTGTGTATAAAACTTGCAGTGTTTCAATAAAAAGTGTCAGTCCAGTTGGAAAGATACAGAGCGTTTGTCTCGTATGTTTGGAAGGATTAATCCTATGGGAAGCGGTCGCCTGACTGTGGAGGATCGGCAGTGGATGTGTGTCCAGAGAGGGAATATCCTAAACGCCGTTAACCCCTTTCATACTTGGGGTGCCGTTACATTGGTTGGCAGCAGTGGGATTTTCCCTCCAGTTACTGGGACACTCCAAACCACCAAAGTGAATGACCAGCTATGCAGCCTGCAGGAAAGCCACGGTGAAAGACTTACTTGAGAGCTGCGGAGGGACCGGTGGGACAAAGAACAAGGCCACCTTGATCAGGGAGCTAGCCGAGATGGATCAGAGGGATGGTGATGCAGGACCCCGGTCAGTTGAAGACTTGTTTCAGCAACGAGTTCGACAGTGGTTGGCATTATATGGGGCTAACCCATCAGAGACCGCCATACAGAAAGCCATTAGAGACATCCAGCTGCAGGATGAGCGACAAGAGAGAGAACTGGAGCGACAAGAGAGAGAACTAGAGTGGCAACATGAGCGGAGAAAGGCGGAAATACGGCAATCGGAGACAACGCCTTAAGATGCAGCGCCTGTCCGTAAGTTGCCCTTTCGGGCTTTCAAACTATTTAAGGAAGGAGAGAAGGAAATTGAAGCGTTCCTGCAGGACTTTGAGAGACTATGCCAGATACATGAAGTACTGCCCCAAGATTGGGTCGCCTTACTGGCAAGTAATTTAACTGGCAGAGCGGCGGATGCGCATCGGGCCCTGGAAGATGAGGACGCTAAAGACTATGACCGGGTAAAAGAAGTTCTGCTAGCCCGATTTGCCATTACACCCGAAGCCAGCAGGATTACGTTTCGAGAATCCCGGAAACAAACCCACATAACATACGTGGAGTGGGCACATCGTCTGCAGCGAAACTTTAAGGGCTGGTTCCAGGGAAGCTGCGCTCATACCATAGAGGACATCACCCAGCTAGTACTCTTAGAACAGTTCTTTAACCACACCCCTCTGGTATTACGGGATTGGGTGCGAGATAAGCGACCACGGACTGTACAGCAAGCGGCTACTTTGGCCGATGAATATCTGGACTCTCGAAGGTCAGGCGGAAGCGAGCGCTATCCACTATCTCGGCCCAGTTTACCAGCCTCTAACCCAACTTCAGCACCACCTCCAGCGGCCACTTATCCTCAGCAGCCCAGGTTCAACTCCCAGGACTACTCACAACCCATTAGGTGTTTCGGATGTAAACAGCTAGGGCACAAAAAGCCAGCCTGTCCGTTGAATCCAGCCATCCAGTCCCAGTCATGGAGACAGCCAGCAAGGGGGAGCCCCCGCACATCCATGCCTGCGGCCCACTGCATTGAGGAGGAAGAACATTGGGGCGTCCTGCACGAGGCTGATCCAATACAAGCAGCTAACGGGGACAACAGGCAACAACACAGGCAGACTGTCCGGGTTAATGGAACGGTAGCCAATGGCCTACGTGATAGTGGCGCTACCATGACCCTACTACAGAAGAACCTCATCCCAGAGAGCCAACACACCGGAGACACTGTAGCCGCAAGAGTAGCGGGAGGTACCATCTTCCGGCTACCCGTTGCCCGGGTTCACCTGGATTGGGGGTTGGTTCGGGACACGTGAATGTAGGGGTGATGAAGGATTTGCCAGCGGATGTACTACTGGGGAATGATTTGGCCCCCCTCCTTTCTGCTTATGCCCCGATGGGCCCCAGATGAAGTCAACCCAGTGACTACCCGTGCCCAGACACGTACTGCTGGAACCGGCCCGCTTGCTGCTGAGACCCAGGTGAGACTATCTTCCCCGACACGTACCTTAGGTCAGGCGCTCCTAGGCTGGGATACCCCAGAAGCATTCGGGAGGGAAACTCGGGAGGACCCGACCTTACACATGTATAGGGCTAAGGCAGATGCTCAGGAAAGGGGAATAGATGTGGAGCTTTTTGAATGGGTGGGGGATAGACTGTATAGGATCCCTAAGCCATCTCAGAGAAGTAAGGCCCCTTCGCAGAAACGACAGCTGGTGGTACCTAAGAAATACCAGCTGGAGATTCTGCGAATCGGGCATGATGTGCCGCTAGCAGGACATCTGGGGTTCCGTCGCACAGCCCGTAGGATTACACAGAATTTCTTCTGGCCCAATTTTAGCCAGGATGTGCGACAATACTGCAAAACGTGTGACACATGTCAACGGATAGGTAAGGGGGGACCACCCTAAGGCTAAACTTATGTCCATGCCTATTATTGGGGAGCCCTTTTACCGCATAGCCGTTGACATTGTGGGCCCCCTGGCCAGGCCTAGTCCATCCGGGAAGAAGTATATTCTCACCGTGGTGGACTACGCCACCCGTTACCCAGAGGCAGTAGCTATGTCTAACATTGAAGCAGAGACAGTAGCTGATGCCCTGGTTAAGATTTTCACCAGAGTGGGGTTCCCTAAGGAGATTCTCTCTGACCAGGGAACCCAGTTTACCGCAGTGCTCACCCAGCAGTTGTGGAAGGTGTGCAATATTAAACCCTTGCTGAGCTCACCTTACCACCCCCAGACTAATGGTCTCTGCGAACGCTTTAACGGGACCCTCAAACAAATGCTGAGGACTTTTTCGGACGCTTGCAGAGACTGGGACAGATTCCTGCCTCACCTGTTATTTGCGTACAGAGAGGTACCCCAGGAATCTACTGGGTTCTCGCCCTTCGAGTTGCTCTATGGGAGAAGGGTCCGCGGACCCCTCGATCTCATCAGAGGACACTGGGAGGGAGAGACAGAGCAGGAAGAGACTCCCATAGTGCCCTATGTTCTGGAACTCAGGGACCGCATGGAGCAACTGTCTCTGATGGTAAGGGAGAATTTTCAGGTGGCCCAGGGAAGACAGAAGAGATGGTACGATCGGGGGGCCCGACAGCGTATCTTCCAGGTTGGGCAGAAGGTCTTAGTGCTCAAGCCTGTGAAGACCGACAAGATGCAGGCATCTTGGCAGGGCCCGTATAAAGTAGTAGCCCAGGTATGTGATACTACCTTTGTTATTGCCAGCTGTGCAGATGAAAGAATCCAGCAAACCTTTCATGTGAACATGCTAAAGGAGTATCAGGAACGGCAGGAGGATGTTGCTGCAGTATGTGCCCCTGCTGTGGACGTTTAGAAGGTTTACCCCTACCTGACTTACTAGAGAGAGAGCCCTAGACTGACCTCATTAGCCTTGTACAGCTAGGAGACCGGTTAAGCCCCACAAAGAAGGAACAGGCTAAGCGGCTTCTGTGGGAGAAACAGGCGACGTTCTCCCAAAAACCGGGCTATACGACCCTGGCTGTGCATAAGGTAGAGACCCCTGGACAAGCACCCCTTCGACAGCCCCCCTACCGTATCCCTGAAGCAGTCCGAGGAGAAATGCGGAAGGAGATACAGGAGATGATTCAGCTAGGAGTCATTGAGCCTTCTGACAGCCCTTGGGCCTCGCCTGTGGTCCTGGTGCCTAAGAAAGACGGAACTACCCGGTTCTGCATGGACTACAGACGACTCAATGAGAAGACCACCAC
Organism: Rana muscosa; assembly: GCA_029206835.1. Lineage (NCBI taxonomy): Eukaryota > Metazoa > Chordata > Amphibia > Anura > Ranidae > Rana > Rana muscosa. The sequence goes on along the minus strand of CM055123.1, from coordinate 432,248,858 downwards.
CGATGCCTACCCGATGCCCAGGGTAGACGAACTGCTAGACCGTATAGCCAGGGGACGTTATTTAATTACAATAGACCTGTGTAAAGGTTATTGGCAGATCCTCCTGGCCGAGGATGCTATCCCCAAGTCGGCATTTGTTACCCCATTTGGCCTGTACCAGTCTAAGGTCATGCCATTTGGGATGAAGAATGCCCCGGCCACCTTCCAACGTATGGTGGATAGGCTCCTCGATGGCTTCCAGGATTTTGCATGTGCATACCTGGATGACATTGCGATCTACAGTGGGTCTTGGGAGGAGCACCTGGTTCACGTGGGGGTGGTTCTGGACAAAATTCGGGCCGCAGGCCTGACCTTGAAACCAGATAAGTGCCATCTAGGTATGGCGGAAGTGCAGTACCTGGGACACCGAGTAGGGTGTGGGAACCAGAGACCAGAGCCAGCCAAGGTAGAGGCAGTAGCTAACTGGCCCACGCCCCGTACTAAGACCCAGGTATTAGCCTTCTTGGGGACTGCAGGGTACTACCGACGTTTTGTCCCTGATTATAGTGCTATCGCCAAACCCTTGACTGACCTGACGAAAAAGAATTTACCTAGGCAGGTCCTGTGGTCTCCAGCTTGTGAAACCGCGTTTCTAGCCCTCAAGCAAGCACTTGTAAATGCCCCTGTCTTGGCGGCCCCAGTACCTAACAAACGTTTTCTTGTCCACACAGATGCTTCCATGTTTGGACTGGGGGCTGTGCTGAGCCAAGTTGGGGAGGATGAAGGAGAACACCCTGTCGCATACCTGAGCAGAAAGCTATTACCCCGGGAAGTGAGCTATGCGGCAGTGGAGAAGGAGTGTTTGGCCCTGGTCTGGGCCCTTAAAAAGTTGAACCCTTACTTGTACGGACAGGAATTTTCACTAGTCACCGACCACAACCCATTGGTCTGGCTTAACCGGGTCTCAGGAGACAATGGCAGGTTGCTGCGGTGGAGCTTAGCCCTACAACCTTACAACTTCACCATCAGTTACCGACCCGGTAAGCAAAATGGCAATGCTGATGGGTTGTCCCGGCAAACAGACGTCATCCCGGCCTCCTAGTGCAATGTTGATGGGTTGTCCAGGCATTAGAGGAATGGAACTATGGACTAACTTCGGAATCAGCCCGTCTGGGGTCTCCTCCTGTGTTAGTCTCCTGACGAAAGGGAAGAGACGGGTGGGCCCGTGGAACCCAGAAGTTCTTAGAAAGTGTGAGCCAGGAAATAATGGACATTGAGAATATGTATTGGATTGCTTTAAAATGGGTCTGTAATATTATTCCACAATATTTCCCAGGATATCTGTAAATAACTATTTTTGTTGATCCTGAACTCAACAGGTTAATTGAAAAGGGCTGATGTGTTCTAAAGATCCTTTCATTGCGAATAGAGATAATTAACTCTGTACTTGTGTGTATATAAAGGTCAGGCCTAGTCATTTAAACTGAAAAGGGATTAGCTAACGAACCCACCTATTGTCTCTTAAGAGATGTCAAAATAATGTGTATTGTAGGAGACAGTAAGGCTAGCCTAAAGGTCATGTGTCTGAGTCATCAGCTGTAGTTAATTAGCTCATGTAAATTAGGTCTGGTCAGAAGTGCTTTGTGAGAGGAAAGAAAAGAAACTCCTCTCTGTGTGTATAAAACTTGCAGTGTTTCAATAAAAAGTGTCAGTCCAGTTGGAAAGATACAGAGCATTTGTCTCGTATGTTTGGAAGGATTAATCCTATGGGAAGCGGTCGCCTGACTGTGGAGGATCGGCAGTGGATGTGTGTCCAGAGAGGGAATATCCTAAACGCTGTTAACCCCTTTCATACTTGGGGTGCCGTTACAATGTTGATTTAAAAAAAAGACAATATTGGAGACCAGTCCTTCGGGGGCATTCCCAACTCTACACACCTCATGTGCCCATTATGAAGGTTCCCACCAGTTCTACTGGGCGTTCCCAATTCTGTACACCTCCTGTGCCAATTATGAAGGTTCCCACCAGCCTTCCAGGAGGGTCCCAACTCTGCACACCTCCTGTGCTCATTACGAAGGATTCCTGCCATAATGCACACCTCTTGTGCTCATTACGAAGGATTCCTGCCATAATGCACACCTCCTGTAAACCCTGCACATCTCCAATGTCCATTATGAGGGTTCCCACCAGACCTCCAGGGGGTTCCCACCAGACCTCCTGTACTTATTATGAACAGTTCCCATAATCCCTACATATCCATCCCTGCACATAACCTTATTTCATAAATAATACTCTTTAAAAATCTACAGACAATGACAGGACTGAAAAGAAACCACCCAAAGCAAAGACCTAGAATAACTCCCTAAGAAAAAGTTTTTCTGCAAGATCTTGCACGCCAAACACTTTTTGTGTATCTGGCATAATTTAAGGACATTGTTTTTGCAAAGTTTTTGTTGTAATCTGTGTGTCCTACTTGGGTACAAAGGCCTGGTGCCATCGAGCTAATGAGCAAATTCCATTTCCATTCTTGAAGCTTGAAATACACAACTCTGGATAAACCACAGGACTTTTAAAAGTACCATATGTAGTGCACACACCCCACTCCTACCTGCATTAACTTTGGCTCCTTGCAGGAAGAGAGAGGCACACCGCACTACCAGCCCATACCCTCCTGTGTGAGAAGGTTGAGCGGTGTTGTTGTTGGGTCTTCCACGGTCAGAAAACCTCCAGAGCCTGATTCTCACCTCTATGTTGAGGGAGAGACAAGTCTTTAACTTTCCAGTAAAGTGAATGTCCACACCAGCTGAAACTCCAACTCAGAGTTTATTTTCTCTTAGCTAATAACACGGTCTCTGATAGGAAAAGGTTGGAGCAAGAAACAGAACAGTACAAGGTGTGGAGGAGGTCCAGGCACAAACGTTATAGATGTTTGCTCAGATTCTCAAGCAAGTTTAACTAGGCGCACAGTCTCTGCCACAGACTGTGAAGTTGGTCTCTGCCACAGACCTGGTGAAACTGATCCCCTTCTTTAGCTATGGCCCCTTTTTAGGAGAAGACATCCCACCGGAGAGTTACCGGGACTCTACCGTCACCATGACACTGCACTAGGTCTTTGGAGAGTTCCTTTCCCGGCCTCCTCATCCTAGATACGGGTCCCCTCGCAAGGCGGCACCCTGAGATTCCTTGATCCTTGGTGCACCCCAGCCGAAGGTGCTGGGCCCAAGGCCTCCGCTGTGGCTCCCGGGCTTACATACCCAGGGCGGACAGGAACAGCATGGTAGTACCTCACCCTGGGCTAAAGGTGCCCAGGAAGGAACAGGAACACTCGCACCTGGGCCTAAGGTGCCCAGGGTGGACAGGACACACACTCCCTGGGAGTAAGACTCCCGACGACCGAACAGACCCCGAACAGGCAGCATCTGCCCCTTTTATGTCCTCTCCCAGCATGCCCAGCAGGTAGACCACACCCACTGTATGGTTGCCGAGAGGGGACACACAAGGCACAGCACTGTATCAGCGGTTCAACCCTAACCCAGTATGGCAGCGCCATCTGTAGGCCACAGGGAACTGCACACCAATACTCTCCCTGTGGATAAAAATGGTTGCAAAAACCCTGACAAATTAGGGTGTTTGAGCAAACTACCACTCAAACACTCCCCCTAAATTTAGCACCCCGCTACACATACATTACTATTTATTATGTAAAAAAAAAACAATATATATTTAATGATCACATAAAAGTAGACAATTCAATAAAAAAAAAACATACACAATGCTGTTCACTATAGATATGCAGTAATGTGCAAAATGTATAGGCAGTTCTGAAAAAAAAAAGCTGAAAATGAATTATGCTTTCAGAAATGGAAGTGTTAATAGGTTATTTTTATCAATGAACAAAATGGAAAGTAAATGAACAGAAGAGAAATCCAATCAATATTTAATGTGACCGCCCTTTGCCTTCAAACCAGCATCAATTCTTCTAGGTAGACTTGCAAAGAGTTAGGCCTCGTACACACGACCGAGTTTCTCGGCAAGAACCAGCAAGAAACTTGCTGGCAGAGATGTCTTGCCGAGAAACTCATCGTGTGTATGGTTTCTCGTCAAGAAAACCGACAAGTAATCTCGACGAGAAAATAGAGAACCAGCTCTCTATTTTCTCGTCGAGATTCTCGTCGGCATGTTTCTCGACGAGAAAAGTGAGTGTGTGTGTGTACACTTACCTGTCCTCCCGGAAGCCCGCGCATGTTCGAAATGAATTTGACGCATGCGCGGTAGCTTCCTAGGCATAGGTAGGGTATACCAAGATAGCGGCGACGGCATCGAATGTGACGAGCGCATGCTCGTCGTAGTCGATGACGTCACCGCGTACGCTCCATTCAAAGAACCGCGGGTTCTTTGAATCGAGCGTGTGTACACTCGGCCGGGACAAGTTTCTTGTCCAAGAATCTCGTCGAAAAAAACGACATGTTTTTTCCGATGAGAATCTCGGCCGTGTGTACGAGGCTTAAGTGAAGAAGCTCGGCAGGTAGGTTGTTCCAAACATCTTGGAGAACTAAGTACAGATCTTCTGTGAAAGTCTGCTATAAAGTATTAAAAAACACCGGCTGCAGTTTGTATTTTATCCACAAGTTGGTGAACTCATTTTTTATCAGTGGAACGCAGAGACAGGAAGTGATAAAAGATACAGACAGGAAGTGATGTTATCGGCAGACAGGAAGTGATGTTATCGGCAAACAGGAAGTTCCCAGAGAGAGCAACATTTGCAGGAAGTAGAGGGAGATATTCCTTCAACCGGCAGCAGAGGAGGTAATAAGAATTGTTTTCCATTTATATCCAGTAACCCCGTCATGTCCGTCCTCTTCCTCCATAGTAACTGAAATGTCCTTTAACCTCCCTGGCAGTATTCCCGAGTCTGGCTTGGGGTGGAATTTCAGTACCATTGGCGGTAACCCCGAGCCTGACTCGGGCTGCATTGCAGGATACAGGGAGAGTTACTTATCTTGTTCCCTGGATCCTGCGATGTTTCCCCGCAGTGTGTGCGAGCCGTCTCCTTGCTCGATTCACACACAGTGCCCGAGTGCCGCCCAGCTCCGTTCCCTGCGATGTTGCGGCGCCAAATTCAAAAAAGTAAAAACACAATACACATACAGTATACTGTAATCTCACTGATTACAGTACTGTATAAAAAAATTACACATCCCCTTTGTCCCTAGTGGTCTGCCCAGTGCCCTGCATGCACTTTTATATTATAAATACTGTTTTTTCTGCCTGGAAACTGGAGATTGTCCATAGCAACCAAAAAGTGTCCCTTTATGTCAAAAGTGGTTTTAGACCAGCTAGAAAACAGCGATAATAAATTAGAATCACTTGCAGAACTGAGCGATAACGATTTGTGGGGAAATTCGTCATCAAACACTAAATCTAATGACAGCGACAATTCTGCAACTGAGCAAATTTCAGTGTTTTTGATTTGATTACATTAGTGAATAATTTTTATTATTATTATTATTATTATTTGTTATAATTATTTATAGTTATTTATTATATTATAATTTATGATTTTGTGTTTGAAACTTTATCATACCCGGGAAGCCTACTAGACTCTCGTTTGGATAGATTTAAGTGAGTTATTCCTAAGAATTACAGGCCTACAATATAAAACGCCAAGTTTCCATGCAAAATAATGGTACCGCTTACAGCACCTAAAATCTGACAGAATCATACGGCCAGGGAGGTTAAATTCAGCAGATGCTTCTACACTTTTATAATATGTACACAGTTACATATCCAACTGTCCATCCAGAGCATCTGGTTTAATGACCGGATACATCCCAAATATAACACCATTTATTCAATTGTCAATCCAGAGCCTCTGGTTTATAGACCAGATACATCCTAAATATAGAGCCATTTATCCAACTGTCCATCCAGAGCCTCTGGTTTATAGATCAGATACATCCTAAATATAGAACTATTTATCCAACTGTCCATCCAGAGCCTCTGGTTTATAGATCAAATACATCCTAAATATAGAACCATTTATCCAACTGTCCATCCAGAGCCTCTGGTTTATAGACCAGATACAAGCTGAACAGTAATTGAAAGAAAGATGTCCTAACTCTTCCCCAGTCGTACCAAGCCTAACATGAAAGATTTTGGTAGGAGTTATTTAAAGGGCATTTATGATGTCTGAACTATAGAGAAACTCTTTGCAGACATTATTCATCCCAGTACAGTCCATATAATTCTCAGTTTATTATCTGTCTACAGAGAGGAGAGTCCTGTATAGATCGCATGACCACATCAATGAGGATGGAGAAGGGCCAAAGTCACACGACTGAAAGGATATTGGACCTCACCCTGGAGATCATCTACCTGCTGACCGGGGAGGTGAGGAGGATTCTGGGAGGTCACATGACTTATCTCTATGAATAAAATACAGACCTGACCGGAGAGGTGGGGAGGATTCTGGGAAGTTTGTAGTGATAATTGTTACTTTTTCTCTTTACACAGGATAATAACGTAGTGATAAAAATATCTGGTGAACCATTAACACCCAGCAGCCATCTTGACAGGACATCACCCATCACCGTGCCTCCACCTCACTTCCTGACAACAGAGGTAACCAGTGCCAAGACGATTCTAGAAGCCACCAAGAAGATGATGGAGCTGCTGACAGGAGAGGTGAGCGGTGCCGGGAATTCTGGGACATTATCCAGTAACAGACAAGGGATGTGTCTGGATGGTGACTGTATCATTGTGTGTGTCAGGTTCCTATAAGGTGTCAGGATGTCACTGTCTATTTCTCCATTGAGGAGTGGGAGTATTTAGAAGGTCACAAGGATCTCTACAAGGACGTCATGATGGAGAATCAACAGCTTCTCAATTATGTAAATAGGAAAAAAAAAAATCTCCATAATTGGATATTAACACTCACGCTGGAGATCGTCTGTCTACTGACCGGAGAGGTGAGGAGGATTCTGGGAGTGTTTAATCATTCCTAACTCTATTAATAAAACACAGACCTGCCTTGTTAGGTCAGGAGGATTCTGATATACTAATAATTGATGTATATTACAGGACTGTACTGTAGTTATGAAGTCATCTATTGAGAATAATACAAGAAGGAGAAGTCACCGCTTGTCCACAAGACAAAGAGAAAGACCAGGACCCATCACCATGCATCCACCACCCCTCCTAACCCTACAGGAAAATAATGAGAAGAAGATTCTTGAAGTCATCAAAAAGATGATGGAGCTGCTGACAGGAGAGGTGAGCGGTGCCGGGAATTCTGGGACATTATCCAGTAACAGACAAGGGATGTGTCTGGATGGTGACTGTATCATTGTGTGTGTCAGGTTCCTATAAGGTGTCAGGATGTCACTGTCTATTTCTCCATGGAGGAGTGGGAGTATTTAGAAGGACACAAGGATCTCTACAAGGACGTCATGATGGAGAATCAGCCGCCCCTCACATCACCGGGTAAGAGGAGACTTTATTGTAAAGGAGAGAGCAGTACGGAGGCTCCACCTAGATCCCCCATCATCTGATAAACACATAGAAACAATGTATTCAGTCAGTGTGTGTGTTTCCTACAGATGGATCCAGTAATGGGAACCCACCAGAGAGATGTCCCCGTCCTCTGTATTCCCGGGATTCCACACAGGAAGATCACACTATCCCTCATTTATATATATTGGGTATAGTCATCTAGAACAAGACTATCCCTCATCTGCACAGCTCTAAAATCAAGCCTCCCTTTTCATATACAGAGATTTTTTTGTTTTTTTATTTAGTTACACACAAAGTTTGCAGCTCATGTACAAAATAGAGATCATCACATCTGTAAAGGAAACACTGAGAAACCTTAACTGTCCACAGCAAGAACATCATCGATGTACCCACCCCACCACCCAATGTATCATGTGTATTGTGCCCAACAAAGAGGGGGAGATACTGTACACCATATGAAAGGTCCATCTCCATTCCTCAATATAATGTCATGTTCCCAACAAATGAGGAGGAGATACTGTACACCATATGAAAGGTCCATCTCCATTCCTCAATATAACGTCATGTTCCCAACAAATGAGGAGGAGATACTGTACACCATATGAAAGGTCCATCTCCATTCCTCAATATAACGTCATGTTCCCAACAAATGAGGAGGAGATACTGTACACCATATGAAAGGTCCATCTCCATTCCTCAATATAACGTCATGTTCCCAACAAATGAGGAGGAGATACTGTACACCATATGAAAGGTCCATCTCCATTCCTCAATATAACGTCATGTTCCCAACAAATGAGGAGGAGATACTGTACATCATATGAAAGGTCCGTCTCCATTCCTCAACATAACGTCATGTTCCCAACAAATGAGGAGGAGATACTGTACACCATATGAAAGGTCCGTCTCCATTCCTCAACATAACGTCATGTTCCCAACAAATGAGGAGGAGATACTGTACACCATATGAAAGGTCCATCTCCATTCCTCAATATAATGTCATGTACCCAACAAATGAGGAGGAGATACTGTACACCATATGAAAGGTCCATCTCCATTCCTCAATATAATGTCATGTTCCCAACAAATGAGGAGGAGATACTGTACACCATATGAAAGGTGTATCTCTATTAATCATAATGTCATCATGTTTTCATGAAATGAGGTGGGGGAAGGTTCATCTCCTTTTCTCATTTTCCAGCATGAAAGTGCCTCAATATACCAAAAAGAAACCGCCCAGTGCTCCAAACACAATGTGCACAGTTCTATGTCTCTTCTGTTTTCTTGTGCAAAATTCTCATTCAGAGATTAATAAAAATGCTCTCAGTGCTCCACACCAATGGTTCTCTACCTTTTACGGTGAAATACCCCTGGAGGTCTAAAAAAATTCCTAAGTATTCCTGTTCTGGGCCGCCAAATGCAGCCTACCAGTGCCCATAAAATGCAGCCTCATCAGTTCCCACCAAATGCAACCTCATTAGTGCCCTCCAAATGCAGCCTTATCAGTGCCCATCAATGCAACTTATCAGTGCCCATCAAATGCAGCCTCTTTAGTGCCCACCAAATGCAGCCTCATTAGTGCCCACCAAATGCAGCCTTATATGGCCTACCAGTGCCCATCAAATGCAGCCTCATCAGTGCCCACCAAATGCAGCCTCATCAGTACCCACCAAATGCAACCTCATTAGTGCCCACCAAATGCAACCTCATTAGTGCCCACCAAATGCAGCTTATCAGTGCCCATCAAATGCAGCCTCATCAGTGCCCACCAAATGCAGCCTCATCAGTACCCATCAAATGTAACCTCATTAGTGCCCATCAAATGCAGCCTCTGCAGTGCCCACCAAATGCAGCTGATCGGTGCTCATCAAATGCAGCCTACCAGTGCCTATCAAATGCAGCCTCATCAGAGCCCACCAAATGCAGCCTACCAGTGCCCATCAAATGCAGCCTACCGGTGCCCATAAAATGCAGCTTAATCAGTACCCACCAAATGCAACCTCATTAGTGCCCACCAAATGCAGCCTTATCAGTGCCCATCAAATGCAGCCTCACCAGTGCCCACCAAATGCAGCTGATCAGTGCTCATCAAATGTAGCCTCACCAGTGCCCATCAAATGCAGCCTCATCATTGCCCACCTGTGCAGCTCTTCCCCTTTCGGTCCCCTTGCAGCACTGTTGGAGGTGCTCTCTGATGTTGGCGGTATTCTATGTGCTGATTGGTGGCGAGCACTGCACAATATGATGGCATGGCGGCCATCTTTGTTGATGTATCAGAGTCTGGGATGGATCTGAGGTGAGAAGATACCGGCAGGTATGGTATGAGACAACCAGTTTTCAGATACATTCCCTGATTCCAGATCCAGGGATGGAATGTTCTTTGTGTTGCTGTTTGCTGCCATGACTCTTCTGACCCCACTTCTGGTACCATGTGATGTTTTAACACCAAGTATAGGCAAACCGCAAGGAGCTTAAACATGAGCCTAGTGTTTATTCAGCAGCATCCATATTACAACATATCACAGCTCCGTGCCCCCAGATCACATGACTAAAACTGTTAACTGTTTCCTAACATGCATAAGGAACTAGGCATAACAATTGAACTTTAATTATAACATAACGCATACACATCATTACAGTGGTGGTCCTGGATGATCTTCCCCTTGGGGGGGATACAAGGGCTTAATGACTTATTGGTAAGTGAGGGGGTCATAGAATTCCGGTGAGTTCTCCGATGTGAAGGTGGAGGATAGCGGGGGGGGGGGGGGGGGTGGAGCACTGAGAACATTTCTATTATTCTCTGGAAGAGAATTTCTCACAGGAGAACAGAAGAGACATAGCACTGTGCACTTTGTGTTTGGAGTGCCGGACGCTTTCGCTTGGTTTGTATTCGTATTTTTCTCTTCTAATCCATTCCGGAGCTCTTATAAATGATTTGGTGAGGGACCAACATATATGACTCCTGAATGGAAGGTTATAACATTTAATGGTAAATTGTTTCCCAACAGGTGGACAGAATGTGCGGAATTCCTCTGAGGAACATCTCATTGTATCTCCAGATTATAATTCAGAAGATAATAACATTGTACAATATTCTCCAGGAGGAAATCCCGTCACTCCAAATATACATCCCAGACCTTCCCAATTGGGGAGATCAATGGATCCCTCTAATCCTGAGGAATCTTCTGACGGATCACACACCAAGACTATAGGATCTCACAGTACAGATACTTCAATAGATCCATCTATTCCCCAGGAATCTTCTTTAGGCCACAAAGGAGTTCCCACAGAAGAGAGTTCATTGTCCTGTTCAGAGTGCGGGAAAGTGTTTACAAAAAAATGGTTACTTCTTAGGCACAAGAAAATTCACACTGGGGAGCGTCCGTATTCATGTTCAAAATGTGGGAAATCTTTCATTAGTAAAGGAAATCTTGTTAAACATCAGAAAATTCACACAGGCGAACGTCCCTATTCATGTTCAGAGTGCGGGAAATGTTTCAGCCAGAAAGGAAACCTTCTCCGACACCAGAAATATCACCACATGGATGTGAGTCCCTACTCATGTTCAGAGTGCGGGAAAGGCTTCATTGAGAAAGGAAAACTTATTAGACACCAAAGAACTCACACGAGTGAGTGTCCCTATTCGTGTTCAGAGTGCGGGAAATGTTTCCTTTATAATTCAAACCTTCTAATCCATCAAAGAATTCACACAGGTGAACGTCCCTATTCATGTTCAGTGTGCGGGAAACGTTTTGTTCTTAATTGGCAACTTCTAAAACACCAGAATATTCACACGGGCGAACGCCCTTATTCATGTTCAGAGTGCGGAAAACGTTTTGTTCTTAATTGGCAACTTCTTCAACACCAGAAAATTCACACGGGAGAATTCCCCTATTCATGTTCAGAGTGCGGGAAATGTTTCATTCAGAAAGGAAACCTTGTGAGACACCAGAGACGTCACACAGGTGAGCATCCTTATTCATGTTCAGAGTGCGGGAAATCTTTTATTAATAAACGAGACCTTGCTAAACACCAGAGAATTCACACGGGTGAGCGTCCTTATTCATGTTCTGAGTGCGGGAAATCTTTTATTGGTAAAAGCGAGCTTGTTCAACACCGGAAAATTCACACGGGTGAGCGTCCTTATTCATGTTCAGAGTGCGGGAAATCTTTTATTGGTAAAAGCGAGCTTGTTCAACACCGGAGAATTCACACGGGTGAGCGTCCTTATTCATGTTCGGAGTGCGGGAAATGTTTCAATGACAAAAGAAACCTTGTTAGGCACCAGAAAATTCACACTGGTGAGCGTCCTTTTTCTTGTTCAGAGTGCGGGAAATCTTTCAGTCAGAAAGCAGACCTTCTTGTACACCGGAAAATTCACACAGGAAAGCGTCTCTTTTCATGCCTAGAGTGTGGCAAATGTTTCAATCAGAACAAAAGCCTGTATAAACACCAAAGATCTCACACGGTGTGAGCGTCCTTATTCATGTTCAGAGTGTGGAAAATGTTTCGTTTACAAAAAATCACTTGTTGCACACCTGAAAATTCACACAAGTGTAGCGCCACCCCCGTAGGAGCCGCTGGTATTCTCCCTTATTTCAGCCCCTGCCGCCAGGCACACAACATTTCCCACTGCCAGGTGCACAACTTCTGCTCATTACTCCACTGACCAGTCCAGGGGTTCTGTGTTTTTTTTTTGTTTTGTTTTTTTATTTAGGATCTCAGAACAAAACCCTGCTTAGGCACCAGAGAATTCACATGGGTGAGCGTCCTTATTCATGTTCAATGTGCGGGAAATCTTTCATTGATAAAGGAGGCCTTGTTAAACACCAGAGAACTCACACAGGTGAACGTCTGTATTCACAGGGCCATCTTTAAGGCAGGGCAAAAGGAGCAGCTGCCCCGGGCCAAGTGATTGTTGTGGGGCCCAAAGCAGCTGCCCCTTGAGCCTACACTGCCTAAAAATAGTTGGCAAGTGGATTCAGTAGGGCCCAAGAAAATGTTTGCCCAAGGTCCAATCAATATTAAAGACGGCTCTGCCTATTCATGTTCAGAGTGCGGGAAATTTTTCGGTCACAAAATATCACTTGTTGCACCCTAGAAAACTCACACAAGCTAACAAACTTTTTCATAATCATGATGTCTTGGGGGCGGGGCAATAGGGTTGCCAACTTTTCTTCAAGTCAAACCCGAACACTTCAGCGTCGCACAGCAATTTTCTTTCATTGTATGCATAGATAAACTCTGCATAGATGTTGCTATTAAATAACATTTCTAATCATAGAAATCCACAGAGTTCCCCCTTTACATCGGAGTTCCCCCTTTACATCAGAGTCCACAGAGTTTCCCTTTAACATCAGAGTCCACAGAGTTCCCCTTTAACATCAGAGTCCACAGAGTTCCCCTTTAACATCAGAGTCCACAGAGTTCCCCTTTAACATCAGAGTCCACAGAGTTCCCCTTTAACATCAGAGTCCACAGAGTTCCCCTTTAACATCAGAGTCCACAGAGTTCCCCTTTAACATCAGAGTCCACAGAGTTCCCCTTTAACATCAGAGTCCACAGAGTTCCCCTTTAACATCAGAGTCCACAGAGTTCCCCTTTAACATCAGAGTCCACAGAGTTCCCCTTTAACATCAGAGTCCACAGAGTTCCCCCTTTACATCAGAGTCCACAGAGTTCCCCCTTTACATCGGAGTTCCCCCTTTACATCAGAGTCCACAGAGTTTCCCTTTAACATCAGAGTCCACAGAGTTTCCCTTTAACATCAGAGTCCACAGAGTTCCCCTTTAACATCAGAGTCCACAGAGTTCCCCTTTAACATCAGAGTCCACAGAGTTTCCCTTTAACATCAGAGTTCCCCTTTTACATCAGAGTCCACAGAGTTCCCCTTTTACATCAGAGTCCACAGAGTTCCCCTTTTACATCAGAGTCCACAGAGTTCCCCTTTTACATCAGAGTCCACAGAGTTCCCCTTTTACATCAGAGTCCACAGAGTTCCCCTTTTACATCAGAGTCCACAGAGTTCCCCTTTTACATCAGAGTCCACAGAGTTCCCCTTTTACATCAGAGTCCACAAAGTTCCCCCTTTACATCTGGATCCGCAGAGTTCCCCATTACATCAGAGTCCACAGAGTTCCCCCTTTACATCAGAGTTCCCCCTTTACATCAGAGTTCCCCCTTTACATCAGAGTTCCCCCTTTACATCAGAGTCCACAGAGTTTCCCTTTTACATCTGAATCTGCAGAGATCCCCTTTTACATCTGAACTCGCAGAGTTTCATTTCACTGTAAGGGGGAACTCTGCAGACTCTGATGTAAAAGAACTCTGGGGACTCTAACATAAGAGATGCTCTGGTGTACGGAGAGGACTCTGATGTAAAGGGGAGCACTGTGGCCTCTGGTGTAAAGGAGAGCTGAGATGTAATGAGTGCTCTGAGAACCCTGATTTACCTTATTGTACTCACTTAGAGAAAGAGGGAGAGGGGAGACTTAGTCTTATCTGAATAATGTGTTCAGGTCTCAGACAGTCTGAAACCCAGATGCATGATTCCAAACCCGAACAGTTGGCAACCCTACGGGGCAACAATATTGTTTTTCGGGTACACTTTGGTTTAGACCACCCGGAATTGAATTCTAGTCATATGATCCTCTAAACATACAGTGCTGACTCGGTCTCCTCCCTGCATGCTCGAACGCAAAAGCGAACGCATACGTAGGTCGCGCCCGCATATGTAAACGGCCTTCAAACCACACATGTGAGTTATCACCGGGAATTTTAGAGCGAGAGCAATAATTCTAGCACTGGACCTCCTCTGTAACTCTAAACTGGTAACCTGTAAAAAAAGCGTCGCCTTTGGAAAATTTTAAAGTGTTAACCCAAAAAAAAAAATTCAGATTCTGGTTCCTTAACCACCTCCCTACTGTGCACGAAAACCCCCTTCCTGCCCAAACCATTTTTCAGCTTTCAGCGCTGTCACACTTTGACAATTGTGCGGTCGTGCGACAGGGCTCCCAAACGACATTTGCGTCCTTTTATTTCCCACAAATAGAGCTTTCTTTTGGTGGTATTTGATCACCTCTGCGGTTTTTATTTTTTGCGCTATAAACAAAAGAAGAGCGTCCAGTTTGGAAATAAAACACTATTTTTTACTTTTTGCTATAATAAATACCCATTTTTTTTTTTAAATAAAATTTTCCTCAGTTTAGGCCGATACGTATTCTTCTACATATTTTTGGTAAAAAAAAAAAAAATCGCAATAAGCGCGTATTGATTGGTTTGCGCAAAAGTTATAGCGTCTACAAAATAGGGGATAGATTTATAGCATTTTTATTTTTATTAGTAATGGCGGCGATCTGCGATTTTTTATTGTGACTGCGATATTGCGGCGGACACATCGGACACTTTTGACACATTTTTGCGACCATTCACATTTATACAGCGATCCCTGCTAAAAAAAATGCATTGATTACTGTATAAATGTGATTGGCAGGGAAGGGGTTAACCACTAGGGGGCGGGAAGGGGTTAAATATGTTCCCTCAAAGTGTTCTTACTGTGGGGGGAGGGGACTGACTGGGGGAGGTGACCGCTGGTTGTCCCTATGTACAAGGGGCACACCATCGGTCCCCTCTCCCTCACAGGACGTGGATCTCTGTGTTTACACACAGAGATCCACTTTCCTGCTAGTTTCCCGGGCAATCGCGGTGTGCCCAGCGGCAATCGCGGCCGCCGGGGCCTTGTGAACGCGGCGGGCGCGCGTGCGTGCCGCCGCCGGCGCTGCGCGCGCCTCCTAGCTCGTTTTCAAGGGAGGACGTCATATGACGTCCTCCCAGAACGAGAGTATCCTCCGCCTGCCGTCTATTGACAGTGGGCGGGGGACAAGTGGATAAAGGAGATTACACAGCACAGTGCTTGTGCTGTGTAATCTGCCCCCTCTAAATTAAAAAACCTCCCATATCCTGCCACCTCCTGTATGGCCTCTCTGTACTGACCACGATAACCAGGGCTGCTCAGCCCTGACCACCGTGGTCAGAGTACGTCCCTCTGTCATACGTAGCTGTCCTCTCTGCTCTTCTCTCTCCCCCTAACCGCCCTCCTTCCTGCCTGTCAGCTCCCTCTGTGTTTCTGTCTCTGCCCCCCCCCACCGCCGCTACTATTAAAAATAAAAACCCTACATTGGTCACTGCCAGCCCCTCTATTAGAGGCTGGCATACCACACTATGCAAGCCCTTTGTAAAAACAAGCATTCTAAATACCTCTTTAGAGCTGTCTTCAGACCGGTCACATGACTCGCTTTACAGATCCTTCTGCGGGAGGTCACGTAACCGGCCTGAAGACAGCTCTAAAAAGGTATTTAGAATGCTTGTTTTTACAAAGGGCTTGCATATTGTGGTATGCCAGCCTCTAATAGAGGAGCTGGCAGTGAATAAAATATTAACAAACACTTTAAGTAGCAAAGTTTGGCGAAATTCCACGAGTGTGCGCAATTTTACAGCGTGACATGTTAGGTATCTGTTTACTCGGCGTAACATCATCTTTCACATTATATCAAAAAATTGGGATAAATATTGGATTTTTTTTTATTATTTATTCATTAAAGTTGACTTTTCCCCCAAAAATTGCTTTTGAAAAATTGCTGCGTAAATACCATGTGACATAAGAAATTGCAACGATCGCTATTTTATTCGCTGGGGTCTCTGCTAAATATAAAATATATAATGTTTTGGGGGTTATGAGTAATTTTATAGCAGGAAAATTATGATGTAGGAGAGAAATGTCAGCATTGGCTTGGGTGGAAAAGAGATAGAGATTTATTTTGGTTGTGTTTTTTTTTTTAACATGTTTACTCTGTATAGGAAAAAAATAACTGTTTCATTTTGTTTCTGTTAGAAAACTTTGCAAAATTTCTTTTATTAAAAAAATCAAATAAATCAGTTTGTATTTTTTAGTCTGTGTGACAGTTTTAGAGTGTAATGCCGCGTACACACGACCGTTTTTCATGACGAGAAAAATGCCATTTTTTTATTTGGTCATTAAAAACGATCGTGTGTGGGCTCCAGAGCATTTTTCACGACGTGAAAAATGGGCATTAAAATTTGGAACATGATCTAATTTTTCTCGTCGTTTTTCACGTCGTCTCTTTTCTCGTCGTGAAAAACGGCCGTGTGTACGCTTTAACGATGTGAAAAAAAACACGCATGCTCAGAAGCAAGTTATGAGACGGGAGCGCTCGTTTTGGTAAAATTAGCGTTCATAATGGAGATAGCACATTCGTCACGCTGTAACGGACTGAAGAGCACGAGGCTGAAAAGCGCAAATCGTCTCTCACCAAACTTTACTAACACGAGATCAGAAAAAGCTGCCCAAAGGGTGGCGCCATCCGAATGGAACTTTCCCTTTATAGTGCCGTCGTACGTGTTGTACGTCACCACGCTTTGCTCAAGCATTTTTTTTTCATGATAGTGTGTAGGCAAGGCAGGCTTGAGGAGAATCACGTCAAGAAAAACTTTGTTTTTTTCAATGACATTAAAAACGGTTGTGTGTACGCGGCATTAAAACTATTATATACATTTCTGAAAATTGATCAATCTGGAGGTTCATGACCTTTTAGGGGGCAATTTAAACAGTGCGGGTAGCCAAATTGAGGTCAGCTGAGGAAGAGGAAGGTCCCTCGAAACACGTCCTGTGACCCTGGACTCCAGGTAGACATTGCAATTCATTGGCCATTAGACATGTGCAATTTGTTTCGTTTCTAATATGTTTTTCACGAATTTAGAGAAATTAGTTCATTCCGAAATTTCCGAATTTTTCAATTCCCGAATTTTCAGATTTTCGTATTTCTGAAATTCAGAATTTACGAATTTTTCAATTTACGAATTTTCGTATTTCCGAATTTTTAAATTTTCGGATTTTCGAATTTCCAAATTTCCAAAAAAAAATAAAATGACAGTGCACATGTCTATTGGCCATTGACACCAGGAACAAGGACGCTGAGGCACTACACATGTTTACTGGGCCGTCAGAGCCATTTTCCCATTAACAGCCAGTGGTACAAAGATCCGGACTCTGTGCCTGTAGCAGCTCATCATGCATCCATCCAGCTGCACCCTTTTAGGTCTGTGCCTCCACCACAGGCTTTCCCTCTCCTGTAGACTCCCATATATACACGTGTGGTTTTTAAACTTTGTAAGTATTCATTTTGAACTTTTCTTTGTAAATAAACCTTCTTAGAACTTACTACACCAGAGTGGTCACGCTGTCTCCCTCCCTACCCCTCTTAGACCACTTTCACACTGAGGCGCTTTTTAGGCGCTTTCATGCTAAAAAAAAGCGCCTGAAAAGCTTACGAAAACATATTTCCATTAAAATCAATGAATGCTTTCACACTGGGGCAGTGCGCTGACAGAGCGGTGAAAAAACACCCCTCAACATTGAAATGAATTGAAAGCTCTTCAAAAGCGCTCAGTGTTTTCCTGGCAGTTTTTAAAGCGCCTCAGTGTGAAAGAGGCCTTAGGTAACAGGTGACTGCCTGAGACATAGTCACGGTGAGCCAGGGTCATATATGGTAAGGCAGAGAGAAGCATAGTCAGGAAGCAGGCTGAGATCAGTTCCAGGGAAGCAGGCAAAGTGTAGTCAGTGACGAGCCAAGGTCAGCATCTAAAATCCACAGAGCATAATCAGGAGCAAGCAGAGTCAGCAACTAGAAGTCTCAGCAAGAACACAGTTCACAGGAAAGCTGAAGAACATCCAGCAATTAGCACACATTAGGACCATCTTTAAATGAGCAGCTTGGCACCATTCCCGAGATTAGGCTTGTGTAAGCGCCGGTGTGTGCTGGCGCACACAGATACGTGGACATGGACGTGTCAGTGCATGCTGGTTACTGGCCCAAGCTCATCTGTATGCTGGAACATGTGCATGAGCAATAGCTACAAAAGAATGAACATCAGCTGTATTATAAAGAAATAATTCCGGACGGCTGCACTTCCAAAAATCCTTTTATTGAAGCTTCATATGACAAGTGGTTGACAGATGGAGCGGGAGACAAAGAGATAGACGCGTTTCGCACAAATGTTAGAGCTTAGTCATCACCCATTGGAACTAGTCACCACAATCACCTATATACTGCTCTAATTTGTCATCATTAGGTTACAGGTGAACTAACCAATTAAAGTTAGTACTCAGCTGGTGTTACAAAGAAAACCCAGCTAGAATACACGGTACTTACACTCAAATCTGATGTGAAGAGTTTGGTCCAAATCCACTGCCAGAAAAGATCTGATACACCAATTGAAGCAATTCGGGGTCAGTACCAGAGGAGCAGGCAAAGAGTAGTCAGTGACAAGCCAAGGTCAGTATCTAGAATCCACAGAGCAAGGTCAGGAGCAATCTGGTCAGCAAAAGCAGGAACACAGGTAACCTGTGAAGAACATCCAGTGATTAGCACCCACCAAGACCTCCTTTAAATAAGCAGCTTGGCGCCATTCCCAAGATTGGGCATGTGTAAGCGCCGGTGTGTGCTGGTGCATGCAGATACGTTGACGTGTCAGTGCATGTTGGTTACTGGCCCAAGCTCATCTGTATGCTGAAACATGTGCACGAGCATTAGCTGCATGAGATGGAACATCACCTGTATTAGATTCCTGGCAGGGGCCCAAAATCCAAAGAGCACCTTTAGACTTGCAAAAGGCATAACTAGGCATTTAATTTCCTGACTACCTATCATATTTTGGAGGCCTTGGAGCACAAGGACAGTAGAAACACCCACAAAATTACCACATTTTAGAGAGTAAACACCCACCCAGGCATTGCGAGTGGTAGTCAATTCAATAAAAAAACATACACAATGCTGTTCACTATAGATATGCAATAATGTGCAACATTTATGGACAGTTCTAAAAAAAAAAAAAAAGTTTAAAAGAATAATGCTTTCAGAAATAGAAGTGTTAATGGTTTATTTTTATCAATGAACAAAATGGAAAGTAAATGAACAGAAGAGAAATCCAAATCCAATCAATATTTGGTGGGACCGCCCTTTGCCTTCAAACCAGCATCAATTCTTCTAGGTAGACACAGTTTTTAAAGAAACTCGGCAGGTAGGTTGTTCCAAACATCTTGGAGAACTAAGTACTACGTTTTTTCATGTGATATTTATTTTCATGTGATATCAAGCAACAAAACTGAAAAACAAATTGTTAAAGAGGAAGTAAACCCTCTTTTTTTTTTTCTGAAAAAAAAAAACCCTGCAAGAGAAAGGCATAATGAGCTAGTATGCATAGCACACTAGCTCATTATGAATGACTTACCTGAGATCGAAGCCACGTAGCACTCCTCGTTCCCCTCCGCCGCCGCCGCCATGTTGCCTACGAGTCCCTTCTGTGTATCGCCGCTCCGGCACTGTGACTGGCCGGAGCGGAGATGAAGTCACTCCCGCGCATGCACACGGGACCGGCACGATCCCCGCGCATTCGCGCGGTTCCGGCATTATCCCATTGATAAAACCGGCACGCTCAGTGTGCCTGCGCCGTTGTCTATGGCGCGCGTGCGCCGTAGACATCGGTGCAGTCTTTTCTGCAAATATTTTCTTAACCGTGTAGGTTAAGGAGATATTTCTTGCACCTACAAGTAAGCATTAATCTAGGCTTACCGGTAAGTGGAAGTGGTCAGAGAGGGTTTACAACCACTTTAAAGGCTGCAGTTTTTATTTTATCCTCAAGGTGGTGAACACGTATTTTCAATGGAATGCAGAGACAGTAAGTGATGTCATCTACAGACAGGAAATTCCTAGCGAGAGCGACGACGTTTGCAGGAATTAGAGGGAGATATTCCTCCACCCGGTAACAGAGGAGGCAATAAGAATTGGTTTACATTTATATCCAGTAACCCCCCCCCCCCCCCCCCGTCATGTCCGTCCTCTTCCTCCATAGTCACTGAGATGTCCTTTAAATTTAGCAGATGCTTCTACACTATTATAATATGTACACAGTTACATATCCAACTGTCCATCCAGAGCCTCTGGTTTATAGACCAGATACACCCTAAATTTAGAGCCATTTATCCAACTGTCCATCCAGAGCCTCTGGTTTATAGACCGGATACATCCTAAATATAGAGCCATTTATAGTGCCTTGAAAAAGTATTCATACCCCTTGACATTTTCCACATTTTGTCATGTTACAACAAAAAACGTAAATGTATTTTATTGGGATTTTATGTGATAGACCAACACAAAGTGGCACATAATTGTGAAGTGGAAGGAAAATAATAAATGGTTTTCAAAATAAAAAAAAATAAAAAATAATCTGAAAAGTGTGGCGTGTATTTGTCTTCAGTCCCTTTACACTAAAATCTAGTGGAACCAAGTGCCTTCAGAAGTCACCTAATTAGTGTAGCACACACAATCCCTGGCCTTACCTCCTCAAGGCGGGACACACCATACTACAATGCCCAGGTTCCTTCTTGAATAAGAGGGTGAGCGGTGTTCAGAAATTGTTGGGTCCTGCAGCGAGTTACCTCCTTTCGGCTGGTTCTCATCCCTAGAGTGTAGGGAAAAGTCTGGTGTTTGTGTATCAATAAGGCCAATGTCCAGACAAGATTAAACCCCAATGAAGGAAAGTTTATTTTCTATATGCTTGGAAAGTGGAGGATTGAAGAATAAAGTAACAGGGAGGCAGGTTCAGGCACGCGGCACTTAATCAGCACTTAGTATCACCACTCAATCCCGAGTGGGCTTTGCTCGCCCGGATAGTCCCCTCTCACGGGCCTGGCAGCCGGAGTGATGCACAAACTTTACTTGAACTTCCTAGGGATACGATCGGAACCCAATTTTCCTAGTTCCGAACTTCCCAGCGCTTGTAAGATAAGGACACAGGTGCCAGTTGAAGCACGTTACAAGGCCTGTGGCGGAATTGTGGAATCCCTCTGTAGGTGACCAGGCCTCATTCCGAGGCGGTGACTCCCTTCACCGGTAACCCTGGCTCCCTCTCCAGAACGGGTCACCCTCGAGTGCCCTGGAATTCCTCTTTCGGTGGTAGGTTAGCTAAGGGTGCTGAACCTACGCGAAGAGATGTGACGTCACGGGGCGGGGTCACCCGTCCTTATCATAGGGAACCAGCAGGAACGAAACCCCTAGGGGTTCCCTATGATAAGGACGGGTGACCCCGCCCCCTCTTACGCATCATGGGGGTTTCGTTCCTGCTGGAGAGGGGAGACTGCAGCGTCGCTGGAGAATGGATCACCGTTGGACATCAAGGAGACGGGATTACATTGCTGGAATTTATTTTTTAATTTTTTTTAGTTTTAAATAAAGGACTTGTCCAACTGTGTCTGTGTGTTTTTTACAAATGTTTACACTTTCTTTGTGAAATGGTAGGGGTACAATGTACCCCGTTACCAATTCACATAGGGGGGGCTTCCAGATTTCAATAGGCCCCTGCCCGCAGACCCCCACAACCACCGGGCAAGGGTTGTGGGGATGAGGCCCTTGTCCTCATCAACACGTGGCCTGGTACAGTTCAGGAGGGGGGGCGCTCTCTCGTCCCCTCTCATTTCATGCGGCCTGCCAGGTTGCGTACTCAGATAAGGGTCTGGTAAGGATTTTTGGGGGGAACCCCACGCCATTTTTTTTTCATTTTGGTGCGGGGTTCCCCTTAATATCCATACCAAACCTGAAGGGCCTGATATGGAATTTGGGGGGACCCCTACGTTTTTTTTGGTTCGGGGTTCCCCTTAATCGTCATACCAGACCCAAAGGGCCTGGTAATGAACTGTGGGGGGGGACCCCTGACGTTTTTTTTAATGACTTTTATCTGTATTGCCAGGACCCGACAATTCATGAATAGCCGCGAGTGGTTTTAAATTACTTTTTTTCCTTTGGAAATGACATTTTGTGCAGGGACAGTTGTAAACACAGGAAACATGTGCTACTTTACAGGCATACTATAGACACCCCCCATGTACGAAATTTAAAGGAATATTTTACTTTTATTGTTTCACTTTAAGCATTATTAAAATCACTGCTCCCGAAAAAATGTCAGTTTTGAAAACTTTTTTTGCATTGATACATGTCCCCTGGGGCAGGACCCGGGTCCCCAAACACTTTTTTGACAATAACTTGCATATAAGCCTTTAAAATTAGCACTTTTGATTTTTCATGTTCGTGTCCCATAGACTTTAACGGTGTTCGCGTGTTCAAACTAATTTTTTGCCTGTTCGCGTGTTCTGGTGCGAACCGAACAGGGGGGTGTTCGGCTCATCCCTAGCTGGAACATGTGCACGAGCATTAGCTACAAAAGTATGAACATCAGCTGTATTATAAATAAATAATTCCGGACGGCTGCACTTCCAAAAATAATTTTATTGGAGCTTCATATGACAAGTGGTTGACAGATGGAGCAGGGGACAAAGAGGTAGACGCGTTTCACACAAATGTTAGAGCTTAGTCATTACCTATTGGAACTAGTCACCACAATCACCTATATACTGCTCTAATTTGTCATCATTAGGTTACAGGTGAACTAACCAATTAAAGTTAGTACTCAGCTGGTGTTACAAAGAAAACCCGGCTAGAAGACACTAGCACTCTTGTGACAGTGACCAGGAAAACTGTTGCTGGCTTACACTGATCTGGTGACATTGGGACTGGTGTGGTGGCTGGGAGCAGCCAGAAGATAATGCACGCACCCTTCCCCTCCCTTCCATCTCAAGGAACCAATGAGAAAACAGCAATAGTTCCTAGGCGGATTTACACACAGACCAAATCGTTGATGCTGTTTTTAAAAAAAAGGACAAAATTGTTGGAGTCACCCCGAAATTGTGGACCTCTGGTTACCCTATCCCTCCGTCCCTGTACAGCCATTTATCCTGGCTCTTTACACCTCCTGTGTCCATCATAAGGGTTACCCCCCAGTCCTCTAAGGTGGTTCCAACTCTACACACCTCCTGTGCCCATTATGAAGGGTTCCTGTCCTAATACACCTCCTTTAAACTCTGCACGCCTCCTATGTTCATTATGAGGGTTCCCACCAGTCCACCAGGGGGGGTCTCAACTCTGCACAACTCCTGTGCCCATTATGAAGGGTTCCTGTCATGATACACCTCCATTAAACTCTGCACACCTCCTATGTTCATTATGAGGGTTCCCACCAGTCCACCAGGGGGATCCCAACTCTGCACACCTCCTGTGCCCATTATGAGGGTTCCCACCAGTCCACCAGGGGGATCCCAACTCTGCACACCTCCTGTGCCCATTATGAGGGTTCCCACCAGTCCTCCAGGGGGATCCCAACTCTACACACCTCCTGTGCCCATTATGAAGGGTTCCTGTCATAATACACCTCCTTTAAACTCTGCACACCTCCTATGTTCATTATGAGGGTTCCCACCAGTCCACCAGGGGGGGGGGTCTCAACTCTGCACAACTCCTGTGCCCATTATGAAGGGTTCCTGTCATGATACACCTCCTTTAAACTCTGCACACCTCCTCTGCCCATTATGAGGGTTCCCACCAGTCCTCCAGGGGGATCCCAACTCTGCACACCTCCTGTCCCCATTATGAGTGTTCTATCCAGTCCTCCAGGGGGATCCCAACTGAACTCTGTACACCTCTTGTGCTAGTTATGAATGGTTCCCACAATCCCTGCACACCCCACTCTGCACACAACCCTTTTCCCATCAATAAAACTCTTTATAAAGCTACAGACCATGATAGGATAGAAAATAACCCATGAAAAGCAAATCCCTAAAATAACCTCTAAAACAAAAGTTTTTCTGAAAAATCTTACATGCCAAAAACTTTTTTTTCCCAAGAACTGTGTATCTGGCAAAATGTAAGGATATAGTTTGTGCAAAACAATGTTGTATTTCCATTTTTAATTCATTTTTTTATTATATTTTTTCACTGTCTGACTTTTTAATTGCATGTGATACTAGAAAGAATCTGTAAAAGTATTTAAAAAAAGAAGCTGCAGTTTGCATTTTCTCCACAAGGTGGTGATCTCACTTATTGTCAGTGGAACGCAGAGACAGGAAGTAATGGTGGATGCAGACAGGAAGTGATGTTATCAGCAGACAGGAAGTGGTTACCAGAGCAAGGAAGTGGAGGGAGATATTTCTGCAATTGACAGCAGAAGAGGTAATATGATATTATTTTATATTTACACCCAGTAACCCCCGTCATGTCCGTCCTCTTCTTCCATAGTCACTGTGAGGTCTTTTATCTCCAGTGGATGCTGATATACACTTATATAGAGTATTGTAATATTTACATCCTAAAAATAGAACAATTTATCCAACTGTCCATCAGAGCCTCTGGTTTATAGACTGGATACATCCTAAATATAGAACCATTTATCCAACTGTCCATCAGAGCCTCTGGTTTATAGACTGGATACATCCTAAATATAGAACCATTTATCCAACTGTCCATCCAGAGCCTCTGGTTTATAGATCAGATACATCCTAAATATAGAACCATTTATCCAACTGTCCATCCAGAGCCTCTGGTTTATAGACCGGATACATCCTAAATATAGAACCATTTATCCAACTGTCCATCCAGAGCCTCTGGTTTATAGACTGGATACATCCTAAATATAGAACCATTTATCCAACTGTCCATCCAGAGCCTCTGGTTTATAGACTGGATACATCCTAAATATAGAACCATTTATCCAACTGTCCATCCAGAGCCTCTGGTTTATAGACCGGATACATCCTAAATATAGAGCCATTTATCCAACTGTCCATCCAGAGCCTCTGGTTTATAGACCGGATACATCCTAAATATAGAGCCATTTATCCAACTGTCCATCCAGAGCCTCTGGTTTATAGACCGGATACATCCTAAATATAGAACCATTTATCCAACTGTCCACCCAGAGCCTCTGTTTTATAGACCGGATACATCCTAAATATAGAGCCATTTATCCAACTGTCCATCCAGAGCCTCTGGTTTATAGGCTTGATACATCCTAAATAGGGATGAGCTCCGGCGTGTTCGCATTGAACACGTGCAGAGCCCGCCAGGATGTCGGCACCGCGCTGGGCTAATCACAGCCAGGGAGACGTTTCCCGATCTCTGCAGATGAGCATCGGGAAATGTCTCCCTGCCTGTCATTAGCGCAGCGCGGTGCCGACATCCTGGCGGGCTCTGCATGTGTTCAATGCGAACACACCGGAGCTCATCCCTAATCCTAAATATTGAAGCATTTATCCAACTGTCCATCCAGAGCCTCTGGTTTATAGATCAGGTACATTCTAAATATAGAACCATTTATCCAACTGTCCAACCGGAGCCTCTGGTTTATAGACCAGATACATCCTAAATATAGAGCCATTTATCCAACTGTCCATCCACCATCAAGAGCCTCTGGTTTATAGACAAGATATATCCTAAATATAGAGCCATTTATCCAACTGTCCATCCAGAGCCTCTGGTTTATAGACCGGATACATCCTAAATATAGAGCCATTTATCCAACTGTCTATCCAGAGCCTCTGGTTTATAGACCAGATGCATCCTAAATATAGAGCCATTTATCCAACTGTCTATCCAGAGCCTCTGGTTTATAGACCAGATGCATCCTAAATATAGAGCCATTTATCCAACTGTCCATCCAGAGCCTCTGGTTTATAGACTGGATACATCCTAAATATAGAACCATTTATCCAACTGTCCATCCAGAGCCTCTGGTTTATAGACCGGATACATCCTAAATTTAGAACTGATTGTACATCCAGAGTCATTCGTTTGGTAGACCAGATAAATGCTGATCAGGAAGTATAAGGAAATCTCCCCAACCAGGACACAGAAGAATACTGTGAAAGATGTTCTAATTTTTCTCCAGTCATTTCAAGCCTAAATTATAAGATTTTGGTATATTTGTTTTAATCACCTATATTGATTTTCATTTGTTACAATACGAAGTAACAAAACACTGAACATATTATATCAACACAAGTACAAAACGTTGGGAGAATATTGAGTGCTCAGACCATATCAGACATGAAGGATCCAAAGTTTGAAGAGTATCAGAAATGGAGCCAAACTGTCCACATGAGATGATAGAATTCGGACTCATCCTTGTCCCAAGCAATCATATGATCCGCATTCAGTTAATGATGGAGCTTCAGCTGTCAGAACTATGGGGGAGCTCTGTGCCGACATTATTCCTCTCAGTCCAGATAATTCTCAGCTTATTATCCATCTACAGAGAGGAGAGTCCCGTATAAGTCAAGCAAAAACGAGGAGGATTCTGGGAAGTCTGTAGTGATAAGTGTTACTTTATCTCTTTACACAGGATTATAGCGTATTGAAGAAAATATCTGGAGATCCATGAACACCCAGCAGTCGTCTTCACAGGACGTCACCCATCACAGCGCCTCCACCTCACTGTCTGACAACAGAGGTATTTAGAAGGACACAAGGATCTCTACAAGGACGTCATGATGGAGAATCAGCCGCCCCTCACATCACCGGGTAAGAGGAGACTTTATTGTAAAGGAGAGAGCAGTACGGAGGGTCCACCTAGATCCCCCATCATCTGATAAACACATAGAAACAATGTATTCAGTCAGTGTGTGTGTTTCCTACAGATGGATCCAGTAATGAGAACCCACCAGAGAGATCTCCCCGTCCTCTGTATTCCCGGGATTCCGCACAGGAAGGTCACACCATCCCTCACCATCATCAGGTAGGTGGTGGGACTGAGCAACAAGAACTACAAACTATGAGATGACATTCTTTTATGGAATGTGTTCCTTATTACAAACATATTCAATAATCTTTGGGGTTTAGGGTGAAGAACTGAAAGACATCAAAGTTGAGATTAAAGAGGAAGAAGAAGAGAGGTTGGTGAGTGGAGATCAACAGTCTATGGAGGAGGGGGAGATGTTTAAGAAAATTAAGCAAGAGGAATCTTCTCTACATATGGACACAAGTAAGTAATGAACACTAAATGTAGAAACAGTTCACATTTTTATTTTACTTCTATGAGTATAAAGTATGTTTTCAATAGGGGTGCACCAAATGGAAATTTTGGTACCGAAAACGAAGGATGCACTAGGCCGAAAACAGAAACCTATACCGAAAATGACAGTTTTAAAAAAATATTTATATTTTAAATATAATTGTATTATATTCAACTTTTTAATTATTATCATCAATTTAAATTATTATGAATTTATTGTTGCCCATTATTGACACCTTTAGTGCAAGAAAGGTTAAAAAAATGCAGTCTGCAGTCTCTAACCATCTCTTGTATCATGTCCTCAGTCTCTGACCATCTCTTGTATCATGTCCTCAGTCTCTGACCATCTCTTGTATCATGTCCTCAGTCTCTGACCATCTCTTGTATCATGTCCTCAGTCTCTGACCATCTCTTGTATCATGTCCTCAGTCTCTGACCATCTCTTGTATCATGTCCTCAGTCTCTGACCATCTCTTGTATCATGTCCTCAGTCTCTGACCATCTCTTGTATCATGTCCTTAGTCTCTGACCATCTCTTGTATCATGTCCTTAGTCTCTAACCTTCTCTTGTATCACGTCCTCAGTCTCTAACCTTCTCTTGTATCACGTCCTCAGTCTCTAACCATCTCTTGTATCATGTCCTCAGTCTTTAACCATCTCTTGTATCATGTCCTCAGTCTCTAACCATCTCTTGTATCACATCCTCAGTCTCTAACCATCTCTTGTATCATGTTT
The DNA here is from genome assembly GCA_029206835.1 of Rana muscosa. NCBI lineage: Eukaryota > Metazoa > Chordata > Amphibia > Anura > Ranidae > Rana > Rana muscosa. The sequence goes on along the minus strand of CM055123.1, from coordinate 432,220,664 downwards.
TCAGTCTCTGACCATCTCTTGTATCAGGTCCTCAGTCTCTAACCATCTCTTGTATCATGTCTTCAGTCTCCAACCATCTCTTGTATCATGTCTTCAGTCTCCAACCATCTCTTGTATCATGTCCTCAGTCTCTAACCATCTCTTGTATCATGTCCTCAGTCTTTAACCATCTCTTGTATCATGTCCTCAGTCTTTAACCATCTCTTGTATCATGTCCTCAGTCTCTGACCATCTCTTGTATCATGTCCTCAGTCTCTGACCATCTCTTGTATCATGTCCTCAGTCTCTGACCATCTCTTGTATCATGTCCTCAGTCTCTGACCATCTCTTGTATCATGTCCTCAGTCTCTGACCATCTCTTGTATCATGTCCTCAGTCTCTGACCATCTCTTGTATCATGTCCTCAGTCTCTGACCATCTCTTGTATCATGTCCTTAGTCTCTGACCATCTCTTGTATCACGTCCTTAGTCTCTAACCTTCTCTTGTATCACGTCCTCAGTCTCTAACCTTCTCTTGTATCACGTCCTCAGTCTCTAACCATCTCTTGTATCATGTCCTCAGTCTTTAACCATCTCTTGTATCATGTCCTCAGTCTCTAACCATCTCTTGTATCATGTTTTCAGTCTCTGACCATCTCTTGTATCAGGTCCTCAGTCTCTAACCATCTCTTGTATCATGTCTTCAGTCTCCAACCATCTCTTGTATCATGTCTTCAGTCTCCAACCATCTCTTGTATCATGTCCTCAGTCTCTAACCATCTCTTGTATCATGTCCTCAGTCTTTAACCATCTCTTGTATCATGTCCTCAGTCTCTAACCATCTCTTGTATCAAGTCCTCAGTCTCTAACCATCTCTTGTATCATGTTTTCAGTCTCTGACCATCTCTTGTATCAGGTCCTTAGTCTCTGACCATCTCTTGTATCATGTCCTCAGTCTCTAACCATCTCTTGTATCACGTCCTCAGTCTCTAACCATCTCTTGTATCATGTCTTCAGTCTCTAACCATCTCCTGTATCATGTTTGCAATCTCTTGCTTAAACTTAAACACACTGCTAATAGTATTAGCAAAAAAAAATTTTCTAGCAGACATGATACAGGAGATGGTCAGAGACTGCAAACATGATACAGGAGATCAATTCAGCCATTCCAGTGCCCGTCATATGCAGCCTACCAGTGCCCAGCACCCCCACCAGTGCCTGTCATATGCAGCCTGTCCGAGCCCCACTAGGTCCATATCCATGCCTCAATATAACATCATGTTCCCAACAAATGAGGAGGAGATACTGTACACCATATGAAAGGTCCATCTCCATTCCTCAATATAACGTCATGTTCCCAACAAATGAGGAGGAGATACTGTACACCATATGAAAGGTCCATCTCCATTCCTCAATATAACGTCACGTTCCCAACAAATGAGGAGAAGATACTGTACACCATATGAAAGGTCCATCTCCATTCCTCAATATAACGTCATGTTCCCAACAAATGAGGAGGAGATACTGTACACCATATGAAAGGTCCATCTCCATTCCTCAATATAACGTCATGTTCCCAACAAATGAGGGGGAGATACTGTACACCATATGAAATGTCCATCTCCATTCCTCAATATATCGTCATGTTCCCAACAAATGAGGTGGAGGACGGTCCATCTCCATTTTCAAAGTAACAATTGAGATGGAGATGCAAAAACATTTCACCAGAAAAAGGTTTTCACGTTTGATCAATTCCTTCTCGGACATACTGTAGATACATTTTACTTCAAGAGGATATGCAGTGTACGTTTTATTCAGTAACACAGAAGATGCAGAACATCATTATCTCAACGCGTTTCGTGAAACACAGCTCACTTCATCAGGAGCTTGCTGTATCCAGCATGGTGTCTATAAGTTCTGTAATCAAATAGGCAGATCCACAAAAAATATGAAAAGAATTTTAGCGCGAGGAGAAAAAAAAGGGACAAGGATGCTTCTGTTTTAAATCTTTTTACTCTGCTGGGCTTTTCAACCCCTGGGGTAGTTGTCATTTCTTTGTATATCTCTTATATTAATTTGGACGTATTGTAACCTTTTTAACAGGTGGACACGATGTGCGGAATACCTCTGAGGAACATCTCATTGTATCTCCGGATTATAAAGCAGAAGATAATAACATTGTACAATATTCTCCAGGAGGAAATCCCGTCACTCCAAATATACATCCCAGACCTTCCCAATTGGGGAGATCAATGGATCCCTCTAATCCTGAGGAATCTTCTGACAGATCACACACCAAGGCTATAGGATCTCACAGTACAGAGACTTCAATAGATCCATCTATTCCCGATAAGTCTTCTATAAGCTGTACAGAAAAGCGTTCATTGGCATGTTCACTGTGTGGGAAATTGTTTACAAGAAACTGGGAGCTTCTTAGACATGAGAAAAGTCACACTGGTGAGCGTCCCTATTCATGTTCAGAGTGTGGGAAATGTTTCATTCAGACAGGAGACCTTCTAAAACATCAAAGAATTCACACTGGCGAGTGCCCCTATTCATGTTCAGAGTGCGGGAAAAGCTTCATTGAGAAAGAAAAGCTTGTTAGACACCAGAGAATTCACACAGGTGAGCGTCCCTATTCATGTTCAGAGTGTGGGAAATCTTTCACTCAGAAATCGACACTTGTTACACACCAGAAGATTCACACGGGTGAGCGTCCCTTCTCATGTTCAGAGTGCGGGAAATCTTTCATTCTGAAACGAGACCTTGTTAAACACCAGAGAATTCACACAGGTGAGCGTCCTTATCCGTGTTCAGAGTGCGGGAAATCTTTCACTCTGCAAAAAGACCTTGTTAGACACCAGAGAATTCACACGGGTGAGCGTCCCTATTTGTGCTCAGAGTGCGGGAAATATTTCAGCCAGAATGGAGACCTTATTAAACACAAGAGAATTCACACAGGTGAGCGTCCTTATTCATGTTCAGAGTGTGGAAAATCTTTCAATCTAAAAAAACACCTTGTTTTACACCAGAAAATTCACACAGGTGAGCGTCCTTATTTGTGCTCAGAGTGCGGGAAATGTTTCAGCCAGAATGGAGACCTTCTAAAGCATCTGAGAGTTCACACAGGTGATCGGCCATATGCATGTTCAGAGTGCGGGAAATGTTTCAGTCAGAAAAGAAGCCTGCTTAAACACCAGAAAATTCACATGGGTGAGCATCCCTATTCATATTCAGGTCAGAATCCTTAATTCTGTTCAGAGTGCAGGAATTGTCACACAGACGAGCATCCTTATTCATGTTCCGAGTGTGGGAAGTGCTTCAATGAGGAAAAATAACTTCTTAGACATCAAGTTCCCGGGTCTGTACATCTGCTGAGCCCATTATGAGGAGTTCCCGCCATCCCTGTGCTCAGTTCCCAGGTCTGTACATCGTCTGTGTCCATAATGAGGGGTTCCCACCATTCCTGTGCTGAGTTCCCGGGTCTGTACACCTGCTGTGCCCATTATGAGGGGTTCCCACCATCCCTGTGCTGAGTTCCCGGGTCTGTACACCTGCTGTGTCCATTATGAGGGGTTCTCACCATCCCTGTGCTGAGTTCCCGGGTCTGTACACCTGCTGTGCCCATTATGAGGGGTTCCCACCATCCCTGTGCTGAGTTCCCGGGTCTGTACACCTGCTGTGCCCATTATGAGGGGTTCCCACCATCCCTGTGCTGAGTTCCTGGGTCTGTACACCTGCTGTGCCCATTATGAGGGGTTCCCACCATCCCTGTGCTGAGTTCCCGGGTCTGTACACCCGCTGTGCCCATTATGAGGGGTTCCCACCATCCCTGTGCCGAGTTCCCGGGTCTGTACACCTGCTGTGCCCATTATGAGGGGTTCCCACCATCCCTGTGCTGAGTTCCCAGGTCTGTACACCTGCTGTGCCCATTATGAGGGGTTCCCACCATCCCTGTGCTGAGTTCCTGGGTCTGTACACCTGCTGTGCCCATTATGAGGGGTTCCCACCATCCCTGTGCTGAGTTCCTGGGTCTGTACACCTGCTGTGCCCATTATGAGGGGTTCCCACCATCCCTGTGCTGAGTTCCCGGGTCTGTACACCTGCTGTGCCCATTATGAGGGGTTCCCACCATCCCTGTGCTGAGTTCCTGGGTCTGTACACCTGCTGTGCCCATTATGAGGGGTTCCCACCATCCCTGTGCTGAGTTCCCGGGTCTATACACCCGCTGTGCCCATTATGAGGGGTTCCCACCATCCCTGTGCCGAGTTCCCGGGTCTGTACACCTGCTGTGCCCATTATGAGGGGTTCTCACCATCCCTGTGCTGAGTTCCTGGGTCTGTACACCTGCTGTGCCCATTATGAGGGGTTCCCACCATCCCTGTGCTGAGTTCCCAGGTCTGTACACCTGCTGTGCCCATTATGAGGGGTTCTCACCATCCCTGTGCTGAGTTCCCGGGTCTGTACACCTTCTGTGCCCATTATGAGGGGTTCCCACCATCCCTGTGCTGAGTTCCTGGGTCTGTACACCTGCTGAGCCCATTATGAGGGGTTCTCACCATCCCTGTGCTGAGTTCCCGGGTCTGTACACCTGCTGTGCCCATTATGAGGGGTTCTCACCATCCCTGTGCTGAGTTCCCGGGTCTGTACACCTTCTGTGCCCATTATGAGGGGTTCCCACCATCCCTGTGCCGAGTTCCCGGGTCTGTACACCTGCTGTGCCCATTATGAGGGGTTCCCACCATCCCTGTGCTGAGTTCCCGGGTCTGTACACCTGCTGTGCCCATTATGAGGGGTTCTCACCATCCCTGTGCTGAGTTCCCGGGTCTGTACACCTGCTGTGCCCATTATGAGGGGTTCTCACCATCCCTGTGCTGAGTTCCCGGGTCTATACACCCGCTGTGCCCATTATGAGGGGTTCCCACCATCCCTGTGCCGAGTTCCCGGGTCTGTACACCTGCTGTGCCCATTATGAGGGGTTCCCACCATCCCTGTGCTGAGTTCCCGGGTCTGTACACCTGCTGTGCCCATTATGAGGGGTTCTCACCATCCCTGTGCTGAGTTCCCGGGTCTGTACACCTTCTGTGCCCATTATGAGGGGTTCCCACCATCCCTGTGCTGAGTTCCTGGGTCTGTACACCTGCTGAGCCCATTATGAGGGGTTCTCACCATCCCTGTGCTGAGTTCCCGGGTCTGTACACCTGCTGTGCCCATTATGAGGGGTTCTCACCATCCCTGTGCTGAGTTCCTGGGTCTGTACACCTGCTGTGCCCATTATGAGGGGTTCCCACCATCCCTGTGCTGAGTTCCTGGGTCTGTACACCTGCTGAGCCCATTATGAGGGGTTCCCACCATCCCTGTGCTGAGTTCCCGGGTCTGTACACCTTCTGTGCCCATTATGAGGGGTTCCCACCATCCCTGTGCTGAGTTCCTGGGTCTGTACACCTGCTGTGTCCATTATGAGGGGTTCCCACCATCCCTGTGCTGAGTTCCCGGGTCTGTACACCTGCTGTGCCCATTATGAGGGGTTCTCACCATCCCTGTGCTGAGTTCCCGGGTCTGTACACCTGTGCCCATTATGAGGGGTTCCCACCATCCCTGTGCTGAGTTCCCGGGTCTGTACACCTTCTGTGCCCATTATGAGGGGTTCCCACCATCCCTGTGCCGAGTTCCCGGGTCTGTACACCTGCTGTGCCCATTATGAGGGGTTCTCACCATCCCTGTGCTGAGTTCCCGGGTCTATACACCCGCTGTGCCCATTATGAGGGGTTCCCACCATCCCTGTGCCGAGTTCCCGGGTCTGTACACCTGCTGTGCCCATTATGAGGGGTTCCCACCATCCCTGTGCTGAGTTCCCGGGTCTGTACACCTGCTGTGCCCATTATGAGGGGTTCTCACCATCCCTGTGCTGAGTTCCCGGGTCTGTACACCTTCTGTGCCCATTATGAGGGGTTCCCACCATCCCTGTGCTGAGTTCCTGGGTCTGTACACCTGCTGAGCCCATTATGAGGGGTTCTCACCATCCCTGTGCTGAGTTCCCGTGTCTGTACACCTGCTGTGCCCATTATGAGGGGTTCTCACCATCCCTGTGCTGAGTTCCCGGGTCTGTACACCTTCTGTGCCCATTATGAGGGGTTCCCACCATCCCTGTGCCGAGTTCCCGGGTCTGTACACCTGCTGTGCCCATTATGAGGGGTTCCCACCATCCCTGTGCTGAGTTCCCGGGTCTGTACACCTTCTGTGCCCATTATGAGGGGTTCCCACCATCCCTGTGCTGAGTTCCTGGGTCTGTACACCTGCTGTGTCCATTATGAGGGGTTCCCATCCATCATTGTCTCAGTTCCCACTTCTCCATATCTGCTGTGGATGCTCTCACCATAAATGGACCGGATTTTGAAAATGAATCCTGATAATTCCTTATTTCCCACATCCATTTTAACCAAACCCACTTCTAGATTACCTTCTTGAAGATCAGCATGTCAAACCGTCTTCCTGTCCGGGCCATTTTTCCATTCTCAGTACTGTGATAGTTTGACTGACAATTAATTGTTCATGCTACACTGTACCCAAATTTAATTTTATATCATTCTGAAGACCGATGGAGATTTTTTTTGCATGTGTTTCTTCGCCATGTTTACTATATAAAAGAAAAAAAGATCGAAAATTTTGAAAAAAAAAAAAGTTTTCCTTCGTTTTTTTAAATCTTTGCAAATAAATGATATTTCTTCATATCATAAACTGGGGCCAAAATGTTTTCTGCTACATTTGTTATGTAAAATAAAATGCAAATGCATGTATATTATTTAATCTGTGTGACGGTTGTAGAGACTACAACTATGGTTTATGTTTTTGAAAATTGATCAATCCTGATGTACTGACGACCTTTCTCATTTCTTGAGGCTCTGAAAAGCCAGAACAGTACAAATATCCCCCAACTGACCTCTTTTTGTGGTTTTGGATGGACAGTTGTATAGATGGTTCTATATTTAGGATGTATCTGGTCTATAAACCAGAGGCTCTGGATGGACAGTTGGATAAATGGTTCTATATTTAGGATGTATCCGGTCTATAAACCAGAGGCTCTGGATGGAGAGTTGGATAAATGGTTCTATATTTAGGATGTATCCGGTCTATAAACCAGAGGCTCTGGATGGACAGTTGGATAGATGGTTCTATATTTAGGATGTATCTGGTCTATAAACCAGAGGCTCTGGCTGCACAGTTGGATAGATGGTTCTATATTTAGGATGTATCTGGTCTATAAACCAGAGGCTCTGGCTGCACAGTTGGATAAATGGTTCTATATTTAGGATGTATCTGGTCTATAAACCAGAGGCTCTGGCTGCACAGTTGGATAGATGGTTCTATATTTAGGATGTATCTGGCCCATAAACCAGAGGCTCTGGATGGACAGTTGGATAAATGGCTCTATATTTAGGATGTATCTGGCCCATAAACCAGAGGCTCTGGATGGACAGTTGGATAAATGGCTCTATATTTAGGATGTATCTGGTCTATAAACCAGAGGCTCTGGATGGACAGTTGGATAAATGGCTCTATATTTAGGATGTATCCGGTTTATAAACCAGAGGCTCTGGATGGACAGTTGGATAAATGATTCTATATTTAGGATGTATCTGATCTATAAACCAGAGGCTCTGGATGGACAGTTGGATAAATGGTTCTATATTTAGGATGTATCTGATCTATAAACCAGAGGCTCTGGATGGAAAGTTGGATAAATGTTTCTATATTTAGGATGTATCTGATCTATAAACCAGAGGCTCTGGATGGACAGTTGGATAAATGGCTCTATATTTAGGATGTATCCGGTTTATAAACCAGAGGCTCTGGATGGACAGTTGGATAAATGGTTCTATATTTAGGATGTATCTCGTCTATAAACCAGAGGCTCTGGATGAACAGTACAAACAACGCCCAAAAGATACTTTTGGAAAGTAGACAGTTCAAGGTATTTATTAAGAGGCATGGTGAATTTTTTGTAATTTTTTGCCACAATTTTTTGGAAAACGAAGAAAGTAAATATAATGTTTTATTTCACAAAGTTGTAATTTTAACAAATTTATTTCTCATACATAGCATGGGCATACTTACAATCACACCCCAAAAGACAATCTTCTACTCCTTCCCAGTATGAGGATACCACATGTCTGGGACTTTTTTGCTGCCTATATGCATAGAGGCGCCCAAAATCCAAGGAGCACCTTCAGGCTTTCTAGGGGCATAAATCATGCATCTAATTTCCTGATTACCTCTCACATTTCTTGAGGCCCTGAAGTGCCAGGACAGTAAAAAAACACCCAAAAAATGCCAAGTAGACCCTCCAGAATATTTAATTAGAGGTATGGTGAGTCGCTTGGGCATACATTAGAATTTCACTCTGCTATTCCTCTTGAATATATTTGAGACTTTTTTTTACAGTTTAGTCGCATGAATAGGTCCAAAATCCAAGGAACACCTACAAGCTTTCAAGAGGCATGAATTGGGCATCTATTTTTTTGACTATCTTATGTTTGGGGGCCCTGGAGCACCAACACAGCAGAAATATCCACAAATTAACCCAATTTTGGAGAGTAAACGCACCAGAGTATTTGAAATTTAATTCAAAATACTAACAATACGTTACAAAGCCATCCACAACTCTGCCCCCAGTTACATCACTAGCCTAGTCTCAAAATACCAACCTAATCGTCCTCTTCATTCCTCCTAAGACTTCCTGCTCTCTAGCTCCCTTATCACCTCCTCCCCTATTCACCTCCAGGATTTCTCCCGAGCCTCTCCCATCCTCTGGAATACCCTACCCCAATCTGTCAGACTATCTCCAAATCTATCTACTTTTAGGCGATCCCTGAAAACTTTTCTCTTCAGAGAAGCCTACCCTGCCTCCACCTAACTGTTCTCTTATTTTCTTCATCAGCTCATCCTCCACAGTTATTACCCTTTCGTATATCTTGACCCTCCCTCCTAGATTGTAGCTCTAATGAGCCGGGCCCTTTGATACTTTCTGTATTGAATTGTATTGTACTTGTACTGTTTGCCCGAATGTTGTAAAGCGCTGCACAAACTGTCGGCGCTATATAAATCCTGTAAAATAATAAAAACATAATAATGATGAATTTTATGAATATTTCATTTTTCTGCTACAGGTTTTTGGAAAATTTGTCATTTTTTTTTTTTTTTTTTTTTACACAAGGTTATAAATTAATAAGATATTTCTACAACACAGCATGCATATACGAATTGCACCCAAAACACATTATGCTACTCCTCATGAGTATGGGAACAAGCATGTTTGAGACTTTTTTGGAGCTTAACCAAATAAAGAGGCCCAAAATCCAAGGAGCCACCTTCAGGTTTGCAAGGGGCATAAATTATGCATCTAATTACCTTACTACCAATCACATTTTGGAGGCCCTGGAGCACCAACAGAATGACCACATTTTGAAAAGCAAACACCCAAAAGTATTTTTGAAGAGGCATGTGAGTCTTGAATATTTCATTTATTGACACACATTTGTTGAAACAAAAAGCTAGAAAATTGTCAATTAAGAAGATAATCCTACCACAGGGCATAGGCATACTTAGAATTATACCCCAAAATACATTCTGCTTCTCGCAAGTATGGAGATCCAAAACATGTAAGACTTTTTTCAAAGTCTAGTCACATAGAAAAGCCCAAAATCCAAGGAGCACCTTCAGACTTGCAAGGGTCATAAATTAGCCATCATTTCCTAACCACCTATAATATTTTAGAGGTTGTGCAGCACCAGGGCAGTAGAAACACCCCAAAAATTACCACAATTTGGAGTGTAAACAACCAAAGATATTTTTAGGAGGCAAGGTAAGTATTTTGAAGATTTTTTTTTTGCCACAAGTTTTTGGAAAATGTGGAAAAAAATGAAAACCTATTTTAGAAACAAATTTGTTAGCTATTTCTCACACACAGCATGGACATCCTTAGAATTGTACACCAAAACACATTCTGCTACTCCTTCCAAGTAGGGGGATACCACACGTGTGAGACGTTTTGAAATGTTTGGGCTGATTATGAACCAAACCTTTCACAACAGGGAGCCTATCCTACTAGTACTTGGCTGACCCCAGGAATGCCATGCTCACTGGCCAGGAAGTACAGGAGAGTGAACAAAGGATGAACAAAAGAGTTCCTGTGGTTCCAGAGGTGCATGCAGTTTTCTAGTAAGGGCTTTAGGGCTCTGCGCATTAGCAGGGTCTTTCTGGAAACATCTGGCAGAAGTTGGACGGGGACCCCGTCAAATTCCAGAATTCCTACTCTCCATGCTTGTTGAACAATTTCTTCTTTAAGCTTGTAGGCATGCAGACGGCAGAGTACATCCCTGGGTCTGTCTTGAGAGGTAGGTCTCGGCCAAGAGTACTGTGCACTCTATCAATGGCAACTTCAGTGTCTGGGGGGCAGTCGAGATATCTGTTAAAAATGGCGGTAACTTGCGAATGAATTTCCACCTGCGTCACAGTCTCTGTGATGCCTCGAAGCCGAATGTTCTGTCTGTGGCTACAGTTTTCAAGGTCGTCAAGAAGTAGGTGAAGCTGTATCACTTGGTCGTACAGCTCAGTGTGGGCAGTTTGAAGACAGTCCACTGTAAGTGCCATTGCCCCTTTATCCTGTTCCAATGCTGTTACCCTGTCATCTACCTCCGACACTTCCTGCTTCAGCACTTGCAGTTCTCCCCTCAGTGCAGATTCTACCCTATTTGCTAAGGCTTCAAAGTCAGCTGTTGTGGGTAGCTGCTGCAGGAATGTCCACAAAGTCTGCTCTGTCAAGGGTGCAGAGGGGAGGCTGTGCTGGGGGGTGGCTTTTGGGATAGTACTCACAGTGACCTGTGCAGTAGGACCATGCAGCCGGGCGTCCGTTGAGCTGCTGTAGCCGTGGTTGATGCCCTGTGGGGAAGTCTCCACTGCCAATGAGTGGCCGTTTCCTTGTGGTACGTTCCATTCCCTGCCTCAGGAGACATAATGAACGATTGGGGCAGGCATTGAGAGAGGTCGCTAGAAGGGGAGAATGGCGGCATATCGTTGTCCTCCCTATGTTGTCCTTTCTGTGGTGCCACGAGACCCGGAGCAGCGTGGCTACAGGCGGCAGGCGCCATCTTGTTTCCCGCCGGGGTTGAGGCTGTCTGTGGATTTGGCCGTAGGTACCGTTCCATGATGGGGATGGTTTAAAAAAAAACAGTCTGCTGTGTTCCCCATTGCCACCGGGGCTGGAGGAGCTGTGAATGCGGGGTTAACTCTGATACGTGCTGCTGGTAGGTCTCCTCAGGCCGGGAGCGCAGTTACTTCACCTCCTCATCCGTCCGGGCCGAGACCACGCCCCCCGCATGCAGTTTTCTTCAGCAGATGGTTGAGACTGGCGTCCCAGGAACTTAGTCAGTGGGACGTGCAGGTGGGTCAGTTCAGGAGGCAGGCAGAGACGTGGTAAGCAAAAATGCAAAGTATCCATCCAGGCAGCAGGTATAAATGTGGTCTATAAACAGGCAAGGCACAGTGCAGGCGGAGGTAACACTGCACTGGTCTGGCGGTGATCAGGGACACTGTTGCTGACTGTACTAGCTCTGATGACATTGGGTCTGGTGTGCCAAGTGATCAGGAACATTGTTGCTGGCTGCACTAATCTTGTGACATTGTCACTGGTGTGGCAGCGATCAGGATCACTGTTGCTGACTTGCATTGGTCTAGTGGCACTGGGACTGGTGTGGCTAGAGCTCAAGAAGCCTGTTGCTGGCTTACACAAGTCTGGTGACACTGGAACTGGTGTGACAGCTATTAGGTAGCGCTGCACGATTCTGGCTAATATGAGAATCACAACATTTTTGCTCAAAATTAAGATCACGATTCTCTCACGTTTCTTGTGGCGTACAGAGTTTTTCTGTAAAACGCACAGGACCTGCTGCGGATATATGTGAACCGGCTCCACAGAGAGCCGGTCAAAATCTCCTGCTATTGCAAATTGGATGCAGGGATTCCATGTGGGGGGTCAGCCTGTCAGTGCTCAGACCATATGCTGCACACTGCATCAAATTGCTCTGCATGGCTGTCGTCCCAGAAGGAAGCCTCTTCTAAAGATGATGCACAAGAAAGCCCCCAAATAGTTTGCTGAAGACAAGTAGACTAAGGACATGGATTACTGGAACCATGTCCTGTGGTCTGATGAGACCAAGATAAACTTATTTGGGTCAGATGGTGTGAAGCGTGTGTGGCGGCAACCAGGTGAGGAGTACAAAGACAAGTGTGTCTTCCCTACAGTCCAGCATGGTGGTGGGAGTGTCATGGTCTGGGGCTGCATGAGTGCTGCCGGCACTGGGGAGCTACAGTTCATTGAGGGAACCACGAATGCCAACATGTACTGTGACATACTAAAGCAGAGCATGATCCCCACCCTTCAGAAACTGGACCCAGGGCAGTATTCCAACATGATAATGACCCCAAACGCCCCTCCAAGACAACCACTGACTTGCTAAAGAAGCTGAGGGTATAGGTGATGGACTGGCCAAGCATGTCTCCAGACCTAAACCCTATTGAGCATCTGTGGGGCATCCTCAAATGGAAGATCTATGCGTTTTGTTCCAAAAAGGACTTCTACTGGGGCCCCAGTAGAAGTCCTTATTGGAGCGAAACGCGTCGGGCCAGGAACACCGCTCCCCATATTGCTTTTAAAGATTTATGAACTGTGATCACTCTTATACCTTGTATGCTGGTTTTTACCATTAAAACCTCCTTTTTTGACCTACACCATTGGAGCCCCTATTTTTTCTTCTCTTTACATGATCTTGTGAAAGATAAGTTTTCGAGTTCTCTCCGGTTGGTTTTTATTACCCTAATCAGGGTTGCTGCTTACCCGCACTGGGTTGTGTTTGGATGTCTGGCAGACCCCAATGATTGCCTTACCTACAATCCAGTTGGGTCACCTATACCAGGATACCTGCGGCCGAGGAACATCGGATCCAGTCGCCATACCTCGGGTTGATATCACCTGGATGCCAACGTGGTGGATTACATCTCCCTTTGGATTCTCGCTGACGCCCCTGTGGAACAGCCTTTTGGGACACCTTAAGCTCGATTGATCCATTGTCGTATGATAGTGGGGTCCAACAGTTCCGGTAAGCGCATTTGAATTACATCACTCACCTGAAGATTCACGTTGGGATGTTCGTTGTAATCTCATGACATCTTCATCACGTTTATGTTTACACATGGTGGACATTATATCACATTGAATGTTGTATATTTTGGTCTCTTTGTGGACTGACTTCACGTTTTTGTTCACACCTGCTGAGTACCTTGCTTAGCCCCCCATTTTCTCATGTTACACCTTTTGGTTACATTTTGCTGTGCCCAAATATTTAACTGTATCATAAAAGCAAAGCAGGGAAACTCGCTTAGTACAAAATACCATCTCCAGGTATCAATCCAAACACTGCCCTGTGTGTTTGGATCGATTTGAAACTCCGCAGAGCTTACGCACGTGACGTTACCACGCTCATCTGTACCCGGAAGTGTTAGGATCGATTCCCAGGAAAATAACCCCCAAAAAGCCAAAAAGTTTTTTTGAAAAATCTTACATGCTAAAAAATTCTGTTTCCAAGAACTGTGTATTTGGCATAATTTAAGGATATCATTTATGCAAAACAATGTTGAATCTCCATTTTTAATTAATGCTTTTATGTATCCTGAATTTTAATACACAATCAATTTCCTTTTATTTATTTTTTTATTGTCTGACTTTTCAATTGCAAGTGAAGTATTAGGAAGTATCTGTCAAAGTATTTTATAAAATAGGCTGCAGTTTGTATTTTCTCCACAAAGTGGTGATCTCACTTCCTGTCAGTGGAACGCAGAGACACTAAGTGAGAAAAGGTACTGACAGGAAGTGATGTCATTTGCAGACAGGAAGTTCCCCGAGCAAGGAAAATTTGCAGAAAGTGGAGGGAGGCGTTCTTGTAAGTGGCAGCAGAGGAGGTAATAAGATATTATTTTATATTTACACCCAGTAACCCCGTCATGTCCGTCCTCTTCCTCCATAGTCACTGTGATGTCTTTTATCTAGAGAAGATGCTGATATACACTTATATAGAGTATTGTAATATTTACATAGATACATCCTAAATATAGAACCATTTATCCAACTGTCCATCCAGAGCCTCTGGTTTATAGACTGGATACATCCTAAATATAGAACCATTTATCCAACTGTCCATCCAGAGCCTCTGGTTTATAGACCGGATACATCCTAAATATAGAACCATTTATCCAACTGTCCATCCAGAGCCTCTGGTTTATAGACCGGATACATCCTAAATATAGAACCATTTATCCAACTGTCCATCCAGAGCCTCTGGTTTATAGACGAGATACATCCTAAATATAGAACCATTTATCTAACTGTCCATCCAGAGCCTCTGGTTTATAGACCAGATACATCCTAAATATAGAATTATTTATCCACCAGACCAAAGTATAGGTCAAGCAAAAGTGTGGAGGATTCTGGAATGTCTGTAGTGATAATTGTTACTTTCTCTCTTTACACAGGATTATAAAGTAGAAGAAAATATCTGGTGATCCATTAACACCCAGCAGTTATCTTCACAGGACATCCCCCATCACAGCGCCTCCACCTCACTGTCTGACAATAAAGGTAACCAGTGTCAACATCATTCTAGAAGTCACCAAGAAGATCATTGATCTGCTGACAGGAGAGGTGAGCGGTGCCGGGAATTCTGGGACATTATCCAGTAACAGACAAGGGATGTGTCTGGATGGTGACTGTATCATTGTGTGTGTCAGGTTCCTATAAGGTGTCAGGATGTCACTGTCTATTTCTCCATGGAGGAGTGGGAGTATTTAGAAGGACACAAGGATTTCTACAAGGACGTCATGATGGAGAATCAGCCGCCCCTCACATCACCGGGTAAGAGGAGACTTTATTGTAAAGGAGAGAGCAGTACAGAGGCTCCACCTAGATCCCCCATCATCTGATAAACACATAGAAACAATGTATTCAGTCAGTGTGTGTGTTTCCTACAGATGCATCCAGTAATGGGAACCCACCAGAGAGATGTCCCCGTCCTCTGTATTCCCGCGATTCCACACAGGACGATCACAACTATGCACAACCTTATCAGGTAGGTGGGATGGAGCAACTGGAGCACCAAAAGAATTTTAAGCTATTAGAGGACATGCAATCTCTTGTTCCGTTTTTATAAATGTGTCCTGTCATTTTGTGGGGTTTAGGGTGAAGAACTGAAAGACATCAAAGTTGAAAATAAAGAGGAAGAAGAAGAGAGGTTGGTGAGTGGAGATCAGCAGTCTGTGGAGAAGGGAAGTCCTCTGTATATTTGGAACTACATAAAGGAAGATCACAACTATTCACGCCATAATCAGGTAGATGGAACTCAGACATAGAACTCCAAAATAATTCTAATCTTTGAGATTTTTCAACAGTGTATACAATGTTTCCCCGAAAGTAAGACCTACCCCGAAAATAAGACCTAGCGTTATTTTCCAGGAGGGCTGCAATATAAGACCTACCCCGAAAATAAGCCCTAGTTTAAAATGCTTGTAAAATCCTATAATCCAATCTATTACAGTAGTATATAATGTGTTTGTTTTTGTAATATATTTGCGGGTAAGAGAACTCCGGCAGGTTACAGAAGCACAGAACTGCACTATAACAAAGGTATTTGGCACAATTATATTACAGAAACACACACATTGTATATTATATAATACTGTAATAGAGTGGACTATAGGATTTTACAAGCATTTTAAACTTGGTTCACACTGGGGATTCCTGACAGGCAGGGAGAGAGAGGGGGAGAGAAGACAGCACATTACATGGTAAGACCTACCCCAAAAATAAGCCCTACTGGGTCTTTTGTTGCCAAAATTAATATAAGACCCGGGCTTATTTTCGGGGAAACACGATAATCTCTTATTCTTTTTTTTACAAATGCATTCTGTCATCTTTGGGGTTTAGGGCGAAGAACCGAAAGACATCAAAGCTGAGATTAAAGAGGAAGAAGAAGAGATGTTGGTGAGTGGAGATCAGCAGTCTATGGAGGAGGGGGAGATGATTATGGAAAGTAAACAGGAGGAATCTTCTCTACATATAGACACAAGTAAGTAACAAAAACACTAAATAGAAACAGTTTAATGTTCATTTTACTTTTGAGTATTTATAAACCTTGTTTCTTAGTTAAGGAAAGATACACTCACTGGCCACTTTATTAGGTACACCTTGCTAGTACCACCACCAGCCTGAATTGTTAATACAAGGCAGAATGGATCCATGTTTTCATGTTGTTTACGCCAAATTCTGACCCTACCATCTGAATGTTGCAGCTAAAAATTGAGACTTATCAGACCAGGCAATGTTTTTCCAATCTTCTATTGTCCAATTTTGGCGATCCTGTGCGAATTGTAGCCTCCGTTTCCTGTTCTTAGCTGACAGGAGTGGCACCCGGTGTGGTCTTCTGCTGCTGTAGCCCATCTGCTTCAAGGTTCAATGTGTTGTGCATTCAGAGACGGTATTCTGCATAGCTTAATTGTAACAAGTGTTTATTTGAGTTACTGTTGCCTTTCTATCATCTCCAACCAGTCTGCCCATTCTCCTCTGACCTTTGACATCAACAAGGCATTTTCTTCCACGCAACTGCCGCTCACTGGATGTTTTCTCTTTTTCGGACCATTCTCTGTAAACCCGAGAGATGGTTGTGTGTGAAAATCCCAGTAGATCATCAGTTTTTAAAACACTCAGACCAGTATGTCTGGCACCAACAACCATGCTACATTCAAAGTCACCTAAATCCCCTTTTTTCCCCATTCTGATGCTCGGTTTGAACTTCAGCAAGTCATCTTCACCACGTCTAAATGCTGAAATGCATTGAATTGCTGCCATGTGATTGACTGATTAGCAATTTGTGTTACCAAGCAATTGAACAGGTGTACCTAATAATGTCGCCGGTGAGTGTATATGTCTATCAAAGTCACTCAAAAGAAAAAATTCAAAGTGGCTGGGGGGTTCATTTCAAAGGCATCCATCAAATTCACCCAAAGAGAAAAATAAGAAAAAACAATCAGTGACAGTTGATCCAGAGGAAAGCAGAATACCCATATAAAGCTCAGACCAGTTTTCCTTCAGGTTAAACTGAATCCTTGCTGATCCCAAAAGTCATTCAGTAAAATTTTTGAAATAAGAAAAACATCCTGTCATTTTTTTCAGTAATATACTGAGTCATCGAGAACCAGACTATTCCCCATCTGTACAACTCTTAAAACAAAACACCTTTTCTGTATATAGAGGTGAAACTTTTTTTCTTCTAAATAATGCGCAATTTGTGCTGTTTGTGTACAAAATAAAGAACATCACATCCTTCTGTACAGGAAAGATTGAGACTTCTTAACTGCTAACTGCTCAATGTATTCTTTATATTGTATACCATATGATAGAATCATGTCCAGTAATCATATTTATCACTTTACCCAATGTTCCCAACAAATGAGGAGGAGATACTGTACATCATATGAAAGGTCCATCTCCATTCCTCAATATAACGTCATGTTCCCAAAAAATGAGGAGGAGATACTGTACATCATATGAAAGGTCCATCTCCATTCCTCAATATAATGTCATGTTCCCAACAAATGAGGAGGAGATACTGTACATCATATGAAAGGTCCATCTCCATTCCTCAATATAACGTCATGTTCCCAAAAAATGAGGAGGAGATACTGTACATCATATGAAAGGTCCATCTCCATTCCTCAATATAATGTCATGTTCCCAACAAATGAGGAGGAGATACTGTACACCATATGAAAGGTCCATCTCCATTCCTCAATATAACGTCATGTTCCCAACAAATGAGGAGGAGATACTGTACACCATATGAAAGGTCCATCTCCATTCCTCAATATAATGTCATGTTCCTAACAAATGAGGAGGAGATACTGTACACCATATGAAAGGTCCATCTCCATTCCTCAATATAACGTCATGTTCCCAACAAATGAGGAGGAGATACTGTACACCATATGGAAGGTCCATCTCCATTCCTCCATATAATGTCATGTTCCCAACAAATGAGGAGGAGATACTGTACACCATATGAAAGGTCCATCTCCATTCCTCAATATAACGTCACGTTCACAACACATGAGGAGGAGATACTGTACACCATATGAAAGGTCCATCTCCATTCCTCAATATAACGTCATGTTCCCAACAAATGAGGAGGAGATACTGTACACCATATGAAAGGTCCATCTCCATTCCTCAATATAATGTCATGTTCCTAACAAATGAGGAGGAGATACTGTACACCATATGAAAGGTCCATCTCCATTCCTCAATATAACGTCATGTTCCCAACAAATGAGGAGGAGATACTGTACACCATATGGAAGGTCCATCTCCATTCCTCCATATAATGTCATGTTCCCAACAAATGAGGAGGAGATACTGTACACCATATGAAAGGTCCATCTCCATTCCTCAATATAACGTCACGTTCACAACACATGAGGAGGAGATACTGTACACTATATGAGAGGTCCATCTCCATTATTTATTATGTGATTATGTTTCCAAGAAATGAGGTGGCGGAAGGTCCCTCTCTGTTCCTCAATAACAATGTCATCAATGCACAAAGTTGCACAGTGTGATTTAGGTGCATTGTATCGTTAAGAACATCATCAACGTATCTACCCAAATGCTCAATGTATTGTTTATATTGTATACCATATGATAGGATCATGTCCAGTCCTCACCAGAAGAAAGTAATCATATTTATCACTTTACCCAATGTTTACAACAAATGAGGAGGAGATACTGTACGCCATATGAAAGGTCCATCTTCATTCCTCAATATAACGTCATGTTCCCAACAAATGAGGAGGAGATACTGTACACCATATGAAAGGTCCATCTCCATTCCTCAATATAACGTCACGTTCCCAACAAATGAGGAGGAGATACTGAGATTGCAGGCTTGGCTGGATTAAATCAGGTTTGGTCTCCACCCAGAGACTGGCCACATTAATCACCTTGCAGGTGGACAGACAGACATGGAGATGGCCATATGAAAGGTCCATCTCCATTCCTCAATATAATGTCATGTTCCCAACAAATGAGGGGGAGATACTGTACACCATATGAAAGGTCCATCTCCATTCCTCAATATAATGTCATGTTCCCAACAAATGAGGGGGAGATACTGTACACCATATGAAAGGTCCATCTCCATTCCTCAATATAACGTCATGTTCCCAACAAATGAGGAGGAGATACTGTACATCATATGAAAGATCCATCTCCATTCCTCAATATAACGTCATGTTCCCAACAAATGAGGGGGAGATACTGTACATCATATGAAAGGTCCATCTCCATTCCTCAATATAATGTCATGTTCCCAACAAATGAGGAGGAGATACTGTACATCATATGAAAGATCCATCTCCATTCCTCAATATAACGTCATGTTCCCAACAAATGAGGGGGAGATACTGTACATCATATGAAAGGTCCATCTCCATTCCTCAATATAATGTCATGTTCCCAACAAATGAGGAGGAGATACTGTACATCATATGAAAGATCCATCTCCATTCCTCAATATAACGTCATGTTCCCAACAAATGAGGGGGAGATACTGTACATCATATGAAAGGTCCATCTCCATTCCTCAATATAATGTCATGTTCCCAACAAATGAGGAGGAGATACTGTACACCATATGAAAGGTCCATCTCCATTCCTCAATATAATGTCATGCTCCCAACAAATGAGGAGGAGATACTGTACATCATATGAAAGATCCATCTCCATTCCTCAATATAACGTCATGTTCCCAACAAATGAGGGGGAGATACTGTACATCATATGAAAGGTCCATCTCCATTCCTCAATATAATGTCATGTTCCCAACAAATGAGGAGGAGATACTGTACATCATATGAAAGATCCATCTCCATTCCTCAATATAACGTCATGTTCCCAACAAATGAGGGGGAGATACTGTACATCATATGAAAGGTCCATCTCCATTCCTCAATATAATGTCATGTTCCCAACAAATGAGGAGGAGATACTGTACACCATATGAAAGGTCCATCTCCATTCCTCAATATAATGTCATGCTCCCAACAAATGAGGAGGAGATACTGTACACCATATGAAAGGTCCATCTCCATTCCTCAATATAATGTCATGTTCCCAACAAATGAGGAGGAGATACTGTACATCATATGAAAGATCCATCTCCATTCCTCAATATAACGTCATGTTCCCAACAAATGAGGGGGAGATACTGTACATCATATGAAAGGTCCATCTCCATTCCTCAATATAATGTCATGTTCCCAACAAATGAGGAGGAGATACTGTACACCATATGAAAGGTCCATCTCCATTCCTCAATATAATGTCATGTTCCCAACAAATGAGGAGGAGATACTGTACACCATATGAAAGGTCCATCTCCATTCCTCAATATAATGTCATGTTCCCAACAAATGAGGAGGGGATCCTGTACATCATATGAAAGGTCCATCTCCATTCCTCAATATAACGTCATGTTCCCAACAAATGAGGGGGAGATACTGTACATCATATGAAAGGTCCATCTCCATTCCTCAATATAACGTCATGTTCCCAACAAATGAGGGGGAGATACTGTACATCATATGAAACAATTCCACCTTCATTCTTAAAGTAACAATGTAATAAAGGCATAAAAAATCTTACTCCAGTGTGATTTGGGTGTATTGTATCCTTTATCTGGTTTGTATTTTTCTCTTCTATTTGCCCCCAACCTCCCGGCCAGAACTCTTAGGACACATTTAGTGACCAACATGTATGACGTCTGAATTCAAAGTTTAGAAAATAACTTTTATTGTGAAATTTCCTTTTGCCAGGTGGACGCGATGTGCGGAATACCTCTGAGGAACATCTCATTGTATCTCCAGATTATAAAGCAGAAGATAATAACATTGTACAATATTCTCCAGGAGGAAATCCCGTTACTCCAAATATACATCCCAGACCTTCCCAATTGGGGGGATCAATGGAACCCTCTAATCCTGAGGAATCTTCTGACGGATCACACACCAAGACTATAGGATTTTACAATACATATACTTTCACTGTTCCATTGACTTCCAATGAAGCTTCTTCTTTAAGCTATCAAGTAGTTCCCACAGAAGGGTGGTCATTGTCATGTCCAACGTGTGGGAAATGTTTCACAGAATACAGAGCACTTTTTAGACACAAGCAAGATCACATGAGCACGATCAAGCGTCCATATTCATGTTCCCAGTGCAGGAATTGTTTCCTTTCGAAAAGGGACCTTCTTGAACATCAGAGAAGTCACACAGGTGAACGTCCCTATTCATGTTCATTGTGCGGGAAACGTTTCAATCATAAAGGAAGTTTACTTAGACACCAGATCCTTCACACAGGTGAGGAGTGTCCCTATTTATGTTCAGATTGCGGGAAACGTTTCAGTCAGAAAAAAGCCTTCCTTAAACATCAGAGAAGTCACAAGGGTGGACGTCCCTATTCATGTTCAGAGTGTGGGAAACAATTCAATCGGAAAAGACATTTTCTTAGACACCAGAGCCTTCACACAGGTGTGCGTCCCTATTCATGTTCAGAGTGTGGGAAACGCTTTATTCTGAACAAAGACCTTCGTACACATCAGAGAATTCACACGGGGGAGCTTCTCTATTCATGTTCAGAGTGCGGGAAAGGTTTCATTCAGAAAGGAGGCCTTCTTGCACATCAGAGAGTTCACACTGGTGAGCGTCCCTATTCATGTTCGGAGTGTGGGAGAAGTTTCACTCAGAAGGGAAACCTTCTGCAACACCAGAAAACTCACACAAGTGAGCGTCCGTATTCATGTTCAGAGTGTGGGAAATGCTACGTTGAAAACAGAGACCTTCTTTCACATCAGAGGATTCACACAAGTGAGCGTCCATATTCTTGTTCAGAGTGCGGGAAAAGTTTCACTACGAAAGGGACCCTTATTACACATCAGAGAATTCACAAGCGTGAGCGTCCTTATTCATGTTCAGATTGCGGGAAACGTTTCACTAAGAAAGGAACCTTTCTTGCACATCAGAAAATTCACACAGGTGAGCTGCCCTATTCATGTTCAGAGTGCGGGAAACGTTTCATTCAGAAAGGATTCCTTCTTGAACATCAGAGAATTCACACAGGTGAACGTCCCTATTCATGTTCAGAGTGCGGGAAACAATTCAGTCAGAAAGGAAGTTTTCTTAGACACCAGAGACTTCACACAGGTGGGCGTCCCTATTCATGTTCAGAGTGCGGAAAAGGCTTTATTCTGAACAGTGAACTTCGTAAACATCAGAGAATTCACACAAGGGAGCTTCCGTATCCATGTTCAGAGTGTGAGAAAAGTTTCCTTCAGAAAGGAGGCCTTCTTGCACATCAGAGAATTCATACAGGTGAGCGTCCATATTTATGTTCGGAGTGTGGAAAATGTTTCACTCAGAAAGGAAACCTTCTTCAACACCAGAAAACTCACACATGTGAGCGTCCGTATTCCTGTTCAGAGTGTGGAAAACGTTTCATTCAGAAAGGAAACCTTCGTACACATCAGAAAATTCACACTGGTGAGCGCTCCTATTCACGGTGAGAGTGTGGAAGATATTTCTCTCATAAATCTTCACTTCTTATACACCAGAAGATTCACACGTGCGCATTCCTATTCATGTTCAGAGTGCGGGAAATCTTTTCATCTAAAAAAAAAAAAACACCTTGTTTTACACCAAAAAATTCACATGGGTGAGCTTACTTATTTGTGCTCAGCGTGCGGGAAATGTTTCAGTCAGAAATCTTCACTTGTGGCATACCAGAAGATTCACATGAGCTAACAACCCACCATCCCTGTGCTAAGTTTTCCGGGTCTGTACACCTGCTGTGCCCATTATGAGGGGTTCCCACCATCCCTGTGCTGAGTTCCTGGGTCTGTACGCCCGCTGTGCCCATTATGAGGGGTTCCCACCATCCCTGTGCTGAGTTCCTGGGTCTCTACACCTGCTGTGCCCATTATGAGGGGTTCCCACCATCCCTGTGCTGAGTTCCCGGTCTGTACACCTGCTGTGCCCATTATGAGGGGTTCCCACCATCCCTGTGCTAAGTTCCCGGTCTGTACACCTGCTGTGTCCATTATGAGGGGTTCCCACCATCCCTGTGCTAAGTTCCCGGGTCTATACACCCGCTGTGCCCATTATGAGGGGTTCCCACCATCCCTGTGCCGAGTTCCCGGGTCTGTACACCTGCTGTGCCCATTATGAGGGGTTCCCACCATCCCTGTGCTGAGTTCCTGGGTCTCTACACCTGCTGTGCCCATTATGAGGGGTTCCCACCATCTCTATGCTGAGTTCTCGGGTCTGTACACCTTCTGTGCCCATTATGAGGGGTTCCCACCATCCCTGTGCCGAGTTCCTGGGTTTCTACACCTGCTGTGCCCATTATGAGGGGTTCCCACCATCCCTGTGCTGAGTTCCCTGGTCTGTACACCTTCTGTGCCCATTATGAGGGGTTCCCACCATCCCTGTGCTGAGTTCCCGGGTCTGTACACCTGCTGTGCCCATTATGAGGGGTTCCCACCATCCCTGTGCTGAGTTCCCGGGTCTGTACACCTGCTGTGTCCATTATGAGGGGTTCCCATCATCCCTGTGCTGAGTTCCTGGGTCTGTACACCTGCTGTGCCCATTATGAGGGGTTCCCACCATCCCTGTGCTGAGTTCCTGGGTCTGTACACCTGCTGTGCCCATTATGAGAGGTTCCCCCCCATCTCTGTGCTGAGTTCCCAGGTCTGTACACCTGCTGTGTCCATTATGAGGGGTTCCCACCATACCTGTGCTGAGTTCCCGGTCTGTACACCTGCTGTGTCCATTATGAGGGGTTCCCACCATCCCTGTGCTGAGTTCCCGGTCTGTACACCTGCTGTGTCCATTATGAGGGGTTCCCACCATCCCTGTGCTGAGTTCCCGGTCTGTACACCTGCTGTGTCCATTATGAGAGGTTCCCACCATCCCTGTGCTTAGTTCCTTGGTCTGTACACCTGCTGTGCACATTATGAGGGGTCCCCACCATCCCTGTGCTGAGTTCCCGGGTCTGTACACCCACTGTGCTCATTATGAGGGGTTCCCACCATCCCTGTGCTGAGTTCCTGGGTCTGTACACCTGCTGTGTCCATTATGAGGGGTTCCCACCATCCCTGTGCTGAGTTCCTGGGTCTGTACACCTGCTGTGTCCATTATGAGGGGTTCCCACCATCCCTGTGCTGAGTTCCCGGGTCTGTACACCTGCTGTGTCCATTATGAGGGGTTCCCACCATCCCTGTGCTGAGTTCCTGGGTCTGTACACCTGCTGTGCCCATTATGAGGGGTTCCCACCATCCCTGTGCTGAGTTCCTGGGTCTGTACACCTGCTGTGTCCATTATGAGGGGTTCCCACCATCCCTGTGCTGAGTTCCTGGGTCTGTACACCTGCTGTGTCCATTATGAGGGGTTCCCACCATCCCTGTGCTGAGTTCCCGGTCTGTACACCTGCTGTGTCCATTATGAAGGGTTCCCACCATCCCTGTGCTGAGTTCCTGGGTCTGTACACCTGCTGTGTCCATTATGAGGGGTTCCCACCATCCCTGTGCTGAGTTCCCGGGTCTGTACACCTGCTGTGCCCATTATGAGGGGTTCCCACCATCCCTGTGCTGAGTTCCGGGGTCTGTACACCTGCTGTGCCCATTATGAGGGGTTCCCACCATCCCTGTGCTGAGTTCCTGGGTCTGTACACCTGCTGTGCCCATTATGAGGGGTTCCCACCATCCCTGTGCTGAGTTCCCGGGTCTGTACACCTGCTGTGCCCATTATGAGGGGTTCCCACCATCCCTGTGCTGAGTTCCCGGGTCTGTACACCTGCTGTGTCCATTATGAGGGGTTCCCATCCATCATTGTCTCAGTTCCCACTTCTCCATATCTGCTGTGGATGCTCCCACCATAAATGGACCGGATTTTGAAAATGAATCCTGATAATTCCTTATTTCCCACATCCATTTTAACCAAACCCACTTCTAGATTACCTTCTTGAAGATCAGCATGTCAAACCGTCTTCCTGTCCGGGCCATTTTTCCATTTTCAGTACTGTGATAGTTTGACTGACAATGACTCAGTCATGCAACACTGTACAGAATTACATTTTATATCATTGTTAAGACTGATAGAGCTTTCTTTTGGTTGTGTTTTTTCGCCATGTTTACTATATAACCATGTGACCTCTGGAAGATTTACCCCCCTTCATATGACCAGGACATTTTTTACGATACGGCACTGCTTTGTTTTAACTGACAATTGCGCGGTTGTGCGACGCTGTACCCAAATAATTTTGTTTCCCACAAATAGAGCTTTCTTTTGGTGGTATCTGATCACCTCTGCGGTTTTTGCTTTTTTTTCCGCTATGAACAAAAAAAAAGTCCGTCAATTTTGAAAAAAAAAAGAACAATATTTTCTACTTTCTGCTATAAAAAAACATTCAATAAAAAAATTGAAAAAAAAATCTAATTTTTTCATCAATTTAGGCCAATATGTATTTTGCTACATATTTTTGGTAAAAAAAAAAATCCCAATAAGTGTATATTGATTAGTTTGCGCAAAAGTTATAGCATCTACGTATAGACGCAATGGAATATTTTTTTTTATTTTTAATATTATATATTTTTTTTTACGCCAGCAAAAGCAAAAGAGTTATGGCGGGACTGCGATATTGCGACGGACAAATTGGACACTAATGCCGCGTACACACGATCGGAAATTCCGCCAGCAAAAGTCTGATGTGACCTTTTGGTCGGAAATTCCGACTGTGTGTAGGCTCCATCGGACTTTTGCTGTCGGAATTTCCGCCAAGAAAAGTTTGAGAGCTGGTTCTCTATTTTTCCGACGGAAAAAGTTCCCATCGGAAAATTCCCATCGTCTGTAGCAATTCCGACGCGCAAAATTCCTACGCATGCTCGGAAACAATTTGACCCATGCTCGGAAGCATTGAACTTCATTTTCTCGGCTCGTCGTAGTATTGTACGTCACTGCGTTCTTGACAGTCGAAAGTTCCGAGAACTTTTGTGTGACCGTGTGTATGGCAGCCAAGCTTGAGCGGAATTCCGTCGGAAAAACCATCCAAGGTTTTTCCGACGGAAAATCCGATTGTGTGTACGCGGCATAACTGACACTTTTGACATTTTTTGGGGACCAGTGACACTAATACAGTGATCGGTGCTAAAAATATGCACTGTCACTGTACTAATGACACTGGCTGGGAAGGGGTTAAACATCTAGTGTGATGAAAGGGTTAAATGTGTGCCTAACCAGTGTTTTAGGGTAAAGTGTGGGAGGTGGTTTTACTAGGGGAAGGCTTTGCAGGAATACAGGATCCATGCCTTCCCTCCTGTCAGAACAGCGATCTGCCTTGTTTACATGGGCGTCCGCTCCATAGGGCAAGGGGGGTCAATTGCCCCCCCCTGGAGACGCACTATATTTATATGGACATGGAGTGAAGCGGAATTATCCTCGAGCTATTTCACACCGCCAGCTGGCCACGTTATCAGTAAAGCGCTGCTAGTTTTAGCGGCGCTTTACCATCGTTTTAGTGGCGCTATTCGGCCACTAGAAGGGGGGGTTTAAAAAAAAAATTAAATTGCTAATCAGACAATGGCAGCTTGATCCTTCTATTAAGCTTTTGCATCAGGTTTCTCAAACCTTTGCATGCCTGCGCTTTATGTCATAATGACTAAGCCCCTCCCCTTCATGACATTATCAAAAAGGGACCGAGCATGGATGACCTTAAAATGATGCCCCCCCTGAAAAAAGTTCAGCGGACGCCCATACTTGTTTACATAGGTAGACCACCGTTCTGCCTCTGTGCTGGATGATCGGCGGATGACGGCGGACATGGAGCCTGCATTACCCGTAGATCAGTTCCTGATGTGTATAATCACAGCGGGAGCAGGCCGGCGGCGGAACGCATAAGCGCCCCCTTTCCAGAAATGTCACATCACGTACTAGGTATGTGATCCGGCGCAGCAGTGCCACCTTGCTGCAGTATATGTAAGTTACATGGCCGGTAAGTTAATAAAGGAAAAGGGACCGAAAATTTTGAAAAACAAAAAAACATTTTCCTTAGTTTCTGTTAAAAAAACGTTGGAAGAAAAATAATATTTCTGCATAAACTTAGGCCAAAATGTATTCTGTTACATTAATCTGGTAAAATAAAAATCACATGCATGTATATTGTTTAGTACGTGTGAAAGTTGTAGAGTCTACAATTATGGTATACATTTTTGAAAATTGCCTATATCCATTCTTGAGGCCCTAAAATGCCAGGACAGTACAAACACCCCCCAAAATGACCTCTTTTTGGAAAGTAGACAGTCCAAGGTATTTAGTAAGAGGCACGGGGAGTTGTTTGAAATTGTAAAGGTTTTGCCACAATTTGTTGGAAAATGAAAGTAAATAAAATGTGATTTTATTTCACAAAGTCATTTTAACCAGTTATTTGTCACACACAAGCATGGGTATACTTACAATTACACCCCAAAACACTTTCTTCTACTCCTCCCCAGTCTGGGGTTACCACATGTCTGAGACTTTTTTTTCTGCCTATATGCATAGAGGCGCCCAAAATCCAAGGAGCACCTTCAGGCTTTCTAGGGGCATAAATTACGCATCTATTTCCTGAATGGCTATTGCATTTCTTGAGGCCTTGAAGTGCCAGGATATAAGAAACCATCCAATAAATGATCCCATTTTTCAAAGTAGACCTTCCAACATATTTAGCGCCCTGCTCCTATTGAGTAGGCGCTATATGTAAATTTAAGTTATCTGAGCTGTAGTTTGGCTCAGAAGGATTGTGTTAAATTGCTGGTTTCTGTTCCAGTCCAGCTGTGTTGCGCATTTTCCACTTGACTGTAGGTGTCGCTGTCACCACAGGTCAAGGTTGGAAATGCAGCAGGCTGGGTATATTGAGTACCCCTTTACCCAGAAACAGCCCAGTGGGAGTGGTTCACCTGCTGTGCATTCTGGGAGAGGGTACTTAAGGGACAGACACCGTTTTCCGAGTCTCTCTGACCTGATGGCCCTCCTGGCCTAAGGTGTGTCGAAGCAGCTTTTTCTGCCTCGGGGCCTGCTGGCCCGAGGCTTCGTTACTGATAGTAGGCCCAGGAGCTCCTGGGGCCTACTGGTCCAGGGGTGGTCCCGTGCTGTCTTGCCTGCTGGAAGAAGCCGAGCAATTGGAGAAACCAGGGGAGGACTTTTCTCAGAGAGGACCAAGCGAAAGGGCTGGTATCTCAAGAAGAGCCTGGACACTCAATTGGGGAACACATCCTGATAAAATCTACCTCAAAGTGCTGCCAGCTGGCTGAAAGAAACTGGTACTGTGTAGCTGTGTCTTTTGAACTGTGCAAAGTGTGTGGTTATGCCGTCCTGTGGCAGCGGACTGTACAACGACTCCATTACATTCATCAAGTCTGTGGCAGAGACTGTTGACCGAGTTTCGCACTGGCTGCTAGGTCAGTGAGAGAGGCCTCTCCGGTGGTTGCTAGATCCAGTGTGGAAACTGTTTGTCCCCATTGATCAAAGAAGTACCCGTGATCCACAAAGCAAGGTACCTGAATCTCCCCTAACCCTCCATCCATCTAACTGACGTTCTTTAATAAAACCATTGAAAAGAGACTAAGTGTTTTGTGCAGACATTTGTGAACAACTCTCCAATGGGACCCCTATGGCGGATATGGTGAACAGACAGGTAACGGCAAGGCCCAAAATATAACCAGCAGCTCCTACGGGGGTAGTGCTACATTTTTTTTTTTAAAGTCTGCAGCTACAAATACTGCAGCTGCTGACTTTTAAAATAAGGACACTTACCTGTCAAGCGCGCCCGCGATGTTGGCACCCGAGGCCGACCCGTCCCTCGGATGCTCCTGCCGCCATCTTCATTAAGGGAATCAGGGAGTGAAGCCTTGCGGCTCCACTTCCTGGTTCCCTATTGCGCAATTCGCGGTGCACAATGCCACTGGTCCCTGCTGTCTTCTGGGACCCGTTTGTCTCCCAGAAGACAGCGGGGGGCGCTGGACGTGGCGTAGACTGTGGCAGATATGCGGGGGTCTATGCCTGGAAGTGGGTGCAAATACCTGTCTTAGGTATCTGCTCCCCCCTGAAAGGTGCCAAATGTGACACTAAAGGGGGGGAGGAATCCGGACAGCGGAGGTTCCATTTTTGTGTGGACCTCCGCTTTAATAAGCGGTATGGTGAGTTTTTTCAAGTAGAAAATGAAGAAAGAAGATAAAATTGTATTTCCTTTTTTTCATACAACTGTCGATAAGATAATTTTCACACATCATAGGCATACTTAGAATTACATTCTGCTATTCCTCCTGAGTATGAGCATACCACATATGTGACACTTTTTTGGCAGTCTAGTTGCATAGTGGGGTCCAAAATCCAAGGAGCACCTTAAGCTTCAAGGGGCATAAATTAGGCATGTATTTTTTTTGACTATATTGTGTTTGGAGGCCATGGAGCACCAGTACAGTAGAAACACAAGGGAAGAGGTCTGCATCCTATGAGGGACATGTGCAACTAGGGATACAAGCAGAGAATTGCTGGGACCTGTGTTTAACCCTTTCACCAGGACACCCCAAGAACATGGACTTCTCAGTTTGAGCATTTCCAAGTATGGACATTTCCCAAGCAGGCTTCACCTGTGCAGGTAACCTGGGCAGCCACAGTTAGGTTTAGTTAGCAGAAAGACATTATTGCATGTCATACATGTTGCACCAAATATACAGTAAAAGTTGATCCAACTTCTCAGAGCCTGGTGTGAATATATTCAAGAGGTGCATGTGGGGTCTTGGAGTATTCCTAAAGAACCTCGGTCCATAACAGCAATATGGGGTATGTGTAACATCACTACGACAGAGGATCATTTAGCAAGACAAGGAGGAAGGGGGAGTTGCCATGTGTAATCGCAAGGAAGAACAGCAACCAGTCATTGTCGTGGTACCTGGTTAGGTGACAGTGTAATAGATTATCTCTGGTCCAATACCAGAATACTATTCGTTATTCTGTGGCTGGTCCAAATATATGTTAATATGAGGGCATATATGCCTTAAGGATAGTGATGAGCCGAACACCCCCGGGTTCGGTTCGCACCAGAACCCGCGAACGGACCGAAAGTTCGTACGAACATTAGAACCCTATTAAATACAATGGATGCGAACGTTCGAATTCTAAAGTGCTAATTATAACAACTATTATGCATGTTATTGTCCTAAAAAGGGTTTGGGAACCCGGGTTGTGCACCAGGGGACATGTATCAATGCAAAAAGAAGTTTTAAAAACGGTCGTTTTTCGGGAGCAGTCATTTTAATGATGCATAAAGTGAAAAAAAAAGTCAAATATTCCTTTAAATATCGTACCTGGGGGGTGTCTAAAGTATGCCTGTGAAGTGCCACGTGTTTCCCGTGTTTAGAACTGTCCCTGCACAAAATGACACTTCTAAAGGAAAAAAAAGCCATTTAAAACTGCTTGCGGCTTTAATGTAATGTCTGGTCCCGGTAATATGGATGAAAATCTTTAAGAAAAATGGCATAGCTACCCCATGACCCCCCCCTACCCCAGCCCATTACCAGCCCCTTTGGGTCTTGTATGGATATTAAGGGGAACCCCGCACATAAAATAAAAAAGGCCCTATATACTCTGAACAGCCGTATACAGGCGGTGCATACAAGACAGGGACTGTAGGTTTGTTCTTATGTAGAATCTGTTTGTAATTTTGAACAGGTACATTGTTGAAGTGTAGCTCCAGCCCAAAAATCTATTTTTAAACTTTTTGGAAAACATAGGTAAGGGTTATCACCCCTGTAACATTTGTTTTGCTGTCTGTGCCCCTGTTCAGAACATTTCACCTCACTTTCCGTCCCAATGACAACTGTTTTTGAAATGTGGTGTTTTTCTTGAAACAAGGATTGCTGATAAAGCATCAGTACAGAGGAGACACCTTTCTCCCATATTTATTCTTACAGGAGAGAATTTTCCTTCCTAGTGGTAGATTTCCTCTCACTTCCTGTTGTCTTCTTGCGTTTGCAAGTAGGAGTCGTTTGTAAGTTGGATGTTTGAAAGTAGGGACCTGCCGTATATACTCTGCAGAAATAGGCCCCTTAGTTGTTGGTGTTGGCACAACACTGTAAGCACTCACAGTTACTCTTGGTTGGTGCTGGAACGCCCTGCTGTCAACTATTATATCAGGAATTTTAATTACATATAATTGTTGAACAGTGGTAGTAAAAATTGGGCCTTTGATGGTGGTGCTGGTGCCACAACACTGTAAGCCCTGACAGTTACTCTTGGTGGGTGCAGCAATGGGCCCTGCTGTGAATTATTAGATCAAGAATTGTAATTGCATGCCCCTGTTGAACAGGGGCTGAAAAATTGGGCCTTTCGTGGTGGTGGTGTTGCCACAACACTGTAAGCCCTCAGAGTTACTCTTGGTGGGTGCAGGAATGGGCCCTGCTGTGAATTATTAGATCAAGAATTGTAATTACATGCCCCTTTTGAACAGGGGCTGAAAAATTGGGCCTTTCGTGGTGGTGGTGGTGGTGGTGGCGTTGCCACAACACTGTAAGCCCTCAGAGTTACTCTTGGTGGGTGCAGCAATGGGCCCTGCTGTGCATTATTAGATCAAGAATTGTAATTGCATGCCCCTGTTGAACAGGGGCTGAAAAATTGGGCCTTAGGCACTGGTGGCACAACACTACAACCCCTCACAGATACTGTACTTGGAGCACAGCAATGAGCCCTGTTGCAAAGTATTGCTTCAAAAATTGTAATGACACGCCCCTGTTAAACAGGGGCTGAAAAATTGGGCCTTAGGCACTGGTGCCACAACACTCCAACCCCTCACAGATACTGTACTTGGAGCACAGCAATGAGCCCTATGGCAAATTATTGCTAAAAAAATTGTAATTACACGCCCCTGTAAAACAGGGGCTGAAAAATTGGGCCTTAGCCACTGGTGGCGGCACCCATAAACAAAAATGATCTTCCAAGCTATCATCATCAATCGTATCATTGAGGACTCGGAGGAGGAGGATAGCCAGTCAACATAACAGCACAGGCACTCAGCATCAGCATCAGTCTTGAAGGGATGTGACATGTTAAAATCAATTAGTCTGTTATATCAGCATCAGGTGTGTGGTAGCTGGTGGTGATCCAAGACTGGTTCATCTTGATGAAAGTCAGTCGATCAACCGAGTCGGTGGACAGGCGCACCCTGTGATCCGTGACAAATCCTCCAGCAGCACTGAATGTGCGTTCCGAAAGAACGCTGGATGCAGGACAGGCCAGTAGCTCAATTGCATACTGTGCAAGCTCTGGCCAGTGATCCATCCTCAAGACCCAGTAAGCCAGAGGATTTTCGGTGGGGAAGGTGTCCAAGTCTGACCTTGCCCCTAGATATTCCTGCACCATGTTTATCAGACGCTGGCGATGGTTGCTGGAACCGATCATACTTTGGGGCTGCGGACTAAAGAATTTTCTGAACGCATCGGTCAGACGGCCACCTTCCCCACCGCTCCTTCTTTGACTGGCCGAAGCCTCAGCAACTCGTTGTCCAGGACCAGGAGTTTGTAACCTCCCAGTCTCTGGGAACGCGTTGCACAGACCTTTCTGCAAGGCCTCCCGGAGTTGTCTCATCCTCTGCTCCCTCTGCGACGGTAACATAAGGTCCGCAACCTTACCCTTGTACCGTGGATCAAGGAGAGTGGCCAGCCAGTAATGGTCCCTCTCCTTGATCCGAAGAATACGAGGATCCTTCCGCAGACTTTGCAGGATCAGGGAGGCCATGCAGCGTAGGTTTGCTGAGGCATTCGCTCCGGAGTCCTCTGGGTCACTAAGGACGACATGATCCGCAGCCACCTCCTCCCAGCCACGTACAAGTCCACTGGTTTCTTGGGACTGTAAATCATCCCTAAAAGACTGCTGCTGATGATGCTGAGTGCCAGCCTCCACCTCCATGCTGACACAATCCTCCTCCTCCTCCTCCTCCTCCTCGTCCTCTTCCTGTGCGATGGGTGGGACAGAAGGAACACTGTCTGGGTAAAGGGGGCCTTGAGAGGCAAGGAAGTCCTCCTATTCCTGCCTCTGTTCTGCCTCAAGTGCCCTGTCCATTATTCCACGCAGCGTGTGCTCCAACAGGTGGACAAGAGGTACAGTGTCACTGATGCATGCACTGTCACTGCTCACCATCCTCGTGGCCTCCTCAAATGGTGCCAGGACAGTGCATGCATCCCTGATCATGCCCCACTGGCGTGGAGAAAAAAAACCAAGCTCCCCTGACCCTGTCCTGGTGCCGTAGTCGCACAGGTACTCATTGATGGCCCTCTGCTGCGTGTGCAGCCGCTGCAGCATGGCCAACGTTGAGTTCCACCTGGTGGGCATGTCACATATAAGGCGGTTCTTGGGCAGGTTCAACTCCTTTTGCAGCTCAGCCAGGCGAGCACTGGCATTATAAGATCTGCGGAAATGCACACAGACTTTCCTGGCCTGCCTCAGGACATCCTGTAAGCCCGGGTACCTGCCCAAAAACCGCTGCACCACCAGGTTAAGGACGTGAGCCACACAGGGCACATGGGTCAGTTGTCCCTGTCGGAGGGCGGAGAGGAGGTTGGTGCCATTGTCGCAAACCACCATTCCTGGCTTAAGCTGGCGTGGCGTCAACCACCTCTCGGCCTGGCCCTGCAGAGCAGACAGGACCTCTGCCCCAGTGTGGCTTCTGTCCCCCAAACACACCAGCGCAAGCATGGCATGGCATCTTTTTGCCTGCGTACTTGCGTAGCCCCTTGAACGCCTACGGAGCACCGCTGGTTCCGAGGACAAACCACAGGAAGAGGCCATGGAGGAAGAAGAAGAGGAGGGGGTGGAGGAGAGAGGTGTGTCACAACCAGTAGTAGCATTTTGGAGGCGTGGCGGTGGAACAACCTCCAACACTACTGCACCTTGTCCTGCATCCTTCCCAGCTGCCAAAAGAGTGACCCAATGGGCCGTGAAAGAAAGGTAACGTCCCTGTCCATGCCTGCTGGACCATGAGTCAGCGGTAATATGCACCTTACCGCTGACCGCCCTGTCCAGCGAGGCCAAGACATTGCCTTCCACATGCCGGTAGAGAGCCGGAATAGCCTTCCGTGAGAAAAAGTGGCGTTTGGGAACCTGCCACTGAGGAACCGCACATTGCACAAACTCACGGAAGGGGGCCGAGTCTACCAACTGAAAAGGCAGCAGTTGAAGCGCTAGCAATTTAGCCAAGCTAGCATTCAACCGCTGGGCATGTGGATGGCTGGGAGTGAACTTCTTTCGACGGTCCAGCAGCTGGGGCAGGG
Organism: Rana muscosa; assembly: GCA_029206835.1. Lineage (NCBI taxonomy): Eukaryota > Metazoa > Chordata > Amphibia > Anura > Ranidae > Rana > Rana muscosa. The sequence goes on along the minus strand of CM055123.1, from coordinate 432,186,180 downwards.
AAATTTGCCTGCTAGAATCGGACGTCGGTGTACTGCTAGCAGAGTGGCCGCAAGTACTTGGCTGTGACACACCTAATTCTACACCTTCATTCCTCTCAGTGCATGTTTCAGAGAGGACTGAAGTTATAGTGGGGTTGGAGATCCCAGCTGATGCGGTGCAAGGAGAGGTCCGCTTTGTTCTTTGGTGTGGGTCTTTGAGGTAGGCTTGCCAACGAGCTGCATGGCAGGTCAACATATGTCTGGTCAGGCATGTGGTACCCAAGCGGCTGATGTTTTGGCCACGCGATATACGCTTGAGACATATGTTGCAAACAGCAGCTGTGCGATCTGATGCACTAGCCTCAAAAAAGGCCCACACCAAAGAACTTTTTGAATGACGGGCAGAGGCAGCGCCCTGCACAGGCGGAGCTCTGCGGTGTGATTCCGTCGGTGTACTGCCCTTACGCTGGCCACCAAAGGGCATCCTGCCTCGTTGGAGATGTGCCTCCTCCTCATCCTCCTCCTCCTCCTCTCTCCTATTAGGCACCCACGTGGAGTCAGTGACCTCATCATCCCCTCCCTCCTCATCACTGGAGCCAATCTGGCAGTATGCTGCAGCTGCTGGAACATGACTGCCAGATTGGTGTCCTTCTTGAGCATCCCCTCTGTCTGCTCTCACGCTACTGCCTTCCTCTAGCTGGGTTTCATCATCAGACCCTTCGAAACGCTGGGCATCCTCCTGGAGCATGTACCCAACACTGTGCTCAAACAGTTCGGGGGACTCCTCAGGAGGAGGACATGGTGGGTCTAGGGAAGGAGTGACTGATGATGAGTCTGACATTGATACCAGGGAAGAGGACGCTTTGGCAGCTGCTTTTCCAGTACCCTGAGCCTGGGTGAGAGAGGATGAGGAGGAGGAGGAGGGCTTGGTCATCCACTCTACCAAGTCTTCGGCATGATGTGGCTCAACATGTCCAGCTGCCGAAAAGAAGGACAAGCGTGTCCCATGGCCATGTGCTGATGACAATGCACCGCGTCCACGACCAGCACTGTTGCCCCCAGACACAGAGCCTGCTTGCCCTCTTTTATTGCCTCCTGACTGTCTGCCTCTCCTTGTTTGCCTTCCAGACATTCTAATAGATGGCCTGCAGGGAGATGGGAAAAAAGCAATAAGGGCTACCTTCAGGTGTCCTTCTCTGTCCCTTTACTTAAGGATTTCTAAATATGGTTGAGGATGATTGCTTTTGCACAGAATAGCACAACGACAATTTCCCTGACTGTGCAAAAAAACAAGGATTTCAAAGATGGTTGATGAGGAATGCTTTAGCACACTATAGCACAAGGAGAATTCCCTCACTGTCCTTCCCTGTCCCTAGAAACAAGGATTCGCACAGTAAAAGACACTGACACTCTCCCTACCTATAGTTTTCTGTCCCTAGAAAAAATGTTTTTTTAAAGCACACTATAGCACAAGGAGAATTTCACTCACTTTCCTTCTTTGTCCCTAGAAACAAGGTTTATCACAGTGAAAGAAACTGACACTCTTCCTTCCTATAGTTTTCTGTCCCTAGAAAAAAATGTTTTTTTAAAGCACACTATAGCACAAGGAGAATTCCCTCACTGTCCTTCCCTGTCCCTAGAAACAAGGATTCGCACAGTAAAACACACTGACACTCTCCCTACCTATAGTTTTCTGTCCCTAGAAAAAATGTTTTTTTAAAGCACACTATAGCACAAGGAGAATTCCCTCACTGTCCTTCCCTGTCCCTAGAAACAAGGATTCACACAGTAAAAGACACTGACACTCTCCCTACCTATAGTTTTCTGTCCCTAGAAAAAATGTTTTTTTAAAGCACACTATAGCACAAGGAGAATTTCACTCACTTTCCTTCTTTGTCCCTAGAAACAAGGTTTATCACAGTGAAAGAAACTGACACTCTTCCTTCCTATAGTTTTCTGTCCCTAGAAAAAAATGTTTTTTTAAAGCACACTATAGCACAAGGAGAATTCCCTCACTGTCCTTCCCTGTCCCTAGAAACAAGGATTCGCACAGTAAAACACACTGACACTCTCCCTACCTATAGTTTTCTGTCCCTAGAAAAAATGTTTTTTTAAAGCACACTATAGCACAAGGAGAATTCCCTCACTGTCCTTCCCTGTCCCTAGAAACAAGGATTCGCACAGTAAAAGACACTGACACTCTCCCTACCTATAGTTTTCTGTCCCTAGAAAAAATGTTTTTTTAAAGCACACTATAGCACAAGGAGAATTTCACTCACTTTCCTTCTTTGTCCCTAGAAACAAGGTTTATCACAGTGAAAGAAACTGACACTCTTCCTTCCTATAGTTTTCTGTCCCTAGAAAAAAATGTTTTTTTAAAGCACACTATAGCACAAGGAGAATTCCCTCACTGTCCTTCCCTGTCCCTAGAAACAAGGATTCGCACAGTAAAACACACTGACACTCTCCCTACCTATCCTTCTCTTTCCCTAAACTAAAGGAATCCAGGTTAAGCAAGAAAAAAATAAATGTCACTGTCCCTGCCTATGTTTCTCTTTCCCTGCTCCGGAACACACTACACTAGGCCGCCGTGCTGGCGGCCTTTTATAGTGTGGGGCGTGTACTAAACACCCTCAGCAATAATTGGCCACAGGCATCCTGCCTGTGGCCAATCATTGCTCTCCTCGCTGCCGGCGCTGTGATTGGCCAAGCATGCGGGGTCACAGTGCATGCTTGGCCAATCACAGCGCCTGGATGACACTGCGATGGCGTAGTGCATTGTGGGCCGTTCGCGTCACTCGAATTTGGCGCGAACGGCCCAAATCGTTCGATCTTCTTCGAACGAGCGAACAGCCGATGTTCGAGTCGAACGTATGTTCGACTCGAACACGAAGCTCATCCCTACTTAAGGATTGCACACTGAAATCAGACTCATCAGTATAGCTTCCTTCTAATCTCTGGCTCAACAGGAAGTTCCTTTTATTCAGTTACAGCTTATATAGACAAAGTGACATAAGCAATCGTCATCACAAATGTGTACATATGATTGGCTGATTCCTTATATGGTGCTTCTCTTGTGACGTCTGTTTGTTCCACGTGTTGAAGCATTCCAGGACATGGGGGCCATTTTAGTTTAGAGTCGATGGGAGGGGGAATTAATAGAGTGGACATCTGTTCCTTGTCTTCACTTCTGTGATGAATATTTCTGTTTTGTCTTTTTAAGGAAACTCACTGCTGGCTGGTTATAAGATTACTATAACACATATACACATGATAATACTCTTGATTATATTCTTAGCTAGCATACATAAACTTTCTGGTTCCCAATATGAACATCAATAAGCTTCTTATTGTATAAATATATCTGAGTGTGTGTACCAGACTTTCTTTCAAATGAGCGCTTCTATTGTTCCTTGCAAACACATTTCTCAGAAGGGGGCTATTTACTCTAAAATTCCTAAGGATGGGGCTGTGAGCCATGTGAGCTGATGAAACAAGACACCCAACTTGCACCAAATTTCTAAACCAATATACCAAAGCATAATGAAAGAAAGAAATAATAAAAATAATAAAGAATAAAAGAAAGTACCAATATTTGAGTGGATAATAGAGAGAAAGAACATATATATATAAAATAATCATTTTATCAACTCCATCACAACAGGACCTCTGGTAGCGAGGGGTTCGTGCTCTCTGCTTTACTTCTTAGTTGCCCATCTCCGCTGCTCACGGAATGGGAATGGAATGGACTAGCGTTACGGAGATCTATGCCTGATCAATAGGTACGGGAAGAGAAGAGTGAAGTGCGAGCACGCACAGTACTGGTGCAAGGATTTTTGACACCCTAGGCGAAACCTATTTTTGCCGCCCCCCCCCTTGGCTCCACCCCCTTTGCCCTGCCCATGTATACCCCACCTTTTTAATGAAGTGCCCATCAAATGCAGCTTCAATCAGCGGCCATCAATGTGCAGCCTCAACCAGCGCCCATCAAATGCAGCCTCACCAGCGCCCATCAAATGCAGCCTCACCAGCGCCCATCAAATGCAGCCTCACCAGTGCCCATCAAATGCAGCCTCACCAGCGCTCACCAATGCAGCCTACCAGCACCCATCAATGCAGCCTCACCAGAGCCCATTAATGCAGCCTCACCAGCACCCATCAATGCAGCCTCACCAGCGCCCATCAAATGCAGCCTCGCCAGTGCCCATCAAATGCAGCCTTACCAGCGCCCATCAAATGCAGCCTCACCAGCACCCATCAAATACAGCATCACCAGCGCCCATTAAATGCAGCCTCACCAGCGCCCATCAAATACAGCCTCACCAGCGCTCATCAATGCAGCCTACCAGCACCCATCATTGCAGCCTCACCAGCACCCATCAACGCAGCCTCACCGGCGCCAATCAAATGCAGCCTCACCAGCGCCTATCAAATGCAGCCTACCAGTGCCCATCAATGCAGCCTACCAGTGCCCATCAATAAATGTTTTCTTGCTTCCATTCATTCAGGAGACGGGACACAGACATAGTCCTTTGACACCGCTGCGCCTCTGACACTATGTGTGAACAGAGCAGCGGCTGCCTGCTAATGCTAAGACTTAGTTGTTTGCTGCAGAGAGAAGAGATTAGGAAAACCAGTGGCCGGGCGTCCTAGGCAGCAGTGCGCCCTAGGTGGCTACCTAGTTTGCCTAGTGGTAGCACCGGCCCTGAGCACGCATGAGGTCAGTGCTGTGAGCTCGGTGGGACCCCGTTCTGTTACTGGGAGTGAGGTAACAAAGGTACGCTGACTGGTGGACTGGGCAGAGGCTCATCCTGTCCCTCCGAATTCAACACATACTGTATATCAGTACAAATGTGTAGAACATGGGACAAAGCAGCTTATAGAGGAACTCTGTATTTTGATACTACATGTGGCTCATCTCTGAGTTTTAAGGCCGCCATAATCTTTAATTCTTCACATAACCATGGCCCCTGGCTGGTCCCAGGCATTAGTGAGCATACCTTTGGGCAAAGTGTTACCCCACGTGCAAGGGTTAGTGACCTGGTTCATCCCAGTTCATTCAACCCCTGGGGGTATATAACTCAGAGTAGTCAGCATGGATATACTGCCTATTACTGCCCCCCCCCCCCTTATAGGCTGAACAGAAGGAGAGCAAAAGAGTCCCTGTGGTTCTTGAGATTGGTGTGGAAGTGATCAGGAATACTGTTGCTGGCTTAAAAGATAAGTTCACCTTTCATAACATGTTACACCCATATTCAGGTCCTCCACGGTCACTGATCTGACAGCTAGTAGTCGGCATGTAGTTTTCAATGAACTACCATGGTGCTGTGGAGTCCTGTGGTAGCTCATTCTCTCTTCCAGTCAGATTGTATCTGCTTACCCATATGGGATATACAGGGACACAGATACACTGGCAGATCTGCTTGAGACCTGCATGGCATTAGCGATCTACTGATTGCTGGTCCAATGCTTTACAGGCTCCAAAAAAAATAAATACTAAATGCACATTTTTTTACCCACCAAAAAATCTGCATTTATTATTTTTTTTCTAAAAATTGACTTATCCATTAAACTTGTCTGGTGAAATTATGACTGTTGTGGCAGAAATCAGGAACACTATTTCTGTCTGCACTGGCCTGGTCACACTGGCACTGGTGTAGTAGCAATCAGAAACACTATTATTGGCTGCAGTCCTTTGGGCCACTGGCACCAGCATCTGTTTGGAACGTTTTATTACCAGTTGAGCTGATCCATCAATCCTATAGGAGGACATCATAGTGACTTTTAGCAGCCAGAGACAGTATCAAGTGCCCAGTTTGTATTCAAGTTACAGTTCTGGGCATCCAATGCTTTCCCTTACCTATCCAAGTTCATCCCCTAATACAGGGATCCTCAAACTACGGCCCTCCAGCTGTTGCGGAACTACACATCCCATGAGGCATTGTAAAAATCTGACATGCTTAGACATGACTAGGCATGATGGGAATTGTAGTTCCTGAACAACTGGAGGGCCATAGTTTGAAGACCCATGCCCTAATAAATCAAAAACAAAACAAAACACCTGGGACTGGTTCTTATAGTCCGAGCGCTTGCTGAGAAATTCCTGTTGCCTGGTAGGGATGAGCTTTATGTTCGAGTCGAACATTGGCTGTTCGCTAGTTCGGCGAACAATTTGGGGTGTTCGCGGCAAATTTGAAAAGCCGCGGAACACCCTGTAAAAGTCTATGGGAGAAATCTAAAGTGCTAATTTTAAAGGTTAATATGCAAGTTATTGTCATAAAAAGTGTTTGGGGACCCGTATCCTGCCCCAGGGGACATGCATCAATGCAAAAAAAAGTTTTAAAAACGGCCGTTTTTCGGGAGCAGTGATTTTAATAATGCTTAACGTGAAACAATAAAAGTGAAATATTCCTTTAAATTTCGTACCTGGGGGGTGTCTAAAGTATGCCTGTAAAGTAGCGCGTGTTTCCCGTGTTTATAACAGTCTCTGCACAAAATGTCATTTCTGAAGGAAAAAAAGTCATTTAAATCTACTAGCGGCTGTAATAAATTGTCGGTCCCGGCAATACAGAGAAAAGTCATTGAAAAAAAAATGCGTGGGGGTCCCCCAAATTTCTATTAACAGGCCCTTCAGATCTGGTATGAATATTAAGGGGAACTCTGCGCCAAAATTAAAAAAAAATGGTGTGGGGTTCCCCCAAAAATCCATACCAGACCCTTCAGGTCTGGTATGGATTTTAAGGGGTTCCCCGCACCAGAATTGAAAAAAAAATGACGTGGGGCCCCCCAAAAATCCATACCAGACCCTTATCCGAGCACGCAAACTGGCAGGCCGCAGGAAAAGAGGGGGGACAAGAGAGCGCCCCCCCCTCCTGAACCGCACCAGGCCACATGCCCTCAACATGGTGGGAGGATGTCCCCATGTTAATGGGGACAAGGGCCTCATCCCCACAACCCTTGCCCGGTGGTTGTGGGGGTCTGCGGGCGGGGGCTTATCGGAATCTGGAAGCCCCCTTTAACAAAGGGGACCCCCAAATTCCGGCCCCCCTATGTGAATTGGTAACGGGGTACAAAAATTTTAAAAACCACACAGACACCGTTGTGAAAAGTATTTTATTAAAAATAAAAAAAGCCATTTTAGCGTTGTAATGCAGTCTGTCCAGCGATGATCCATGAATCTCCAGCGATGCGGCGAGTCTCCAGCGATGAACGACGCACATGTTTCCTGCACCGGAGCCTCCCGGCTAATGACGTGCAAGCAGTGCTGACAGTTCTTTTATAACCAAGGTCAGAACCCCCCGTGACATGTTAGAGGGGGCGGGGTTACCCGTCCCACCCCCTCTAACGCATCACGGGAAACCCCCGTGACGCGATACAGGGGGCGGGGTTACCCATCACAGGCATACTATAGACACCCCCCCAGGTAGGGTTGCCACCTCATCCCTTTAAACCCGAACACATATTAACTACACAGGTTCTGAGGCTGATTAAGGCAGTAATTAAACTCACTTGGTGCCTCATTTGCATTAAATCAGCCAAAGAACCTGTGTAATTCATATGTGTTCGGGTTTAAAGGGATGAGGTGGCAACCCTACCCCCAGGTACGACATTTAAAGAAATATTTCACTTTTATTGTTTCACTTTAAGCATTATTAAAACAACTGCTCCCGAAAAAACGTCCGTTTTTAAAACTTTTTTTGCATTGATACATGTCCCCTGGGGCAGGACCCGGGTCCCCAAACACTTTTTATGACAATAACTTGCATATTAACCTTTAAAATTAGCACTTTTGATTTTTCATGTTCGTGTCCCATAGATAGACTTTAACGGTGTTCGCGTGTTCAAACAAATTTTTTACCCGTTCGCATGTTCTGGTGCGAACCAAACCGGGGGGGGGGGGGGGGGGGTGTTCGGCTCATCCCTATTGCCTGGCTGTGCATGCGAAGGAGGATTCAAAAACCCAGCAGACCTTACAGAGGGGTAACGCTACAGTAAGAAAATCTACAGGCAGTTACAGGGCAGAAAAGGACCCACACAACAAGAGATAAAACAAACAAAATCTGGAAAAGCCTGATAAACTTGCAGGCCTTTATCGACCCTCTTTCTGAGCATCCTATCTCTCTCAAGATCCCAAATCTTCCCAAATACACAGAGAGGCACATTTTATCCCACTGACACCAACGATGGGGATTGTTGAATTCCACATAAATGAGCAATGGGGGTTATTTTATCCCACTGACACCTACAAGTCAAAGCAAAATACCTACAATAACCCCCTAAGACAAAAGTTTTTCTGGAACAAAATTCTATGCCACAAACTGTGTATTTGGCAAAACATAATGATATCGTTGCAAAACGATGTAATATTTCTGTTTTTGATTATTTTTTAATTATATTTTTTCATTGTCTAACTTTTTTTTTTTTTACAAGAAGAAATTCATTGTCTAACTTTAATTGCATGTGGTATTAGGAAGTATATTTCAAAGTATTGAAAGGGAAAAAAAAAAAAGCTGCAGTCTTAATTTTTGCCACAAGATGGTGATCTCACTTATTGTCAGAGGAACGCAGAGACAGGAAGTGATGTCATCTGCCAACAGAGAGTCCTAAAGACAGGAAGTTCCCTGAGCAAGGAAAACTTGCAGGAAGTGGAGGGAGATATTCCTGGATGTAGCAGCAGAGGAGGTAATAAGATATTATTTTATATTTACACCTAGTAACCCCCCGTCATGTCCGTCCTCTTCCTCCATAGTCACTGTGTCCCTGATCACCGCCACACCAGTCATATTGTCCCTGATCACCGCCACACCAGTCATATTGTCCCTGATCACCGCCACACCAGTCATATTGTCCCTGATCACCGCCACACCAGTCATATTGTCCCTGATCACCGCCACACCAGTCATATTGTCCCTGATCACCTCCACACCGTCATATTGTCCCTGATCACCACCACACCAGTCATATTGTCCCTGATCACCGCCACACCAGTCATATTGTCCCTGATCACCTCCACACCGTCATATTGTCCCTGATCACCACCACACCAGTCATATTGTCCCTGATCACCGCCACACCAGTCATATTGTCCCTGATCACCTCCACACCGTCATATTGTCCCTGATCACCTCCACACCAGTCATATTGTCCCTGATCACCTCCACACCAGTCACAGTGTCCCTGATCACCGCCACACCAGTCACAGTGTCCCTGATCACCGCCACACCAGTCACAGTGTCCCTGATCACCGCCACACCAGTCATATTGTCCCTGATCACCGCCACACCAGTCATATTGTCCCTGATCACCGCCACACCAGTCATATTGTCCCTGATCACCTCCACACCGTCATATTGTCCCTGATCACCACCACACCAGTCATATTGTCCCTGATCACCTCCACACCAGTCATATTGTCCCTGATCACCTCCACACCGTCATATTGTCCCTGATCACCACCACACCAGTCATATTGTCCCTGATCACCGCCACACCAGTCATATTGTCCCTGATCACCTCCACACCGTCATATTGTCCCTGATCACCTCCACACCAGTCATATTGTCCCTGATCACCTCCACACCAGTCACAGTGTCCCTGATCACCGCCACACCAGTCACAGTGTCCCTGATCACCGCCACACCAGTCACAGTGTCCCTGATCACCGCCACACCAGTCATATTGTCCCTGATCACCGCCACACCAGTCATATTGTCCCTGATCACCGCCACATCAGTCACAGTGTCCCTGATCACCGCCACACCCGTCACAGTGTCCCTGATCACCTCCACACCAGTCATATTGTCCCTGATCACCACCACACCAGTCATATTGTCCCTGATCACCGCCACACCAGTCATATTGTCCCTGATCACCGCCACACCAGTCATATTGTCCCTGATCACCACCACACCAGTCACAGTGTCCCTGATCACCACCACACCAGTCATATTGTCCCTGATCACCACCACACCAGTCATATTGTCCCTGATCACCGCCACACCAGTCATATTGTCCCTGATCACCGCCACACCAGTCATATTGTCCCTGATCACCGCCACACCAGTCATATTGTCCCTGATCACCGCCACACCAGTCATATTGTCCCTGATCACCGCCACACCAGTCATATTGTCCCTGATCACCGCCACACCAGTCACAGTGTCCCTGATCACCGCCACACCAGTCATATTGTCCCTGATCACCGCCACACCAGTCACAGTGTCCCTGATCACCGCCACACCAGTCATATTGTCCCTGATCACCGCCACACCAGTCACAGTGTCCCTGATCACCACCACATCAGTCATATTGTCCCTGATCACCGCCACACCAGTCACAATGTCCCTGATCACCACCACACCAGTCATATTGTCCCTGATCACCACCACACCAGTCATATTGTCCCTGATCACCACCACACCAGTCATATTGTCCCTGATCACCGCCACACCAGTCATATTGTCCCTGATCACCGCCACACCAGTCATATTGTCCCTGATCACCGCCACACCAGTCATATTGTCCCTGATCACCGCCACACCAGTCATATTGTCCCTGATCACCGCCACACCAGTCATATTGTCCCTGATCACCGCCACACCAGTCACAGTGTCCCTGATCACCTCCACACCAGTCATATTGTCCCTGATCACCGCCACACCAGTCATATTGTCCCTGATCACCTCCACACCGTCATATTGTCCCTGATCACCTCCACACCGTCATATTGTCCCTGATCACCGCCACATCAGTCATATTGTCCCTGATCACCTCCACACCGTCATATTGTCCCTGATCACCGCCACACCAGTCATATTGTCCCTGATCACCGCCACACCAGTCATATTGTCCCTGATCACCGCCACACCAGTCATATTGTCCCTGATCACATAGTTGCCAACATTGCAAAAAAAAAATCCGTGACACTTTTTCGCATGTAGGCGGAGCCTTGGTATAATTAGGGGGTGGGGCATTCATTTGAAGGTGTGTTATACTTTAGGAGAAAAAAGTGGCGCACGAAGCGTGGGCGTGGTTTACGCGGGTAGTGGGAGTGGCTTAAATGTGCGTGGCTCAAAGGGGGTGTGGTTAAAGTCTGAGATGAATGAGGGATGAAGGGAGAAAGAAAGAGGGAGGGAAGGAAAGAGAAGGAACAATGGAGGGACAGCGGGCCCAGATCCTACACCACAATAGAAATATGTGTATTCCAGAGTTTAACAATCAACAGATAAAGATAATCCAAACATCTGGTGTTAGCTCTTTAATCATCCCGGCACCATGGTTGTTAGGGTGTCAGGATGACTGAGGTGCATTATTTCTCTTATTACATTTTAATATAAAATGAAATCATTCAACTCACCAAAATGCTGAATCAGTGTTAGCCCCGAGTGTGTCACCTGCCACGTCGCCTGCCACCAGATGCCATCAGGTGTCCACAGGGGAGTCCATCCTTACATCAGGCGTCCCCAGAGGAGTCCCCCCCTACATCAAGTGTCCCCAGAGGAGTCCCTCCTTACATCAGGCGTCCCCAGCGGAGTCCCTCCTTACATCAGGCGTCCCCAGCGGAGTCCCTCCTTACATCAGGCGTCCCCAGCGGAGTCCCTCCTTACATCAGGCGTCCCCAGCGGAGTCCCTCCTTACATCAGGCGTCCCCAGCGGAGTCCCTCCTTACATCAGGCGTCCCCAGCGGAGTCCCTCCTTACATCAGGCGTCCCCAGAGGAGTCCCTCCTTACATCAGGCGTCCCCAGAGGAGTCCCTCCTTACATCAGGCGTACCCAGCGGAGTCCTTCCTTACATCAGGTGTACCCAGCGGAGTCCTTCCTTACATCAGGTGTACCCAGCGGAGTCCTTCCTTACATCAGGTGTACCCAGCGGAGTCCTTCCTTACATCAGGTGTACCCAGCGGAGTCCCCCCTTACATCAGGCGTCCCCAGCGGAGTCCCCCCTTACATCAGGCGTCCCCAGCGGAGTCCCCCCTTACATCAGGCGTCCCCAGCGGAGTCCCCCCTTACATCAGGCGTCCCCAGTGGAGTTCCCCCTTACATCAAGCGTCCCCAGCGGAGTCCCTCCTTACATCAGGCGTCCCCAGAGGAGTCCCCCCTTACATCAGGCGTCCCCAGAGGAGTCCCCCCTTACATCAGGCGTCCCCAGCGGAGTCCCCCCTTACATCAGGCGTCCCCATCGGAGTCCCCCCTTACATCAGACGTCCCCAGCGGAGTCCCCCCTTACATCAGCCGTCCCCAGCGGAGTCCCCCCTTACCTCAGCCGTCCCCAGCGGAGTCCTCCCTTACCACAGGCGTTCCCAGCGGAGTCCTCCCTTACATCAGGCGTCCCCAGCAGAGTCCCCCCTTACCTCAGCCGTCCCCAGCGGAGTCCTCCCTTACCACAGGTGTTCCCAGCGGAGTCCCCCCTTACCACAGGCATCCCCAGCGGAGTCCCCCCTTACCACAGGCATCCCCAGCGGAGTCCCCCCTTACATCAGGCGTCCCCAGCGGAGTCCCCCCTTACATCAGGCGTCCCCAGCGGAGTCCCCCCTTACCTCAGGCGTCCCCAGCGGAGTCCCCCCTTACCTCAGGCGTCCCCAGCGGAGTCCCCCCTTACCTCAGGCGTCCCCAGCGGAGTCCCCCCTTACCTCAGGCGTCCCCAGCGGAGTCCCCCCTTACCTCAGGCGTCCCCAGCGGAGTCCCCCCTTACCTCAGGCGTCCCCAGCGGAGTCCCCCCTTACCTCAGGCGTCCCCAGCGGAGTCCCCCCTTACCTCAGGCGTCCCCAGCGGAGTCCCCCCTTACCTCAGGCGTCCCCAGCGGAGTCCCCTCTTACCTCAGGCGTCCCCAGCGGAGTCCCCCCTTACCTCAGGCGTCCCCAGCGGAGTCCCCCCTTACCTCAGGCGTCCCCAGCGGAGTCCCCCCTTACCTCAGGCGTCCCCAGCGGAGTCCCCCCTTACCTCAGGCGTCCCCAGCGGAGTCCCCCCTTACCTCAGGCGTCCCCAGCGGAGTCCCCCCTTACCTCAGGCGTCCCCAGCGGAGTCCCCCCTTACCTCAGGCGTCCCCAGCGGAGTCCCCCCTTACCTCAGGCGTCCCCAGCGGAGTCCCCCCTTACCTCAGGCGTCCCCAGCGGAGTCCCCCCTTACCTCAGGCGTCCCCAGCGGAGTCCCCCCTTACCTCAGGCGTCCCCAGCGGAGTCCCCCCTTACCTCAGGCGTCCCCAGCGGAGTCCCCCCTTACCTCAGGCGTCCCCAGCGGAGTCCCCCCTTACCTCAGGCGTCCCCAGCGGAGTCCCCCCTTACCTCAGGCGTCCCCAGCGGAGTCCCCCCTTACCTCAGGCGTCCCCAGCGGAGTCCCCCCTTACCTCAGGCGTCCCCAGCGGAGTCCCCCCTTACCTCAGGCGTCCCCAGCGGAGTCCCCCCCTTACCTCAGGCGTCCCCAGCGGAGTCCCCCCTTACCTCAGGCGTCCCCAGCGGAGTCCCCCCTTACCTCAGGCGTCCCCAGCGGAGTCCCCCCTTACCTCAGGCGTCCCCAGCGGAGTCCCCCCTTACCTCAGGCGTCCCCAGCGGAGTCCCCCCTTACCTCAGGCGTCCCCAGCGGAGTCCCCCCTTACCACAGGCGTCCCCAGCGGAGTCCCCCCTTACCACAGGCATCCCCAGCGGAGTCCCCCCTTAACCACAGGCGTCTCCTGTCTCGGCCGCCATTATTGTTTCCCCTTCCCCGAAGGGGAACAAAATAGAGGCGGAGCCGACAGTGTGGCTGCAAAAAAAAAAAAATTAAGCTGTGGCGCTGCCGACCCCCGCCCCTTTCCATTACAGACAGACCTGCAGCGGGGCGGGGCGGGGGGGTGGCCGGCCGGCCAGCCAAAACACAGATGTAGTACAATAGAAGATAAAGCTGCTGCGGCGCCGCCCACCCCCGGGGAGGTGCGGGATGTGGGCGGCGCCGCTGCAGCGGCTTTATTTTCTATTGTACTACATCCGTGTTTTGATCTTCTTGAACATGGCGGCCGGCCGAGACATTGTCTCCGCCAGCCGTGGACCTCTAGCGGCGGCGGCCTGCGGCGTCCAAATTCGGGGAAAACGGGAAAAATCGGATTGGCCGGGACATTGGCCGGGACAAAATAAATCCGGGAACAGGGTTTGAATCCCGGGAACGTCCCGGCCAATCCGTGACTGTTGGCAACTATGTGATCACCGCCACACCAGTCACAGTGTCCCTGATCACCGCCACACCAGTCACAGTGTCCCTGATCACCGCCACACCAGTCACAGTGTCCCTGATCACCGCCACACCAGTCACAGTGTCCCTGATCACCGCCACACCAGTCATATTGTCCCTGATCACCACCACACCAGTCATATTGTCCCTGATCACCGCCACACCAGTCACAGTGTCCCTGATCACCACCACACCAGTCATATTGTCCCTGATCACCGCCACACCAGTCACAGTGTCCCTGATCACCGCCACACCAGTCATATTGTCCCTGATCACCACCACACCAGTCACAGTGTCCCTGATCACCGCCACACCAGTCACAGTGTCCCTGATCACCGCCACACCAGTCATATTGTCCCTGATCACCACCACACCAGTCATATTGTCCCTGATCACCACCACACCAGTCATATTGTCCCTGATCTCCACCACACCAGTCATATTGTCCCTGATCACCACCACACCAGTCATATTGTCCCTGATCACCACCACACCAGTCATATTGTCCCTGATCACCACCACACCAGTCATATTGTCCCTGATCACCGCCACACCAGTCACAGTGTCCCTGATCACCACCACACCAGTCACAGTGTCCCTGATCACCGTCACAGTGTCCCTGATCACCGCCACACCAGTCATATTGTCCCTGATCACCGCCACACCAGTCATATTGTCCCTGATCACCGCCACACCAGTCATATTGTCCCTGATCACCGCCACACCAGTCATATTGTCCCTGATCACCACCACACCAGTCATATTGTCCCTGATCACCACCACATCAGTCATATTGTCCCTGATCACCGCCACACCAGTCATATTGTCCCGGATTACCGCCACACCAGTTATATTGTCCCTGATCACCACCACACCAGTCACAGTGTCCCTGATCACCGCCACATCAGTCATATTGTCCCTGATCACCGCCACACCCGTCATATTGTCCCTGATCACCGCCACACCCGTCATATTGTCCCTGATCACCGCCACACCAGTCATATTGTCCCTGATCACCGCCACACCAGTCATATTGTCCCTGATCACCGCCACACCAGTCATATTGTCCCTGATCACCACCACACCAGTCATATTGTCCCTGATCACCACCACACCAGTCATATTGTCCCTGATCACCACCACACCAGTCATATTGTCCCTGATCACCACCACACCAGTCATATTGTCCCTGATCACCACCACACCAGTTATATTGTCCCTGATCACCACCACACCAGTCACAGTGTCCCTGATCACCGCCACACCAGTTATATTGTCCCTGATCACCGCCACACCAGTCACAGTGTCCCTGATCACCGCCACACCAGTCACATTGTCCCTGATCACCGCCACATCAGTCACATTGTCCCTGATCACCGCCACACCCGTCATATTGTCCCTGATCACCGCCACACCAGTCATATTGTCCCTGATCACCACCACACCAGTCATATTGTCCCTGATCACCGCCACACCAGTCACAGTGTCCCTGATCACCGCCACACCAGTCATATTGTCCCTGATCACCACCACACCAGTCATATTGTCCCTGATCACCACCACATCAGTCATATTGTCCCTGATCACCGCCACACCAGTCATATTGTCCCGGATTACCGCCACACCAGTTATATTGTCCCTGATCACCACCACACCAGTCACAGTGTCCCTGATCACCGCCACATCAGTCACAGTGTCCCTGATCACCGCCACATCAGTCATATTGTCCCTGATCACCGCCACACCCGTCATATTGTCCCTGATCACCGCCACACCCGTCATATTGTCCCTGATCACCGCCACACCCGTCATATTGTCCCTGATCACCGCCACACCAGTCATATTGTCCCTGATCACCGCCACACCAGTCATATTGTCCCTGATCACCACCACACCAGTCATATTGTCCCTGATCACCACCACACCAGTCATATTGTCCCTGATCACCACCACACCAGTCATATTGTCCCTGATCACCACCACACCAGTCATATTGTCCCTGATCACCACCACACCAGTCATATTGTCCCTGATCACCACCACACCAGTTATATTGTCCCTGATCACCACCACACCAGTCACAGTGTCCCTGATCACCGCCACACCAGTTATATTGTCCCTGATCACCGCCACACCAGTCACAGTGTCCCTGATCACCACCACACCAGTCACATTGTCCCTGATCACCGCCACATCAGTCACATTGTCCCTGATCACCGCCACATCAGTCATATTGTCCCTGATCACCGCCACATCAGCCACAGTGTCCCTGATCACCTCCACACCGTCATATTGTCCCTGATCACCGCCACACCCGTCATATTGTCCCTGATCACCGCCACACCAGTCATATTGTCCCTGATCACCGCCACACCAGTCATATTGTCCCTGATCACCGCCACACCCGTCATATTGTCCCTGATCACCACCACATCAGTTATATTGTCCCTGATCAGCGCCACACCAGTCATATTGTCCCTGATCACCGCCACAACAGTCATATTGTCCCTGATCACCGCCACACCAGTCATATTGTCCCTGATCACCGCCACACCAGTCATATTGTCCCTGATCACCGCCACACCAGTCATATTGACCCTGATCACCGCCACATCAGTTATATTGTCCCTGATCACCACCACACCAGTCATATTGTCCCTGATCACCGCCACACCAGTCACAGTGTCCCTGATCACCGCCACACCAGTCACAGTGTCCCTGATCACCTCCACACCAGTCATATTGTCCCTGATCACCTCCACACCAGTCATATTGTCCCTGATCACCGCCACACCAGCCACAGTGTCCCTGATCACCTCCACACCGTCATATTGTCCCTGATCACCTCCACACCGTCATATTGTCCCTGATCACCGCCACACCCTTTATATTGTCCCTGATCACCGCCACACCCGTCATATTGTCCCTGATCACCGCCACACCCGTCATATTGTCCCTGATCACCGCCACACCCGTCATATTGTCCCTGATCACCGCCACACCAGTCATATTGTCCCTGATCACCACCACACCAGTCATATTGTCCCTGATCACCACCACACCAGTCATATTGTCCCGGATTACCGCCACACCAGTTATATTGTCCCTGATCACCACCACACCAGTCACAGTGTCCCTGATCACCACCACACCAGTCACAGTGTCCCTGATCACCGCCACACCAGTCACATTGTCCCTGATCACCGCCACACCCGTCATATTGTCCCTGATCACCGCCACACCCGTCATATTGTCCCTGATCACCGCCACACCAGTCACATTGTCCCTGATCACCGCCACATCAGTCATATTGTCCCTGATCACCGCCACACCCGTCATATTGTCCCTGATCACCGCTACACCCGTCATATTGTCCCTGATCACCGCCACACCAGTCACAGTGTCCCTGATCACCTCCACACCAGTCATATTGTCCCTGATCACCGCCACACCAGCCACAGTGTCCCTGATCACCTCCACACCGTCATATTGTCCCTGATCACCGCCACACCCGTCATATTGTCCCTGATCACCGCCACACCCGTCATATTGTCCCTGATCACCGCCACACCCGTCATATTGTCCCTGATCACCGCCACACCCGTCATATTGTCCCTGATCACCGCCACACCCGTCATATTGTCCCTGATCACCGCCACACCCGTCATATTGTCCCTGATCACCGCCACATCAGTCACATTGTTTCTGATCACCACCAAACCAGTCACAGTGCCCCTGATCACCGCCACACCAGTCACAGTGCCCCTGATCACCGCCACACCAGTCACAGTGTCCCTGATCACCGCCACACCAGTCACAGTGTCCCTGATCACCGCCACACCAGTCACAGTGTCCCTGATCACCGCCACACCAGTCACAGTGTCCCTGATCACCGCCACACCAGTCACAGTGTCCCTGATCACCACCACACCAGTCACAGTGTCCCTGATCACCCCCACACCAGTCACAGTGTCCCTGATCACCACCACACCAGTCACAGTGTCCCTGATCACCGCCACACCAGTCACAGTGTCCCTGATCACCGCCACACCAGTCATATTGTCCCTGATCACCGCCACACCAGTCATATTGTCCCTGATCACCGCCACACCAGTCATATTGTCCCTGATCACCGCCACACCAGTCACAGTGTCCCTGATCACCACCACACCAGTCATATTGTCCCTGATCACCGCCACACCAGTCACAGTGTCCCTGATCACCACCACACCAGTCAGTGTCCCTGATCACCGCCACACCAGTCACAGTGTCCCTGATCACCGCCACACCAGTCATATTGTCCCTGATCACCGCCACACCAGTCACAGTGTCCCTGATCACCACCACACCAGTCACAGTGTCCCTGATCACCGCCACACCAGTCACAGTGTCCCTGATCACCGCCACACCAGTCATATTGTCCCTGATCACCACCACACCAGTCATATTGTCCCTGATCACCACCACACCAGTCATATTGTCCCTGATCACCGCCACACCAGTCATATTGTCCCTGATCACCGCCACACCAGTCACAGTGTCCCTGATCACCGCCACACCAGTCATATTGTCCCTGATCACCGCCACACCAGTCATATTGTCCCTGATCACCGCCACACCAGTCATATTGTCCCTGATCACCGCCACACCAGTCATATTGTCCCTGATCACCGCCACACCAGTCACAGTGTCCCTGATCACCGCCACACCAGTCACAGTGTCCCTGATCACCGCCACACCAGTCACAGTGTCCCTGATCACCGCCACACCAGTCACAGTGTCCCTGATCACCGCCACACCAGTCACAGTGTCCCTGATCACCGCCACACCAGTCACAGTGTCCCTGATCACCGCCACACCAGTCACAGTGTCCCTGATCACCGCCACACCAGTCACAGTGTCCCTGATCACCGCCACACCAGTCACAGTGTCCCTGATCACCGCCACACCAGTCACAGTGTCCCTGATCACCGCCACACCAGTCACAGTGTCCCTGATCACCGCCACACCAGTCACAGTGTCCCTGATCACCGCCACACCAGTCACAGTGTCCCTGATCACCGCCACACCAGTCACAGTGTCCCTGATCACCGCCACACCAGTCACAGTGTCCCTGATCACCGCCACACCAGTCACAGTGTCCCTGATCACCGCCACACCAGTCACAGTGTCCCTGATCACCGCCACACCAGTCACAGTGTCCCTGATCACCGCCACACCAGTCACAGTGTCCCTGATCACCGCCACACCAGTCACAGTGTCCCTGATCACCGCCACACCAGTCACAGTGTCCCTGATCACCGCCACACCAGTCACAGTGTCCCTGATCACCGCCACACCAGTCACAGTGTCCCTGATCACCGCCACACCAGTCACAGTGTCCCTGATCACCGCCACACCAGTCACAGTGTCCCTGATCACCGCCACACCAGTCACAGTGTCCCTGATCACCGCCACACCAGTCACAGTGTCCCTGATCACCGCCACACCAGTCACAGTGTCCCTGATCACCGCCACACCAGTCACAGTGTCCCTGATCACCGCCACACCAGTCACAGTGTCCCTGATCACCGCCACACCAGTCACAGTGTCCCTGATCACCGCCACACCAGTCACAGTGTCCCTGATCACCGCCACACCAGTCACAGTGTCCCTGATCACCGCCACACCAGTCACAGTGTCCCTGATCACCGCCACACCAGTCACAGTGTCCCTGATCACCTCCACATCAGTCACATTGTCCCTGATCACCGCCACATCAGTCACATTGTCCCTGATCAACGCCACATCAGTCATATTGTCCCTGATCACCGCCACACCAGTCATATTGTCCCTGATCACCGCCACATCAGCATCAGTCATATTGTCCCTGATCACCGCCACACCCGTCATATTGTCCCTGATCACCGCCACATCAGTCATATTGTCCCTGATCACCGTCACATCAGTTATATTGTCCCTGATCACCGCCACACCAGTCAAAGTGTCACTACACCAGTGAAAGCCAGCAATGGTGTCCCTGATTGTCACCTGACCAGTATAAGTCAGCAGCAGTATTCCCGATTGCTGCCACACCAGTGCAATGTTGCCTCTGCCTGCCAACGGTTATGACCCTAGCCTGTTTTTTGAACAGATGTCTGCCTGTTGCCTAGACTGATCCTTTGCCTGTTTGCTGACCATGTCGTGGCCTGAACTGGTCCGTTTACATTTGTGACTATATTCTTGTGAGTCACCAGTCTCAGCCATCCCCTGGGACTGCTATAGGTGACGCTACACTAAGCTTTATTCCTGGACCACTCATATAGAGGTGACCATTACAGTACATTGGTTTTTATTCAATTGGTCGATTTATGTAATACACAAGTTACAAAGTCTGTTATATAATCAGCCCAGACAGTGAAAATGTCTCACACATGGTATTGTCATATTCAGAAGGATTGGCAGAATGTGTCTTAGGGTATGTGTCTTAGCTATGCCCATGCAAATACTACTGAGAGAAAGCTGTATTTGTCTCAAAAAAATGATAAATATTTCCAGGGCTTGACAAATTTGCTTGGAATCTAGGAGCCAGCTAAAAAAGTTAGGAGCCGGTCTTTCGGCTGCATGCACCTCTATTTCCCCCCCCCCCCATGCTGCTGTGGTCCCCAAGCTCCTCTTCCCCCCCCCCTTTGCTGCTCTGGTCCCCATGCTTCTCTATTCCCCCCCCCCCATGCTGCTCTGGTCCCAGTGCTCCTCTATTCCCCCCCCCATGCTGCTCTGGTCCCCATGCTCCTATATTCCCCCCCCCATGCTGCTCAGGTCCCCGTGCTCCTCTACCCCCCCCCTTTGCTGCTCTGGTCCCAGTCCTTCTCTATTTCCCCCCCCCTTTGCTGCTCTGGTCCCCATGCTCCTCTATTCCCCCCCCCCTTTGCTGCTCTGGTCCCCATGCTCCTCTATTCCCCCCCCCATGCTGCTCTGGTCCAAGTGCGCCTCTATTCCCCCCCCCCCTATGCAGCTCAGGTCCCCATGCTCCTCTATTCCCCCCCCATGCTGCTCAGGTCCCCATGCTCCTCTATTCCCCCTATGCTGCTCATGTCCCCATGCTCCTCTATTCCCCCTATGCTGCTCAGGTCCCCATGCTCCCCTATTCCCCCCATGCTGCTCAGGTCCCCATGCTCCTCTATATCCCCCCCATTTGCTGCTCTGGTCCCCATGCTCCTCTATTCCCCCCATGCTCCTCTATTTCCCCCTTTTGCTGCTCAGGTCCCCATGCTCCTCTATTTCCCCCTTTGCTCCTCAGGTCCCCATGCTCCTCTATTCCCCCCTTTGCTGCTCAGGTCCCCATGCTCCTCTATTCCCCCCCTTTGCTGCTCAGGTCCCCATGCTCCTCTATTCCCCCCCTTTGCTGCTCAGGTCCCCATGCTCCTCTATTCCCCCCTTTGCTGCTCAGGTCCCCATGCTCCTCTATTCCCCCCTTTGCTGCTCAGGTCCCCATGCTCCTCTATTCCCCTCATGCTGCTCAGGTCCCCATGTTCCTCTATTCCCCTCATGCTGCTCAGGTCCCCATGCTCTACCCCCCCCCTCCATGCTGTTCTGGGCCCCCAGGCTCTATCTCCCCCCCCCTCCATGCTGTTCTGGGCCCCCAGGCTCTATCCCCCCCCCCCTCCATGCTGCTCTGGTCCCCTATCCCCCCTCCCCCCATGATGTTCAGGTCCCCATGCTGCTCCACCCCCCCCATGCTGCTCTGGTCCCCCATTCCACACCCCCCCCCATGCTGCTCTGGTCCCCCATGCTCCTCTATCCCCTCCATGCTGCTCAGGTCCCCATGCTCCTCTATTCCCCCCTTTGCTGCTCAGGTCCCCATGCTCTCCCCCCTCCATGCTGTTCTGGTCCCCCATGCGCCTTCCCCCCCCCCCATGATGCTCTGGTCCCCCCCAGCGCTCACCTCTCCCTGGCTAGTTAACTTTAGCGTAACTGAATACAGACATGCTCCTCGGGAGTCGCACTGAGAAGCTCATCATACGATCTGGAAGGACGGAGGCCACACACAGCTGTGACATAAGCTTCCTCGGCACTCGTTCTCCTGGTCTTTCCTTCCCCCGCTCTCCATCCTGTTTGCTGCCGCGGAGAATCTAGATGGAGAGCGGGGGAAGGAAAGACCAGGAGAACGAGTGCCGAGGAAGCTTATGTCACAGCTGTGTGTGGCCTCCGTCCTTCCAGATCGTATGATGAGCTTCTCAGTGCGACTCCCGAGGAGCATGTCTGTATTCAGTCACGCTGCATAACTAGCCAGGGAGAGGAGGTGAGCGCTGTGGGGAGGTGGAGACAGAGGAGCGGAAAGGGGGGGGGGGCGGTCCGCTGTCACTGAAGTCCCGATGGCCAGTACATGCCTGGAGCCAGGTCGCTAATTCTAGTCGCCAATGCGACCTGGCGCCTGGGGTTTGTCGAGCCATGAATATTTAATTTGGGTACTTGCAGTGCACTTGTAGTACAAAGTGGATTTGCCTTTCGTAAATAACCACCTTTGTGTTGGTCTATCACATAAAATCCCAATAAAATACATTTACATTTTTGGTTGCAACATGACAAAATGTGGAAAATTTCAAGGGGTATGAATACTTTTTCAAGGCACTGTATCCAACTATCCATCCAGAGCCTCTGGTTTATAGACTAGATACGTGCTGGACAGGAAATCAAAGGAAATCTCCACAACCAGGACACAGAAGAATACCTTGAAAGAAGTCCTAGCTCCTCCCCAGTCATACCAAGCCTAAAATGAAAGATTTTGGTAGGAGTTGTTATTTAAAGAGAATTTACGATGTCAGAACTCTGGAGGAACTCAGTGCGGACATTTTTCATCCCAGTACAGTCCAGATAATTCTCAGTTTATTATCTGTATACAGAGAGGAGAGTCCTGTATAGATCAGGAGGAGGTGAGGAGGATTCTGGGAAGTCTGTGGTGATAATTGTTCCATTCTCTCTTTACACAGGAATTTAAAAAAGTAAGTAAATTATCCAGTCGGCCCATTACCACCCAACAGTTGTCTTCACAGGACATCCCCCATCACAGCACCTCCACCCCACTGCCTGACAACAGAGGTAACCAGTGCCAAGAAGATTCTAGAAGTCACCAAGAAGATCATTGGTCTGCTGACAGGAGAGGTGAGCGGTGCCGGGAATTCTGGGACATTATCCAGTAACAGACAAGGGATGTGTCTGGATGGTGACTGTATCATTGTGTGTGTCAGGTTCCTATAAGGTGTCAGGATGTGACTGTCTATTTCTCCATGGAGGAGTGGGAGTATTTAGAAGGACACAAGGATCTCTACAAGGACGTCATGATGGAGAATCAGCCGCCCCTCACATCACCGGGTAAGAGGAGACTTTATTGTAAAGGAGAGAGCAGTACGGAGGGTCCACCTAGATCCCCCATCATCTGATAAACACATAGAAACAATGTATTCAGTCAGTGTGTGTGTTTCCTACAGATGGATCCAGTAATGGGAACCCACCAGAGAGATGTCCCTGTCCTCTGTATTCCCGGGATTCCACACAGGAAGATCACACCTATACACAAACTTATCAGGTAGATGGGACCGAGCAAGTAGAGTGCCAAAAGAGTTTTAAGGTATCAGAGGACATTCTTTTATGTAATCTCTTGTTCCACTCTCATAAATGTATTCTGTCATTTTTGGGGTTTAGGGTGAAGAACTGAAAGAAATCAATACTGAGAATAAAGAGGAAGAAGAAGAGACGTTGGTGAGTGGAGATCAGCAGTCTATGGAGGATGATGGTCCTTTCTACTCCTGGGATTCTATAAAGGAAGATCACAACTATTCACACCATGATCAGGTAGATGGGCTCAGACATGGAACTCCAAAATACTTCTAAACTTTGAGATTGTTCAACAGTATATAATCTCTCTTATTTTTTTTTATTTTTTTTTTTTAAATGTATTCTATCATATTTGGGGTTCAGGGTGAAGAACTGAAAATCATCAAAGTTGAGATTAAAGAAGAAGAAGAAGAGAGGTTGGTGAGTGGAGATCAGCAGTCTATGGAGGAGGGGGAGATGATTATGGAAATTAAACTGGAGGAATCTTCTCTACATATAGACACAAGTAAGTCATAAAAACACTAAATGTAGAAATAGTTTAAATTCTAATTTTACTTTTGTGAGTATAAAGTCTATACAGTGGAACCTCGGATTATGAGCATAATCCGTTCTTGGAGAATGCTCGTAATCCAAAGTACTCGCATATCAAGGCGAGTTTCCCCATTGAAGTCAATGGAAACGAAAATAATTTGTTTCGCATTGACTTCAATGGCATGCAGTACTGCATGCGGCCAGAGGTGGGGGGCGCTGGAGAGCCTTGGAAACGGCCAGAAAGGTCGAAATACAGTTCGGCTGACCTCGGGAAGACTCCGTTCACGAGCCTTTTCGAGGTTTGCCGAGGTCAGCCGAACTGTCCTTGGGCCTTTCCGTGCATTTCCGAACGGCGACGATTGGCTGCGATCGGCGCCGTTCGGCTCTGGCGCCCCCTCACCTCAGGCCAAAAGCGGTACTGCACACCGCTTTGGCCTGAATCCTGCTCGTTTTGCGCGACAACACTCACAAACCGAGTTAGGATTTTTAGAAATACAGTGCTCATATTGCGAAACGCTTGTTAACCGCTTTACTCGCAATCCAAGGTTCCACTGTGTGTGTGTGTGTGTGTGTGTGTGTGTGTGTGTGTGTGTGTGTGTGTGTGTGTGTGTGTGTGTGTGTGTGTGTATATATATGCATTGAGGAAACATAAACTGTATATCTATCAAAGTCAGCCATAACAAATATAACATTTTCAAAGTGGATTGGGTTTGATTTCAGCGGACGGGAAAATAAGATAATCAGTTCACCTGTTCAGCTAACATGAACAGCCAGAGTTTGAAGCAAATTCTTTATTGCCGTGAATCCTAGCCTCATCTTTCATATAAACGATGTATTAACATTGTCACATCACTTCAGAAAATGTATATGTCCATCGAATTCACCCAAAGAGGAAAATAAGAAAAAAAAACAATCGGTGACAGTTGATCCAGAGGAAAGCAGAATACCCATATAAAGCTTGGCCTTGTTTTCTTTCAGGTTAAAACACAATCCTTCCTGATCCCAAAAGCCAATCAGTTAACTTCCTACAAGAATTACTATTTTACATTTTTGTAATAAGAAACACACAAAAACTGTAATTTTTTCAGTAATATACTGAGCCATCGAGAACCAGACTATTCCCCATCTGTACAACTTTTAAAACAAAACACCCCTTCCGTATACAGAGGTGAAACATTTTTTTCTTCCAAAATATGCGCAATCTGTGCCGCCCATGTTCAAAATAAAGAGCATCATATCCTTCTGTACAGGAAAGATTGTGAATCCTGAATTGCTGACAGTAAGAACGTCGTCAACGTATCTACCCAATTGCTCAATCTATTCTTTATATTGTATACCTTATAAAAGAATCATCTCTAGTCTTCATCGGAAGAAAGTGTTCATATTTATCACTTTACCCAATGTTCCCAACAAATGAGGAGGAGATACTGTACACCATATGAAAGGTCCATCTCCATTCCTCAATATAATGTCATGTTCCCAACAAATGAGGAGGAGATACTGTACACCATATGAAAGGTCCATCTCCATTCCTCAATATAAAGTCATGTTCCCAACAAATGAGGAGGAGATTCTGTACACCATATGAAAGGTCCATCTCCATTCCTCAATATAACGTCATGTTCCCAACAAATGAGGAGGAGATACTGTACACCATATGAAAGGTCCATCTCCATTCCTCAATATAACGTCATGTTCCCAACAAATGAGGGGGAGATACTGTATACCATATGAAAGGTCCATCTCCATTCCTCAATATAACGTCATGTTCCCAACAAATGAGGAGGAGATACTGTACACCATATGAAAGGTCCATCTCCATTCCTCAATATAATGTCATGTTCCCAACAAATGAGGGGGAGATACTGTACACCATATGAAAGATCCATCTCCATTCCTCAATATAACGTCATGTTCCCAACAAATGAGGAGGAGATACTGTACACCATATGAAAGGTCCATCTCCATTCCTCAATATAATGTCATGTTCCCAACAAATGAGGGGGAGATACTGTACACCATATGAAAGATCCATCTCCATTCCTCAATATAACGTCATGTTCCCAACAAATGAGGAGGAGATCCTGTACACCATATGAAAGGTCCATCTCCATTCCTCAATATATCGTCATGTTCCCAACAAATGAGGAGGAGATACTGTACACCATATGAAAGGTCCATCTCCATTCCTCAATATAACGTCATGTTCCCAACAAATGAGGAGGAGATCCTGTACACCATATGAAAGGTCCATCTCCATTCCTCAATATATCGTCATGTTCCCAACAAATGAGGAGGAGATACTGTACACCATATGAAAGGTCCATCTCCATTCCTCAATATAAAGTCATGTTCCCAACAAATGAGGAGGAGATTCTGTACACCATATGAAAGGTCCATCTTCATTCCTCAATATAACGTCATGTTCCCAACAAATGAGGAGGAGATACTGTACACCATATGAAAGGTCCATCTCCATTCCTCAATATAATGTCATGTTCCCAACAAATGAGGGGGAGATACTGTACACCATATGAAAGATCCATCTCCATTCCTCAATATAACGTCATGTTCCCAACAAATGAGGAGGAGATCCTGTACACCATATGAAAGGTCCATCTCCATTCCTCAATATATCGTCATGTTCCCAACAAATGAGGAGGAGATACTGTACACCATATGAAAGGTCCATCTCCATTCCTCAATATAAAGTCATGTTCCCAACAAATGAGGAGGAGATTCTGTACACCATATGAAAGGTCCATCTCCATTCCTCAATATAATGTCATGTTCCCAACAAATGAGGAGGAGATACTGTACACCATATGAAAGATCCATCTCCATTCCTCAATATATCGTCATGTTCCCAACAAATGAGGAGGAGATACTGTACACCATATGAAAGATCCATCTCCATTCCTCAATATATCGTCATGTTCCCAACAAATGAGGAGGAGATACTGTACACCATATGAAAGGTCCATCTCCATTCCTCAATATAATGTCATGTTCCCAACAAATGAGGAGGAGATTCTGTACACCATATGAAAGATCCATCTCCATTCCTCAATATATCGTCATGTTCCCAACAAATGAGGAGGAGATACTGTACACCATATGAAAGATCCATCTCCATTCCTCAATATATCGTCATGTTCCCAACAAATGAGGGGGAGATACTGTACACCATATGAAAGATCCATCTCCATTCCTCAATATATCGTCATGTTCCCAACAAATGAGGAGGAGATACTGTACACCATATGAAAGGTCCATCTCCATTCCTCAATATATCGTCATGTTCCCAACAAATGAGGAGATACTGTACACCATATGAAAGGTCCATCTCCATTCCTCAATATAATGTCATGTTCCCAACAAATGAGGAGGAGATACTGTACACCATATGAAAGGTCCATCTCCATTCCTCAATATAACGTCATGTTCCCAACAAATGAGGAGGAGATACTGTACACCATATGAAAGATCCATCTCCATTCCTCAATATATCGTCATGTTCCCAACAAATGAGGAGGAGATACTGTACACCATATGAAAGATCCATCTCCATTCCTCAATATATCGTCATGTTCCCAACAAATGAGGAGGAGATACTGTACACCATATGAAAGGTCCATCTCCATTCCTCAATATAATGTCATGTTCCCAACAAATGAGGAGGAGATACTGTACACCATATGAAAGGTCCATCTCCATTCCTCAATATAACGTCATGTTCCCAACAAATGAGGGGGAGATACTGTACACCATATGAAAGGTCCATCTCCATTCCTCAATATATCGTCATGTTCCCAACAAATGAGGAGGAGATACTGTACACCATATGAAAGGTCCATCTCCATTCCTCAATATAACGTCATGTTCCCAACAAATGAGGAGGAGATACTGTACACCATATGAAAGGTCCATCTCCATTCCTCAATATATCGTCATGTTCCCAACAAATGAGGAGGAGATACTGTACACCATATGAAAGGTCCATCTCCATTCCTCAATATAATGTCATGTTCCCAACAAATGAGGAGGAGATACTGTACACCATATGAAAGGTCCATCTCCATTCCTCAATATAACGTCATGTTCCCAACAAATGAGGGGGAGATACTGTACATCATATGAAAGGTCCATCTCCATTCCTCAATATAACGTCATGTTCCCAACAAATGAGGAGGAGATACTGTACACCATATGAAAGGTCCATCTCCATTCCTCAATATAATGTCATGTTCCCAACAAATGAGGGGGAGATACTGTACACCATATGAAAGATCCATCTCCATTCCTCAATATAACGTCATGTTCCCAACAAATGAGGAGGAGATACTGTACACCATATGAAAGATCCATCTCCATTCCTCAATATATCGTCATGTTCCCAACAAATGAGGAGGAGATACTGTACACCATATGAAAGATCCATCTCCATTCCTCAATATATCGTCATGTTCCCAACAAATGAGGAGGAGATACTGTACACCATATGAAAGGTCCATCTCCATTCCTCAATATATCGTCATGTTCCCAACAAATGAGGAGGAGATACTGTACACCATATGAAAGGTCCATCTCCATTCCTCAATATATCGTCATGTTCCCAACAAATGAGGAGGAGATACTGTACACCATATGAAAGGTCCATCTCCATTCCTCAATATAATGTCATGTTCCCAACAAATGAGGAGGAGATACTGTACACCATATGAAAGGTCCATCTCCATTCCTCAATATAACGTCATGTTCCCAACAAATGAGGAGGAGATACTGTACACCATATGAAAGGTCCATCTCCATTCCTCAATATATCGTCATGTTCCCAACAAATGAGGAGGAGATACTGTACACCATATGAAAGGTCCATCTCCATTCCTCAATATATCGTCATGTTCCCAACAAATGAGGAGGAGATACTGTACACCATATGAAAGGTCCATCTCCATTCCTCAATATAATGTCATCTTCCCAACAAATGAGGAGGAGATACTGTACACCATATGAAAGGTCCATCTCCATTCCTCAATATAAAGTCATGTTCCCAACAAATGAGGAGGAGATTCTGTACACCATATGAAAGGTCCATCTCCATTCCTCAATATAACGTCATGTTCCCAACAAATGAGGAGGAGATACTGTACACCATATGAAAGGTCCATCTCCATTCCTCAATATAACGTCATGTTCCCAACAAATGAGGGGGAGATACTGTACACCATATGAAAGGTCCATCTCCATTCCTCAATATAACGTCATGTTCCCAACAAATGAGGAGGAGATACTGTACACCATATGAAAGGTCCATCTCCATTCCTCAATATAATGTCATGTTCCCAACAAATGAGGGGGAGATACTGTACACCATATGAAAGATCCATCTCCATTCCTCAATATAACGTCATGTTCCCAACAAATGAGGAGGAGATCCTGTACACCATATGAAAGGTCCATCTCCATTCCTCAATATATCGTCATGTTCCCAACAAATGAGGAGGAGATACTGTACACCATATGAAAGGTCCATCTCCATTCCTCAATATAACGTCATGTTCCCAACAAATGAGGAGATCCTGTACACCATATGAAAGGTCCATCTCCATTCCTCAATATATCGTCATGTTCCCAACAAATGAGGAGGAGATACTGTACACCATATGAAAGGTCCATCTCCATTCCTCAATATAAAGTCATGTTCCCAACAAATGAGGAGGAGATTCTGTACACCATATGAAAGGTCCATCTTCATTCCTCAATATAACGTCATGTTCCCAACAAATGAGGAGGAGATACTGTACACCATATGAAAGGTCCATCTCCATTCCTCAATATAATGTCATGTTCCCAACAAATGAGGGGGAGATACTGTACACCATATGAAAGATCCATCTCCATTCCTCAATATAACGTCATGTTCCCAACAAATGAGGAGGAGATCCTGTACACCATATGAAAGGTCCATCTCCATTCCTCAATATATCGTCATGTTCCCAACAAATGAGGAGGAGATACTGTACACCATATGAAAGGTCCATCTCCATTCCTCAATATAAAGTCATGTTCCCAACAAATGAGGAGGAGATTCTGTACACCATATGAAAGGTCCATCTCCATTCCTCAATATAATGTCATGTTCCCAACAAATGAGGAGGAGATACTGTACACCATATGAAAGATCCATCTCCATTCCTCAATATATCGTCATGTTCACAACAAATGAGGAGGAGATACTGTACACCATATGAAAGATCCATCTCCATTCCTCAATATATCGTCATGTTCCCAACAAATGAGGAGGAGATACTGTACACCATATGAAAGGTCCATCTCCATTCCTCAATATAATGTCATGTTCCCAACAAATGAGGAGGAGATTCTGTACACCATATGAAAGATCCATCTCCATTCCTCAATATATCGTCATGTTCCCAACAAATGAGGAGGAGATACTGTACACCATATGAAAGATCCATCTCCATTCCTCAATATATCGTCATGTTCCCAACAAATGAGGGGGAGATACTGTACACCATATGAAAGATCCATCTCCATTCCTCAATATATCGTCATGTTCCCAACAAATGAGGAGGAGATACTGTACACCATATGAAAGGTCCATCTCCATTCCTCAATATATCGTCATGTTCCCAACAAATGAGGAGGAGATACTGTACACCATATGAAAGGTCCATCTCCATTCCTCAATATAATGTCATGTTCCCAACAAATGAGGAGGAGATACTGTACACCATATGAAAGGTCCATCTCCATTCCTCAATATAACGTCATGTTCCCAACAAATGAGGAGGAGATACTGTACACCATATGAAAGATCCATCTCCATTCCTCAATATATCGTCATGTTCCCAACAAATGAGGAGGAGATACTGTACACCATATGAAAGATCCATCTCCATTCCTCAATATATCGTCATGTTCCCAACAAATGAGGAGGAGATACTGTACACCATATGAAAGGTCCATCTCCATTCCTCAATATAATGTCATGTTCCCAACAAATGAGGAGGAGATACTGTACACCATATGAAAGGTCCATCTCCATTCCTCAATATATCGTCATGTTCCCAACAAATGAGGAGGAGATACTGTACACCATATGAAAGGTCCATCTCCATTCCTCAATATAATGTCATGTTCCCAACAAATGAGGAGGAGATACTGTACACCATATGAAAGGTCCATCTCCATTCCTCAATATAACGTCATGTTCCCAACAAATGAGGGGGAGATACTGTACATCATATGAAAGGTCCATCTCCATTCCTCAATATAACGTCATGTTCCCAACAAATGAGGAGGAGATACTGTACACCATATGAAAGGTCCATCTCCATTCCTCAATATAATGTCATGTTCCCAACAAATGAGGGGGAGATACTGTACACCATATGAAAGATCCATCTCCATTCCTCAATATAACGTCATGTTCCCAACAAATGAGGAGGAGATACTGTACACCATATGAAAGATCCATCTCCATTCCTCAATATATCGTCATGTTCCCAACAAATGAGGGGGAGATACTGTACACCATATGAAAGATCCATCTCCATTCCTCAATATATCGTCATGTTCCCAACAAATGAGGAGGAGATACTGTACACCATATGAAAGGTCCATCTCCATTCCTCAATATATCGTCATGTTCCCAACAAATGAGGA
This sequence comes from Rana muscosa, assembly GCA_029206835.1. Classification (NCBI taxonomy): domain Eukaryota; kingdom Metazoa; phylum Chordata; class Amphibia; order Anura; family Ranidae; genus Rana; species Rana muscosa. The sequence continues at coordinate 432,154,185 of CM055123.1, read as the reverse complement.
GGAGATACTGTACACCATATGAAAGGTCCATCTCCATTCCTCAATATATCGTCATGTTCCCAACAAATGAGGAGGAGATACTGTACACCATATGAAAGGTCCATCTCCATTCCTCAATATAATGTCATGTTCCCAACAAATGAGGAGGAGATACTGTACACCAAAGGAAAGGTCCATCTCCATTCCTCAATATAACGTCATGTTCCCAACAAATGAGGAGGAGATACTGTACACCATATGAAAGGTCCATCTCCATTCCTCAATATATCGTCATGTTCCCAACAAATGAGGAGGAGATACTGTACACCATATGAAAGGTCCATCTCCATTCCTCAATATATCGTCATGTTCCCAACAAATGAGGAGGAGATACTGTACACCATATGAAAGGTCCATCTCCATTCCTCAATATAATGTCATGTTCCCAACAAATGAGGAGGAGATACTGTACACCATATGAAAGGTCCATCTCCATTCCTCAATATATCGTCATGTTCCCAACAAATGAGGAGGAGATACTGTACACCATATGAAAGGTCCATCTCCATTCCTCAATATAACGTCATGTTCCCAACAAATGAGGAGGAGATACTGTACACCATATGAAAGGTCCATCTCCATTCCTCAATATAATGTCATGTTCCCAACAAATGAGGAGGAGATACTGTACACCATATGAAAGGTCCATCTCCATTCCTCAATATAATGTCATGTTCCCAACAAATGAGGAGGAGATACTGTACACCATATGAAAGGTCCATCTCCATTCCTCAATATAATGTCATGTTCCCAACAAATGAGGAGGAGATACTGTACACCATATGAAAGGTCCATCTCCATTCCTCAATATAATGTCATGTTCCCAACAAATGAGGAGGAGATACTGTACACCATATGAAAGGTCCATCTCCATTCCTCAATATAACGTCATGTTCCCAACAAATGAGGAGGAGATACTGTACACCATATGAAAGGTCCATCTCCATTCCTCAATATAACGTCATGTTCACAACAAATGAGGAGGAGATACTGTACACCATATGAAAGGTCCATCTCCATTCCTCAATATAATGTCATGTTCCCAACAAATGAGGAGGAGATACTGTGCACCATATGAAAGGTCCATCTCCGTTCCTCAATATAATATCATGTTCCCAACAAATGAGGGGGAGATACTGTACACCATATGAAAGGTCCATCTCCATTCCTCAATATAATGTCATGTTCCCAACAAATGAGGAGGAGATACTGTACACCATATGAAAGGTCCATCTCCATTCCTCAATATAACGTCATGTTCCCAACAAATGAGGAGGAGATACTGTACACCATATGAAAGGTCCATCTCCATTCCTCAATATAACGTCATGTTCCCAACAAATGAGGGGGAGATACTGTACACCATATGAAAGGTCCATCTCCATTCCTCAATATAACGTCATGTTCCCAACAAATGAGGGGGAGATACTGTACACCATATGAAAGGTCCATCTCCATTCCTCAATATAACGTCACGTTCCCAACAAATGAGGAGGAGATACTGTACACCATATGAAAGGTCCATCTCCATTCCTCAATATAACGTCATGTTCCCAACAAATGAGGAGGAGATACTGTACACCATATGAAAGGTCCATCTCCATTCCTCAATATAACGTCACGTTCCCAACAAATGAGGAGGAGATACTGTACACCATATGAAAGGTCCATCTCCATTCCTCAATATAACGTCATGTTCCCAACAAATGAGGAGGAGATACTGTACACCATATGAAAGGTCCATCTCCATTCCTCAATATAACGTCATGTTCACAACAAATGAGGAGGAGATACTGTACACCATATGAAAGGTCCATCTCCATTCCTCAATATAATGTCATGTTCCCAACAAATGAGGAGGAGATACTGTGCACCATATGAAAGGTCCATCTCCGTTCCTCAATATAATATCATGTTCCCAACAAATGAGGGGGAGATACTGTACACCATATGAAAGGTCCATCTCCATTCCTCAATATAATGTCATGTTCCCAACAAATGAGGAGGAGATACTGTACACCATATGAAAGGTCCATCTCCATTCCTCAATATAACGTCATGTTCCCAACAAATGAGGAGGAGATACTGTACACCATATGAAAGGTCCATCTCCATTCCTCAATATAACGTCATGTTCCCAACAAATGAGGGGGAGATACTGTACACCATATGAAAGGTCCATCTCCATTCCTCAATATAACGTCATGTTCCCAACAAATGAGGAGGAGATACTGTACACCATATGAAAGGTCCATCTCCATTCCTCAATATAACGTCATGTTCCCAACAAATGAGGGGGAGATACTGTACACCATATGAAAGGTCCATCTCCATTCCTCAATATAACGTCACGTTCCCAACAAATGAGGAGGAGATACTGTACACCATATGAAAGGTCCATCTCCATTCCTCAATATAACGTCATGTTCCCAACAAATGAGGAGGAGATACTGTACACCATATGAAAGGTCCATCTCCATTCCTCAATATAACGTCATGTTCCCAACAAATGAGGGGGAGATACTGTACACCATATGAAAGGTCCATCTCCATTCCTCAATATAACGTCACGTTCCCAACAAATGAGGAGGAGATACTGTACACCATATGAAAGGTCCATCTCCATTCCTCAATATAACGTCATGTTCCCAACAAATGAGGGGGAGATACTGTACACCATATGAAAGGTCCATCTCCATTCCTCAATATAACGTCACGTTCCCAACAAATGAGGAGGAGATACTGTACACCATATGAAAGGTCCATCTCCATTCCTCAATATAACGTCATGTTCCCAACAAATGAGGAGGAGATACTGTACACCATATGAAAGGTCCATCTCCATTCCTCAATATAACGTCACGTTCCCAACAAATGAGGAGGAGATACTGTACATCATATGAAAGGTCCATCTCCATTCCTCAATATAATGTCACGTTCCCAACAAATGAGGAGGAGATACTGTACACCATATGAAAGGTCCATCTCCATTCCTCAATATAACGTCATGTTCCCAACAAATGAGGAGGAGATACTGTACACCATATGAAAGGTCCATCTTCATTCCTCAATATAACGTCATGTTCCCAACAAATGAGGAGGAGATACTGTACACCATATGAAAGGTCCATCTCCATTCCTCAATATAACGTCACGTTCCCAACAAATGAGGAGGAGATACTGTACATCATATGAAAGGTCCATCTCCATTCCTCAATATAACGTCATGTTCCCAACAAATGAGGGGGAGATACTGTACACCATATGAAAGGTCCATCTCCATTCCTCAATATAACGTCATGTTCCCAACAAATGAGGAGGAGATACTGTACACCATATGAAAGGTCCATCTCCATTCCTCAATATAACGTCATGTTCCCAACAAATGAGGAGGAGATCCTGTACACCATATGAAAGGTCCATCTCCATTCCTCAATATATCGTCATGTTCCCAACAAATGAGGAGGAGATACTGTACACCATATGAAAGGTCCATCTCCATTCCTCAATATAAAGTCATGTTCCCAACAAATGAGGAGGAGATTCTGTACACCATATGAAAGGTCCATCTTCATTCCTCAATATAACGTCATGTTCCCAACAAATGAGGAGGAGATACTGTACACCATATGAAAGGTCCATCTCCATTCCTCAATATAATGTCATGTTCCCAACAAATGAGGGGGAGATACTGTACACCATATGAAAGATCCATCTCCATTCCTCAATATAACGTCATGTTCCCAACAAATGAGGAGGAGATCCTGTACACCATATGAAAGGTCCATCTCCATTCCTCAATATATCGTCATGTTCCCAACAAATGAGGAGGAGATACTGTACACCATATGAAAGGTCCATCTCCATTCCTCAATATAAAGTCATGTTCCCAACAAATGAGGAGGAGATTCTGTACACCATATGAAAGGTCCATCTCCATTCCTCAATATAATGTCATGTTCCCAACAAATGAGGAGGAGATACTGTACACCATATGAAAGATCCATCTCCATTCCTCAATATATCGTCATGTTCCCAACAAATGAGGAGGAGATACTGTACACCATATGAAAGATCCATCTCCATTCCTCAATATATCGTCATGTTCCCAACAAATGAGGAGGAGATACTGTACACCATATGAAAGGTCCATCTCCATTCCTCAATATAATGTCATGTTCCCAACAAATGAGGAGGAGATTCTGTACACCATATGAAAGATCCATCTCCATTCCTCAATATATCGTCATGTTCCCAACAAATGAGGAGGAGATACTGTACACCATATGAAAGATCCATCTCCATTCCTCAATATATCGTCATGTTCCCAACAAATGAGGGGGAGATACTGTACACCATATGAAAGATCCATCTCCATTCCTCAATATATCGTCATGTTCCCAACAAATGAGGAGGAGATACTGTACACCATATGAAAGGTCCATCTCCATTCCTCAATATATCGTCATGTTCCCAACAAATGAGGAGATACTGTACACCATATGAAAGGTCCATCTCCATTCCTCAATATAATGTCATGTTCCCAACAAATGAGGAGGAGATACTGTACACCATATGAAAGGTCCATCTCCATTCCTCAATATAACGTCATGTTCCCAACAAATGAGGAGGAGATACTGTACACCATATGAAAGATCCATCTCCATTCCTCAATATATCGTCATGTTCCCAACAAATGAGGAGGAGATACTGTACACCATATGAAAGATCCATCTCCATTCCTCAATATATCGTCATGTTCCCAACAAATGAGGAGGAGATACTGTACACCATATGAAAGGTCCATCTCCATTCCTCAATATAATGTCATGTTCCCAACAAATGAGGAGGAGATACTGTACACCATATGAAAGGTCCATCTCCATTCCTCAATATAACGTCATGTTCCCAACAAATGAGGGGGAGATACTGTACACCATATGAAAGGTCCATCTCCATTCCTCAATATATCGTCATGTTCCCAACAAATGAGGAGGAGATACTGTACACCATATGAAAGGTCCATCTCCATTCCTCAATATAACGTCATGTTCCCAACAAATGAGGAGGAGATACTGTACACCATATGAAAGGTCCATCTCCATTCCTCAATATATCGTCATGTTCCCAACAAATGAGGAGGAGATACTGTACACCATATGAAAGGTCCATCTCCATTCCTCAATATAATGTCATGTTCCCAACAAATGAGGAGGAGATACTGTACACCATATGAAAGGTCCATCTCCATTCCTCAATATAACGTCATGTTCCCAACAAATGAGGGGGAGATACTGTACATCATATGAAAGGTCCATCTCCATTCCTCAATATAACGTCATGTTCCCAACAAATGAGGAGGAGATACTGTACACCATATGAAAGGTCCATCTCCATTCCTCAATATAATGTCATGTTCCCAACAAATGAGGGGGAGATACTGTACACCATATGAAAGATCCATCTCCATTCCTCAATATAACGTCATGTTCCCAACAAATGAGGAGGAGATACTGTACACCATATGAAAGATCCATCTCCATTCCTCAATATATCGTCATGTTCCCAACAAATGAGGAGGAGATACTGTACACCATATGAAAGATCCATCTCCATTCCTCAATATATCGTCATGTTCCCAACAAATGAGGAGGAGATACTGTACACCATATGAAAGGTCCATCTCCATTCCTCAATATATCGTCATGTTCCCAACAAATGAGGAGGAGATACTGTACACCATATGAAAGGTCCATCTCCATTCCTCAATATATCGTCATGTTCCCAACAAATGAGGAGGAGATACTGTACACCATATGAAAGGTCCATCTCCATTCCTCAATATAATGTCATGTTCCCAACAAATGAGGAGGAGATACTGTACACCATATGAAAGGTCCATCTCCATTCCTCAATATAACGTCATGTTCCCAACAAATGAGGAGGAGATACTGTACACCATATGAAAGGTCCATCTCCATTCCTCAATATAATGTCATGTTCCCAACAAATGAGGGGGAGATACTGTACACCATATGAAAGATCCATCTCCATTCCTCAATATAACGTCATGTTCCCAACAAATGAGGAGGAGATACTGTACACCATATGAAAGGTCCATCTCCATTCCTCAATATAACGTCATGTTCCCAACAAATGAGGAGGAGATACTGTACACCATATGAAAGGTCCATCTCCATTCCTCAATATAATGTCATGTTCCCAACAAATGAGGGGGAGATACTGTACACCATATGAAAGGTCCATCTCCATTCCTCAATATATCGTCATGTTCCCAACAAATGAGGAGGAGATACTGTACACCATATGAAAGGTCCATCTCCATTCCTCAATATAACGTCATGTTCCCAACAAATGAGGAGATACTGTACACCATATGAAAGGTCCATCTCCATTCCTCAATATATCGTCATGTTCCCAACAAATGAGGAGGAGATACTGTACACCATATGAAAGGTCCATCTCCATTCCTCAATATAAAGTCATGTTCCCAACAAATGAGGAGGAGATTCTGTACACCATATGAAAGGTCCATCTCCATTCCTCAATATAATGTCATGTTCCCAACAAATGAGGAGGAGATACTGTACACCATATGAAAGATCCATCTCCATTCCTCAATATATCGTCATGTTCACAACAAATGAGGAGGAGATACTGTACACCATATGAAAGATCCATCTCCATTCCTCAATATATCGTCATGTTCCCAACAAATGAGGAGGAGATACTGTACACCATATGAAAGGTCCATCTCCATTCCTCAATATAATGTCATGTTCCCAACAAATGAGGAGGAGATTCTGTACACCATATGAAAGATCCATCTCCATTCCTCAATATATCGTCATGTTCCCAACAAATGAGGAGGAGATACTGTACACCATATGAAAGATCCATCTCCATTCCTCAATATATCGTCATGTTCCCAACAAATGAGGGGGAGATACTGTACACCATATGAAAGATCCATCTCCATTCCTCAATATATCGTCATGTTCCCAACAAATGAGGAGGAGATACTGTACACCATATGAAAGGTCCATCTCCATTCCTCAATATATCGTCATGTTCCCAACAAATGAGGAGGAGATAATGTACACCATATGAAAGGTCCATCTCCATTCCTCAATATAATGTCATGTTCCCAACAAATGAGGAGGAGATACTGTACACCATATGAAAGGTCCATCTCCATTCCTCAATATAACGTCATGTTCCCAACAAATGAGGAGGAGATACTGTACACCATATGAAAGATCCATCTCCATTCCTCAATATATCGTCATGTTCCCAACAAATGAGGAGGAGATACTGTACACCATATGAAAGATCCATCTCCATTCCTCAATATATCGTCATGTTCCCAACAAATGAGGAGGAGATACTGTACACCATATGAAAGGTCCATCTCCATTCCTCAATATAATGTCATGTTCCCAACAAATGAGGAGGAGATACTGTACACCATATGAAAGGTCCATCTCCATTCCTCAATATATCGTCATGTTCCCAACAAATGAGGAGGAGATACTGTACACCATATGAAAGGTCCATCTCCATTCCTCAATATAATGTCATGTTCCCAACAAATGAGGAGGAGATACTGTACACCATATGAAAGGTCCATCTCCATTCCTCAATATAACGTCATGTTCCCAACAAATGAGGGGGAGATACTGTACATCATATGAAAGGTCCATCTCCATTCCTCAATATAACGTCATGTTCCCAACAAATGAGGAGGAGATACTGTACACCATATGAAAGGTCCATCTCCATTCCTCAATATAATGTCATGTTCCCAACAAATGAGGGGGAGATACTGTACACCATATGAAAGATCCATCTCCATTCCTCAATATAACGTCATGTTCCCAACAAATGAGGAGGAGATACTGTACACCATATGAAAGATCCATCTCCATTCCTCAATATATCGTCATGTTCCCAACAAATGAGGGGGAGATACTGTACACCATATGAAAGATCCATCTCCATTCCTCAATATATCGTCATGTTCCCAACAAATGAGGAGGAGATACTGTACACCATATGAAAGGTCCATCTCCATTCCTCAATATATCGTCATGTTCCCAACAAATGAGGAGGAGATACTGTACACCATATGAAAGGTCCATCTCCATTCCTCAATATATCGTCATGTTCCCAACAAATGAGGAGGAGATACTGTACACCATATGAAAGGTCCATCTCCATTCCTCAATATAATGTCATGTTCCCAACAAATGAGGAGGAGATACTGTACACCATATGAAAGGTCCATCTCCATTCCTCAATATATCGTCATGTTCCCAACAAATGAGGAGGAGATACTGTACACCATATGAAAGGTCCATCTCCATTCCTCAATATAACGTCATGTTCCCAACAAATGAGGAGGAGATACTGTACACCATATGAAAGGTCCATCTCCATTCCTCAATATAATGTCATGTTCCCAACAAATGAGGAGGAGATACTGTACACCATATGAAAGGTCCATCTCCATTCCTCAATATAATGTCATGTTCCCAACAAATGAGGAGGAGATACTGTACACCATATGAAAGGTCCATCTCCATTCCTCAATATAATGTCATGTTCCCAACAAATGAGGAGGAGATACTGTACACCATATGAAAGGTCCATCTCCATTCCTCAATATAATGTCATGTTCCCAACAAATGAGGAGGAGATACTGTACACCATATGAAAGGTCCATCTCCATTCCTCAATATAACGTCATGTTCCCAACAAATGAGGAGGAGATACTGTACACCATATGAAAGGTCCATCTCCATTCCTCAATATAACGTCATGTTCACAACAAATGAGGAGGAGATACTGTACACCATATGAAAGGTCCATCTCCATTCCTCAATATAATGTCATGTTCCCAACAAATGAGGAGGAGATACTGTGCACCATATGAAAGGTCCATCTCCGTTCCTCAATATAATATCATGTTCCCAACAAATGAGGGGGAGATACTGTACACCATATGAAAGGTCCATCTCCATTCCTCAATATAATGTCATGTTCCCAACAAATGAGGAGGAGATACTGTACACCATATGAAAGGTCCATCTCCATTCCTCAATATAACGTCATGTTCCCAACAAATGAGGAGGAGATACTGTACACCATATGAAAGGTCCATCTCCATTCCTCAATATAACGTCATGTTCCCAACAAATGAGGGGGAGATACTGTACACCATATGAAAGGTCCATCTCCATTCCTCAATATAACGTCATGTTCCCAACAAATGAGGGGGAGATACTGTACACCATATGAAAGATCCATCTCCATTCCTCAATATATCGTCATGTTCCCAACAAATGAGGGGGAGATACTGTACACCATATGAAAGGTCCATCTCCATTCCTCAATATAACGTCACGTTCCCAACAAATGAGGAGGAGATACTGTACACCATATGAAAGGTCCATCTCCATTCCTCAATATAACGTCATGTTCCCAACAAATGAGGGGGAGATACTGTACACCATATGAAAGGTCCATCTCCATTCCTCAATATAACGTCACGTTCCCAACAAATGAGGAGGAGATACTGTACACCATATGAAAGGTCCATCTCCATTCCTCAATATAACGTCATGTTCCCAACAAATGAGGAGGAGATACTGTACACCATATGAAAGGTCCATCTCCATTCCTCAATATAACGTCACGTTCCCAACAAATGAGGAGGAGATACTGTACATCATATGAAAGGTCCATCTCCATTCCTCAATATAATGTCACGTTCCCAACAAATGAGGAGGAGATACTGTACACCATATGAAAGGTCCATCTCCATTCCTCAATATAACGTCATGTTCCCAACAAATGAGGAGGAGATACTGTACACCATATGAAAGGTCCATCTTCATTCCTCAATATAACGTCATGTTCCCAACAAATGAGGAGGAGATACTGTACACCATATGAAAGGTCCATCTCCATTCCTCAATATAACGTCACGTTCCCAACAAATGAGGAGGAGATACTGTACATCATATGAAAGGTCCATCTCCATTCCTCAATATAACGTCATGTTCCCAACAAATGAGGGGGAGATACTGTACACCATATGAAAGGTCCATCTCCATTCCTCAATATAACGTCATGTTCCCAACAAATGAGGAGGAGATACTGTACACCATATGAAAGGTCCATCTCCATTCCTCAATATAACGTCATGTTCCCAACAAATGAGGGGGAGATACTGTACACCATATGAAAGGTCCGTCTCCATTCCTCAATATAACGTCACGTTCCCAACAAATGAGGAGGAGATACTGTACACCATATGAAAGGTCCATCTCCATTCCTCAATATAACGTCATGTTCCCAACAAATGAGGGGGAGATACTGTACACCATATGAAAGGTCCATCTCCATTCCTCAATATAACGTCATGTTCCCAACAAATGAGGAGGAGATACTGTACACCATATGAAAGGTCCATCTCCATTCCTCAATATAACGTCATGTTCCCAACAAATGAGGAGGAGATACTGTACATCATATGAAAGGTCCATCTTCATTCCTCAATATAACGTCATGTTCCCAACAAATGAGGAGGAGATCCTGTACACCATATGAAAGGTCCATCTCCATTCCTCTATATAACGTCATGTTCCCAACAAATGAGGAGGAGATACTGTACACCATATGAAAGGTCCATCTCCATTCCTCAATATAACGTCATGTTCCCAACAAATGAGGGGGAGATACTGTACACCATATGAAAGGTCCATCTCTATTCCTCAATATAATGTCATGTTCCCAACAAATGAGGGGGAGATACTGTACACCATATGAAAGGTCCATCTTATTTCTGTATTGTATCCTTTTATCTGATTTGTATTCATATTTTTCTCTTCTATTTGCCCCCAACCTCCCGGCCAGAACTCTTAGGACACATTTAGTGACCAACATGTATGACGTCTGAATTCAAAGTTTAGAAAATAACATTTATTGTGAAATTTCCTTTTGCCAGGTGGACGCGATGTGCGGAATCCCTCTGAGGAACATCTCATTGTATCTCCAGATTATAAAGCAGAAGATAATAACATTGTACAATATTCTCCAGGAGGAAATCCCGTCACTCCAAATATACATCCCAGACCTTCCCAATTGGGGAGATCAATGGATCCCTCTAATCCTGAGGAATCTTCTGACGGATCACACACCAAGACTATAGGATCTCACAGTACAGATACTTCAATAGATCCGTCTATTCCCCAGGAATCTTCTTTAAGCCATGAAAGAGTTCCCACAGAAGAGTGGTATTTGTCATGTCCAATGTGTGGGAAACGTTTCACAGAATACAGAGCACTTTTTAGACACAAGAAAAATCACAAGAGCCCATATTCATGTTCAGAGTGCGGGAAACGTTTCATTCAGAAAAGAGACCTTCTTGAACATCAGAGAAGTCATACGGGTGAACGTCCTTATTCATGTTCAGAATGTGGGAAACAATTCAATCATAAAGGAAATTTTCTTAGGCACCAGACCCTTCACACAGGTGTGCGTCCCTATTCATGTTCTGAGTGCGGAAAATGCTTTATTCTCAACAGAGAGCTTCATAAACATCAGAGAATTCATTCTGGGGAGCTTCCCTATTCATGTTCAGTGTGCGGGAAACATTTCATTCAGAAAAGTATCCTTCTTGAACATCAGAGAAGTCACACGGGTGAACGTCCCTATTCATGTTCAGAGTGTGGGAAACAATTCAATCATAAAGGAAGTTTTCTTAGACACCAGACCCTTCACACAGGTGTGCGTCCCTATTCATGTTCAGAGTGTGGGAAAAGCTTTATTCTGAACAGAGACCTTCGTACACATCAGAGAATTCACACTGGTGAGCGTCCCTTTTCATGTTCAGAGTGTGGAAGATGTTTCACACAGAAAGGAAACCTTCTTCAACACCAGAAAACTCACGCAAGTGAGCGTCCGTATTCATGTTCAGAGTGTGGGAAATGCTACGTTGATAACAGAGACCTTCTTTTACATCAGAGGATTCACATGAGTAAGCGTCCATATTCATGTTCAGAGTGCAGGAAATGCTTCATTCAGAAAGAAGCCCTTCTTGCACATGAGAGAATTCACACGGGTGAGCGTCCCTATTGTTGTTCAGAGTGTGGGAAATGTTTCACTCAGAAATCTTCACTTCTTAAACATCAGAAAATTCACACAGGTGAGCTTCCCTATTCATGTTCAGAGTGCGGGAAATGTTTCACTCAGAAATCTTCACTTGTTAAACATCAGAAAATGAACACAGGTGAGCTTCCCTGTTCATGTTCAGAGTGCGGGAAATGTTTCAATCAGAAATGTTTACTTCTTAAACACCAGAAGATTCACACGCTTGAACGTCCCTATTCGTGTTTAGAGTGTGGAAAATCTTTCACTCTGAAAGGAGGTCTTGTCAAACATCAGAGACTACACACAGGTGAGCGTCCCTATTCTTGTTCAGAGTGTGGAAAATGTTTCCTTCAGAAAGGAAACTTTCTTAGACATCAGAGAATTCACACTGGTGAGCGTCCTTATTCATGATGAGGGTGTGGGAGATGTTTCAATCATAAATTTTCACTTCTAATGCACAAGAAGTTTTTACATGGATGAGCGTCCCTATTCATGTTCAGAGTGCGGGAAATGCTTTATTTAGAACAGTTACCTTCTTAGAAATCGGAGAATTCACATGGGGTGAACGTTCATAGTCATGTTCAAAGTGTGGGAAATATTTCACTTAGAAATGAATCCTGGTAACTCCTTTTTTGACCACATCCATTTTCACCACACCCACTTCTAGAGTAACTGCTTGAAGACCGTCATGTTAAACCCCCATTCCTGTCCAGGACATTTTTCAGTTTTCTGCACTGTGATAGTTTGACTGACAATTTCTTGTTCATGCAACACTGTACCCAAATGAATTGTATATCATTAAGATTAATAGAGCTTTCTTTTGGTTGAGTTTCTTCACCATGTTTACCATTAGAAAGGAAAAGCAACCGAAAATTTTGAAAAAAAAAATAATAATAATTTCTTTAGTTTCTGTTATAAAAACTTTGCAAATAAACAATCTTTCTTCATAAATTTTGGTACATTAGTCTGTAACACAAAAAACAAATACATGTATATTGTTTAGTACGTGTAAAAAGTTTTAGAGTATATGTTTTTGAAAATTGATCATTCCTAATGTACTGACGACCTTCTGTATATCAATTCTCGAGGCCCTAAAATACCAGAACAGTACAAACACCCCAAAAATTCTCTCTTTTTGGAAAGTAGACAGTCCATGGTATTTAGTAAGAGGCATGTTGAGTTTTTTGAAATTGTAAAATTTTTTGCCCAAATTTTTGGGGAAAATGGAGAAAGTAAATAAAATTTGATTTCACAAAGTTGTCATTTCTCACACACAGCATGGGTATACTTACAATCACACCTCAAAACACAATCTTCTACTCCTTCCCAGTACGGGGATAACACATGCCTAGGACTATTTTGCTGCCTATATGCATAAAGGTGCCCAAAATCCAAGGAGCACCTTCAGGCTTTCTAGGAGGAAAAAATTACAAATTTTCTGACTACATATCTCATTTCTTGAGGCCCCGAAGTGCCAGGACAGGAGAAATAAATGACCCTATTTTGTGAAGTAGACCTTCCAACCTATTTAATTAGTGGTATGGTCTTTTAACCGCTTGCCGACCGCCGCACGCCGATGTACATCGGCAGAATGGCACGGCTGGGCATATTGGCGTACAGGTACGTCCCCTTTAATATGCACAGCTGTGGGTCGTGCGCGCGCCGCCAGCAGCACGCTCGTGACCCGGTCAGGTACTCCGTGACCGCGGGACCCGCGGACCCAATCGCCGCCGGTGTCCCTCGATCGGGTCACAGAGCTGAAGAACGGGGAGAGTGTAAACAAACCTCTCCCCGTGCTTCCTAGTGAGCCTGTCACTGATCATCTGTTCCCTGTCATAGGGAACGACGATCAGTGACGTCACACGCCAAGCCACGCCCCCCTACAGTAAAGCCCCATACACACGATCGGTTTAACCGATGAAAACCGATCGTGTATGGGACCCATCTTTTTTTCCATCGGTTTTGAAAAATAGAACATGTTTTAAAATTATCCGATGGATAAAAAACCGATAGCAAATTCCGATCGTCTGTGGGCAAGTCCATCGGATAAGAAATCCACGCATGCTCAGAATCAAGTCGATGCATGCTCAGAAGCATTGAACTTCCCTTTTCTCGGCTCATCGGAGTGTTTTACGTCACCGCGTTTGGGACGGTCGGTTTTTTGACTGATGGTGTGTAGGCAAGACTGATGGAAGTCAGCTTCATCGGATTTCCGATGGACAAAACCATCGGATTAGAATCCATAGGATATCCGATCGTGTGTACAGGGCTTAAGAGTCACACTTAACCCCTTTAGCGCCCCCTACAGGTTAACCCCTAAACTGCCAGTGTCATTTTCACAGTAAACAGTGCATTTTTATAGCACTGATCGCTGTAAAAATTACGATGGTCCTAAAATAGTGTCAAAAGTGTCCGCCATAATGTCTGCTGTCACGATAAAAATCGCTGATCACCGCCATTACTAGTAAAAAAATACATATTAATAAAAATGCCATAAAACGATCCCCTATTTTGTAGACGCTATAAATTTTGCGCAAACCAATCAATAAACGCTAATTGCGATTTTTTTAATTTATTTTTTACCAAAAATATGTAGAAGAATACATATCGGCCTAAACTGAGGAAAAAATGTTTTTTTATATATTTTTTGGGGATATTTATTATAGCAAAAAGTAAAAAATATAGAATTTTTTTCAAAATTGGCGCTCTATTTTTGTTTATAGCGCAGAAAATAAAAAATGCAGAGGTTACATAGTTAGTCTGGTTGAAAAAAGACACAATTTAGTTCAAGCATAAAAAAATAAACTAAAACTAAAAAATAAATATCATACAATCCCATATACCCAATTCTATACCCACAGTTGATCCAGAGGAAGGCAAAAAACCCCAGAAGAGCATGATCCAATTTGCTACAGCAGAGGAAAAAATTCCTTCCTGATCCCCCGAGAGGCAATCGGATATTCCCTGGATCAACTTTACCCATAAATGTTAGTACCCAGTTATATTATGTACATTTAGGAAAGTATCCAGGCCTTTCTTAAAGCAATCTACTGAGCTGGCCAGAACCACCTCTGCAGGGAGTCTGTTCCACATTTTCACAGCTCTTACTGTGAAGAAACCTTTCCGTATTTGAAGGTGAAATCTCTTTTCCTCTAGGAGTAATGAGTGCCACCTTGTCCTTTGTGTTGACCGTAAAGTGAATAACTCAACACCAAGTTCACAATATGGACCCCTTATGTATTTTTACATGTTGATCATATCCCCCCTTATCTCCTCTTCTCAAGAGTGAATAAATTCAGTTCCTCTAATCGTTCCTCATAGCTGAGCTCCTCCATGCCTCTTATTACTTTGGTTGCCCTTCTCTGCACTTTCTCCAGTTCCCGATATCCTTTTTGAGAACAGGGGCCCAAAACTGAACTGCATATTCCAGATGAGGTCTTACTAATGATTTGTACAGGGGGGCAAAATGATATCTCTCTCTCTGGAGTCCATACCTCTCTTAATACAAGAAAGGACTTTGTTCGCTTTGGAAACCGCAGCTTGCCATTGCATGCCACTATTGAGCTTATCTAACTATCTAATTTCTTGAGGCCCCGAAGTGCCAGGACAGGAGAAATAAATGACCCCATTTTGCAAAGTAGACCTTCCAACATATTTATTTCGAGGTATAGTCTTTTAAAGATCACCTTTTTTGCCACAAGTCAAAAATAAAGAAGCAAGACACAATCAAATTTTTTACATACAACTGTCAATGTAATATGGATATTTTCCACACAGCATGGGCATACTTAGAATTACATTCTGCTATCCCTCCTGGGTATGGGAATACCACTCGTATGTGACACTTTTTTTTGCAGTCTAGTCGCATAGAGGTGTCCAAAATCCAAGGAGCACATTCAGGCTTTTGAGGAGGAAAAAATTACATCTAATTTCCTGACTACCTATCTAATTTCTTGAGGCCCTGAAGTGCCAGGACAGGACAAATAAATGACCCCATTTTGCAAAGTGGACCTTCCAACCTATTTAGTGGTATAGTCTTTTAAAGGTCACCTTTTTTGCCACAAGTGGAAAATGAAAAAAAAAGACGAAATTGAATTTTTTACATACAACTGTTAATAAGATATTTTCCACACAGCATGGGCATACTTAGAATTACATTCTGCTATTCCTTCTGAGTATGGGGATATCACTTGTATGTGACAATTTTTTTGCTGTCTAGTCACATAGAGGTGTCCAAAAATCTAAGGAGCACCATAAGCTTCCAGAGACATAAATTAAGCGTCTAATTTCTTAACAATGTTATGTTTAGAGGCCCTGGAGCACCGGTACAGTAGAAACACTCCCGAAACCACACAATTTTTAAGAGTAAAGGGAAGAGGTCCAGATCCTATAGGGGACATGCGCAACTAGGAATATGTGCAGAGAATTGCTGGGACCTGTGGTCCGCTCTGGAAGGCCGATTCACCAGGACACCCCAAGAACATGGACTTCTCAGTTGGAGCATTTCCAAGTATGAACGTTTCCTAAAGAGGTTTCACTTGTGCAGGTAACCTGGGCAGCCACAGTTAGGTTTAGCTAGGAGAAACGTTATTGCATGTCATACATGTTGTGCCAAGTTTACAGTAAATGTTGATCCAACTGCTCAGAGCCTGGTGTGAAGTTATTCAAGGGGTGCATGTGGGGTCTTGGCGTATTCTTAAAGAACCTGGGTCCATAACAGCAATGTGGGGTATGTGTAACATCACTACGACGGAGGCTCATTCGGTAAGACAAGGAGGAAGGAGGGAGTTGCAAACCTCCCAACATTTTGAGATAGGAATGAAGGACACCTACTAACAAAAATGTATGTAGGCATAGGACACGCCCCCTGCCACCCCACCTTAAAGGAGAATTAACCAAAAAAAAAAAGGTTAATTAAATCCACAAGTGCTTTTTTTTACCACTACTGTTCGTTTATATTGGTTGTTTGAAAGATAAAAAGTGCATTTTATATACAACTATATGGATCAGACCAAAATGAGGAGGGACATTGCTCCAAATCAGGGACACTCCCTCGATATCAAGGACAGTTGGGAGCTATGAAGTTGCCATACGTATTCACAAGGAAGAACAGCATTGGCGTGGCACCTTAGGTGACAGGTCCTCCGATAGCAAGGGGGTCGGTGCGATCTGACTTCCTCCCTAGCTGTCCATCTCCGCTGCTCACCGGGAGTGGACAGGCGTTACCGAGATCTATGGCCTGATCACTAGGTACAAGAAGGGAAGAGTGAAGTGTGAGCATGCATGAGGTCAGCGCTGTGTGGGAACTCATACTGTTAATGGGAGTGAGGCAACAGATACGCTGATTGGTGGAGTGGGCAGAGGCTCAGCCTGTCCCTCTGAATGCAACACATATGTCAGTACAAGTGTGTAGGACATGGGACGAAGCAGCTTATGGCGGATCTCTGAATTTGAAGGCTGCCTTAATCTTTGATTCCTCACATGACCATGGTCCCCGCCCGGTCCCAAAGATTGGTGAACGCGTCTTTAGGCAAAGTGTTACCCCACATGCAAGGGTTGGTGACCCGGTTCATCACCTGGCATAGCCCAAAGAACCCCTGGGGTTATGCAGCTCAGAGTAGTAAACAGTCACTGCACCCCCCTCTTACAGGCTGAACAAAAGAGTCCCTGTGGTTCCTGGTACTGGTGTGGCAATAATCATGAATACTGCTGCTGACTTAAACTAGCCTGGCAACCCTGAGAGTGGTGTGGCAGCAATCAGGTACACTGTTGCTGGCGGCACTGGTATCGTGGTGATCGGGAACACTAATGTTGGCTGCATTCCTTTGGGCCACTGGCACTGATGTGGCAGCAATCAGGAACACTGTTACTGGCTTACACGGATCCGTTGCCACTGGGGCTTGTATAGTGGTGATCAGAAACACTTACTGGCTTAAACTGGTCTGGTGACACTGGGATTTGTGTGGCCATGATAATGAACACTTGCTTGCTGCACTGGTCTGGTGACACTTGAACTGTTGTGGAGGCAATCAGGAACACTGTTGATGGTTGCATTGGCCTCGTAATACAGTAAAGGTGTGGTAGTATTCACAAAGACTTTTGCTGGCTTGCAATAGTCTGAAGACACTAGCACTAGTGTGGTGGCGATCAGGAACGCTGTTGCTGGCTAACACTGGTCTAGTGACTCTGGTGTGGTGGCTGGGAGAAGCTTGGAGCTAATACACACACCCCTTTTCCCTCCCTTCTCCCCCTCCAGGAATCAATGAGTCTTTGATGCTGTTTCTTAAACTGGGACAAAATTTGGGACATATTTTAGCTGGGGTCATCCTCCTGAAAATGGGGACATCTGGTTACCCTATCCCGCCATCACTGTACATCTTTGCATCCTGGCTCTGCACACCTGTGCCCATTATGAAGAGTTCCTGACAAAATGCACACCTCTTGTCCACGCTGCACACCTCCTGTGCCCATTATGAGGGTCCCCCCAGTCCTTCAGGGGGTTCCCAACTCTGCACACCTCCTGTGCCCATTATGAGGGTCCCCTCCAGTCCTCCAGGGTGTTCCCAACTCTGCACACCTCTTGTGCCCATTATGAGTGTTCTCCCCAGTCCTCCAGGGTGTTCCCAACTCTGCACACCTCCTGTGCTCATTGTGAATGGTTCCCATAATCCCTACACATCCGTCTCTGTCTGCACACACCCCTTTGCCACTAAAAAAAACTCTTTAAAAATCTACAGACAATGACAGGATAAAAGAACTCACACGCCAAGATAAAGAAAAAGCCTGATACACTTGGAGGCTTTTATCCACGTCTCCCTCTGCAACCTCTTTCAAGATCCCAAATCTTCCCAACTAAACAGAGAGGCACATTTTATCCCACTGACACCAACGATGGGACTTTTTGAATTCCACTGACATGAGCAATGGGGGTTATTTTATCCCACTGACACCTACAAGTCAAAACAAAATACCTAAAATATCCCCCCTAAGACAAAAAGGGTTTTCTGAACTTCTATGCCAAAGACTTTTTACCAAGAACTGTTTATATGGCAAAATGTATGGATATCGTTTTTCCAAAAAATGACTATTTCCATTTTTAATTCATTTTTTATTATATTTTTTTTTCATTGTCTTTATTTTATATTTCCATGTGGTATTAAAGTGGTTGTAAACCCTTACAGACCACTTTAACCTACAGGTAAGCCTAGATTAAGGCTTACCTGTAGGTGCAACAAATATCTCCTAAACCTACACGTAGACAACGACGAGCAGGCGCACTGAGAGTGAGTGATGAAGCCGCGATTGAAGCCGTGAGTGAGTGACGTCATTGCGGCTCCGGCCAGTCACAGCGCCGGAGCCGCGATATGCGGAAGCGAGTCCTGGAGAGATGGCGCAGAGGGAGGAGGTGTCCAAGCACCACTGCGGGGGCTTCGATCTCAGGTAAGTACTTCATAATGAGCTAGTATGCTATGCATACTAGCTCATTATGCCTTTGCCTTGCAGGGTTTTTTTTTTTTTTTAAAAGAGGGTTTACTTCCTCTAAGTATCTATGTCAACGTATTAAAAAACAAGGGTGCAGTTTTTATTTATTCCACAAGGTGGGGATCTTATTTATTGTCAGTGGAACGCAGTGACAGGAAGTGATGTCATCTTCAAACCGTAAGTCTTCTAAAGGAAGTTCCCACGAGCAATGAAAACTTTCAGGAAGTGGAGGGAGATATTCCTGCAACCAGCAACAGAGGAGGTAATACGATATTATTATATAATTATACCCAGTAACCCCCGTCATGTCCGTCCTCTTCCTCCATAGTCACTGTGATGTCATTTATCTACGGCAGATGATGATACACACATATATAGAGGATTATAATATATACACAGATACATCCTACATATAAAGCCAATTATCCAACTGCCAATCCAGATCCTCTGGTTTATAGACCAGATACATCCTAAATATAGAACCATTTATCCAACTGTTTATCCAGAGCCTCTGGTTTATAGACCGGATACATCCTAAATATAGAACCATTTATCCAACTGTCCATCCAGAGCCTCTGGTTTATAGACCAGATACATCCTAAATATAGAACTATTTATCCAACTGTCCATCAGGAGCCTCTGGTTTATAGTCCTGATACATCCTAAATATAGAACCATTTATCCAACTGTCCATCCAGAGCCTCTGGTTTATAGACCGGATACATCCTAAATATAGAACCATTTATCCAACTGTCCATCCAGAGCCTCTGGTTTATAGACCGGATACATCCTAAATATAGAGTCATTTATCCAACTGCCCATCCAGAGCCTCTGGTTTATACACCAGATACATCCTAAATATAGAACCATTTCTCCAACTGTCCATCCAGAGCCTCTGGTTTATAGACCGGATACATCCTAAATATAGAACCATTTATCCAATTGTCCATCCAGAGCCTCTTTTAAAAAAAAAAAAATAGTTTATACCTGCCTACATATGTACAATAAGATCCGATCCACTAAAAACAAAGGGATGGGGATTACATCCCCTCCGCCTGGGTAGGTCAGATCAGATGGCGGTTTGGTGTACGGACAGGTGGTCTGTTTGAACCCAACCGCCCATCAGTGTCCCTGATCACCGCCACACCAGTCACAGTGTCCCTGATCACCGCCACACCAGTCACAGTGTCCCTGATCACCACCATGTTGTAATATTAATATATATGTGTATGTATTTTATATATTGTGTTATATGTAGGCATTCCAGGACAAGCCCATTTTACACATCAAAAGGGTGATAAAGGTTGTGCAGGCCACATTGGTATCTTAATCTAATTACACATATCAAAGGGCACTTGTTAATTAAAGGGGGGAAGTGGCCAAACAAGATATACTCCACATATCAAAGGTGACAGCCCAGAGTCACTATGTTAATGTTAATATGCAAGAATGCAAATTAGGGCAGTTTATGACTGCAGCTGTTTCCGGCTAGGGGTCATTGTCTATCCCTCTGAAAGACAGAGGGCAGATCAAAGGCCTAATGGAGACGGACAATCAAATTGCTTAGCCATTCAGTGTATCCACCTGGAGTTCAGTCTTGTCAGTCTCTTCCCATGATTATGAAGGCACAGATCTAGGAAAAATGGGACTCTGAGTTATATTTACTCTGTTGGATTTTGTCATCTGTTGCAAGACTTTTATCACTGTCAGACAAGTACTTACCGAGGCCGAGATGCCAGAAGTGGTTCACCCTTGCGACTAAGCGCACTTCGCCCCCTGGTGGTGAGACGGGGTGAATGGCGCAAAGAGGCACAGGCTACCCAGCAGGTGGAAGCAGACTTGAATCCAGGTCTTTCGTGAGGTCAAGCAGCTGAGTCAACTGGCAGGTGAGCGACTTGCTAGGAGAGCTTGATCAGAAAGTCCAAAACCAGGCTGAGGGTCAAACACAGGCAGGTAAGGCAGTGCAAGTCACTGGCTGAGGTACTGTGTCAGGGAGACACAAGGCATGTCCAGGTCACAAGCAAAAGGTCTAGGCAAGGAGACAAGAGGCAAAGTCCGGGTCACAGGCTGAGGGTCAAACACAGGAGACAAGGTGGAGTCCGTAGTACAAGCCGAGGTCAGGTCCAGGAGAAGATCAGCAGAGTCAGAGGCAATCCGGGTCACAGCAGGTAATCAAACACAGGAAACAAGGTCACAGGAAACAGGAAGCTGAAGATGAACCAGCAACTAGACTGAGTGCCAGAGGCTGATACGGCTGGAAGAACCATTTCTCTGACAACTTTGTTCTGTGTTGGAAGTCAATAAACTGCATCTCTCTGGAAGAATCGGGTTGCTGCAGAAATTACTTACAACATCATTATAATAGCTACTAATTAATTATCTACCCACTATACAATATCACTACACACCACACCAGTCACAGTGTCTCTGATCACCGCCACACCAGTCACAGTGTCCCTGATCACCGCCACACCAGTCACAGTGTCCCTGATCACCGCCACACCAGTCATATTGTCCCTGATCACCGCCACACCAGTCATATTGTCCCTGATCCAGTCACAGCGTCCCTGATCACTGCCACACCAGTCACAGTGTCCCTGATCACCGCCACACCAGTCACAGTGTCCCTGATCACCGCCACACCAGTCATATTGTCCCTGATCACCGCCACACCAGTCATATTGTCCCTGATCCAGTCACAGCGTCCCTGATCACTGCCACACCAGTCACAGTGTCCCTGATCACCGCCACACCAGTCACAGTGTCCCTGATCACCGCCACACCAGTCACAGTGTCCCTGATCACCGCCACACCAGTCATATTGTCCCTGATCACCGCCACACCAGTCATATTGTCCCTGATCTAGTCACAGTGCCCCTGATCATCGCCACACCAGTCACAGTGCCCCTGATCACCGCCACACCAGTAACAGTGTCCCTGATCACCGCCACACCAGTCACAGTGTCCCTGATCACCGCCACACTAGTCACAGTGTCCCTGATCACCGCCACACCAGTTACAGTGTCCCTGATCGCCGCCACACCAGTCATATTGTCCCTGATACAGTCACAGAGTCCATGATCACCACCACACCGTTCATATTGTCCCTGATCACCACCATACCAGTCATATTGTCCCTGATCACCGCCACACCATTCACATTGTCCCTGATCACCAGTCATATTAGCCCTGATCACCGCCATACCAGGCATATTGTCTCTGATCTCCGCCATACCAGTCATATTGTCCCTGATCACCGCCATACTATTCATTCTGTCCATGATCCAGTCACAGTGTCCCTGATCACCACCATACCAGTTATATTGTCCCTGATCACTGCCACTCCAGTGACCATTACAGTACATTGGTCTTTATACAATTGGTTGATTTGTGTGATAGCCAGTGAAAAATTCTCAGACATGTGGTATCCCCATACTCAGAAGAAGTAGCAGAATGTGTCTTGGGGTGTAATTTTAAGTATGTCCATGCTGTGTGTGAGAAATATATTATCAAGATGACACTTTTGGTAAATGTAGCACCTTCCTAGGTAGGTGCTAGAAGAGAGTCAAGTTTTGGTCTTTCTGCTTACCAGGAAGACTGCCAGGTAAATTTAGATGCTCTCTGCCTACCAGGGAGAAGGGATCCATTGGTAGGGTCTGAATAAATACCACCAATAGAAAGCTGTATTTGTCTCAACAAAATGATAAATATTTCATTTGGGTACAGTGTTGCATGATTGAGTAATTGTCATTCAAATTGTGAAAGCACTGAAAACTGGCCTGGGCAGGAAGGGGGTGAAAGTGTCCGGTATTGAAGTGGGTAAAAGAGATCTACAGTGCTAGAACTATGTAGGAGCTCTGTGCAGACATTATTTTTCCCAGTACAGTCCCGATAATTCTCAGTTTATTATCCGTCTACAGAGAGGAGAGTCCTGTATAGATCAGTAGAAGGTGAGGAGGATTCTGGGAAGTCTATAGTAATAATTGTTACTTTCTCTCTAAAAAACACAGGATTATAAAAAAAAAAAAGTAAACTATGCAGTCAGCCCATTACCACCCAACAGCTGTCTTCACGGGACATCACCCATCACAGCACCTTCACCTCATTGCCGGACAACAGAGGTAACCAGTGCCAAGAAGATTCTAGAAGTCACCAACAAGATCATTGAGCTGCTGACAGGAGAGGTGAGCGGTGCCGGGAATTCTGAGAAATTACCCAGTAACAGACAAGGGTTGTGTCTAAATGGTGACTGTATCATTGTGTGTGTCAGGTTCCTATAAGGTGTCAGGATGTCACTGTCTATTTCTCCATGGAGGAGTGGGAGTATTTAGAAGGACACGAGGATCTCTACAAGGACGTCATGATGGAGAATCAGCCGCCCCTCACATCACCGGGTAAGAGGAGACTTTATTGTAAAGGAGAGAGCAGTACGGAGGGTCCACCTAGATCCCCCATCATCTGATAAACACATAGAAACAATGTATTCAGTCAGTGTGTGTGTTTCCTACAGATGGATCTAGTAATGGGAACCCACCAGAGAGATGTCCCCGTCCTCTGTATTCCCGGAATTCCACACAGGAAGATCACAACTATGCACAACCTTATCAGGTAGGTGGGACTGAGCAACTGGAGCACCAAAAGAATTTTAAGCTATGAGAGGACATTCTTCTATGTAATCTCTTGCTCTTTTCAGAAATCTATCCTATCATCTTTGTGGTTTAGGGTGAAGAACTGAAAGGAATCAAAGTTGAGTTTAAAAAGGAAGAAGAAGAGATGTTGGTGAGTGGAGATCAGCAGTCTATGGAGGAGGGAAGTCCTCTGTACACCTGGGATTCCATAAAGGAAGATCACAACTATTCACGCCATAATCAGGTAGACGGGCTCAGACATAGAACTCCAAAATAATTCTACAACTTTGAGATTGTTTAACAGTATATAATCTTTTATTCCTTTTTTTTTTTTTTTTTTACAAATGTATTCTATCATATTTGGGGTTTAGGGTGAAGAACTGAAAGACATCAAAGTTGAGGTTAAAGAGGAAGAAGAAGAGAGGTTGGTGAGTGGAGATCAGCAGTCTATGGAGGAGGGTTGTCCTCTGGATTCCCACAATTCTACACAGGAAGATCTCCAATATACAGAGAATGGTAGATCAGGAGATCAGGTAGATGGGGCTGGGCACAAAGAACTAAAAAATAATTCTACGAGAGAACATTCTTCTATGTCATCTCTTATTATTGGCAGCAGTGTTTCCAGATCTTATATTTTATCATCTCTGGAATTTAGAATGAAGAACGGAAAGACATCAAAGTTGAGGATAAAGAGGAAGAAGAAGAGAGGTTGGTGAGTGGAGATCAGCAGTCTATGGAGGAGGGGGAGATGATTATGGAAAGTAAACAGGAGGAATCTTCTCTACATATAGACACAAGTAAGTAACAAAACCACTAAATGTAGAAAGAGTTTTTTCATTTTACTTTTGTGAGTATAAAGTATTTATTTACATTGCTACATAGTTGAGGAAACATATACTGTATGTCTATCACAGTCACCCAAAAAAAAGGGGTTCATTTCAGCGGATGAGCAAATAAGACAATCAATTCGCCCGTTCAGCTAACAATAACAGCCAGGGGTTAAAGCAAATCCTTTATTGCTGTGAATCCTAGCCTCATCCCTGGTATAAACAATGTATTTATATTGTCTCATCACTTCAGAAAAGGTATATGCCCATCGAATTCACCCAAAGTGGAAAATAATAATAAAAAAATCAGTGACAGTTGATCCAGGAGAAGCTTGGCCCAGTTTTCTTTCAAGTTAAACTGAATCCTTCCTGATTCCAAATGCCAAGTTCATCAGCTCACTTCCTACAAGAATTAAGCCCTGTACACACGATCGGATTTCCTATGGTTTTTAAACCGATGGATTTTTCCATGGGAGAACCAATGAAGCTGACTTCCATCAGTCTTGCCTACACACCATCAGTCAAAAAACCGACCGTTCCAAACGCGGTGACGTAAAACACTCCGATGAGCCGCGAAAAATGAAGTTCAATGCTTCGGGAGCATGCGTCAACTTGATTATGAGCATGCGTGGGTTTTTTAACCGATGGACTTGCCCATAGACGATCGGAATTTGCTATCGGTTTTTTTATCCATCGGAAAAATTTAAAACATGTTCTATTTTTTGACACCGATGGAAAAAATACCGATGGGGCCCATACACGATCGGTTTGTCCGATGAAAAAAATCCATCGGACTGTTTTCATCGGTAAAACCGAACGTGTGTACGCAGCTTTAGTATTTAACATTTTTGTAATAAGAAACACTTACTGTCATTTTTTCATTATTATACTGAGCCATTGAGAACCAGACTATTCCCCATCTGTACAACTTTTAAAAGAAAACACCCCTTCCGTATACAGAGGCGAATCATTTTTTTTCTTCCAAATATGTGCAATCTGTGCCGCCCATGTTCAAAATAAAGAGCATCATATCCTTTCTATACAGGAAAGACTGAGAATGCTTAACTGCTAACAGTAAGAACGTCATCAACGTATCTATCCCACTGCCTAGTCTATATTGTATACCATATAAAAGAATCATCTTTTCTTCAAAAGAAAGTAATCATATTTATTATTTTACACAATTTTCCCAACAAATGAGGGGGGGATACTGTACACCATATGAAAGGTCCATCTCCATTCCTCAATATAATGTCATGTTCCCAACAAATGAGGAGATACTGTACACCATATGAAAGGTCCATCTCCATTCCTCAATATAACGTCATGTTCCCAACAAATGAGGAGGAGATACTGTACACCATATGAAAGGTCCATCTCCATTCCTCAATATAACGTCATGTTCCCAACAAATGAGGAGGAGATACTGTACACCATATAAAAGGTCCATCTCCATTCCCCAATATAATGTCATGTTCCCAACAAATAAGGAGGAGATACTGTACACCATATGAAAGGTCCATCTCCATTCCTCAATATAACGTCATGTTCCCAACAAATGAGGAGGAGATACTGTACACCATATGAAAGGTCCATCTCCATTCCTCAATATAACGTCATGTTCCCAACAAATGGGGAGATACTGTACATCATATGAAAGGTCCATCTCCATTCCTCAATATAATGTCATGTTCCCAACAAATGAGGAGATACTGAGATTGCAGGCTTGGCTGGATTAAATCAGGTTTGGTCTCCACCCAGAGACTGGCCACATTAATCACCTTGCAGGTGGACAGACAGACATGGAGAAGGCCATATGAAAGGTCCATCTCCATTCCTCAATATAACGTCATATTCCCAACAAATGAGGAGGAGATACTGTACACCATATGAAAGGTCCATCTCCATTCCTCAATATAACGTCATGTTCCCAACAAATGAGGAGGAGATACTGTACACCATATGAAAGGTCCATCTCCATTCCTCAATATAACGTCATGTTCTCAACAAATGAGGAGGAGATACTGTACATCATATGAAAGGTCCATCTCCATTCCTCAATATAACGTCATGTTCCCAACAAATGAGGAGGAGATACTGTACACCATATGAAAGGTCCATCTCCATTCCTCAATATAACGTCATGTTCCCAACAAATGAGGGGGAGATACTGTACACCATATGAAAGGTCCATCTCCATTCCTCAATATAACGTCATGTTCCCAACAAATGAGGAGGAGATACTGTACACCATATGAAAGGTCCATCTCCATTCCTCAATATAATGTCATGTTCCCAACAAATGAGGAGGAGATACTGTACACCATATGAAAGGTCCATCTCCATTCCTCAATATAACGTCATGTTCCCAACAAATGAGGAGGAGATACTGTACACCATATGAAAGGTCCATCTCCATTCCTCAATATAATGTCATGTTCCCAACAAATGAGGAGGAGATACTGTACACCATATGAAAGGTCCATCTCCATTCCTCAATATAATGTCATGTTCCCAACAAATGAGGAGGAGATACTGTACATCATATGAAAGGTCCATCTCCATTCCTCAATATAATGTCATGTTCCCAACAAATGAGGAGGAGATACTGTACACCATATGAAAGGTCCATCTCCATTCCTCAATATAACGTCATGTTCCCAACAAATGAGGAGGAGATACTGTACACCATATGAAAGGTCCATCTCCATTCCTCAATATAATGTCATGTTCCCAACAAATGAGGGGGAGATACTGTACACCATATGAAAGGTCCATCTCCATTCCTCAATATAATGTCATGTTCCCAACAAATGAGGGGGAGATACTGTACATCATATGAAAGGTCCATCTCCATTCCTCAATATAACGTCATGTTCCCAACAAATGAGGGGGAGATACTGTACACCATATGAAAGGTCCATCTCCATTCCTCAATATAACGTCATGTTCCCAACAAATGAGGAGGAGATACTGTACACCATATGAAAGGTCCATCTCCATTCCTCAATATAATGTCATGTTCCCAACAAATGAGGGGGAGATACTGTACACCATATGAAAGGTCCATCTCCATTCCTCAATATAACGTCATGTTCCCAACAAATGAGGAGGAGATACTGTACACCATATGAAAGGTCCATCTCCATTCCTCAATATAATGTCATGTTCCCAACAAATGAGGGGGAGATACTGTACATCGTATGAAAGGTCCATCTCCATTCCTCAATATAATGTCATGTTCCCAACAAATGAGGGGGAGATACTGTACATCATATGAAACAATTCCACCTTCATTCTTAAAGTAACAATGTAATAAAGGCATAAAAAATCTTACTCCAGTGTGATTTGGTGTATTGTATCCTTTATCTGGTTTGTATTTTTCTCTTCTATTTGCCCCCAACCTCCCGGCCAGAACTCTTAGGACACATTTAGTGACCAACATGTATGACGTCTGAATTCAAAGTTTAGAAAATAACTTTTATTGTGAAATTTCCTTTTGCCAGGTGGACGCGATGTGCGGAATACCTCTGAGGAACATCTCATTGTATCTCCAGATTATAAAGCAGAAGATAATAACATTGTACAATATTCTCCAGGAGGAAATCCCGTCACTCCAAATATACATCCCAGACCTTCCCAATTGGGGAGATCAATGGATCCCTCTAATCCTGAGGAATCTTCTGACGGATCACACACCAAGACTCTAAGATCTCACAGTACAGATACTTCAATAGATCCGTCTATTCCCCAGGAATCTTCTTTAAGCCACGAAGGAGTTCCCACAGAAGAGAGTTCATTGTCATGTTCAGAGTGCGGGAAAGTGTTTACAAAAAAATGGTTACTTGTTAGGCACAAGAAAATTCACACTGGGGAACGTCCCTATTCATGTTCAGAGTGCGGGAAATCTTTCATTTATAATGGAGACTTTCTAAGACATCAGAGAGGTCACACAAGTGAATATCCCTATTCATGTTCAGTGTCTGACGGATCCCACACCAAGACTATGGGATCTCACAGTACAGATACTTTCACAGATCCATTGAGTTCCAATGAAACTTCTTCTTTAAGCCATGAAGGAGTTCACACAGAAGAGTGGTATTTGTCATGTCCAATGTGTGGGAAACGTTTCACAGAATACAATGCACTTTTTAGACACAAGAAATATCACAGGCGTCCATATTCATGTTCAGAGTGCGGGAAACGTTTCATTCAGAAAAGAGACCTTTTTGAACATCAGAGAATTCATACAGGTGAGCGTCCCTTTTCATGTTCAGAGTGTGGGAGAGGTTTCACTCAGAAAGGAAACCTTCTTCAACACCAGAAAACTCACAAAAGTGAGCGTCCGTATTCATGTTCGGAGTGTGGGAAAAGCTTTCTTCTGAACAGAGTCCTTCGTACACATCAGAGAATTCACACTGGTGAGCGTCCCTTTTCATGTTCAGAGTGTGGGAGATGTTTCACGCAGAAAGGACACCTTCTCCAACACCAGAAAACTCACGCAAGTGAGCGTCCATATTCATGTTTAGAGTGTGGGAAATGCTACGTTGATAACAGAGACCTTCTTTCACATCAGAGGATTCACACGCGTACGCGTCCATATTCATGTTCAGAGTGCGGGAAATGCTTCATTCAGAAAAAAAACCTTCTTGAACATGAGAGAATTCACACGGGTGAGCGTCCCTATTGTTGTTCAGAGTGCGGGAAATGTTTCACTCAGAAATCTTCACTTCTTAAGCACCAGAGAATTCACACGGGTGAGCTTCCCTATTCATGTTCAGAGTGCGGGAAATGTTTCAATCAGAAATGTTTATTTCTTAAACACCAGACGATTCACACGCTTGAACGGCCCTATTCGTGTTCAGAGTGTGGAAAATCTTTCACTCTAAAAGGAGGTCTTGTCCAACATCAGAGAATTCACACGGGTGAGCGTCCCTATTCTTGTTCAGAGTGTGGAAAATGTTTCATTGAGAAAGGAAAACTTCGTAGACATCAGAGAATTCACACCGGTGAGCGTCCTTATTCATGATGAGAGTGTGGGAGATGTTTCAATCATAAATTTTCACTTCTAATGCACAAGAAGTTTTTACATGGATGAGTGTCCCTATTCATGTTCAGAGTGCGGGAAATGCTTTATTCAGAACAGGAACCTTCATAGAAATCAGAGAATTCACATGAGTGAGCGTTCATAGTCATGTTCCAAGTGTGGGAAATATTTCACTCAGAAATGTTCACTTCTTATACACCAGAAGAATCACACAGGCGAGCATCTCTATCCATGTTCAGAGTGGGAAATCTTTTAATCTAAAAAAGCACCTTGTTTAACATCAAAAAATTCACATGGGTGATCGGCCATATTCATGTTCAGAGTGCGGGAGATGTTTCAGTCAGAAAATAAGCCTGCTTAAACACCAGAGAATTCACATGGGTGAGCATTCTTATTCATATACTGGTGAGAATCCTTAAGTCTTAGTTCAGAGTGTGGGAAATGTTTCACTAAGAACACAGCTTTCCTATATACAAGAGAAGTCACACAGACGGGCATCTCTATTCATGTTCAGAGTGTGGGAAGTACTTCAATGAGAAAGGAAAACTTCTTAGACATCAAAGAATTCACAAAGGTGAGCGTCCTTATTCATGTTCAGAGTGCGGGAAATCTTTCACTCAGAATTCTTCACAAGATTCACACGAGCTAACAACCCACCATCCCTGTGCTGAGTTCCCCGGTCTGTACATCCTCTGTGCCCATTATGAGGGGTTTCCACCATCCCTGTGCTGAGTTCTCACGTCTGTACACCTGCTGTGCCCATTATGAGGGTTTCCCACCATCCCTGTGCTGAGTTCCTGGGTCTGTACACCTGCTGTGTCCATTATGAGGGGTTCCCACCATCCCTGTGCTGAGTTCCTGGTTCTGTATGCCTGCTGTGTCCATTATGAGGGGTTCCCACCATCCCTGTGCTGAGTTCCCGGGTCTGTACACCTGCTGTGCCCATTATGAGGGGTTCCCACCATCCCTGTGCTGAGTTCCTGGGTCTGTACACCTGCTGTGTCCATTATGAGGGGTTCCCACCATCCCTGTGCTGAGTTCCCGGGTCTGTACACCTGCTGTGCCCATTATGAGAGGTTCCCACCATCCCTGTGCTTAGTTCCTTGGTCTGTACACCTGCTGTGCACATTATGAGGGGTCCCCACCATCCCTGTGCTGAGTTCCCGGGTCTGTACACCTGCTGTGCCCATTATGAGGGGTTTCCACCATCCCTGTGCTGAGTTCCCGGGTCTGTACACCTGCTGTGCCCATTATGAGGGGTTCCCACCATCCCTGTGCTGAGTTCCTGGGTCTGTACACCTGCTGTGTCCATTATGAGGGGTTCCCACCATCCCTGTGCTGAGTTCCCGGGTCTGTACACCTGCTGTGCCCATTATGAGAGGTTCCCACCATCCCTGTGCTTAGTTCCTTGGTCTGTACACCTGCTGTGCACATTATGAGGGGTCCCCACCATCCCTGTGCTGAGTTCCCGGGTCTGTACACCCACTGTGCTCATTATGAGGGGTTCCCACCATCCCTGTGCTGAGTTCCTGGGTCTGTACACCTGCTGTGTCCATTATGAGGGGTTCCCACCATCCCTGTGCTGAGTTCCCGGGTCTATACACCTGCTGTGCCCATTATGAGAGGTTCCCACCATCCCTGTGCTGAGTTCCTGGGTCTGTACACCTGCTGTGTCCATTATGAGGGGTTCCCACCATCCCTGTGCTGAGTTCCCGGGTCTATACACCCGCTGTACCCATTATGAGGGGTTCCCACCATCCCTGTGCTGAGTTCCTGGGTCTGTACACCTGCTGTGCCCATTATGAGGGGTTCCCACCATCCCTGTGCTGAGTTCCCGGGTCTGTACACCTGCTGTGCCCATTATGAGGGGTTCCCACCATCCCTGTGCTGAGTTCCCGGGTCTGTACACCTGCTGTGCCCATTATGAGGGGTTCCCACCATCCCTGTGCTGAGTTCCTTGGTCTGTACACCTGCTGAGCCCATTATGAGGGTTTCCACCATCCCTGTGCTGAGTTCCTGGGTCTGTACACCCACTGTGCTCATTATGAGGGGTTTCCACCATCCCTGTGCTGAGTTCCTTGGTCTGTACACCTGCTGAGCCCATTATGAGGGGTTCCCACCATCCCTGTGCTGAGTTCCCGGGTCTGTACACCTGCTGTGCCCATTATGAGAGGTTCCCACCATCCCTGTGCTGAGTTCCTTGGTCTGTACACCTGCTGAGCCCATTATGAGGGTTTCCACCATCCCTGTGCTGAGTTCCTGGGTCTGTACACCCACTGTGCTCATTATGAGGGGTTCCCACCATCCCTGTGCTGAGTTCCTGGGTCTGTACACCTGCTGTGCCCATTATGAGGGGTTCCCACCATCCCTGTGCTGAGTTCCCGGGTCTGTACACCTGATGTGCCCATTATGAGGGGTTCCCACCATCCCTGTGCTGAGTTCCCGGGTCTGTACACCTGCTGTGCCCATTATGAGGGGTTCCCACCATCCCTGTGCTGAGTTCCCGGGTCTGTACACCTGATGTGCCCATTATGAGGTGTTCTCACCATCCCTGTGCTGAGTTCCCGGGTCTGTACACCTGATGTGCCCATTATGAGGTGTTCTCACCATCCCTGTGCTGAGTTCCCGGGTCTGTACACCCGCTGTGCCCATTATGAGGGGTTTCCACCCATTATTAGCTTCTTCATATCTGCTGTGGATGCTCCCACCATAAATGGACCGGATTTTGAAAATGAATCCTGGATGACCACATCCATTGTAACCACACCCACTTCTAGATTAACTGCTTGAAGACCGTCATGTTAAACCCCCATTCCTGTCCAGGACATTTTTCAGTTTTCTGCACTGTGATAGTTTGACTAACAATTTCTTGTTCATGCAACACTGTACCCAAATGAATTTTAAAATAATTCAGATTGATACAGCTTTATTTTGGTTATGTTTCTTCACTATGTTTACCATTATCAAGGAAAAGAGACCGAAAATTTTGAAAAAAATAAATACATTTTTTTCTTTAGTTTCTGTTATAAAACTTTGCAAACAAACAATCTTTCTTCATAAACTTAGGCCAAAATTTATTTTGTTACATTAGTATGGTAAAATTAAAACCAAATACATGTATATTGTTTAGTACGTATGAAAGTTTTGGAGTATATATTTTTGAAAATTGATCATTCCAAGTGTACTGACGACCTTCTTTATATCAATTCTCAAGGCCCTAAAATGCCAGAACACCCTAAAAATTCTCTCTTTTTGGAAAGTAGACAGTCCAAGGTATTTAGTAAGAGGCATGGTGAGTTTTTTGAAATAGTACATTTTTTGCCACAATTTTTTGGGAAAATGGAGAAAGTAAATAAAATTTTAGATTTCACAAAGTTGCCATTTTAACTAGTTATTTCTCACACACAGCATGGGTATACTTACAATCACACCTCAAAACACAATCTTCTACTCCTTCCCAGTACGGGGATACCACATGCCTAGGACTATTTTGCTGCCTATATGCATAGAGGTGCCCAAAATCCAAGGAGCACCTTCAGGCTTTCGAGGAGGAAAGAATTACACATCTAATTTCCTGACTATCTTTCTCATTTCTTGAGGCCCTGAAGTACCAGGACAGGAGAAATAAATGACCCCATTTTGAAAAGTAGACCTTCCAACCTATTTAATTAGAGGTATGGTCTTTTAACCACTTAAGCCCCGGACCATTTTGCAGCTAAAGGACCAGGTCCCTTTTTGCGATTCGGCACTGCGTCGCTTTAACAATTGCGCGGTCGTGCGACGTGGCTCCCAAACAAAATTGACGTCCTTTTTTTCCCACAAATAGAGCTTTCTTTTGATGATATTTGATCACCTCTGTGGTTTTTATTTTTTGCGCTATAAACAAAAATAGAGCGTCAATTTTGAAAAAAATTCAATATTTTTTACTTTTTGCTATAATAAATATCCCCCAGAAATATATAAAAAAACTATTTTTTTCCTCAGTTTAGGCCGATACGTATTCTTCTACATATTTTTGGTAAAAAAAATCCCAATAAGCGTTTATTGATTGGTTTGTGAAAAAGTTATAGCGTCTACAAAATAGGGGATAGCTTTATGGCATTTTTATTAATATTTTTTTTTTACTAGTAATGGCGGCGATCAGCGATTTTTATCGTGACTGCGACGTTATGGCGGACACATCGGACACTTTTGACACCATTTTGGGACCGTTGTCAGTTTTACAGCGATCAGTGCTATAAAAATGCACTGATTACTGTGAAAATGACACTGGCCGTGAAGGGGTTAACCTGTAGGGGGCGCTGAAGGGGTTAAGTGTTTCCTAGGGAGTGATTACTACTGTGTGGGGGCGTGGCTTGGCGTGTGACGTCATTGATCGTCGTTCCCTATGACAGGGAACAGACAATCAGTGACACTCACACTAGGAAGCACGGGGAGAGGTTACCTCTCCCCGTTCTTCAGCTCTGTGACCTGATCGCGGGACACCGGCGTTGATCGGGTCCGCGGGTCCCATGGTCACGGAGCTCAGGACTGGGTCGCGAGCGCGCAGCCGGCTGGGCTTCTTAAAGGTGATGTACCTGTATGTGCTTGTGCCCAGCCAGGCCATTCTGCCGACGTATATCGGCGTGAGGCGGTCCTTAAGTGGTTAAAGATCACCTTTTTTGCCACAAGTGGAAAATTAAGGAAGAAGACAACATTTTTACATACAACTGTCAATAAGCTATTTTCCACACAGCATGGGCATACTTAGAATTACATTCTGCTATTCCTTCTGAGTATGAGGATACCAATCGTATGTGACACTTTTTTTGCAGTCTAGTCGCATAGAGGTGTCCAAAATCCAAGGAGCACCTTCAGGCTTTCGAAGAGGAAAATTTACACATCTAATTTCCTGACAAACTATCTCATTTCTTGAGGCTCCGAAGTGCCAGGACAGGAGAAATAAATGACTCCATTTTGCAAAGTAGACTTTCAAACCTATTTATTTTGAGGTATGGTCTTTTAAAGATCACCCTTTTTGTCAGTGGTCAAAAATGAAGAAGGTAGATACGCCGATTGGTGGAGTGGGCAGAGGCTCAGCCTGTCCCTCTGAATGCAACACATATATCAGTACAAGTGTGTAGGACATGGGACGAAGCAGCTTATGGCGGATCTCTTTATTTTGGTACTACACACAAGTGGCTCATCTCTGAATTTGAGGGCTGCCTTAATCTTTGATTTTTCACATGACCATGGTCCCCTTCTGGTTCCAGACATTGGTGAGCGCGCCTTTAGGCAAAGTGTTACCCCACGTGCAAGGGTTAGTGACCAGATTCATCGTCTGGCATAGCCCAAAGAAACCCTGGGGGTATGCAGCTCGGAGTACTAAGCAGTCACTGCAAACCCCTCCCCCCCTTACAGGCTGAACAGAAGGTGAACAAAAGAGTCCCTGTGGTTCCTGGTACTGGTGTGGCAATGATCAGGAATACTATTGCTGACTTAAACTAGCCTGGCAACCCTGGCAGCAATCCGGTACACTGTTGCTGGCTGCACTGGTCTGGTGTCACTGGGACTGGTATTGTGGTGATCGGGAACACTGATGTTGGCTGCATTCCTTTTGGCCACTGGCACTGATGTGGCAGCAATCGGGAAAACTGTTACTGGCTTACACGGATCCGTTGCCACTGGGGCTTGTATAGTGGTGATCAGAAACACTTACTGGCTTAAACTGGTCTGGTGACACTGGGATTTGTGTGGCCATGATAATGAACACTGTTGCTTGCTGCACTGGTCTGGTGACACTTGAACTGTTGTGGAGGCAATCAGGAACACTGTTGATGGTTGCATTGGCCTCGTAATGCAGTAAAGGTGTGGTAGTGATCACAAAAACTTTTGCTGGCTTGCAATAGTCTGAAGACACTAGCACTGGTGTGGTGGCGATCAGGAACACTGTTGCTGGCTAACACTGGTCTAGTTACTCTGGTGTGGTGGCTGGGAGAAGCTCGGAGCTAATACACACACCCCTTTTACCTCCCTTCTCCTCCTCCGGGAACCAGTGAGAGAACGGCAAGTAATTCCTAGATGGATTTCCATCAGTCTTTGATAATTTTTCTTAAACTGGGACAAAATTGGGGACACATTTTAGCTGGGGTCATGCTCCTCTGCACACCTCCTGTACCCATTATGAGGCTCCCCCCCAGTCCTCCAGGTGGTTCCCAACTCTGCACACCTCCTGTACCCATTATGAGGCTCCCCCCAGTCCTCCAGGGGGTTCCCAACTCAAGACACCTCCTGTGCCCATTATGAGGGTTAATCCCAGTCCTCCATGGGGTTCCCAACTCTGGACATTTGTGCCGAATACGATTGTTCCCCCCCAGTCCTCCAACTGGTTCCCAACTCTGCATACCTCATGTGCCCATTATGAGTGTTTCCCCTGTCCTCCATGGGGTTCCTAACTCTGCACACCTCCTGTGCTTACTATGAGGGTTCCCCCAGTCCTATAGAGGGTTCCCAACACTAGACACCTCCTGTGTACATTATGAGGGTTCCTCCCAGTCTTTCACTGGGTTCCCAACTCTGCACACCTCTTGTGCCTATTATGCCGGTTCTAGGGTGACCACGTGTCCCGGATTGCCCGGGACAGTCCCACATTTTGCAGGTCTGTACTGGGCACCTTCATTCCATTACAATACAGTGTCCCGGAATGAAACTGACACAGCTACCCCCGGACCAATCTGATGCCCCCAAAAAAGGCCGCCACATCACCGCTTTACTCACTGACAGTACTTGTCCTGGCCGGGAATGCCTGGAGGAGCACAATCCACGCCCCCTGCTTGTGATTGGAGAAATCATAAATCCCGCCTCTTGTGTCTAATCACTGTGGTGTGATTCGTTACAGCACAAGCTGATTTTTGGGAAGGGGGGAGTGTCCCTGAATGGTAGTTTGGAAATGTGGTCACCCTAGCCGGTTCCCCCTAGTCCTCCACTGGGTTCCCAACTTAGCACACCTCCTGTGTCCATTACAAGGGTTCTCAACCCTAGCCACCTCTTGTGCCAGTTATGAGGGCTCTCCCCAATCCTCCAGGGGGTTCCCAACTCTAGACACCTTCTGTGCCCATTATTTGTGTTCTATCCAGTCCTGTCCTCCACAGAGTTCCCAACTCTGCACACCTCCTGTGCCCATTATGAGTGTTCTCCCCAGTCCTCCAGGGGGTTCCCAACTCTGCACGCCTCCTGTGCCCATTATGAGTGTTCTCCCCAGTCTTCCAGGGGGTTCCCAACTCTGCACACCTCCTGTGCCCATTATGAGTGTTCTCCCAGTCCTCCAGGGGGTTCCCAACTCTGCACACCTCCTGTGCCCATTATGAGTGTTCTCCCCAGTCCTCCAGGGGGTTCCCAACTCTGCACACCTCCTGTGCTCATTATGAATGGTTCCCATAATCCCTACACATCCGTCTCTGTCTGCACACACCCTTTTTCCATAAAAAAAACCTCTAAAAATCTACAGACAATGACAGGATAAAAGAACTCACACGCCAAGATAAAGAAAAAGCCTGATACACTTGGAGGCTTTTATCCACGTCTCCCTCTGCAACCTCTTTCAAGATCCCAAATCTTCCCAACTAAACAGAGAGGCACATTTTATCCCACTGACACCAACGATGGGACTTTTTGAATTCCACTGACATGAGCAATGGGGGTTATTTTATCCCACTGACACCTACAAGTCAAAGAAAAATACCTAAAATATCCCCCCTAAGACAAAAAGGGTTTTCTGAACTTCTATGCCAAATACTTTTTACCAAGAACTGTTTATATGGCAAAATGTATGGATATCGTTTTTGCATAAAAATGTGCTATTTCCATTTTTAATTAATTTTTTATTATATTTTTTTCATTGTCTTGACTTTTTCTTTGCATGTGGTATTAATGGGGTTGTAAAGGTTTGTTTTTTATTTTCTAAATAGGTTCCTTTAAGCTAGTGCATTGTTGGTTCACTTACCTTTCTCCTTCGATTTCCCTTCTAAATGTTTTTTTCTTTGTCTGAATTTCTCACTTCCTGTAAGCTTGCCCCCATCATCCGAGCCGTTCTGGCTGGGGGTTAGTCAGCGTGCTTGCCCCCTCCATTGGGACTACATCCCTGCGGGGAGCCTCCCGTGCCTGTGAACGCTGTGTTCACAGCGTCTCCCCGCAGGGATTTAGTCCCAAGGGAGGGGGCGAGCACGCTGACTGACCCCCAGCCAGAACGGCTCGGATTTTGGGGGCAAGCTTACCGAGGCGGAACAGAAAGTGAGAAATTCAGACAAAGAAAAAAAACATTTAGAAGGGAAATCGAAGGAAAAGGTAAATGAACCAACAATGCACTAGCTTAAAGGAACCCATTTAGAAAATAAAAAATTAACCTTTACAACCCCTTTAAGTATCTGTCAAAGTATTAAAAAACAAGGGTGCAGTTTTAATTTTCTCCACAAGGTGGGGTCCTCACTTATTGTCAGTGGAACGCAGAAACAGGAAGTGATGTCATCTTCAAACGTAAGTCTTCTACAGACAGGAAGTACCCCGAGCAATGAAAACTTTCAGGAAGTGGAGGGAGATATTCCTGCAACCGGCAGCAGAGGAGGTAATAAGATATTATTATATATTTACACCCAGTAACCCCCCCCCCCCGTCATGTCCGTTCTCTTCCTCCATAGTCACTGTGATGTCATTTATCTCCAGCAGATGATAATACACACACGACACATATATAGAACATTTTAATATGTACACACAGATACATCCTAAATATAGAACCATTTATCCAACTGCCCATCCAGAGCCTCTGGTTAATAGACCGGATACATCCTAAATATAGAACCATTTATCCAACTGTCCATCCAGAGCTTATGGTTTATAGACCAGATACATCCTAAATATAGAACCATTTATCCAACTGTCCATCCAGAGCCTCTGGTTTATAGACTGGATACATCCTAAATATAGAACCATTTATCCAACTGCCCATCCAGAGCCTCTGGTTTATAGACCAGATACATCCTAAATATAGAACCATTTATCCAACTGTCCATCCAGAGCCTCTGGTTTATAGATCAGATACATCCTAAATATAGAACCATTTATCCAACTGTCCATCCAGAGCCTCTGGTTTATAGATCAGATACATCCTAAATATAGAACCATTTATCCAACTGCCCATCCAGAGCCTCTGGTTTATAGATCAGATACATCCTAAATATAGAACCATTTATCCAACTGCCCATCCAGAGCCACTGGTTTATAGACCAGATACATCCTAAATATAGAACCATTTATCCAACTGTACGTCCAGAACCTCTGGTTTATAGATCAGATACATCCTAAATATAGAGCCATTTATCCAACTGCCCATCCAGAGCCACTGGTTTATAGACCAGATACATCCTAAATATAGAACCATTTATCCAACTGTACGTCCAGAACCTCTGGTTTATAGATCAGATACATCCTAAATATAGAGCCATTTATCCAACTGCCCATCCAGAGCCACTGGTTTATAGACCAGATACATCCTAAATATAGAACCATTTATCCAACTGTACGTCCAGAGCCTCTGGTTTATAGATCAGATACATCCTAAATATAGAGCCATTTATCCAACTGCCCATCCAGAGCCTCTGGTTTATAGATCAGATACATCCTAAATATAGAGCCATTTATCCAACTGTCCATCCAGAGCCTCTGGTTTATAGATCAGATACATCCTAAATATAGAGCCATTTATCCAACTGCCCATCCAGAGCCACTGGTTTATAGACCAGATACATCCTAAATATAGAACCATTTATCCAACTGTACGTCCAGAGCCTCTGGTTTATAGATCAGATACATCCTAAATATAGAGCCATTTATCCAACTGTCCATCCAGAGCCTCTGGTTTATAGATCAGATACATCCTAAATATAGAGCCATTTATCCAACTGCCCATCCAGAGCCTCTGGTTTATAGACCAGATACATCCTAAATATAGAATAATTTATCCAACTGTCCATCCAGAGCCTCTGGTTTATAGATCAGATACATCCTAAATATAGAACCATTTATCCAACTGTCCATCCAGAGCCTCTGGTTTATAGACCGGATACATCCTTAATATATGATCACCGCCACACCTGTCATAATGTTCCTGATCACCGCCACATCAGTCTTATTGTCCCTGATCACCGCCACTCCAGTCACAGTGTGCCTGATCGACGCCACACCAGTCACAGTGTCCCTGATCACCGCCACACCAGTCATAATGTCCTTGATCATATTGTCCCTGATCACCGCCATACCAGTCATAATATCTCTGATCACCGCCACTCCAGTCCTATTGTTCCTGATCACTGCCACTCTAGTCCTATTGTCCCTGATCACCGCCACTCTAGTCACAGTGTCCCTGATCACCGCCACTCCAGTCACAGTGTCCCTGATCACCGCCACTCCAGTCACAGTGTCCCTGATCACCGCCACTCCAGTCACAGTGTCCCTAATCACCGCCACTCCAGTCACAGTGTCCCTGATCACCGCCACTCCAGTCACAGTGTCCCTGATCACCGCCACTCCAGTCATATTGTCCCTGATCACCGCCACTCCAGTCATATTGTCACTGGTCACCGCCGCATCAGTTGCAGTGTCACTACAGCAGTGTAAGCCAGCAGCGGTGTTCCTCATTGTCACCACATCAGTCCCAGTGTCACCCGGCCAGTATGTCAGCAACAGTGTTCCTGATCACCGCTACACCAGTGCATTGTTGCCTCTACCTACCAACTGTTATGACTCTGGCCTGTCTATTGACCACATTTCTGCATGTTTCCTGGACCAATCCTTTGCCTGCTTGATGACCACGTATTTGCCTATCGCCTGAACTGACCTGCATGCTCAACTGACTATGTTCCTGTGAGTCACCAGTCTCAGCCATCCCCTGGGACTGCTATAGGTGATGCTGCACTAAGCTAAATACCCTGACCACTCATATAGAGGTAACCATTACAGTACATTGGTCTTTCTACAATTGGTTGATTTGTGTGATACACAAGATACAACATCCGGTATATAATCAGCACAGCCGGTGAAAAATTCTCAGACATGTGGTATCACCATACTCAGAAGGAGTAGCAGAATGTGTCTTAGGGTGTAATTTTTAGGTATGTCCATGCTGTGTTTGAGAAATATATTATTAAATTGACACGTTTGGTAAATGTAGCACAGCACCTTCCTAGGTAGGTGCTAGAAAATAGTATAGTTTTTTGGGTCTTTCTGCTTACCAGGAAGGCTGGCAGGTAAAATTAGATGCTCTCTACCTACCAGGGAGCAGGGATCAATTGATAGGGTCTGCTCATTGTGCTCAGATGCTGCTCATGTTGTCTGAATGTTTCACACTGGTCCAATAGGATGGGGCATATTGGACAGTGAGAGGAAACCTGACAAGTGAGAGCATAGGCATAGTTACAGTCCTGGCCATTGGCAGAGGAAAGTGCCTCAATGCATGCTGGGTGACCATATATGTGCCAAGGGCACGTGTGCTTGGGGTCTTCAGTTGGAGAGCGGGGTCCCAGGGGGAAGGGGGTGGCTGCCCCTCCTCTGCGCAGGCTGCCATGCAGCCTCAGGTGGTCAACCCGAGGACCTGAGTCTGAGTAAAGCTGCAACCCAGATTTCCTGCAAAGCTGACTAGAAGGGAGACATGCCAGGAAGGATCTGTTCCTGCCTACTATAAGTACAGATCTGTGTCATGGGGCCTGTCCTGTGAGGGCCATCCCTTCAGCTAGTAAAGTTAGTGGACGGGTGTCAGCCAAAGGGAATGCTAGTGAGTGTCCTGAAGATGAAGTAGTTTCACCAAGTCTGCGCAGAGAGTCTGCTACCACATTCGACCTGGTGAGGCCAAGTGAGTTCTCATCTTTAAATAGTTCCAGTTGGAGTATCCCACTATTCCCTTCTTCCAACAATAAATACCAAAAAAAACAAGCACCCTGGATTGAATAATGGATAACAAGCAGATGAAAGTACGGGTGGTCGTGTGAAAACACCTAGTAACTGGCAGCAAGATAATCATGGGGAGGCCCAGGGAAGTCTACACACAGCAATCCCTACAGGGATTTTCCAAAAATTAAGTCTTTAAATTACTCACTATAACTCCTAAAAATTACCTTTTGGTGTTTGCTTTCCAAAATGTGGTAATTTTCAGGGTGTTTCTGCCATCCTGTTGCTCCAGGGCCTTCAAAAATGTGATAGGTAGTCAGGAAATTAGATGCCTAATTTATCCCCCTAGAATGCCTAAAGGTTCTCCTTGGATTTTGGGCCCCTCTATGTGGCCAGGCTGTGAAAACCTCTCACACACGTGGTATTGCATACATGGGAGGAGTGACAGAATGTGTTTTAAGGTATAATTCCAAGTATTTATATGATATGTGTTAGAAATATCTAATTGACAACTGTGTAAAAAAAAAAAAAAAATGTTCTTTCTTGCATTTTCCAAAAACTTTTGACATGGCTTACTATGCGTTTCAGAAAATACCTTGGAGTGTTTGCTTTCCAAAATGGGGTAATTTTAAGTGTTCCCACTGTCCTCAAGGGCCTCCAAAAATGTGATAGGTAGTCAGGAAAGTAGATGTGGAATTTTTGCTCCTTGAATGCCTAAATGCGCTCCTTGGATTTTGGGCCTCTCTATGCATCTAGGCTGTAAAAAAAGTCTCACACATGTGGTATCCCCATACTCAGGAGACATAGCAAAAAGTGTTTTTGTAATTTATATGTATGCCTACTTGTGTGAAAAATAAGTAAGGCCCCTTTTACACTTGTACGACTTGTCCTACGACTTGGGACAGCAAAGTCGCATGACAAGTCGTTCCCTATGATTTCCAATGACAACCATTCATATTAGTACAACTTCAAGTTGTGTTGATTTCAACGTAATCCCTGCACTACTTGGTCTGACTTTGATGCGAGTTCAGGTTCATAGACCTCAAGTCTCCCTGAAATCGCGTCTAAATCGTGGCCGCGAAATCGCGGCAAAATTGACCGACTTTGAAGTCACGATAGTGTGAAAGGGGCCTTAGTGTGAGAAATAACTTAAAATGACAACTTTGTGGAAAAAAAAAATGGCTTTATTTAATTTCTTAATTTTCCAAAAAATTGTTCCAAAAAAAATCACAACTTCAAAAAACTCGCCATTCCTCGTACTAAATAACTTGGACTGTCTACTTTCCAAAAAGGGGTCATTTGGGGGGTATTTGTACTATCCTGGCAGATTTGGGATCAGTAAATCAGGATTGATCAGTTTTCAATTATCCCATAGTTTGAAGACTATAGATTTCACACACAGTAGTATATATTATACACTGATTTGGGTTATTTTTACCAAAGAAATGTAGCACAATACATTTTGGCCTAAATTTATGACGAAACATTATTTATTTGCAAAATTTATAACAAGAAAACTTTTTTTTCTTCCAAAATGTTCTGTTTTTTTAATTTATTTTTTGGTCAAGAAATAAAATAAAAAAAGTGGCGCATAAATACCACCAAAAAAAAGCTCTATTTGTCTCAACAAAATGATAAATATTTCATTTTGGGTACGGTGTTGCATGACTGAGTAATTGTCATTCAAATTTTGGTGAAAGGTGAAAGCTGAAAATTGGCCTGGGCAGGAAGGGGGTGAAAGTGTCC
Organism: Rana muscosa; assembly: GCA_029206835.1. Lineage (NCBI taxonomy): Eukaryota > Metazoa > Chordata > Amphibia > Anura > Ranidae > Rana > Rana muscosa. The sequence continues at coordinate 432,110,323 of CM055123.1, read as the reverse complement.
GGTATTGAAGTGGTTAAAAGAGGTCTACAGTAATAGAACTATGTAGGAACTCTGTGCAGACATTATTTATCCCAGTACAGTCCCGATAATTCTCAGTTTATTATCCGTCTACAGAGAAAAGAGTCCTGTATAGATCAGTAGAAGGAGGATTCTAGGAAGTCTGTAGTGATAATTGTTCCATTCTCTCTTTGCACAGGATTATAAAAAAAATAAGTAAACTATGCAGTCGGACCATTACCACCCAACAGCTGTCTTCACAGGACATAAACCATCACAGCACCTCCACCCCACTGCCGGACAACAGGGGTAACCAGTGCCAAGATCATTCTAGAAGTCACCAAGAAGATCATTGATCTGCTGACAGGAGAGGTGAGCGGTGCCGGGAATTCTGGGACATTATCCAGTAACAGACAAGGAATGTGTCTGGATGGTGACTGTATCATTGTGTGTGTCAGGTTCCTATAAGGTGTCAGGATGTCACTGTCTATTTCTCCATGGAGGAGTGGGAGTATTTAGAAGGACACAAGGATCTCTACAAGGACGTCATGATGGAGAATGAGCCGCCCCTCACATCACCGAGTAAGAGGAGACTTTATTGTAAAGGAGAGAGAGCAGTACGGAGTAGACATGTGCATTTATTTTCGTCCGAATGCATTTTCGTCCGAATTTCAGGTATTTTCGTTATCATTTTAACAAACGAAAACGAAAATGCAGAATCCGAAAACCGAAAGATCCGACATAAACAAATGCTTTATTTTCGTTTTCGTTGCGACAACAGTTCGATATAGATAGGAGATTCGACGTGACGCTGACAATAACAATCTGTGTCTGTCGAACCTGTGGTCGAATGTGCCTAACCTTAACTCTATTAGTCCAAGATTATTCTACATAGAGAGAAAAGATTCGACATTATAGAGAGAAAAGATCACTGCTGGAATTGGGTGGGGGAAGTAAAATAAAAATGATGATGATGAATGTTATTGGCTGACTGTAACCAAAGAGGAGGAGCAGTAAAATAGCTAGAACTAACTTGACAATTCAACATGAACGACGAAGATTCGACAAAGCATCGAAAAACATACAAACGTCAAATCTCTTATTGAAGGCTTATGGTGTCTGTCGAAAGTTCTAAGAAGATTCGACGGAGCAGATAAACTGTACAATGCTGCAATCGTACATTTCCGGTCAAATGCATCCGCCCATAGGCTATAGAAGAATTCTAATGTTGGTTGACTAGTAATAGTAATGAATAAATATAATTATTACTAGTCATACAACATTAGAATTCTGCTATAGCTTGTAGGCGGAACATTCGACCGGAAAAGTATGATTGCAGCGTCGTACAGTTTAGCTGTTCCGTCGAATCTTCTTAGAACATTCGACAGACACCATAAGCCTTCAATGACAGATTCGACCTTAATTAATTCAGATTTTCGGACGAATGCAATTTCTAACGAAAAACTAAATAAATAAAAACGAATTTTGGGAGTAACTAAATAAATTTATTTTTTGGACGAAAACAAAATTCCGAAACGAAATATTTCAGTGTGCACATGTCTAGTACGGAGGGTCCACCTAGATCCCCCATCATCTGATAAACACATAGAAACAATGTATTCAGTCAGTGTGTGTGTTTCCTACAGATGGATCCAGTAATGGGAACCCACCAGAGAGATGTCCCCGTCCTCTGTATTCCCGGGATTCCACACAGGAAGATCACAACTATGCACAACCTTATCAGGTAGGTGGGATGGAGCAACTGGAGCACCAAAAGTATTTTAAGCTATGAGAGGACATTCTTCTATGTAATCTCTTGCTCTTTTCAGAAATCTATCCTATCATCTTTGTGGTTTAGGGTGAAGAACTGAAAGGAATCAAAGTTGAGTTTAAAGAAGAAGAGACGTTGGTGAGTGGAGATCAGCAGTCTATGGAGAAGGAGGGTCTTCGGTACTCCTTGGATTCTATAAAGGAAGATCACAACTATTCACACCATAATCAGGTAGACGGGCTCAGATATGGAACTCCAAAATAATTCTACAACTTTGAGATTGTTTAACAGTATATAATCTCTTATTCCCTTTTTTTTTTTTACAAATGTATTCTATCATCCTTGGAGTTTAGGGTGAAGAACTGAAAGACATCAAAGTTGAGGATAAAGAAGAAGAAGAAGAGACATTGGTGAGTGGAGATCAGCAGTCTATGGAGGAGGGGGAGATGATTATGGAAAGTAAACAGGAGGAATCTTCTCTATATATAGACACAAGTAAGTAACAAAACCACTAAATGTAGAAACAGTTTACAAATTAATTTTACTTTTGTGAGTATAAAGTATTTATTTACATTGCTACATAGTTGAGGAAACATACTGTACTACTTCATCAAAGTCACCCAAAAAAAAAAGGGGTTCATTTCAGTAAATGGGCAAATAAGACAATCAATTCGCCTGTTCAGCTAACAATAACAGCCAGAGTTTAAAGCAAATCCTTATTGCTGTGAATCCTAGCCTCATCCCTGGTATAAATGATGTATTTATATTGTCTCATCACTTCAGAAAATGTATATGTCCATCAAATTCACCCAAAGGAAAATAATAATAAAAAATCAGTGACAGTTGATCCAGGAGAAGCCTGGCCCAGTTTTCTTTCAAGTTAAACCGAATCCTTCCTGATCCCAAATGCCAAGTTAATCAGCTCACTTCCTACAAGAATTAGTATTTAAAATTTTTGTAATAAGAAACACTTACTGTAATTTTTTCATTATTATACTGAGCCATCGAGAACCAGACTATTCCCCATCTGTACAACTCTTAAAAGAAAACATCCCTTCCGTATACAGAGGTGAATCATTTTTTTTCTTCCAAATATGTGCAATCTGTGCCGCCCATGTTCAAAATAAAGAGCATCATATCCTTCTGTACAGGAAAAACAGAATGCTTAACTGCTAACAGTAAGAACGTCATCAACGTATCTATCCCACTGCCCAATCTATATTGTATATCCTATAAAAGAATCATCTCTAGTCCTCCATCAAAACAAAGTAATCATATTTATCAATTTACCCAATACTATCAACAAATGAGGAGGAGATCCTGTACACCATATGAAAGGTCCATCTCCATTCCTCAGTATAACATCATGTTCCCAGCAAATGAGGAGGAGATACTGTACACCATATGAAAGGTCCATCTCCATTCCTCAATATAACGTCATGTTCCCAACAAATGAGGAGGAGATACTGTACACCATATGAAAGGTCCATCTCCATTCCTCAATATAACGTCATGTTCCCAACAAATGAGGGGGAGATACTGTACACCATATGAAAGGTCCATCTCCATTCCTCAATATAACGTCATGTTCCCAACAAATGAGGAGGAGATACTGTACACCATATGAAAGGTCCATCTCCATTCCTCAATATAACATCATGTTCCCAGCAAATGAGGAGGAGATACTGTACACCATATGAAAGGTCATCTCCATTCCTCAATATAATGTCATGTTCCCAACAAATGAGGAGGAGATACTGTACACCATATAAAGGTCCATCTCCATTCCTCAATATAATGTCATGTTCCCAACAAATGAGGAGGAGATACTGTACACCACATGAAAGGTCCATCTCCATTCCTCAATATAATGTCATGTTCCCAACAAATGAGGAGGAGATACTGTACATCATATGAAAGGTCCATCTCCATTCCTCAATATAACGTCATGTTCCCAACAAATGAGGAGGAGATACTGTACATCATATGAAAGGTCCATCTCCATTCCTCAATATAACGTCATGTTCCCAACAAATGAGGAGGAGATACTGTACACCATATGAAAGGTCCATCTCCATTCCTCAATATAACGTCATGTTCCCAACAAATGAGGAGGAGATACTGTACACCATATGAAAGGTCCATCTCCATTCCTCAATATAACGTCATGTTCCCAACAAATGAGGAGGAGATACTGTACACCATATAAAGGTCCATCTCCATTCCTCAATATAACGTCATGTTCCCAGCAAATGAGGAGGAGATACTGTACACCATATAAAGGTCCATCTCCATTCCTCAATATAATGTCATGTTCCCAGCAAATGAGGAGGAGATACTGTACACCATATGAAAGGTCCATCTCCATTCCTCAATATAACGTCATGTTCCCAACAAATGAGGAGGAGATACTGTACACCATATAAAGGTCCATCTCCATTCCTCAATATAATGTCATGTTCCCAGCAAATGAGGAGGAGATACTGTACACCATATAAAGGTCCATCTCCATTCCTCAATATAATGTCATGTTCCCAACAAATGAGGGGGAGATACTGTACACCATATGAAAGGTCCATCTCCATTCCTCAATATAATGTCACGTTCCCAACAAATGAGGAGGAGATACTGTACACCATATAAATGTCCATCTCCATTCCTCAATATAATGTCATGTTCCCAGCAAATGAGGAGGAGATACTGTACACCAGGGCTCGACAATCCCCACGGCTTTGCGGCCTTCTGCAGGCCTAGGCTTCATTCTGTAATATGGCGCCATCTTGTGGTGGCCGTTGGTATGACAAGACAACCAGCAATGCTTGCCTGTTTCACTGCCCACCCATCTCCTTCCCTTTATTAGAAGTTGACCCCCAAACATTATATATATTTTTTATTCTAACACCCTAGAGAATAAAATGGCGGCCGTTGCAATACTTTCTGTCACACCGTATTTGCTCAGCGGTCTTACAAGCGCACTTTTTTTTTTTTTTATTAAAAAATAAGACAACAGTAAAGTTAGCCGAATTTTTTTTTATATTGTGAAAGATAATGTTACGCTGAGTAAATTTGATACCCAACATATCATTCTTCAAAATTGTGTCCGCTTGTGGAATGGCGACAAACTTTTACTCTCCATAGGCGACATTCAAAAAATTCTACAGGTTGCATGTTTTGAGTTACAGAGGAGGTCTAGGGCTAGAATTATTGCTCTCGCTCTACCGATCGTGGCGATACTTCACATGTGTGGTTTAAACACCACTTTCATATGCGGGCGCTGCTCACGTATGCGTTCGCTTCTGCACGCATTGGTAGTTAAAAAAAAAACCTGGCTCCTAACTTTTTTAGCTGGCTCCTAGATTCCAAGCAAATTTGTCAAGCCCTGCTGTACATCACATGAAAGGTCCATCTCCATTCCTCAATATAATGTCATGTTCCCAACAAATGAGGAGGAGATACTGTACACCATATGAAAGGTCCATCTCCATTCCTCAATATAACGTCATGTTCCCAACAAATGAGGGGGAGATACTGTACATCATATGAAAGATCCATCTCCATTCCTCAATATAACGTCATGTTCCCAACAAATGAGGAGGAGATCCTGTACACCATATGAAAGGTCCATCTCCATTCCTCAATATAACGTCATGTTCCCAACAAATGAGGAGGAGATACTGTACACCATATGAAAGGTCCATCTCCATTCCTCAATATAATGTCATGTTCCCAACAAATGAGGAGGAGATTCTGTACACCATATGAAAGGTCCATCTCCATTCCTCAATATAACGTCATGTTCCCAACAAATGAGGAGGAGATACTGTACACCATATGAAAGGTCCATCTCCATTCCTCAATATAACGGCACGTTCCCAACAAATGAGGGGGAGATACTGTACACCATATGAAAGGTCCATCTCCATTCCTCAATATAACGTCATGTTCCCAACAAATGAGGAGGAGATACTGTACACCATATGAAAGGTCCATCTCCATTCCTCAATATAACGTCATGTTCCCAACAAATGAGGAGGAGATACTGTACACCATATGAAAGGTCCATCTCCATTCCTCAATATAACGTCATGTTCCCAACAAATGAGGGGGAGATACTGTACACCATATGAAAGGTCCATCTCCATTCCTCAATATAATGTCATGTTCCCAACAAATGAGGGGGAGATACTGTACACCATATGAAAGGTCCATCTCCATTCCTCAATATAATGTCATGTTCCCAACAAATGAGGGGGAGATACTGTACACCATATGAAATAATTCCACCTTCATTCTTAAAGTAACAATGTAATAAAGGCATAAAAAATCTTACTCCAGTGTAATTTGGGTGTATTGTATACTTTATCTGGTTTGTATTTGTATTTTTCTCTTCTATTTGCCCCCAACCTCCATGCCCCTCTTAAGCCTCGTACACACGGTAGGACTTTTTGACAACAAACTTCAAAATGAGCAAGTTTTCAAAAAAATCTGACCGTGTGTACGCTCCATCTGACAAACTTTTTCGGTTTTTCATCGGACAAAAGTTCGCTCTGCAAACGGACAAACTTTTCGTCAACAAAAGTCCTACGGTGCAAAGTCCTATCGTGTGTACAGAAATCCATCGGACTTTTGTCCCAAGTACAAACACGCATGCCCAGAACCAATGTTAAAATCAACCAACAATAGCAGAAGTTGACCAAAGGGTGGCAGTAAAGAGCAGAAAAACCACGTGATGTTGGGAAAGTTTAGGAAAAGCTTGCAGAAAAGTCAGAGCGTGTGTATGCTATGGGTGTGCCCGGCCAACTCCCTTCGGAACAAAAATCCACGGAAAAGTTTGTTTGAAGTCCGACCGTGTGTGTTTGTTCCGAAGGGAGTTGGCCGGGCACACCCTTAGCTATACACATTTAGTGACCAACATGTATGACGTCTGAATTCAAAGTTTAGAAAATAACATTTATTGTGAAATTTCCTTTTGCCAGGTGGACACGATGTGCGGAATCCCTCTGAGGAACATCTCATTGTATCTCCGGATTATAAAGCAGAAGATAATAACATTGTACAATATTCTCCAGGAGGAAATCCCGTTACTCCAAATATACATCCCAGACCTTCCCAATTGGGGAGATCAATGGATCCCTCTAATCCTGAGGAATCTTCTGACGGATCACACACCAAGACTATAGGATCTCACAGTACAGATACTTCAATAGATCCGTCTATTCCCCAGGAATCTTCTTTAAGCCACGAAGGAGTTCCCACAGAAGAGAGTTCATTGTCATGTTCAGAGTGCGGGAAACGTTTCACAGAATACAGAGCACTTTGTAGGCACAAGAAAAATCACAAGCGCCCATATTCATGTTCAGAGTGCGGGAAATGTTTCATTCAGAAAGGACTCTTTCTTGAACATCAGAGAAGTCACACGGGTGAACGTCCCTATTCATGTTCAGAGTGCGGGAAACATTTCAATCGTAAAGCAAGTTTTCTTAGACACCAGAGACTTCACACAGGTGTGCGTCCCTATTCATGTTCAGAGTGTGGAAAATGCTTTATTCTGAACAGAGACCTTCGTACACATCAGAAAATTCACACAGGTGAACGTCCCTATTCATGTTCAGAGTGCGGGAAATGTTTCCTTCATAACGCAAGCCTTCTTGCACATCAGAGAATTCATACAGGTGAGCGTCCCTTTTCATGTTCAGAGTGTGGGAGATGTTTCACTCAGAAAGGAAACCTTCTTCAACACCAGAAAACTCACACAAGTGAGCGTCCGTATTCATGTTCGGAGTGTGGGAAATGCTACGTTGATAACAGAGACCTTCGTACACATCAGAGAATTCACAGGCGTGTGTTTCCCTATTCATGTTCAGAGTGTGGGAAATGTTTCATTCAGAAAGGAATCCTTCTTGCACATCAGAGAAGTCACACGGGTGAGCGTCCTTATTCCTGTTCCGAGTGTAGGAAATGTTTCAGTCAGAAATCTTCACTTCTAATGCACCTGAAGATCCACACAGGTGAGCGTCCCTATTCATGTTCAGTGTGCGGGAAATCTTTTACTAATCAAAGTGATCTTGTTAAACATCAGAGAATTCATACTGGTGAGCGTCCGTATTCGTGTTCCGAGTGTGGGAAATGTTTCAGTCAGAAATCTTCACTTTCAAAGCACCAGAAGATTCACACGGGTGAGCGTCCCTATTCATGTTCAGAGTGCGGGAAATGCTTCATTAAGAAGAGAGACCTGCTTAAACATCAGAGAATTCATACTGGTGCGCTTCCATATTCATGTTCAGAGTGCGGGAAAAGTTTCATTCAGAAAGGAGGCCTTCTTGAACATCAGAAAAGTCACATAGGTGAGCATCCCTATTCGTGTTCAGAGTGTGGGAAACGTTTCAATTATAAAGCAAATTTTCTTAGACACCAGAGACTTCACACAACTGAGCGTCCCTATTCATGTTCAGAGTGCTGAAAATGCTTTATTCTGAACAGAAACCTTTGTAAACATTAGCGAATTTACATAGGTGAGCGTCCTTATTCATGTTCAGAGTGCGGGAAATTTTTCACTAATCAAAGTGGCCTTGTTACACATCAGAGAATTCCCACGGATGAGCATTCTTATTCATGTTCAGAGTGCGGAAAACCTTTCAGTACAAAATTCATCTTGTTTTACACCAGAAAATTCATGTAGGTGAACTTCCTTATTTATATTCAGAGTGCGGGAAACCTTTCAGTGCAAAAGGACACCTTGTTATACACCAGCTAATTCACATAGGTGAGCTTCTGTCTTTATGTTCAAAGCGCGGGAATTTTTTTGCTTCAAATGGGCAACATGTTATACACCAAAGAATTCACACAAGTGAGCGTTCGTGTTCAGAGTGCGGGAAATTGTACTTTTGATGTTTCACGGAAGAAGCCGGCCTTTCATTGGTCCATCCAATAATGAATGCATTTATAGTTTATTTTCTTCAGTTATAGAAGATTTGATGTAGATTCTTGTTTAGTTATTTTATTATTCAATAATTCTGATTTTCTAAAATAAACAAGAAAGCTCCGCACTTTCCAATACTCTGTTCTCAGATTTCTTTATCACCTTCCCGCACGACCTATAGCACAATGACAGCCGGGCGGGGGATTCATTGTTCTGACTGGACATCCTTCAGAACAAACCGATTTATACACGCCCCCCGGGGGAGGACAGAGCGCCGATCAGTGGTCCAGTGTGTCACTCGAATACACCACATCTCCATTCACAGTACAGAGCCTATGACGTCGGCTCTTTACCATGTGATCAGCTGTGTCCAATCACAATGTAACCAGGAAGTACCCGTTATCGGCTTGCCTCTATTCATGCTGACAGGACGTGAGTAGTGGAGAGCCGATAAGCGGCTCTCCTGGAGGGGGTCTGTGCTGATAATCAGTGCATAGATTATCCATGTAGTGCCCTCAGTGATACCAATCAGTGCCCATAAAGGCTTTCATCAGTGCTGCATATTAGTGCCTCCTCATCATTGTCCAACATTGCCTTCTCATCAGTGGCCATAAGTGTTGCATATTAGTGCCTTCCCATCAGTGGCCATCAGTCCCTCTTCATCAGTGCCCATCGGTGCAGCCTATTCGTGAAGTGCCCATAAGTGCTGCATATCAGTGCCACCTCATCAGTGCAGCCTATCAGTGCCCATAAGTGCTGCATGTTAGTGCCTCCTCATCATTGTCCAACATTGCCTCATTATCAGTGCCCATCAGTCCCTACTAATCAGTGCAGCCTATCAGTGCCCATAAGTGCTGCATTTTAGTGCCTGCTCATCATTGTCCAACATTGCCCCATCATTAGTGCCCATCAGTGCAGCCTAAGTTCTGCATAATAGTGCCTCCTCATTATTGCCCATCAGTGCCTCCTCATCAGTGCCCATATGTGTTGCATATTAGTGCCTCCTCATCAGTGGTGCCTCATCAGTCGCCATCAGTCCCTCTTCATCAGTGCCCATAAGTGCTGCATATTAGTGCCTCCTCATCAGTGCCCATAAGTGCTGCATATTAGTGCCTCATCAGTGCCCATAAGTGCTGCATGTTAGTGCCTCCTCATCAGTGCCCATAAGTGCTGCATATTAGTGCCTCCTCATCAGTGTCCATAAGTGCTGCATGTTAGTGCCTCCTCATCATTGTCCAACATTGCCTCATTATCAGTGCCTATCAGTCCCTACTAATCAGTGCAGCCTATCAGTGCCCATAAGTGCTGCATTTTAGTGCCTGCTCATCATTGTCCAACATTGCCTCATCATTAGTGCCCATCAGTGCAGCCTAAGTGCTGCATAATAGTGCCTCCTCATTATTGCCCATCAGTGCCTCCTCATCGGTCCCTCATCAGTGCCCATAAGTGTTGCATATTAGTGCCTCCTCATCAGTCGCCATCAGTCCCTCTTCATCAGTGCCCATAAGTGCTGCATATTAGTGCCTCCTCATCAGTGCCCATAAGTGCTGCATATTAGTGCCTCCTCATCATTGCCCAACATTGCATCATCATCAGTGCCCATAAGTGTTGCATATTAGCGCCTCCTCATCAGTGCTGCCTCGTCAGTGGCCGTCCCTCTTCATCAGTGCAGCTGGGTCTGTACACCTGCTGTGCCCATTATGAGGGGTTCCCACCATCCCTGTGCTGAGTTCCTTGGTATCTACACTAGAGGTGTTGAAAATAATCGATGCAGAGAGCAGCTGAATTGTGATGTGCCCTGACGTGATCGTGGCTCCTCCCCCTTGTCACATTCCTCTTAATGGCGACTTAGCAGAGATTGAAACCTGGCCACCTAGGTGTTGCCACCTTCCACCAATCCTCTTCCCTGTCCTCTCATTGTCCCGTCCCCCCTCACCAGCCAATAGAAAGTTAATCCAGTTATCATGGTGGTGGAATGAGGCCGTGAGGAGGCACGCTGTGTGCATGTTGGCGGAGACATGGAGGGCCAGGGGCCAGATCTGGGGGTATCTCTACCTGTCTGCTGGCGCTGCCGCTAGTGAGAGTGAGGGCAGAGACAGGGCAAACCATTCACCAGAAATCAGGAATGGAACACAGCACACTCAGCACTGGAATTGCTTTGAAAATTTTCAATCATATCACGGATTTATAGATGTAGCACCCTGGGGGTTTAGTCATGGAGCTCCTCACAAATGTACTTGCCAAGAGTAGTTATTTTGGTTGATAGGGAGAAATCAATAGATCTCTATCAAAGTTTGGCCTTGTTGCACTTTTTTCTTCTACCACTAGGTGGACGGGAACTTGGTGGTACTAGATATGAGTAGGACAACCCAAGGTCAGGTTATGGGTATATGGGTATATGGGGTTGTGACAAACCCAGGACTTTGTCCGCCGTCAATGCTTCCTCTGTCCAGAACCAGCACTATCCAAGACTTTAGCCCACCCAGTTGTTACCAGACAACACCAGTCTTGGAGTACATCAGAAATAGCCTTTTATTTGAGATCTCACAAAAATATATACACAAGGATGACAATACAAACTGTAACCAGATACCTAATTAACATAAGCTAATTATCTAATCCTTTCAACAGCCTAGGTGACTCCGAGGCATGACCTTTAGGACAGACTTGCCGTCTTTTAGCTCAGAAGACACAATCAACATTATCATAAATAGAAACACAGAAAACCTTCACGCAATAGCAGAGTTAATTAACACAAACAACAATTGGTGAAAGACTAAGAGCCCATTCACACAGGGGTGGCACGACTTGTGCCGCGACTGTGCTGGGCGATCTGCAGACGACTTCAAAGGAGACTTCCAAAATGACTTCTGTATTGAAGTCAATGGAAGTCGCCTTTAAGTAGTACAGGAACCTTTTTCTAAGTCGGAGCGACTTCAGTCGCTCCGCTTAGAACGGTTCCATTGTACAGAATGGGACGCGACTCGTCAGGCGGCTGAGACGCCTGACGAGTCGGCCCTGTGTGAATGGGGTCTTAGAGCCCACACTAGCCTTATTTACAATAAACACATTATAGCAGACAACAGACAGACAGGTGGCTGGAGTTGATGACATCAGCATCTTCTATGAGCCCCAACATTAGGAAGCCATCACTATAATATGGCATATACAGGGTTCAGAGTTTTGTGTCGGGGGGAGACATGGACTTAATTCCAAAGTAACATTACTTCAAGGTCCCCAGGCATATACCTTGCAAAGAGTATTGTTCCCTCAAAATCCAGGGCTCGTAATCAGAAGGCAAGAGGCTAGCATTCAGTGCTCTCCAAAAGCCTATGTCCCAGCTAGGTCTGTCACAGGGGTATTTCAGCCAATGGGCAGGGGTTTTCTTGTAACCCTTGGCCTATATATTTGGGTGGAGTCAGGTGATCTTTGTTCTGTGCCACCTGGACAGCTGTCTGGGTAGACGTGTAAGACGCCCTGGGCTGCTAGGCCAGAGATTGGGCCTATACCAGGGGGCTGTGAGGGCCTATCCAGAAGTAAGAGGGCAGCGCAGGGTTGGGATTGCGGCTTGTAGTCCAACCGAAAGTGACGGTTCTCCCGGCCGGAGAACCTGTCAGTGGTCGGAGGTAGAAGGGAAGCTGTCAACACAAAGGGACCAAACACCTTTACCAGGGACCACAGTGAGTGACTGAAGACAATACTGGAACCATATTCTCACCGAAAGGGCACGGTGGAAAATCGGAAAAATTCAGGCGGTGATCAAGTCGGGGACCTAACCAGCGAAGGAGATGCTTGCAGGGCAGCCTTGTGAGTCAAGCCAGGGACCTCGCCAGTCTGCAGGGGTGAGGCTTGAGAATTATCTGGAGTACCAAGCTAGGGACCCAACAGGGAAGCGTGGGTAACGCTTGAGGGAGATGCCACCGCAAACCTTGGAGGAGCTCAAGGGATTCATAGTCAGTGAATCAGAGGGTCTAGTGAGAGACCGGGAGGCAGTTGTAGGGAAGCTGAAAGAACTGTTACGTTTGAGTAATGCCCTGTACACACGAGTGGAATTTCCGTCGGAAAAAAGTTGGATGGTTTTTCCGACAGAATTCCACTCAAGCTTGGCTTGCATACACACGGTCACACAAAAGTTCTCGGAACGCGGTGACGTACAACACTACGACGAGGCGAGAAAAAGAAGTTCAATGCTTCCGAGCATGCATCGAATTGTCTCCGAGCATGCGTGTTTTTTTTCTCGTCGGAATTGCATACAGATGAACGGAATTTCCGATAGGAACTTTTTCCGTCGGAAAAATAGAGAACCTGCTCTCAATCTTTTGCTGGCAGAAATTCCGACAGAAAAAGTCTGATGGAGCATACACACGGTCGGAATTTCCGACCAAAAGCTCACATCAGACTTTTGCTGGCGGAAATTCCGCTCGTGTTTGGGGCATTAGGAACTGTTAAAGGACTGTTGCCATAGGAGATAGCGTTCCTGCACGTGCAGAAGTTTCGCCTTGCTGGGGCTTTTCCCTGCACGGCTGTCCTCCTATTGAAGTCTCAGAGTCTGCCAATTGAATCTATAACTACTTAAGGGTGTCCTGGCCCTAACCCTCTTTCCCACAAAAATACAGAAAGGTCTGTTAAAAGAAACAAAACCTCTTTTACATCCAAGAAGTGTCTGGCGCCCAATGAGTTTCACCATCTTTGCACCCACTATGCCTCACGACCCACTAAATATTGAAGGATGTCAGCTATCTTTGGCCTTGAAGGCTCTCATTAGACTGGACCAGGCTGGAGACCTTGCTACATATATTTCAGGATTGTATTTGTTCACTACTTAATAAGACTCTTCTGTACATTTGTCATCACAAAGCGCTGCACACCATTTTTTGTTTTATTGTCTATTAAAGGTTATATATTCACCATGTGCTAGCTGCTAATCACACAGCGCCCACTTTATTTTGTCTTTATTGCAGATATGATGGCATGTTCCCCAGCTGGCTGTCAAACTGCCTAATGTCCTCCACAGCCCCTTCCTCCCCCCGCAGGTCCCACTGTCTCTCGCCCAACACCCCCCCCCTCCTTTATGTCTCAAACTGCTCCTGGTCACTAACCCCAGATCACCCAAACTCCACATCAGACATACATGGCTCCCTTCCAGCCCATTCCTCTTCCACCTCCCCATTTAAACCAATGGCCACCGCATAGCCACCACCCTCACCCACCCCACCTCCATTCAGTCTCCAACCCACACCCCATGCAACCATGAACAATCTGAGGTCCCACCCATTCTTATCTCTGGACCCCTCCATCCTTTAGTTCCTATCACCCCGCCTCCCAGGATTCCTCCATCACATAATATTCCAGCCTTCGATTCTTATCCTCAGATTCTTCCATCCTTTCTTTCTTATTTATGGATTCCTCCTTCCCTATCCCCAGACTCTTCCATTCTCTATCCAGGGATTTCACCATATTTCAATTCTTATCCCTTGACCCCTCCATCCTCCAGTTCTATCCCTGAACTCTTTATCCTTTAGTTCCTATCTCCAGGCTTCTCAATCCTTCCTTCCCTATTCATGGATTCCTCCTTCCCTACTCCCAGACTCCTCCATCCTTTGATTTTTCCATCCTTCGGTTCTCCTGACTGCTTGAATTTGTTGATGAAAACTAGTAATCATGATGCATCGTGGAATCGAATCAAATCATTGACCTGATAATCATAATCAAATCAAATCGTGAGACCACTGAAGATGTGCACCCCTACTGTACACCTGCTTTGCTCATTGTGAGGGGTTCCCATCAACACTGTGCTGAGTTCCTGAGTCTGTACACCTGCTGTGCCCATTATGAGGGGTTCTCTCCATCCCTGTTCTGACTTTCCGGGTCTGTACACCTACTGATCCTGACCTCAACCCGATAGAACACCTTTAGGATGAATTGGAGCAGAGACTGCGAGCAAGGCCTTCTCATCCAACAGAAGGGTCAAACATTCCTATAGACCAGTGATGGCGAACCTTGGCACCCCAGATGTTTTGGAACTAAATTTCCCATGATGCTCATGTGCTCTGCATTGTAGTTGAGCATCATGGGAAATGTAGTTCCAAAACATCTGGGGTGCCAAGGTTCGCCATCACTGCTATAGACTCTTAAACCTTGTGGACAGCCTTCCCAGAAGAGTTGAAGCTGTTATAGCTGCAAAGGGAGGGCCAACTCAATATTGAACCCTATGGACTAAGACTGGGATACCACGAAAGTTCATGTGCGTGTAAAGGCAGGTGTCCCAATACTTTTGGTACTATAGTGTATTTTATCCCACTGACACCAACAATGGGACTTATTTATCCCGCTCAGGGCCGATCCTAGGGTCACATGCGCCTGGGTGCAGAAATATTTCTGGCGCCCCTACAAGGGCGTGGTCACCTTACTAACTCCTCCCCCTTTACAAATGTTTCTATGGCAAGGACTCAAACACTGAGATGCTCCCCTAAGGAGTCATCGTTACCCTGGGATCCTCCCACGATCTTTTAACAATAAAACAAAATACAGGAAGAGAAGCAGAGTACTCTAATTGGACCTGGAGGGGGGTCTCTCTAATGGACACAGAGAGGGCCTCTGTTAGAGAGTTTGCTTAGAAAGAACCCCCCATAATACAGGAGATGGTCAGAGACTGCAGACATAATACAGGAGATGGTCAGAGACTGCAGACATAATACAGGAGAGGTCAGAGACTGCAGACATAATACAGGAGAGGTCAGAGACTGCAGACATAATACAGGAGAGGTCAGAGACTGCAGACATAATACAGGAGATGGTCAGAGACTGCAGACATAATACAGGAGATGGTCAGAGACTGCAGACATACTATAGGAGATGATCAGAGACTGCAGACATAGTACAAAAAAGATGGTCAGAGACTGCAGACATGGTAAAAGAGATCAATGCAGCCTCACCAGTGCCCATCAAATGCAGCTCATCAGTGCCCACCAAATACAGCCTACTAGTGCCCACAAAATGCAGCCTACCAGTGCCCACAAAATGCAGCCTACCAGTGCCCATCAAATGCAGACTCATCAGTGCCCACCAAATGCAGCCTCATCAGTGCCCACCAAATGCAGCCTACTAGTGCTCATCAAAACGCAGCCTCACTGTGCCCATTAATTAGCGTCACTGTGCCCATCATAAAGAAGCCTCACTGTGCCCATCATAAAGAAGCCTCACTGTGCCCATCATAAAGAAGCCTCACTGTGCCTATTAATCAGCATCACTGTGCCCCTCCGAAAGCGTCACAGTGCCCATAAAAATGCAGCCACTGTGCCCATTAATCAGTGTCACTGTGCCCATTGGAGGAGGAGGATGAAAAGAGAAGAGAGGGGGGAGGAGGAGATGAGAGGGGGAGGAGAAGAGAAGAGAAGAGAGGGGGAGGAGAAGAGAAGAGAGGGGGAGAAGAAGAGAAGAGAGGGAGAGGGGGAGAGAAGAGAAGAGAGGGAGAGGGGGATGAGAAGAGAAGAGAGGGAGAGGGGGAGAAGAGAAGGAGAGGAAGAGAAGAGACGAGAAGAGAGGGAGAGGAGGAGAAGAGAAGAGAGGGAGAGGAGGAGAAGTGAAGAGAGGGAGAGGAGGAGAAGAGAAGAGAGGGTGAGGAGGAGAAGAGAAGAGAGGGGGCAGGAGGAGGAGGAGGAGAAGAGAAGAGGAGGGGCAGGAGGAGAAGAGAAGAGAAGGAGGAGGAGAGAAGAGAGAGGGCAGGAGGAGGAGAAGAGAAGAGAGGGAGAGGATGAGAAGAGAAGAGAGGGAGAGGATGAGAAAAAAAGAGAGGGAGAGAGGGAGAAAAGAAGAGAGGCAGAGAAGAGAGGCAGAGGGGGAGAGGAGAGGGAGAGGAGGAGGAGGAGGAGGAGAAGAGAGGGAGAGGAGGAGGAGGAGAGAATGGGCAGGAGAAGGAGAAGAGAGGGAGAGGAGGAGAAGAAAAGAGAGGGAGAGGGGGAGAAGCGAGGGAGAGGAGGAGAAGTGAAGAGAGGGAGAGGAGGAGAAGAGAAGAGAGGGAGAGGAGGAGAAGAGAAGAGAGGGAGAGGTGGAGAAGAGAGGGAGAGGAGGAGAAGTGAAGAGAGGGAGAGGAGGAGAAGAGAAGAGAGGGAGAGGAGGAGAAGAGAAGAGAGGGGGCAGGAGGAGGAGGAGAAGAGAAGAGAGGGGGCAGGAGGAGGAGGAGAAGAGGAGAGAGGGGGCAGGAGGAGGAGGAGAAGAGAAGAGAGGGAGAGGATGAGAAGAGAAGGAGAAAAGAAGAGAGGGAGAGAAGAGAGGCAGAGAAGTGAGGCAGAGGAAGAGAAGAGAAGAGAGGGAGAGGGGAGAAGAGAGGGAGAGGAGGAGAAGTGAAGAGAGGGAGAGGAGGAGAAGAGAAGAGAGGGAGAGGAGGAGAAGAGAAGAGAGGGAGAGGGGGAGAAGAGAGGGAGAGGAGGAGAAGTGAAGAGAGGGAGAGGAGGAGAAGAGAAGAGAGGGAGAGGAGGAGAAGAGAAGAGAGGGGGCAGGAGGAGGAGGAGAAGAGAAGAGAGGGGGCAGGAGAAGAGGAGAGAGGGGGCAGGAGGAGGAGGAGGAGGAGGAGAAGAGAAGAGAGGGAGAGGATGAGAAGAGAAGGAGAAAAGAAGAGAGGGAGAGAAGAGAGGCAGAGAAGTGAGGCAGAGGAAGAGAAGAGAAGAGAGGGAGAGGGGGAGAAGAGAAGAGTGGGTGAGAGGAGGAGAAGAGAAGAGAGTGAGAGGAGGAGAAGAGAAGAGAGTGAGGGGAGGAGAAGAGAAGAGAGTGAGAGGAGGAGAAGAGAGGGAGAGGAGGAGAAGAAGAGAAGGGGCAGGAGAAGGAGAAGAGAGTGAGAGGAGGAGAAGAGAGGGAGAGGAGGAGAAGAGAAGAGAGGGAGAGGAGGAGAAGAGAGGGAGAGGAGGAGAAGTGAAGAGAGGGAGAGGAGGAGGAGAGTAGAGAGGGAGAGGAGGAGAAGAGAAGAGAGGGAGAGGAGGAGAAGAGAAGAGAGGGGGCAGGAGGAGGAGGAGAAGAGAAGGGGCAGGAGGAGGAGAAGAGAAGAGAGGGGGCAGGAGGAGGAGGAGGAGGAGAAAAGAAGAGAGGGGGCAGGAGGAGGAGAAGAGAAGAGAGGGGGCAGGAGGAGGAGAAGAGAAGAGAGAGAGAGGGAGAGGATGAGAAGAGAGGGAGAGGGAGAGAAGAGGGGTCAAGTCCTGGGGAAAAAAGTGTGGGAACTCCCACCCAAGATCTACTCCCCCACCAAAAATAAATAAAAAATGATGGGGTGGGTGGTATGTAGATGAGAGGGGTGCGGAGTGTATGGGGTGGGTAGTATCAAATACACCACTGACCACTGATGCATTAGTGACCAGTGGCAGGTAATTAACCCCTTTGTGCTGCATTAGTAAAACCAGTGTCAGTGTTTATGAACCCTTTCATGCTGCACCAAATAGGGGTTATAAACACTGACACTGGTGTCACTAATGCAGCACAAAGGGGTTAATTACCTGCCACTGGTCACCAATGCATCAGTGGAAGTACATTAACCCCCTCATAGCTGCATACCATTGTAAATTAACCCTCTCAGTACAGATCCCCCCATTCAGTACAGACCCCCCCCATTCAGTACAGATGAATGGGGGATTCAGTACAGATTCCCCCCATTCAGTACAGATCCCCCCACCCTTCAGTACAGACCCCCCCCACAGTACAGATAGATCCCCATTCAGTACAGATCCCCCCCCCCATTCAGTACAGACCCCCCCAGTACAGATCCCCCCCCCACAGTACAGATTCCACCCCCCCATTCAGTAAAGATCCCCCCCACAGTACAGATCCCCCCCAATTCAGTACAGATTCCCCCCCCATTCAGTACAGATCCCCCCCACAGTACAGATTCCCCCCCCATTCAGTACAGATTCCCCCCCCCCATTCAGTACAGATTCCCCCCCATTCAGTACAGATTCCCCCCCACAGTACAGATTCCCCCCCATAGTACAGATTCCCCCCCCACAGTACAGATTCCCCCCCCCCCCACAGTACAGATCCCCCCTCCACAGTACAGATTTCCCCCCCCCATTCAGTACAGATTCCCCCTCCCCCACAGTACAGATTTCCCCCCCCCATAGTACAGATTCCCCCCCCACAGTACAGATCCCCCCCCCCACAGTACAGATCCCCCCCACAGTACAGATATCCCCCCCCATTCAGTACAGATCCCCCCCCCACAGTACAGATTCCCCCCCCCCACAGTACAGATTTCCCCCCCCCCATTCAGTACAGATTCCCCCCCCACAGTACAGATTCCCCCCCATTCAGTACAGATTCCCCCCCCCCAATTAGTACCATAACGTACCAGTACCATACAGGAGGAGGGGGAGGCGGGCCGCTTCACACTGCTCAGAGCCGCGACCACGGAGAGAAGGGCGGGATCTGAGGGTGTCACTCCAGTGCGGCTCGCACCCCCGCAGAGACACTACCTCAGGCTCTCTCTCCAGTCCACATGTTTTGAAAATTGCGCGCCGCTGTCTCTTCAGTCGCGGGGGGGCGGGGCTGGGCGCCTGCCGCTCCGCAGCCTAAACCTGCCCGCTGTCTCTTTACTAGCCTGCTCAGCCTCGCTGTCTCTTTAGTCCGGGGGGGGGGGCGCCTGCCGCTCCGCAGCCTAAACCCGCCCGCTGTCTCTTTACTAGCCTGCTCAGCCTCGCTGTCTCTTTAGTCAGGGGGGGGGGCGCCTGCTGCTCCGCAGCCTAAACCCGCCCGCTGTCTCTTTACTAGCCTGCTCAGCCTCGCTGTCTCTTTAGTCGGGGGGGGGGCGCCTGCCGCTCCGCTGCCTAAACGCGCCCGCTGCCTAAACCTGCCTGCAGTCTCCGCCGGCCTGACACCTCCCCCACTGCATTCCCTCCTATTCTATTCCCTGCCTGCTCCTGACACTTTGGCGCCCCCTCCCCTCTGGCGCCTCGGTGCGGTGCACCCCCTGCACCCCGTCTCGGACCGGCCCTGATCCCGCTAACACCAATGATGGGGTTGATTTTATCCCACTGCCACCAGCAATGATGATTATTTTATTTAACCAACACTAATAAAGAAACTTACTGTGATTTATTCCACTGACACCAATGATGTGACTTATTCTATCCAACTGACACCAGCAAATGGACTATTTTTATCCCACAGACACCAACAATGAGGGTTATTTTATCCCCCTGACACCAATGATGTGACTTATTCGATCCCACTGACATCACTGATGTGGTTTATTTTATCCCACTGACATCACTGATGTGGTTTATTTTATCCCACTGACACCAACTATTGTGGTGTTCATAAAAGGAATGTTTGAAACTCAAAAACAAACGTTTTCTATTAGCGGATAATAAAAAAGACCTAAAATAACGCCATCTAAGACAAATGTTTTTTTCTGAACTATCTTTAGTGCTGAAGACCTTCTGCTTCAAAATGGATATTTATTTATAGATATATATATAATGTACGCTTTTTTAAAACACTATTGCATCTCAGTTGTTAATTCATACTTCTATGTATTCTACATTTTAACACACAACTAAAATTATTTAAAACATTTTTTTTTTTTTCATTGTTTGATTTTTTTATTCGTGTGTCATACCAAGAAACAAAACTGCAGAGAAAACCACGAAGCAGCAAAGTATTTAAAAAAATAGGATGCACTTTATATTTTCTCCACACGGTGGGGATCTCACTTACTGTCAGTGGAACGCAAAAACAGGAAGTGATAGAAGATACACAAAGGAAGTGATGTCTTCTACAGACAGGAAGTGATGTCTTCTACAGACAGGAAGTAATGTCTTCTACAGACAGGAAGTGATGTCTCCTACAGACAGGAAGTGATGTCTTCTACACACAGGAAGTTCCTAGAAAGAGGAGAGTATGTAGGAAGTATAGAGAGATATTCCTGCAACCGGCAGCAGAGAAGGTAATACGAATTGTTTTCCAATTACAGCCAGTAACCATCTGTCATGTTTGTTCTTTTCCTCCATAGTCACTGTGATCTCCTTTAAATTCGGCAGATACGTTTACGCTATTTTAATATGTACACAGGTAAATCCTAAATATAGAGCCATTTATCCAACTGTCCATCCAGAACCTCTGGTTTATAGACCGGATACATCCTAAATATAGAGCCATTTATCCAACTGTCCATCCAGAGCCTCTGGTTTATAGACCAGATACATCCTAAATATAGAACCATTTATCCAACCGTCCATCCAGAGCCTCTGATTAATAGATCAGATACATCCTAAATATAGAGCCATTTATCCAACCGTCCATCCAGAGCCTCTGGTTTATAGTCCGGATACATCCTAAATATAGAGCCATTTATCCAACCGTCCATCCAGAGCCTCTGGTTTATAGTCCGGATACATCCTAAATATAGAGCCATTTATCCAACTGTCCATCCAGAGCCTCTGGTTTATAGTCCGGATACATCCTAAATATAGAGCCATTTATCCATCCTCCATAAAGCTGTCTCGGGGTTGTTGACTCTCATCACTGTGAGATAATGGACACCATGGGGGTTATTTAGGAAAGGCAAATCCACTTTGCACTACAAGTGCACTTTCAAGTGCAGTTGCTGTAGATCTGAGGGGGACATGCAAGTATAGCCGGGTGTCATATTTAGGGGGAGCATCTTAATGGTAACTAGGCTCAGATGCACTAATTGTTAGGTTTCATGGACCATTTCTGTCCCTGGGAGATAGTACTGATGTGCAGTTCCCTGGGGCCTATAGGTGGCGCTGTTGCCATAGGCCCAGGTTGAACCGTGATACAGCGTTGTGCCTTTTCTTGTCCCCTCTCGGCAGCAGTACGGCGGGGAGGGGAACCTGCTGTGCCTGTCGGGAGAGGATATAAAAGGGGGCGGCCATCTTCCAGAGGGGTCGGTTCTGCGCCCAGGCACCTTAGGCCTGGGTGTGTGTGTCGCCTCCGGGTGCCCTAGGCCCGGAGGCCTGGGCGAGCGTGTTGTCCCTGGGTGCCCTAGGCCCGGAGACGGAACTGCTGTTTCCATCCCAGACACCTTCAGTCTGGGGTGAGGTACTTTGGCGAGGGCCTGGAACCCAGCAACCTTCGGCTGGGGTCCGCTAAGGATCGAGGCTCCCAGGGATCTGCCTTGCGAGGGGACCCGTATCCAGGATCGAGGAGGCCAGGGAGGTGACCCTTTCTGAAGACCCAGGGCAGAGTCTTGGTGACAGAGGGGTCCTCTGGTAACTCTCCGGAGGGATGTTCTTATCCTGAAGTTACTCAAAGAAGGAAGTGCGGGTTCTTTATGTCACAGTGGCAGTGACTCTACGCACACCAGGTCAGTGGCAGTGACTTGCAACTATTCACCAGGTCAGTGGCAGTGACCAACCTCATGGTCCGTGGCAGGGACCATGCACCAAGCCTGTTTGTGCAAACTAAAACACGAGAAACCCTAAATTAAGTTTGTGCCTGGACCTCCTCCCACCTTATCTGACCCGTGTTTGTCTCAACCTGTCTGCTCTCAAAGAGACTATTTATTGCCCTTAAGAACAAATAAAAAGTTGGACTTTTCAGTTGGTGTGGACAGTTACTTACTAGGGAGAACTAAGGACTTGTTTCTGGCTACCCCAGAAACAAGGTCAGCTCTGGAGGTTTTTAAACACTGGCTGCAGGCAGGCCCGAGAAACTAACACCGCTCAACCTCCCCATCCAGGAGGGTACGGGATTGTGGTGCGGTGTGCCTCAGTCTTTTCCTGCGAAGGAGCCAAATAGAAGAAAAGCAGGTAAAGGCTGGGGTGGGTGCGCTACACAAGGAAAATATAAAACAGCATTTTTGCCTGCACATGATTAGATGATAAAATCAGCAGAGCTTCCCCTAATTTCAGAGTATCCCCTCGGATCTACAGTGACTGCACTTACAAGTGCACTTGTAGTGCAGAGTGGATTTGCCTTTAGTAAATCAACTCCCATGTCTTCTCTGGATCAGCATATGGGGAGGAACAAGTTCTAATGAAGGCAGCAGAAAGAATGAACATACCTACAGTACATAGAATAAGGGATAAAGCTCCTGATTTTTGTGATTTGATGGAAGTGATGCTGCAATTCTTTACCTCACAGTATGGTATTGGAGGATTGTTGGGTCTCTTTGGCTTCTCACCATAATCAAATTGGTTGTTCTGTTTGGTTTATGTGATCTTGAAAACCAATCACTGCACATATGCCCCCAGACCTATTGAGGTGGAGTTGGCTGTCAGTGTGAAATCAATGTGACACTAATAGGTCTCACAATATAGACATTCCTGGGCCACTGTGCACACAGAACAATGTCATGTCTACATATCCTCCATCATACACGGTCAATGACTTTCTTCAATTCCTATAAGGTGTCAGGATGTCACTGTCTATTTCTCCATGGAGGAGTGGGAGTATTTAGAAGGACACAAGGATCTCTACAAGGACGTCATGATGGAGAATCAGCCGCCCCTCACATCATCGGGTAAGAGGAGACTTTATTGTAAAGGAGAGAGCAGTACGGAGGGTCCACCTAGATCCCCCATCATCTGATAAACACAGAAACAATGTATTCATTAGACATGTGCACACTGAAATATTTTGTTTCGGAATTTCGCTTTCGTCCGAAAAATACATTTATTTAGTTACTCCCGAAATTCGTTTTTATTTATTTTGTTTCGTTAAGAAATGCATTCGTCCGAAAATCTGAATTAATTAAGGTCGAATCTGTCACTGAAGGCTTATGGTGTCTGTCGAATGATCTAAGAAGATTAGACGGAGCAGCTAAACTGTACAACGCAGCAATCGTACATTTCCGGTGGAATGTTCCGCCCACAAGCTATAGTAGAATTCTAATGTTGTATGACACTAGTAATAATTATATATAAATAATTATTATTACTAGTCAACCAACATTAGAATTCTTCTATAGCCTATGGGCGGAGCATTTGACCATAAATGTACGATTGCGGCGACTGCTTCGTCGAATCTTCATGTCGAATCTTTTCTCATGTCGAATAATCTTGGACTAATAGAGTTAAGGTTAGGCACATTCAACCTTTTTTGCTATTGTCTCTATAATGTAGAATCTTTTCTCTCTATGTCAAATCTTTCCTCTCTATGTAGAATAGTCTCGGACTAATAGAGTTAAGGTTAGGCACATTCAACCATAGGTTCAGATAGACACAGATCGCTATTGTCAGCGTCATGTCGATCTCCTATCTATATCGAACTGTTGTTGCAACAAAAACGAAAATAAAGCATTTGTTTATGTCGGATCTTTCGGTTTTCGGATTCTGCGAATCCGAATGCACATGTCTAGTATTCAGTCAGTGTGTGTGTGTTTCCTACAGATGGATCCAGTAATGGGAACCCACCAGAGAGATGTCCCCGTCCTCTGTATTCCCGGGATTCCACACAGGAAGATCACACCATCCCTCACCATCATCAGGTAGGTGGGACTGAGCAACTAGAACTAAAAATGTATTCTAACTCTATGAGAGGACATTCTTCTATGTAATCTCTTGTTTCTTTTTAATAAATGTATTTTATAATTTTTGGGTTTTAGGATGAAAAACGAAAAGACATCAAAGTTGAGTATAAAGAGGAAGAAGAAGAGAGGTTGGTGAGTGGAGATCAGCAGTCTATGGAGGAGGGGGAGATGATTATGAAAAGTAAACAGGAGGAATCTTTTCTACATATGGACACAAGTGAGTAATAAACACTAAATGCAGAAACAGTTCACATTTTTATTTTACGTCTATGAGTATAAAGTATGTCTATCCAAGTCACCCTTAAGAAAAATAAAGATTTCAAAGAGGCAGTTGATCCACAGGACATATACAGCTCGGCCTAATCTTCTTTAGATTCAAAGAATTACTTCCTGATTTCAATAGACAATAAGATATTTTCCCGAATCAACATTCTACACTGTTTTTCCTACAATTTTTAGTAATAAGAAACTCATCCAGTCATTTTTTTAAAATAATATACTTCAGCCATTGAGAACCAGACTATCTCTCATCTGCACAGCTCTAAAAACAAAGCACCCCTTCAGTATACAGAGGTGAAAACTTTTTTTTCTTCCAATTACTTGCATCCTTCTGTACAGGAAAGACTGAGAAACCCTAATTACTGACCGTAAAAACATCATCGATTTAGCTATCGCACCGCCCAATGTAGTGTGGGTATTGCACACTATATGAAAAAATCATCTATAATCTTCATCGGAAAAAGACAAAATATATTTACCACACTGCCAAATGTTTCCAACAAATGATACTGTACACCATATGAAAGGTCCATCTCCATTTCTCAATATAATGTCATGTTCCCAACAAATGAGGGGGAGATACTGTACATCATATGAAAGGTCCATCTCCATTCCTCAATATAATGTCATGTTCCCAACAAATGAGGAGGAGATACTGTACACCATATGAAAGGTCCATCTCCATTCCTCAATATAATGTCATGTTCCCAACAAATGAGGAGGAGATACTGTACACCATATGAAAGGTCCATCTCCATTCCTCAATATAACGTCATGTTCCCAACAAATGAGGGGGAGATACTGTACACCATATGAAAGGTCCATCTCCATTCCTCAATATAATGTCATGTTCCCAACAAATGAGGAGGAGATACTGTACACCATATGAAAGGTCCATCTCCATTCCTCAATATAACGTCATGTTCCCAACAAATGAGGAGGAGATACTGTACACCATATGAAAGGTCCATCTCCATTATTCATTATGTTCCCAAGAAATGAGGTGGCGGAAGGTCCCTCTCTGTTCCTCAATAACAATGTCCTCAATGCACAAAGTTGCACAGTGTGATTTGGGTGAATTGTTTATCTACATTGAATTTATATTTCTGTTCTGATTGCTCCCACTTGTATTCCGGAGCTCAAAGATTTAGAACTCGACCAACATATATGACTCCTGAATACAAGATTCCAACAATTCTTCTAACTTTTATTGTAAAATTGTTTCTCAGCAGATGACCATAATGTCCGGAATACGTCTGAGGAATCTTCTGATAAATCACATCCCAGGACTCTAAGATCTCACAGGAGAAATACTTTAATAGATCCGTCTATTCCCGAGGAATCTTCTTCAGGGCAGGAAGGAGATCACACAGAAGAGAGGTCATTGTCATGTTCAGAGTGTGGGAAACTTTTCACAAATAAGAGAGACCTTCTTAGGCATGAGAAATGTCACACTGCTGAGCGTCCCTATTCATGTTCAGAGTGCGGGAAATGTTTCTCTGAGAAAAGAAGGCTTATTAGACACCAAATATGTCACACAGATCAGCGTCCATATTCATGTTCAGAGTGCGGGAAATGTTTCCTTCGGAAAGCAAACCTTCTTAAGCATCAGATAATTCACACAGGTGAGCGCCCATATTCATGTTCAGAGTGCGGGAAATGTTTCATTCGGAAAGAAAGCCTATTAAATCATCAGAGAATTCACACAGGTAATCGTCCCTATTCATGTTCAGAGTGCGGTAAATGTTTTATTCAGAAAGGACACCTTGGTAAACATCAGAAAATTCATACAGGCGAGCGCCCATATTCCTGTTCAGAATGCGGGAAATGTTTCATTCAAAAAGAAAGCCTTTTAAAACATCAGGTAATTCACACAGGTGAGAGTCCATATTCATGTTCAGAGTGCGGGAAATGTTTCACTGAGAAAATAAGTATTTTTAGACACCAGAGGTGTCACACAGGAGAGCGCCCATATTCATGTTCAGAGTGCGGAAAATGTTTCACTCAGAAAGGAGACCTTCTTACACACCAGAGATATCACACAGACGAGCGTCCCTTTTCATGTTCAGAGTGCGGGAAATATTTCAATGCAAAGAGAAAACTTCTTATACATCAAAGAAGTCACACAAGTGAGAATCCTTATTCATGTTCAGAGTGTGGGAAATCTTTCACTGAGAAAAAAAGTCTTATTAGACACCAAAGATGTCACACAGGTGAGCGTCCCTATTCGTGTTCAGAGTGCGGGAAATGTTTCGTTCAGGAAGGATGCCTTATTAAACATCAGAGAATTCACACAGGGGAGCGTCCGTACTCATGTTCAGAGTGCGGGAAATGTTTTATTCAGAAAGGAAACCTTCTTCAACATCAGAAAATTCACACAGGCAAACGTCCCTTTTCATGTTCAGAGTGCGGGAAATGTTTCACTCGGAAAGGAGACCTTCTAAGACACCAGAGAGCTCACATGGGTGAGCGTCTCTAACTATGTTCAGAGTGTGGGAAATGCTTCACCCAGAAAGTAATACTTCTTAGACGCCAGACGATTCAAAATGCCGACCGTCCTTATTTATGTTCAGAGTGCGGGAAAAGTTTCATTCAGAAAAATACTCTTGTCACACATCTGAAGATTCACGTGAGTTTGAGTGTGCTTCCTCACTTATGTTTAGAGTGCGGGAAATGTTTCAGTTACAGAAAATTCCTTATTGCACATTAAAGAATTCACACAAGCAAATTTCTTCTTCTTTTTCATGTTAAAACTGGTGTGTTTGCATTTCTTCACCACTTTTACTATATAAAAGAAAAAAAGACCAAAAGTTTTTTAGAGAAAAGTTTGTTTTTGTTATAAAATTTTGCAAATAATTAATCATTCTTCGTAAATTTAGGCCAAAGTCTGCTACATTTCGTTGGTGAAAAAATAAATTTGGGTTTATTATTTAGTCTGTGTGCAAGTTCTAGTCTTCAAAATATGGTATATACTGTGTGAAATTTATCGATCCTGATGTTCTGACTGGCCGCCTATCTCAATTCTTGAAGCCCTGTAATGCCAGGACAGTACGAACACCCCCAAAATGACCCCTTTTATTTTTTGGAAAGTAGACAATCCAAGGTATTTAGTAAGAGGCATGGTGAGTTTTTTTAGAAGTTGTGAATTTGTGTCAATCTTTTTTGGAAAATGAGGAAAGTAAATAAAATTTGATTTTATTTCGTAAAGTTGTCAAGTTATTTCTCACACAGTACAATGCATACTTACAATTTCACCCCAAGAAAGAACCCATGCTTCAAATCCTCCCAAGTATGGGGATACCACACCTGTGAGGCTTTTTTGCAGCCTAGATGCATAGAGGGGCCCCAAATCCAAGGAACACCTTCATTCTTTCAAGGGACATATATTATGCATCTAATTTCCTGGCTACCTATCCCGTATCTGGAGGCCCTGGAGCACCAGAAAAGTAATAACACCCACAAAATGACCACATTTTGGAGAGTAAACACCCCAAGGTATTTTTTCAAAGGCAGTTTTTGGGAAATGAGGAGCTGTCATATGTTAATGTATTACGATATTTCACCCCAAAAAACCATGATTTAACTCATCCTAAGTATGGGGTAACCACATGTGTGAGGCTTTTTTTTTAAGCCTAGATGCACTGAGAGGCCCCCAAATCCAAGGATCACCTTCATTCTTTCAAGGGGCATAAATTATGCATCTAATTTCCTGGCTGCCTATCCCATTTTTGGAGCACCATGACAATAATGGCACCCACAAAGTCACCACATTTTGGTGAGTAAACACCCCAAGGTATTTTTTTTAAGAGGTATGGTGAGTCTTTTGAAGATTTTACTTGTATGCCACAAGTTTTTAGGAAATGGGGAGCTGTCATATGTTAATGTAATAAGATATTTCTTACACGCAGTATGGGCATACTTACAATTTCACGCCAAAAACACATTCTTCAACTCCTCCCAAGTACGGGAACACCACATGTGTGAGGCTTTTTTGCAGCCTATATGCATCGAGGGGCCCTAAATCCAAGGAACACCTTCATTCTTTCAAGGGGAATAAATTATGAATCTAATTTCCTGGCTACCAATCCCATATCTGGAGGACCATGAAAGCAAAAACACCCAAAACATGAGCACATTTT